>JAQSVV010000222.1:7500-1207500 GCA_036375495.1 Agrotis segetum | reverse complement strand
AGAAAAATGCCAACTGCAAAATGGCATTTGACATTGATATAAGTGCCTTTACGCAGGTATAAAGGGCAAGAGAAAGATCAGAGTTATTTTAAGTCTGTAGGAGTACTGTGTTTCATTCCACTGGGGACAGGCAGGAGAATGAACCAAAAAGATTGATCCAACAAGTTTACCCGCTGACCAACCGCGGGAAGTGTAGGTAAAATTAGCTATATTCATTTTAGTAACAAACTCCTACAATGCATTTTACGACGTAAGACGACGTGTAAACGGTTTGATATTAACCTACTTACATAAAAAATAATCATTTCATCATTAAAAATTTTCCTCTCCATATTTTCCAGCAACTGGGGCACAGAGAGCGACGACTCGAGCTACCATAATGGTAATTCAGACCCTCGTGGATTTGGACACATTGGTATCCTCGTGAAGAATGTGGATGAAGCTTGCGCCAGGTATGTTAAAGCATAAATTAGATGTAACCAAAGTTCATATGCCTTGCCTATAAGAATTTAACAAATATTTATTGCTTTGTGAAGCAGAAATGCTAAGGAAAGGGGAGGCGAAATTTCCCAGTCTCCGCGGTAGACGCCCAGAACGTTGGAAATCTGACATGAACTTACTGAAAAATAATGTAAAATTTGTATTACATAGGATAAAAAAAAATCTTATTCAGCTTGCAAGAAAGTGGCCGTCCATTAATCACATAATGTTTTTTTTGGCATTTTTTAACCCATTGGTTGTTCCCTTGGTGATACATAATAGTGAGGTTTAAGACTACTTCCCTTAAGATTTATGGACCCCTCCCCCCTTTCCTAGCCTTACTAGATTAATGCCCCAAAGTACAACAACAATTTTAAAAAATATTTTAAACTTTGACAACAACAATGTTCCTAAAGAGTCGTTTTCTAATTTTTGGGGAAAAAAAACTACCTTTTTTATGGAAAAAAAAGTTTTAATCTCATAACCTTACATTCCAGGTTTGAACAACAAGGAGTGAAGTTCATCAAGCGCCCCAACGATGGTAAGATGAAGGGTCTGGCTTTCATCCAAGATCCTGATGGCTATTGGATAGAGATCTTCACCAGCAACGTTGTCTAACACGTTAAGTGTCAGTTTTGGTACAGTGTCGGGTTGAAAATAGGGATGTTTTTTGAAAGGGGAGATATATGACCCTGAGGGATAAAATTAGGTACATAGTTGATACACATTCCACAAGTTATGCTTTAAAAAATATTGATGAGCACTATTCGATTCAAAATGTAGACTGCTATAGGTAGATAATTTTTGATTGGCAAAACGCTATTAAAATTTTATGTACAGACTCCTCAGATAAAACTCTGGAGTATGTCTTGCAGTTTTGTTTGGAAGTTGAACTGGACATAAATATGAGAAAAAAAGGGGGGTATTACAACATCTTAAAACAAGGCTTGTTCCAGTGAGTGAACGAGATGACGCTAGACTTGTATAGCTCTGTCACTTTTACTCGCCAGAACAAACCTGGTCAAGTCAGTTAAGTCTTTGTAATACCCCCCAAGGCCGCCTTATATCGATTACGCATAGATGACAACTTCTTTCAAAACATGAGTTTACAAAACAAATAGTTATTTTGTTAATTTTTTTCTTTTTTTTTATTCATTCAAAGTAGGTTCTTTAGATTCTCCTACATTTGAGCAGTAACTGTTTATGACAGAAATATGGGCCTAATTTAACCCTACACTGTACCAAAATTAGTTATTAAGAAAATGTAATACCACCTGTGTATGGAATTGTTTATTAATAGCCCACAGTTGGGCTAACACCTGCAATATACAACATTGTTTTGTTTAAGTGAAACCCGAGTCTGTCTAGTATTTTTGTGTAAAGAATCTGTGTAAAAAAAAAATACCAAAACTGCACTGTACTGTAGTTGGGAAAAGTCTAGGCAGTTGATAATTTAGTAACTGATTCTGAACAAAATATATTATATTCAGGTTTCGCATAATTTTAACAAAATAATGTTCTATTACTTAACTATTGTGATAGTTATCCCTTTAACAAAGTAATACAAGAAAAAATCCCATTCCTGGGAAAATTACTTACGAAGGCAGAGATTGATCAGGATTAGGAATGAGAAACAATATTAATATCAGGCGTTTTAGAGTCACGGATTATGGAAAATTAAATTAAATTTGATTTACGTACAACTTGTATGCAATTTTTAATGAATTTATATAATTTAAATTCTGTATAAATATAAGGTACTTAAGTAAAAGTTTGTTGTGCAAAATACTTCTTTAAATTGGTAACTTAAAGTTGTCCCGAGGCAACTGTGAGCAATTGTGATTAATAATAATAAGGATAATTTTGTATTTATTTGTTATTCTTGTGTATTGGTTCTTACGTGCAATTTATCAATTGAATATATTTATAATGTTATTTATATATTGGCATCTTTAATTTCAAAATATATTTCATAAATCATAACGCACCTGCAGCGTGAAAAAACAAAAGATGTTTTTCCAAGGATTTGTTTTCTACGTACTCATATTTCGGCAAATAACTCTGAAACCTGACGCTTTATGATATTATGTCTATTATATTTTTTGGTTTCTTAATGTCCTCTAAGTAAATATAAAACTTTTGTTGCACACCATGATTCGGAAAAAAAATAAACAAAATTTCGGGCGGCCGATAGGACCAAAACCTTTGCCGATTGGCGAGTTCTTTAAGAGATTCCCTTCTGTATATTGTACAATCGGCAAAGTTGAGTCAACACCCACCATAAACTTATTTTCCTACAGACTTTCAAATTCAATTAGGTCTATATTCGCGTTATCATACATATCCATGGTAACAACTATTTGACAGATTCAAACGATTTATTGTCAAAATGGGTCACGATTCAACTTTATCGATTGTACATACTGAGGTAGAGGTACTTATACGCCTAATTGGCCTTAACTAAAACAGTAGAAATAATGCATTATTGCAACAAGTCTATAATAAAATTAGACCATGCAAGATAGTTTAGCAGCACGTGCCGTTACGGCTATTTGTAAAATCAAAACATGCAATTTTGGACACAAAATTCGTCAGAGATGAGCAGCAGAGCTATTCTGTATTAACACAGCCTTGTAACCGCGCGGCCGCAGCGTTCTTTCCACACTGGGACCAAAGTTTGCTACTGACGTAGAGCATAGCAAACTCCCAAAAATTTTCAGCTCGTGACGCACATACTGGTTTAAATTTTTTTCTCGGCGCGTGGCGTCCAGCGGGCAGCGATGGTCATGGTGGATCACTTTGGTCTTATGTCACAAGACTGTGCGAATTTTATTCTTTAGCGAAATCAGCATCGAATTTTTTTACGTTGTAAAATCATCAAATAATGAGTAGGTATCCTGTCCTGTGTGGAGCGGAAGAGACCAACAGCAGGGTCGAAGCAGACCCTAGTCCCGGTCTCGCACCCGAGGAGGCCTCGCTACCAGAGAACCAAGAATAATGTGAAATTCTTTGTTTCTAAACGCACCCACGATACAGGAGTAATTCTTATGGTGGTGGAGCAAGGTACTTAAACAAAACCGAAGACATAGATCAATCCGCACTGGACTCGCTTGGTGGATTGTGACCCACACCCTCTCACAGAGAGGAGGCCTATGTCCCGGCGACGACGGCGACGGGAAAGCAAAAATGTATGAAAACGTATGGCTCGCTTTTGCACTTACCGGCGCCGGCCCGGCCTTCATACACTTGCTTCCCCGCACCGGCACTACGGTCGGCGACGTAGTGCCGTCTAATGGAAAAACGCCCATATTGGAGCAGTATAGGTTAATTACGTTGTTATATAATAATGGTTTTTTTTTTAATATCACGTCGTACGGTACGCTACGGTTTACAATGAAGAACTACTGTTACAATGGACGGTCTTATCGATAAGATCTTTGTGAAGCTAGGGCCACAGTATCGCCGGAAATGCCGTTGATTTATGGACCTTTTTATTGAACATTTAAAGGCTATTTTCGCGGGAAATGACGTTAGTGTCGCCGGCTATGAGACAACATAGGGTTGGATTGGATTTGAGAAATATGAGTAAAATATTGGCAATGATGAGACTCGCCCTCTATTACACGACAGGTTATTTTAACGTATGTTTATTCAAATTTTAGCTACCTCGTTATTGACTAGTAGGAGGTAATGACGTTATTTGGACTATTTTAAATATGTAACGCCAATTTACCGCATTTTATTTCTCAGATCATTAAAGATGCACAATGGTCATAGAGTAAGGAAAATGAGACAGATGTGTCGTTTATAACTTCTTTATCTACAGCTTCTATATGTAATAGTGTAAGTACTTTTTTTTTGGCGTGGCAAAATCATCAAATGAGTCCTCTCACCCCGGGCAGGGTGGGGGCGTGGACCCAGGTATGGTCCATGGTCGGACAGCGAGTTGCCCTTTACTCGCTGTCCGCATACCCGCGCCTACGGTGGCTGGAGATCGTCTGCCGACGTCGAACACCGTGGGCGTCTACCACTGCGGTTGGGCGGAGGGAGGACGCTGTCCTCTCTCTCACGCGACCCGCTTCCTCCTTCGCGAACATAACTGCTGCGCAGACAGAGGCGACCGCTTCCCACTCCGTCTCGCCCCGCAGCAAGGCCACCACATACGTAGTGTCTCTAAGTAGTCTGTGGCCACC
Organism: Agrotis segetum; assembly: GCA_036375495.1. NCBI lineage: Eukaryota > Metazoa > Arthropoda > Insecta > Lepidoptera > Noctuidae > Agrotis > Agrotis segetum. The sequence continues at coordinate 1,202,827 of JAQSVV010000222.1, read as the reverse complement.
ACCATGCCGGGTGCGAGAGGTCTCAGCCTATCGCTTGCGTGAGGACACGGCGGTGCTAAAAACATCCGTGAGGAAACCTGGAATTTACCTATAATCAATATGTCCAATGCCATGGTCAGAGGCTAATCTGTGGTCAGGGGCCTGAGGTGGCCAAATTAGTTCTGACTGGTATTAGCAACTTGCCACAAGCTCACAAGAAAAAGTAAGAAAGAAGTGTTTCTGTTTCGGATTGTCGCATCTGTTTTGCTATTATTGTTAATCTTTTTCAGTTCACGCTCCACAAAATTTGTCTGCATCATATAATTCTGTAATAAATAGGCCACAATCTGTACGTCTACGATCTTCTAGGTCCCAGTATTGTGTAGTAGTTGAGTGCAATATGGAGAAAATATTCACTCTATGCTTTCACCTTTTTCTTTTATTTATTTCGGTAAGTTTAATTTGGAAGTGAAATAATGATTTGCTTTTAAATAAGTTTCTGAACAGGTTGTTTTTTTCTTTTGTTTCTTCAAGACTTTTTGTTTCTTTTATATGGATTTGGTCTTAGCATGGTTGACCTTTGCAGCATGCATCTTTGGCATATTATTTTGCTTTTGGTAAACATGTTCTTCAAAATCGAGGAAAACTATTTTTGTCAAAATTAAACCTGCTTGATTGAGAATAATCATAAGATATTTTTCTTTCTTCAATAATTATGGCGTTGTAAATTCAAAAATAATGAAATTTCACGGGTTTCTTTGACGCATGTTTTATTTTACAGGATGCAGACCCTCTAAAAATAATAGCTGGAGACCGCAGCGTAGTTAAGAAAGATGGTGCCACCCACACCATTTCCAAATACTACATTGTACCAAAAAATTACGATCCAAATAATACTACTAGAAATTCTTCAGTATCTCAAAAAACATCACTGCGTAGTCTTTATAATAAAAGCGGAGGTTCTGGACCAATCGGCGGGGAAATCACTAAAGATAAAGTTAAAACAGTTAGTGACCAATCAAATTCAGATGTTGTGACTGTTGGAACAATCAATACTCCAATAAAGACTCCAATAGACAATAAATCTCAGCTGAAAATCGAACAAGGAGAAGTGAATCAAAATGATGGCGCTATTGAATCAATGGTGAGTTTTTAAATGATTTCAGTATTCAACCTTTAAGACCTAGAGAAACGTTAGGTTCCTTAACAAAGAATGTTGACAAGGGATTCGAAACGTAATACCCGTTAGGTTAATACGAGTATACATATTATAATAACTAACACAAGACCCACAAGTGTCTCATGTCATTACATTACATCTTTACATAATGTATTATTTATACCAGACGTCAAAAAAGAGAGGATAGTCAATCCGACTAAGTATATTATTTTAAAATGGTTTATTTAATAATTATGAGCCTTATGAAAAAAGTGTTTAAGTAATTAATTAAAATGTTGCTAAAATGCTGGATGCATCCAAGCCTACATTTTAATGCTATGGATTTCCGCACTGGTAGTGCCCGATTCGTATATTTTATGTCCAAGAAGTCTTCGAATCCTATGGTTATCATTGCATAACCGCTGGAGTACTTAACTTCATATCCAACGCGTTTATTGTATGTTTCTCTTAATAGTTTCTCATTACACATCTAATTCGAATAGAATTCTGCTAATAATAACACTTCATCTTTTCAGGTTTCAGTGAAAGCGATACCTATTCTGGATTCTCATGATTTAGGTAATCTTAAAGTTTAACCTATTTATAATAATATTACCATAAGCCATAGCGTCGAAATCGATGTTATTGATATCAATAATAATTCAGTCGCAGGAAAGGCCTAAGGAAAGCAGAAGCGCGGTGTCATCAGTGTTGAAAACGTAATAGACTATCAAACTAAACAAACAAACTTCCGAAAATTCAGTTAAGGATGAACTTTCAATTAGATACTTAAAAATTTTGTCATAGCGGCACATGAAATCCTCCCTGAAAATCTTGGAAACTACTGTAATTTTTAGGGTTCCGTAGTCAACAAGGAACCCTTATAGTTTCGCCATGTCCGTCCGTCCGTCCGTCCGTCCGTCCGTCCGTCCGTCCATCCGTCCGTCCGTCCGTCCGTCCGTCTGTCCGCAGTTTAGCTCAGAGACGCACAGTACTAGAGAGCTGTAATTTGGTGTGAATATACGGATTTGTTGTGCCGAAAAAGTGGTAAAATAAAATCTCGTAAAATGTTTTTTTTTAGGGTGCCTCCTGTACTTACACGTGAAGTGAAGATTTTTTTTTTCTCGCGTACCCCTTTGTATGGGGTATCATTAAATAGGCCTTTAAAAAATAATGATAGTTTCCATTAACAATTTTTTGATAAAAAAATTCGTTTGTGAAATATTAAGCTTTAAAGTGCTAAATTTTGCTCGATTCGAGTGTCCCCCCCCCTCTACCAGCTAAACGGTTATGTTTGGGGGTGTGAAAAAATTTACAATAGTAGTATATATAACGAAGTTTAAAAGAAAATTATCATGCCTTAGTAGGCTTTACAACTTTACGAGTAATAGTCGACCAATTTATAAAATGTACTTGATTAAATTTTTTCTTAAACAAAATGTATCGGAGAAACAATAAATCAACTGCAAATGTAAGTTTGTTAACTTTATTTTTACAGTTTTAATAGGTATGTTTTTACGGTATGTTTTTTTGGGGATAGGTAGGTTTTTATCGTCAACTATTTAACTAACTTCAAAAAAGGAGGAGGTTCTAAATTCGTCGTAATCTTTTTTCTTATGTATTTTCCCTGATTTCTCAAAGACTCCTGGACCGATTTTGAAAATTCTTCTTTTTAAAATTACATTCAGCGAATCAGTTTAGTTAGTACGCATAAGTATTTTGATGGGCAACTGCGGAACCCTACACTGTGCGTGGCCCGACACGCACTTGGCCGGTTTTATTGATAAAATATCAGATGATGATGAATGTTGGCAAAACTAGAAAGAGTTTCTCGGTTACTTAATATTTTTGTGAATTTGTATGAAGCAGCTCAATCAAAAAGAATGGTTTAGAGTATAATTGAAAAAAAATGGTCGAAGACGCTAAGCTTTGTTGAATTCAAATGGTACTTACCTTTCAGAAACCGATAAAAAAGATGCAAGCCACAGTTCAGAACTGGAAGAAACGCAAAGAAGAGTAATAGGTGAAGAGGACGTCGTAAATGATTTGGTCACGCTATCTGCTATCCCTGTTGCAAATCAAGAAACAGTTGGTAACGCAGATGTCCTACGAAGCCAGGTTCAGATCAAGCGCGATCCAGAAACAGAACACACAGTGTCTGACACGACAGAAACAGCAAAACACATAGATAATCTGCTAGATAGTCTTGATCCGAAATTTACTGGCGGAGTCTCACCTGGTAAGATCATTGATTCGAGAATTATTAAAAAATTAACATGGCAAAACAACCCACGGAGCATGGAAAGAAGTGAAATTCCCGCTTTGACTATTCAAGATAAAGGTAGCTCTACGTCAATACTGAAAGACGATATCCCGTGGTATATTGAAGGTGAAGCAAGCTTGTCACCATATATTATGATAGAACAAAGACAGTCTCAAAAGAAACAATGGAACATTGATAGTAGTGAAGATCCCGCTTGGACTATTCAAGATAAAGGTACGTCAACACCGAAAGACGATATCCCGTGGTATATTGAAGATGAAGCAAGCTTGTCACCATATATTATGATAAAACAAAGACAGTCTCAAAAGAAACAATGGAACATTGATAGTAGTGAAGATCCCGCTTGGACTATTCAAGATAAAGGTACGTCAACACCGAAAGACGATATCCCGTGGTATATTGAAGATGAAGCAAGCTTGTCACCATATATTATGATAAAACAAAGACAGTCTCAAAAGAAACAATGGAACATTGATAGTAGTGAAGATCCCGCTTGGACTATTCAAGATAAAGGTACGTCAATACCGAAAGACGATATCCCGTGGTATATTGAAGATGAAGCAAGCTTGTCACCATATATTATGATAAAACAAAGACAGTCTCAAAAGAAACAATGGAACATTGATAGTAGTGAAGATCCCGCTTGGACTATTCAAGATAATGGTACGTCAACACCGAAAGACGATATCCCGTGGTATATTGAAGATAAAGCAAGCTTTCCACCACACAAGATAAGCCAAGACTCTGCTTATTTTGGTCCATGGAACATCAATAAAGGATTACCCACTTGGACTAGCGGACCTGGCGGTAAGCTTTTGATAAATCCAAGCCAGATTAAGAAAAACACAGTACACAGTGTAAAAAATGGAATAAAAAAGCCGTTTCATATTTACACGTATGTTATAAACCCATCAAAAATTACAAATGAAGTACCAAATGCAATCAATACCCAAACAAAATTGTTCGGGCTGCCTATTTCATCACAAGGTGAAGTATTCTATAACAATCAACGCTATTATGAGCCGCAAATCAACATTGGACAATCGTCTGTAAAAAATACGAATTACATCACAAAACAAGAAGATAATATACCTTTGTATGTAGTTGGACCTGGATCGGAACTAAAACCAAAACCTGCGCTTGTACTACCAAATTCAGATGATGTTGTTTACTTTATACAACAAAATTCGCACCCACCTGCAACGAATACAGCTTCAGCTCACTCTAGCGTACAAATAAACCAGCCTAACGGTTTGATTTCTTCATCAGCATCTAGAACTGCAAATCAGCCCAGTTCATTTTCAACGGCTTCAGCTCATTCGTTTATTAAACAAGCCCCTGTTTACGAAGGAAATTATCCTGGACTTGTAAATCCTAATGGAGTTTATACCGATGATGAACCGGCGAATACAAATGTACCGAATTACTATGATGGACCGACCAATGGCAATGAAGAAGTTAATCCTGGTTCAATTTTTAATGTTCAACAATATCCTGTGTATCCTAATGGAGTTTATAACAATGATAAACCGATACCTGCTTATGGACAAGATTCAAATATTCAACCCGGTTTCATTTCTAAGGCTACAGCTCATGCTACGTATACAAATGTACCGAATTACTATGATGTACCGAACAATGTTTACGAAGAAAATCATGTTAGCAAAAATGTTGAGGTTTATCAAAATCCAGTATATCCTAATGTTGTGAATGAACAAAACTATCCCGGTTATATTTCAAAGGATGCTTATTCCGAACAGATTTTACCGAATACTTATAATATTCCAATAAATGAAAAAGAAATAGACGTTACACAATCAAGTCTGATCAAGCATATTCCGAGTACCGAACACCCAAAATTAGCTCCAACCTACCACCTGTTGACGCTACAAAATATACAGAAACTAAGAAATGCAGTTATTCAAACAATACAACTTTATAGACCACGTGTTAACAACGGCAAAGCATTGATAAATTTAAATAAAGTTCTTGAAGTAATACTGATACTGGCAGAAAGTTTTGAGGAAACCGATCGAATCAATCCATGGTACGAGAGGATATTTTATAATTCACGACTGAATGAACACCCGTTGCAACCTTACGTTTATCATCTAATCCGGCAAAGATGGTTACACGAACTTATGTTACTTATGTACAAGAATAACTTCAGTGTCAATATTCTTCAAAATCCTGGAATATTTTCGTTCTTAGAAACATGGCAGATCCCTAGTTATGTCCAGATTTTTTTAGAAACATGGAAAGCTACGCATGTTTCATACCCGAATGGTTACAATAAAGATACAAAGTTTATCACCCACACTTTTGATGATGTCATAGAAGATTTACCTAAAGATTTAGAGGAATATGTAACTAAAAGCGTTGTTGATAGTTATAAATCATCCAATGACATAGTTCTAAGCATAGCGGGCGTCGAAGCTGAACCCGATGCGAGTGCAATAATACACATGCTGCAAGAATACTTGAAACACAAAACCGTCATTGAAAAGCAACAGAATGTATTAATCGGTGACAATAAGGAAGAAATGTTGAGGCATATTGTATTGTATTTGAAACAGAAAGGTTACGATTCTACTACTATAGCAAATTTGATTAAGAAGCTGTACTCTGTAGTTTATTCCGTAGAAGGGGACTGTCATACTCATCGCCCGGATTTTGCTAAAATTATGTACAATGTTATTGTACCCGTTTTGAGAAGATCTGGATAAATTTATAAATTATCTTTGCTTATATTTAGTATCGTTTTATTCAACTATGTATTTGATATGTATATAGTATAACTAATTCAGTACCTACCTAATATGTATTTTTTTTTTTTCAAAAATTCTATCAAGATAATTTCGAATAATTAAAATTCAAATGTACATATTTATTTTTTACTAAGTTATAATTGTATGTATTTACTTGTATTCTATGATATTATATGATGTTATTATTGTAACAGTCTTCTATATAATGTATTTATGTGTATGTATGTCATTGTGTTATTCTCTAGAAATTATGTCGACATGTATTATATTGTTTGTTATTTATTTTTTGAAAAATATGTATATATTTTATTTTAAATAAATATTATTATATAGTAAACAAACGATTAAAATTATTTATTTGGCAAGAATTTTAAATAAATACATTTTAAATTTTAAATAAATATTGGCGTAGTCATTAATAACAATAAATTCAAAGTTTTGAAATTCCATTTTCGGTTTTGCGCATTATAATTTTTTTTTCAGTTGTTTGATGTTTATAATACTATAAAAATAATTTCTTACTATATAATTTATTTACACACATCTTGCAAAACGAAATTCCGTTTGACTGGCAACTGCATCAATAAACCTTACACAAAATACTGAAAATGACAAAAAAAAACTGTAAACCGGTGCGCGATGGGTTCGGAAATACCAACAAAATGTTTAAGAGGGAACAGCTTTCTCGTGAATTAGCTAGAGGAATTTGCATACCATAGAGAAGTAGAAGGACTGGTAGAAGAAGTTTGCCCAGGAGTGTAACAATATAGGCTAAATATTGCATGTAATTGGTGGGTAGTTGAAAAATTTTTATAGGTGATGGCAAAGATACATGACAAAGTCCTGACGACTTCTTCGTGTCATATTATGTTTTAAGACGAATAGACAAGCCCGACTAGTTGGAAATCATAAAGCACAACCACATAAGGGATACGATTCAAGTTACGTTTTTGACACTGTTGATGTTGCTATCATTTATTTTGAATTTCTTATTACTCAACATATTTGTGACAAAAGAATATCAATATTTTTAAAACAATATACAATCGTCGTCAATATAATTAAAACCAAAGTATTTTATTAATTCATATGAGTTACGGAAGGTTTCCCACAGGGTAGTATCTTCGGTCCATAAATATTTAAATTATTTTTTAAATCTATTGAGCAGTTTTTCTCAAATTCTCATGTGACATAATATCTTAACATGTTCCTCGTCAGTTTTCTTTTTACCTACATCTGAATTGTTATAAAGAAAGCTTTTCTAAGCGACCAATAGAACTGTAACATGATTAAAAATTAACATACGTACAAGTGTGAATATCTGATCTTTTTTTAGTAAGTAAGCCTACTGGCAATACAAATTACAAAGTATTGGTGTTGCTACCTCAATAAATATCATTATGTCTCTTAAACGACTGCACACTGACTTGTGAAGTTCGACTGATCCTTAAAAAACTTCACTTCTCCCATAAACTTGAATTAAAGTAGCTACTACTTTTTAAAATATGGTATGGTATGTGTTAATTAAAACAACATAGGTACGAAAATTGAAAAACGTATATGGTCGATCAATTTTTAATACAGTATGAGGCAGATTGCGGCAATGTTGAGACGTTAATTGAAAATATACACAGTTTCACTTTGATTATGCACTCTTAGAACTACCTCAGTACAGCCATCTTCTAAAAAACTGGGACCTGGATTTTTGAATAACGTCGCCGCGGCCTCTTGACTTACCAACAGATACATAAAAAAAATCGAAGCATGTATGACACTACTTCTCTTAATTCGGCAAATAATTGAAAACACGACATTATAATATATACTAATGGCCAATAGGTATATACATTCAATTGTGTACTATGTGCAAATCACGTCGTCGATATTATACATAATAGAATTGCGGTTAATCATTCAATTATTGTTTTCGATTTCATGGTTTATAATGTGACATGACAATCAATTATATACTGTGTATATTTCAATATATTTTGCAGACGCTACTTGAGGTTCCGATACGCCATAATGATATTGCGCTTAGTGTTTAGTTTTTTTTTCTTTAGCTTTGTGACGGGAGATCAGCAGGTAAGTTTTTTGAAATACTACTAAATCAGAATTGAAAGTGCAGCAATCATTTATAGTTAAGCGATATGATTCCTGACGATAAAAGTTCACATTGATCCGTTTTGCTGGACCTTAATTTAAGCATAACATTATAATATGTCCAATTTTAGGAACTGCGAGCAGGACTCATATCATTTTAAATGTAACTGGTCGGTGGACCTTGATTTTCAGCCATTTGGTGACAAACTTCATCTCTCGCGCGAGATTCAAGCTACTCATAATACCGTAGTTTTTAGCAGTAGCATTAATAGGTAAATGTATGATATGATGATATATCTGGCTCCTCAAAACGAGCACAAAAAATTAATTCATTATTAAAGCACACTCAATATTATTTGGGCTTAGCTTATTGCTTGCTTAATCTTTTTCTGCCGTTTGAACTTTTAGAAATGCTGAAAATTTGAGTTTGCCTGCTTGTGATAGAATAGTAGATTGTTATACAAGGGTGGAAAGAAATCAATTCCCATACGAGGTATTTAGACGCACGAGCGAAGCGAGGGCGGCTATAGTCCGAGTGGGAATTGATGACTTTCACCCGTGTTAAACACTCTACTTTTCATTTCAAATATAAGGAAAGTAAAAAATTGTAGTTTTTCAAAAATTTTTTGATAGTAATAACATGAGTAGTACCTTTAATAGTCTTTTTTAATTTAAATTTCAAATATGGAACACACCGCCCGCGTCACCGCCGCGGGCCATCCCACTTTAATAGGTATTTTTTTTAATTCACATTGGCCGTATTACACTCACAACACCGCAGCAGTTTGTTCTAATTTTAAAATTCATTCCCGCCCTAGGGAGGGAAGCAATTACTATGAGTCTTTCCCGCCCAAGGGAGGGAAGCATCGTTTTCGACCCGCTGCTCTGATCAAACAAACACTACTTTCCGAGTATGAGAAATGAAAAATACTTATTGTTTTAGCTACGGCTATATTTTGTTATTAATATTTATTGCAGTACGATGTGTTCAAGTATTTGTATGGCAAGATTACTATAATATCATTCTATAATTTGTAGAAACTTGCATGTAATGGTTGGAACCTTAGGCTTTCCTCACGCAATCTTTTAAGCAAGGCAAACTCAAGTATTGCAGAATACCCAAACTCCACTTAAAGTGGTAGAGGTAAGATCTTCATCACTGCATAAATTTAATTCATCGCACTGCTTCACCTCAACTTCTCCTATCGCAATCAAGTGCTGAAAAATAGGTCTATTGCAAGATACGTCATGCATGACTACATTCTTTTTCATCATCATCACATTTTACGTTGCAAGTGATGGTGCTATTGGTTTCAAGTATAATTTCATACTTGAAACCAATAGCACCATCTTTTTCCCGCTTTTAATCATCACTCAAATCATCAATGAGGAGCTCGTGGCTAAATAATTACAGCCGCATAGGCCGATCTTCCAGGTTAAGCCGCGCTTGCCGAGGTTGGTCTGTGGATGGGTGACCATCTGTCATAGCGAGTTTCCTCCGTACCTCGGAAAGCACGTAAAGCCGTTGGTCCCGGCTGTCATTTGTAGATCTTTAACAGTCGTTACTGTTAGTCAGAAGCTCTAAAATCTGACAACCAGTCTTACCATGGAGTATCGTATTACCCAGTTACTGGGTTGTGGAGGTCCGATAGGCAGTCGCTCCACGTAAAATACTGATATTCAGCTGAATCTGGTTCGACTGGAAGCCGACCCCAATATAGTTGGGAAAAGGCTAGGTAGATGATGTAGATGATGATCAAATCATCAATGTCTCTCCTACACCGTCTGCCTCCTCCCACAAAAAAATTGGTCACATTATCATCTTGGCTTTTATCGTCACTGTTGCTAGAGTAAGTCGCGACATTAGCTTATAGCATTGCAAAACATTTACACATTAAGTAGGTAGATAAATTGGTAAGTAAAACTTAAATAGAAATCTGTAGTAAAAGCCACACAGAAATCGTTTTTTTTTGGCTGGACAATAAGCAGATTTGAGTGTGTGATTAGTTAACAGATTTTTTTTCCTTAACCTAGAAAAAAATTAATAATGCACAGAAAAAAAATCTACACGATATATTTTCTATCGTTGTCAGAGATAATGTGGAAATTAGAAGTGATTATATCAGTAGAGGTTTCGTAATTCGTTTAATATGTCGATAATTGTGAAGCACTTCATGTAAAGCCTTGTAAAAAAGGAAAGCAAATATTCCTTCCTTGCCTTTAACAAAGGCAGAGAATTTCAAAGACAGATGAATGACAATTCCAGGATGATTCGCTAAAGGAATAGATCTTGCACTGACCTCGTAGGCGAGGTTCTTCAGATAATTAGGGTGCATAGTACTCTTGTACTACATTGTCTTGTAGACTGTAGTGGCGTGCTTGCATGACCTAAGCTAAAACGAAGAATCAGATTACATCTGCATCTGTCTGTATTTCCTTCCCCTTCCTAACTACAATGGGTTTATTACAGAAAGGTGTTAGTGAATCTATTGCGCTATTAGTGCTATTATTTTCTGGACACAAAAATATTAAGTTGGGTCATCCAGTCAGCCTTATGCCTTTCTCATCACATTGCCGAACGTTATTTTGTTTGTTTCTTTCTTATTAGTTCCTTTTCTTTTTTTGCCGAAGTCTTTTAGATATGTTAGCTTTTCCTAACTTCTTTATTTCCAATCTTTTTTCAAAGACTTCTCTCTATTTTGATCACTGTCGCAAACTTGTTGGTTCTCCTTCCAGTTCTGACAGAACCTATCCAGTTCTTCCCAGGACTCTTACCCGGCTTGTTGCGACCCCGTCTTATAAAACTGCTACAAACTGCTCCAGTTTTGTATTACAATGTCTGTCGTATAAGCTTTAACAGTGATTCACGTCCAGTATCTTACTCAACCATGTTTCATAAGTTGTATTATAATATTTTCTGTATTCTGAACATTTTAAAATCACATGTATGTTGGTTGGCATAAGCTGCTGTCGAAACCACTCGACCGTCTTTAATGCAGTTTTGTAAACTTGAAAGATAGAATATTGGATTCGATGATGACCCGTGTGAAGCAGAGGTGGAAATCTAGTAGAAAATTCGTTTAGGCCTTCTCGGACCATGCCGTCCTTGTTTAAAATTAAAGGTGGATCGTAGACCTTAACATCTAATCATCATCATCATCATCAGCCTATTAATTTTCCCACTGCTGGGGCACAGGCCTCCTCTCTGCGAGAGGGGGTGGGCCATAATCCACCACGCGGGCCCAGTGCGGATTGGTGGATGTCACGTGTCTTCGAATTTTTTGGTTCTAGGACATTTCGGTTTCCTCACGATGTTTTCCTTCACCGTTTTGAGAGCAGTGGTGATGAAATTAATTACACAAAGTAATGCGCCTGCCGGGATTCGAACCCACGACCTACAACTCGTAAGTCTGGGCCGATACCACTGGGCCACCACTGCTCAGCTTCAGGTAGTGTCCGACCGAAACTGATTTTTCAGCCGAAACCGAAACCGAAACCGAACTTTCGGCCTTGCTCTCAGTTTCGGCCGAAACCGAAACCGAAACCGAAACTTTTTAAATCATTCAAAATTTCGATTATTTTTTTGAAATAAGGTAACTGTTTTTTTTAAACATAAATTATGTACTGAACAACTGATTTTTTTTTCACGATTTCGGTTTGCTCCGATACTAAAAATTGTTTGTTATCATGAGCACAATCACGTGTTTATGTATCGTACACTAATTGCCAGTCACCCCATATGGGGACAGACAAACACATAGCTGGAACTGACTTTGTTTTATACTACGTAGTGAATAGTGAATGAATACAAAATAACTGAGTTGAAAAAAATGTTTTTTTTCAAAGAACAAACCGCTATCTTATGTTTCGAATATAGTCACTGCTTTATTTTCTTTTTTTTTGCGTGGTAAAATCATCAAATGAGTCCACCCACCCCGGGCTGGGCGGGAGGGACTGTCAGATTTCTACTGACTATTTATGTTCCGGGGTCACGGTAAGGAAATAATCCCGCGACCCCGGCAGGCTTTGGCCCTCTGAGAGGGGGGCCCCATCATTATGCTGACGCTCTTTAAGGCGCGCGTGGGACACAACGCGCCGTCGACGCGGGCATGGTCCATGGTCGGGCAGCGAGTTGCCCTTTACTCGCTGCCCGCATGCCAGACGTCTGTCGCCGTGGGAGTCCACCACCGCGGGTGGGGCGGAGGGAGGACACTGTCCTCTCTCGCGCGCGGCCCGCCTCCTCCTTCACGAGCATTACTGCTTCGCAGAAGGAGGCGACCGCTTCCCACTCCGTCTCGCCCCGCAGCATGGCCGCGACCAATGCTGGGCGCGAGAGGTCTCCGCCTATCGCAGCCGTGAGTACACGTCGGTGCTCTGTCCAAGCGGGGCAGTCTTGCACCGTATGCTCCACCGTGTCCTCCGGGCAATCTTCGCAGTGGTAACACCCAGGCGTTTCCGCCTTTCGCATCAGACACAGGTACCTCCCGAAACTTCCGTGTCCGGTGAGGACCTGCGTCAAGCGGTAGGTCAGGACGCCATGACTTCTCTCCAGTCACTCCTCAAAGAGGGGTCTTATCGCCGCGATTGCGGCGTGCCCGATACAATCACTGCTGCCTAACGATTGACAAAGTATTTTAATAATTAACGTACGTAACAAAATATTTTATTATGACATGAATATACAAGACATACTATTGGCAGTTAATTCAAAACATAACGTCAACTCACGATCAAATGGACGGTGGCAAACGTAGAGCCACACCGCGCGCCGTGCGCCGCTAGCGGGCAAGCACGTTTTAGCTACGAATTTTACCGAACGACGCACGAAAATGCGCGAACACCTGAGTTTCGGCGAGGCCGAAAGTTTCGTCTATATTTTGGCCGAAACCGAAACTATGGCCGAAACTAGATTTTTTGGCCGAAACCGGCCGAAACCGAAACCGAAACCGAAATTTCGGTCGGTCACTAGCTTCAGGTATGGAAAACATCTAATAAGGATTGAAAATCTTCAATATCTATGACGTCTTAAACTTCTTCTTAACGTAAACTCGTGCCTTTATTTTCACAAAAAAGCGTGAAATCTAACAAATACCGTTTCAAATTGACCGTGAATATCACACATTCGATCTACATAATATTTTAATAGTTTCCATTTCCTCACATACCTAATCGTGTTCCTTTTCGATAGATTTTGACGGAGATTAGGATGTACCTAATTTTTCGCTGCTTGTAGTTACTACGACATAATAGGATTGTGTTATGTCATGACATGCAGTCTTTAATAAGCATTGACAAACCAGAATTGACGTAGAAAATATTAAGTCTCTTTTCTTCTTTTGATTTCTATTGATTCTAATAAAGTATTGATCTCTTTTGTTTTGCTCGGTGCAATGACTGCTGTATTCACGTCCCATATATTACACACCTCATGATCTAGATGTACTTGAATTGTTTGTCTTTTTCTGCCTTCACTTCTTTCGATGTTCTTGTCATGCGGGACCATTACATCAACAGACATTGCGGGACGCTCTGATAGATCTATCACCACTATATCAGGTCTATTATCTACAATAGTCCTGTCATTGATGATGGATTGATCCCAGTACAGTGTAATAATGCCACTTTAAAGAACTATGTCACTTCCGAATCCGCAAGGCTGTATTTTAGAGCAAGTTGCTGATGTATAATTCTGGCTACAAGGTTATGTGTATGCAAGTATTCTCCGTTAGCCAGACGTAAACACTCGTTAACAGTGTGACGGACTGATTTGACAGAACGGTGGCATGCCTGAATATAATTATGTCAATCGTGCCATCCTTTTCTTATTATTATTACTTATTGTTGCTTTGTGTCGTTGATGATAGCTGTGTATACTTGTAATAGGCAAATATACCAGCATCCATATTATATATCTATGCACCCACTACTGTTGTAAATAATTAATTGACCTTTTCAATTTTCCTTCCTTTAGGGTCATTATGGTTATCCGGCACATAACTTGATACAAAAAAATAAAGCTCCAATCAAGCCACAATCCGAAATAGGAACTAGACGCTATGAAGTGGATATTGTGTCTAATGATAGTCCCAGTGTAGACTGGAACTGGAAGCAGGTACGTTATGTTCAATGGTTCAATAAACATCAGATTTTGTTTTAGTGGTTAATGTGGAAAACCTACCTTAGGAGAATGCAGGCTTAATGGCTTATGCGAGGCCGGATTTTGCTCGGCTCGAGCTGCTCCCCACAAGACCCGGATATCGCCGTTCAGAAATGTGTAAAAATAGTTTCAGGGATGGCCTGCTCACACGGAATTTTATGATTTAATTTAAAGGAATGTTGAGCTCATGAATGTATGTACAAAAGGTTGACTTTGTTACCTTTTAACTCATTTGCGATCATACGATACAATTATTGTGATCTCGATTAATTAGAAAAAGAAACGACGAATAAGTGGGTGATACAGTGGACTGCACCGCAGGTCTGGCGTTGAACAGCCCTAAGCTAAGCATTCCACTTTATGTCATAAAATTCCATTTCAGGTTTTGATATTTACAACGCCTTGAGAACTTGACTAAATTGTATGGACGAATTATGTGAAAGAGTTGAAACCTAGACAGCGTTGGCACCTGGTGCTTTATATCGTCAAGCGGCAGTAAGCCAGGCCCGTGGTGGCCCGCCCAAACACGACCGTGCTTCAGTCCTTTTTTTTATTCTTGCAACATTATAAAGGAGCACTGCCTGACTTGCCTGTGATATCGCTTAATTTAACAAAGTTGACTTGAAACGTCGCTGCTGAGTGCTGCCAAGAAAGATGACGACATGATACTCTTTTAGTTGTAGTTTCCCGCGCTAAGGCCGATTTTGAATATGGCTATCATTGGAACGCTGAGCTTTGTTGGTTATAATAAAATCATACTATTTTTTTTCTAGGTGCGACGACCCATCCAGTATGTTGACAAAGAAACTGAGTACAGTAAGAAAACGATATGCTTTACACCCTCAATGCTGCACACATTGATAAAGGCAGCACTCGAGTATGTGAGCAATACACCTTCAGATATAGATTACATTGTAGACAAACTTGATCAAGAACTAAATAAAATGTCAGATCCAGAAATAGAGATAGATGAGAACGCTGTAAAACCCACGTATCCATTAGATTCTAAGAGAATATTCCAATTGCTGGGCAAACCAAGATCTGAAGAAAGAACTAATTTAATGTTGAAGTATGAACTTCCAAGCATAAAGGAGCCACATTGTAGGGAAGCTCTGGAGAAATTGATAGAAATATCATATATTGCGTACCTGGAATTAGAAAAGCACCCACAATGTCGGGACTATTTAAACAAATTCTCTACTCAGGAACCAGATGACCTTCCTACAGGTCATTTTGGTCAAGGATCAGACCTAAAGTCCTTGATAACTTTAATATTAGACCAAGTAGACAAACGTAGGCCGAAAAAAGAAATTTCAGCGCCGGGTGATCGTTTCGGCAATATGCCACATTTTGACGGTCCACTTCCCAAAACCAATAATCCACAGCAACATGGATATAATATGCCTCAACAACCTCAGGAAACAGACTATAATATTCAGCCGAAAAATATTCCTAAATACATGCCTGAACAACCGAAATATTATCTTCCAGGTCCAACAACTTTCAATAATGAATACGGCATTCCTCGAATCTTAAAACAGATGGAGCCTGAATATGACATTCCTAATAGTCATGTACATAAGGTTCCTCAAGGTCCTGAAATTATCATTAATGAATACAACGATCCACATGTCTTTGAACAGACTGAGCCTGAATTTAACGTTCCTAATATTCATAAACATAAGGTTCCTCAAGGTCCTGAAATTATCATTAATGAATACAACGATCCACATGTCTTTGAACAGACTGAGCCTGAATTTAACGTTCCTAATATTCATGAACATAAGGTTCCTCAAGATCCAGAAACTATAATTAATGAATACAACGTTCCATTTGTCTATGAACCGACTGAGCCTGAATTTAACGTTCCTAATATTCATAAACATAAGGTTCCTCAAGGTCCTGAAATTATCATTAATGAATACAACGATCCACATGTCCTTGAACAGACTGAGCCTGAATTTAACGTTCCTAATTATTATGTACATAAGGTTCCTCAAGATCCAGAAACTATCATTAATGAATACAACGTTCCATTTGTCTATGAACCGACTGAGCCTGAATTTAACGTTCCTAATATTCATAAACATAAGGTTCCTCAAGGTCCTGAAATTATCATTAATGAATACAACGTTCCACATGTCCTTGAACAGACTGAGCCTGAATTTAACGTTCCTAATATTTATGGACATAAGGTTCCTCAAGATCCAGAAACTATCATTAATGAATACAACGTTCCATTTGTCTATGAACCGACTGAGCCTGAATTTAACGTTCCTAATATTCATAAACATAAGGTTCCTCAAGGTCCTGAAATTATCATTAATGAATACAACGATCCACATGTCCTTGAACAGACTGAGCCTGGATTTAACGTTCCTAATTATTATGTACATAAGGTTCCTCAAGATCCAGAAACTATCATTAATGAATACAACGTTCCACTTGTCTATGAACCGACTACGCCCGAGTTTAACGTTCCTAATTATTATGTACATAAGGTTCCTCAAGATCCAGAAACTATCATTAATGAATACAACGTTCCATTTGTCTATGAACCGACTGAGCCTGAATTTAACGTTCCTAATATTCATAAACATAAGGTTCCTCAAGGTCCTGAAATTATCATTAATGAATACAATGTTCCACATGTCCTTGAACAGACTGAGACTGAATTCAACGTTCCTAATATTCATAAACATAAGGTTCCTCAAGGTCCTGAAATTATCATTAATGAATACAATGTTCCACATGTCCTTGAACAGACTGAGCCTGAATTCAACGTTCCTAATAATCATGAACATAAGGTTCCTCAAGTTCCTGAAATTATCATTAATGAATACAACGATCCACATGTCCTTGAACAGACTGAGCCTGAATTTAACGTTCCTAATATTTATGGACATAAGGTTCCTCAAGATCCAGAAACTATCATTAATGAATACAACGTTCCATTTGTCTATGAACCGACTGAGCCTGAATTTAACGTTCCTAATATTCATAAACATAAGGTTCTTCAAGGTCCTGAAATTATCATTAATGAATACAACGTTCCACTTGTCTATGAACCGACTGAGCCTGAATTTAACGTTCCTAATATTCATAAACATAAGGTTCCTCAAGATCCAGAAACTATCATTAATGAATACAACGTTCCATTTGTCTATGAACCGACTGAGCCTGAATTTAACGTTCCTAATATTCATAAACATAAGGTTCTTCAAGGTCCTGAAATTATCATTAATGAATACAACGTTCCACTTGTCTATGAACCGACTGAGCCTGAATTTAACGTTCCTAATATTCATAAACATAAGGTTCCTCAAGGTCCTGAAATTATCATTAATGAATACAACGTGCCACATGTCTATGAACCGACTGAGCCTGAATTTAACGTTCCTAATATTCATAAACATAAGGTTCCTCAAGGTCCTGAAATTATCATTAATGAATACAATGTTCCATATGACCTTGAACAGACTGAGCCTGAATTTAACATTCCTAATCTTCATGAATATAACATTAATAAATATAATTTGCCTAAAGTTACCGTGCTCCAGAATAATGAAAACCTTTTACCAAAAGTTCACGAACCTAACGAGCCCATCGTTCATGAATACAATATCCCGCAAACTCAAGACATAGAAGAAATTATATTCTTGCAACCAGAAGAAACTATCAATACTCTTATAAAACTTATAAAGAGTTATCCACACGGTCCTGGAATCTTGTATGATCGTCTCCTGAAGATTATTCAAGAAAACCCAAATCATTTCCATCCAAGGATACATAAACTCTTGATCATTCTTTTGAATTTCCATAAACAGAATAAAATTCCAAATTTCAATGATATATTCTTGCTCCTGCTCGATGCTCAGACGAATCGGGACTGGCCATGGAGTACAACAGTTACAGAACAGTTGCTATCTCATCTGATACCAAATCAAAACGGTTATCTGGATCCCAGGATAATCGAAATTATACTTAATTTGTATAGAAGGCAACCGAATGAAAAGCTGGTCGAATACATACTGACTGTCTTGAAACCAATTAAAGAAGGAAAGGTACCCGCTAAAATAGTAGATATAAAACTAAGGTTGATACTTTTAAATCAACATAACTTGCTGCGTCCAGATCATATGGAAATCTTATGCAAGCTTTTGGATCCTTTCCGAAATGGCAATTTTAATCCTGAAGATGTTGATGTCGCTGATTATTTATCCAGATGGAATGAAATGGGTATGAATCCTCAACAATTTGATAAAATAATTGAAATTTTGAAGCCAAACGTGTTAAAGAGACTTCCTGATCATAGACCTGTTGATATTATACATTTCTTGTTGACTAAGGGTAGGCTCTTGAATCCGAAACACATAGACTTTATTTTGTCGTTCTTGTATCCTAACTACAATGGAGTGTTAGATGGCAGACGTATTGATGTCATATATTTAATACTGAACCATTTGTCGCGGTACCCTATAGCATCAAACACTCTCCTCAAATTACTGCTAGAGTATACACCTGCTGTTTTAAATTCGAGATTTTTGGATATCTTGCTTTACCTAAACTCTAATGGGTTACTGACTCCAGAACTACTAGAAACTATAATTAATCTCCTGGCATTGGAAGTCAATGGAAAGCTACAAGACCAAGATATTAAGAACTTGTTCTTCCTACTAGCGCCGTTCAAACAGTCTAATCCAAAAATCATTGCGGTTGTATTATCTCTTTTGACCCAAGGAGGCTTGTACGGTAACATAGATAAATGGCTGGAAATAAGTAACAACAATGGACCGAAAAATGACCAGAATGAATATCTAATACCCGATGATGGATATCAAACAGAGGAACCTCAGCAGCAAGTTCCTATCGTACCTGAGCAAGAATTTACGGCAATTCTCAAATGGTTAGAAAGTCAGGGACTGTTAACTCAGGACCAAGGATCTAATAATGACTTGGTAAATAAAATTCTCAAGATTATACAGAACGGTCAACGTGAACAAGGTGCCGTAGAACTGACTTACATGTTAAAACATGAGAAACCCCTCATTTACCAACCTGTATATTACGTGAAATATAGACTCCCAATATTGAGCTTTATTTCCAATATTAAGAATTTGTTACATGAGAACCCCAATCTGAATGCTGATCCAATGAAACTGTTACAAGAACTGATAACGAGTTCCAACGTAACAGAAGTTTCACCTAACCTACAAGATTTTCCTAAAGAAGAAATATTGAAATTGACTTTTAGTGATGGAAATTTAGTCCAAGCGCAGATTCTGGATGAGCAAAACTTGAGTCTAAATGACCAGATTACGATTGTCCATGGATTGAACTCCGATATTTCACCAGAAGAAATACTGCGACTTAATCAAATTAATGAAGCGAAATACTTTCAGAGATTATTGCCAGTTGAAGAGGTGCAACCTACTAAACTAAAAAAATACAACATACAAGAGACTATACAAGTGCCACCGGTACAGACGGTACAATATAGACAAATCGAACTACCAGATGTAAAACCGCTACAGACGGTTCATTAGAGGCAGATTGAGCTGCCCCCTGTAGTTTCACATAATTATATAACCCACTTTATCCAACGATGCACACAAAGACGTATATTTCACGAGATAATCCGAGACAGGATGCAACAATTCTCCTCAACAACAACTCTCAACTCAGGTCTCAGAATTAGGTGAAATCAAACATTTTGTTTTTATTTACAAATAAATTTTAGAAAAAATGTGTGGCTTTATTTATGAGTTTGTTAGAAGCAGGTCGTAAATAAAATTCTAGCTTCCTCGACCCGTCTCTTTACAGAAGGCTAAAAGTACGATTGGTATTTGACATTTTTTCTACTTCATAACTGGTTCCTCTCCCCGACGTACCTGTTTTCACCCAATGATTTCCCTCGATTTGTGAACAGGCTGGAGATGAATTAGTCTACGGCCTCTACATCGAAGGCAGAGCAGGTCCAACTGATTTTACGTATAGGCAGATCTCGCGTCCTCGCCGCCGCCCGCCGACGCCCGCGTTGAAAAACGTTTAAAAAAATTGTTCCTCGCGCGTACACTAGAGATGCAGTAACTGCCCACTTCAAGTACACTGTAAATAAAATACGGATATCTTGTGATAGAGCACTTTGTAATGACGGCGTAATGGCTGAGCAATTGGAGTCTAGGTGTTTGTGAGTTTCTATGTTTGTAAACGCACCTTCGGTACAGGAGAAATTCCAAGTGTGGGACAACTTTAAAAAAATAATAATAATAATAATAAGTGAGCGATTGGCCACACTATCACTTCTAATGCCTCGTCTCCTCAAGACCTTAATACAGGATACGCTCTGTACAAATCATTACATGACCATAGCGAAGCAATGTAATCCACATTGAGGCATTTCGTATTGAGAGCTTGGCCGAAAGCCTCCAGCGGCCGCCCTCAGGCTACTCCTGCCCAATCTCAGTGGGCCAAACGCCTCATGCAAGGAGGCTATACGCCGGCGTCGTGCGGTCCATGGCCATTTACGGGGCCCCTGGAGTGGCGAGTATTCGGCGACTCGCTGTCCGACCATGGCCCAAGGATCGATGTCGTATTGTGTTCCACGCGCGCCTCAAAGAGTGTCAGCATGATGACGGGGCTATGACCCCCCTCAGGCTATGACCCCCCTCTAGAGGGTCATAGCCTGCGGGTGTCGCAAGACTTCTCATTACCGTGACCCCGAAACGTAAAGGACTATTGAAGGACACTGTGGATTTACCACAAAAAAAGACAATGTAACTCTAGGGCCCCATGGTTACATTTGCTACGGGCCCCGCACCTGCTTAATCCGGCACTGCACGGAAGCCTAAAAAGTAGGGGGAAGAGAAGGTTCTGAATAGGAATGATAATGAAAAAAATAAGCATTTCTAGTATCGTCACTGATGAAAGGTTTATTATGTAGACCCACTCACATTGTCAATTTAGTTATGGCTATGTCAATTACAAACAAAAATAGAACATAATAAATAGACCTTTAATTTCTAAACGAAATTTTGTTTGTCACTGTCACTGCGCTGCTGCGCTGGGAGCGTTCAGGGTTCCGATTCTTTTTGAGATGTTAAGCAACAAAAATATTTTGCCACCATTTTACGATTCTTTTTCGTGTTAGCGAGAAACAGTCAGAAGGTTTTTGAATGCTTCATATTCTTACATTGGTTCTGTCCGATACCTGAAACACAGTGAAATCAATAACACAATCGTGGTGAACATTCCGTGAATTTTTTAATGTAAATAAATAAAAGAACTGTGATAATAAGCGATATTTGATGTTAAAGTGCAGAAAAAAGTGTTGAATATATTGTTTAAACATGTTGGGGCACAGACCGAGGTTTATCAAGCCAGGTAATTCAGCTTTTGTAATATACTATATTAAACCGCAGATGCTTATATTTCATTCAGGTGTGGCCTGAAAACCTTGCAGGAACACGTTACAGATGTCAATTCAGTATACATGCCTTTATTTCTTTTAGTTCCGCTTGCATTCCAAGTGGTTTTTCTCAGAAATTCTTTATTTGGGCATGGCTAGTGTTTGGCTTCATTGTATGTATAGTATACACTTTGCTATAGTTGTACCTAGATGTAAACGTATATATTCTATGTAATCATTCCTTGATTTAATTAAACAATGTACCTATAGATAAACATACTTGTTATAGGTGCACATGTTAACATTACCTATATTCTAAGTATGTATGTCATCGAACAGTTTTTGATTGTTCTTCATACTATTGGTACCTACATAACGAAGATACCTAGTTTTTTTTAAATTATACATAGGTTCGTGTTTGACCACTATCTTGCCTGATAAGGTATTCTCTTTTTTCTCTGTTCTAGCAGCTAGGTCTGAGACGGAGGAAATTGAAGGCTCAGTAGGCCTTCAAGTTTGTCTATCTCAGTCAGAGATAATGTATTGGGCAGTATTTGCATGAAATCAACCATTTTCCAAAAAGAGAGGAAGCGGTTGTGACTGCTGGAGAGGGACAACTTAAAATAGAGCAGTGGTTGCCCAGTGATATCGGCCTCGACTTACGAGTTTTGTAAATGCACGATAAGCCTATTATGCAGCAGTTATGATAATGCAAACGTGTGTGCACATACACTTGCCGGCTCTATCAGTCTAGTTGATGTTGCCTGCCCAACCACTTAAATCTAGTAGTCTTAGAACCTGTGTCCACTTTGGCTGTTATGAAATGCAAGGTGGTGAACTGAAATCTGTCTTGTCTTTTGACACATCATCTTCAGCCATATGCCATCTACTGCTGAATAAACACCCATAGAATTCCAAAGCACATACAATATTATCCTGCTAAAAATCACCTCATCTTTTACAGGAGAAGAAACCCTCTACCCAACGAGAAACAAAGATGGTGTTATTGAAACATTGGTGAACCCTAATGTTGACACTGCATTATCCGTAGACAGTGATTCCCGTACCTCATTCGTTTATAACCGGTACCATCATCTACCGTTAGAGGCCCAGCGTCAGAGGTTGCCAGTGTTTCAGTATCGGAACCATATCTTGTATCTGTTGGAACGGTACCAAACGCTGGTGCTGATTGGAGAGACGGGGTGTGGGAAGTCTACTCAGGTGCCTCAGGTGAGTGTTTAATTTTTTTATTAATAGTTTTAAGGTACGAGAATGTCTTGCCGTGCCTTTTATAGTATTATAACACCTTTATTGTGAAACCTATGTTCACAAATAAAGATTGATTGATTGAAAGGTGTGTCTATACACTAGTTTAGCGGAAATTGCCGTCAATAATCGCGATATGAGCATTTAGGTAAATACTTTTACGGCGAAAATCAACGATAAATGCCGATTTCGTAAATTTCGTTTTTAAACGCCTACTACTTTGATGATAGCAATACTTCACTAAAATACATTTTTGCTTTTTATATTAATTTAGGCGTTACCATTTCTGCTGTTGGTCATTTGGTAGTCAAGAGCTGTTTGCCCAGGTCTTTTTAAGTGGGTTATTTTTATTCAAAACTGCCGAACGCATTCAAGAAGTAAAACGTAACTTTTTATTTCACTGACGCGACGTCATCTCACTTAGGCATTACTTCAAACGGTCATTAGTTTAACTGTCTCTGAAAAAAAAAAAATTCTTTTACGGAGTAAATGGTACCTATTCATGAAACCTTCAGAACTATTGCGTAACGGACTCGTTAGTCTCCTTCTCAGTGCAGATTCTGATTTGCCCGACAGAAGTGACCTTGGTCCGGGTGGTGTGAAAATCTACCGTGTAGACGTTGGTCGGCCGACTAAATATGGGCGGAGTCAAAAGACCTTGGGATGACCTTGGTCGGGAGCGCATCCACCCCGACAGGCTGCGTCCGCGGTCGGACCCGACCGTCGACCGACAGCGTTCCAGATGGTTGGGTACCGCGACCAAGGTCACCTCTGTCGGCGGTCGGGTTTGATCGTGTAGAAGGGGTTTTAAGCTGCTGTTATCTCATCGCGAACTATACGATACGCTCTTCGTCGATACGACTTTGAGATCGTCCAGATTGGATAATTGTCGCTGTCAGTGGCTTAGTGAAACTAAACAGCCCTTTAAGTTCCAGGGTCACTGTTACCAGATAGACAGTTCCACGACCACCCTATTGCCCTGTTCATCCTTTCGGGATATACAGGCTATACCGTAGTACAAACTATTATTTTTACGAAAACCGGCAGATTACGTGGGAAACAAATGCCTTGCCATGCCGCCTCCGCCGGGGCCAGGGAAACGAGGAAGGCCGAAGAAATGTTGGCTTGACGTCGTAAGGGACGATATGCGTGCTAACGGGCTCACGGCAGGAGATGCACAAGACCGTGTGAAGTGGAGGCGGTTAGGTAGGAAGGCGGACCCCGGGCACCGAGGTGGAAGCCAAGGAAGCAACCGGGATTAACGCCCTGAGGATGATGATGAACGTAGTACTATTATTCTGTCTGTGGCTATACTACAATGTTACTACATGTTATAGTTATGTAACGTGGCCAGACAGCTCATGATATATTATGAGTCAACGATGATACTCGTACTGCGCATTAGTTGTGATTCCTAATGACTTGTATATTGACTTAGAAGGGTCATTTTAAAGTCCACGTGTGGTATATGGCCTTGAGGTCTTAAAAGAACATCTACCTAGCTATCTACCTCCTATTTCTTTGATCTGAGATCTACCTATTCATAATTCGCTATAAAGCGAATCATGCAATTCACGTTGCCTAACTAGAAATTCGCGAATCTTCTGATTTTGTTACATATGAAGAAACTTAAAGAAATAGGCAATTTCTTTGATCTGAGTGAAGAAAAGAAACAAACTTTGCTTCTACATTACCGATAAATACCTACGTTTATATTTAGGTAGGTACTTACCTTTTTTGCTCCAAAACTAGTCTCTTTTACTCGGAGTTTTTTTTAATTCTAAGCATACTGACGGGGCCTGCCGGGGTCGTGAGACTTATTCCATCACCGTGACCCCGGAACAGAAAGGGCAATTGAAGGACACCGTGAATTTTAGTCAGTAGAAGTCTGACAGTCCCTCCCGCCCTGCCCGGGGTGGGAGGACTCATTTGATGATTTTACCATGCTAAAAAAAAAGCATAATGACGGGGCCCCCTTTAGATATTATGACGGGGCCTTCCTTAGAGGGCCAAAGCCTGCCGGGGTCGCAGGACTAATGAGCTACCGTGACCCGGGAACGTAACCGCCTATTGAAGGACACCGTGGATTTTAGTCAGTATAAGTCTGACAGTCCCTCCTGCCCTGTCCTGGGTGGGAGGACACATTTGACGATTTTACCACGCTAAAAAAAGAAAAGCCTACACTCCCAAGACAAGTATGGATAGGTACACAGATAGTTTATAACCTGTATTAACACATCAATAATTAAGATAGAAAATATAATTTACATAATTTTCGAGTCGTAAAAGGGCGAAGCCTCTGGTAACAGCTAGTGCTCTATAAAATGAAGGAAATCAATCGTTCAACCGCTATGAAAGTGCGTCATTTCACAGGTAGGTACGTAATTAACGATTATCCTTATCATATTATCAGTGTTCGATAACGCCCCCTCTCCGCTATTAAAATATCGTGATACTAAATATGCCCTTCGGCTTTACCCGCCAGTTGCTAGTGTTTCTCTATGATACGATTAGGGCCTATGCATACTTACCAAGTTTTTTAAACGCGCCGTCGAGACGCGCGTTTCTATATTATCTGACACGCGCGTCGACGACGCGTTTTTATCAAACAGAGCAGTTTGTTGTCGTTTGCATCGCGTCAAACGCGCGGCACCCTGACGTGCGATGTAATTTATAAAGGTGTGCCTTTGTGCAGGTCTACAGGCTGCGTCTGACTTGCGCGCGTATCGCGTCTGTATTCGCTTCAAACGCACGTCAACGGCGCGTTTAAAAAATCGTGTGCATAAGCTCGAAGGTTAAATAGACCATGGCTAAATCCGACACCATAAAGCCGATAAAATAAATCCCATACGATATTAGTTGTAGATATCAAAATACCAGCGGCCTCGGCGGTATAGTTTTTGTGTGAAATAGTAAAAACATCCATCCATCCTCACATAATATTAGTAAATTAGTTTCAGTCAGCTTTATTATGTTTCTGCAGTTAAAGGCCTAAGGGTTTCCCAGAGGCGGGTAGGTGAACTCTGCCAAAGCCCAAAGCATGATGTTTTTTTAATTTTTTTTAACTTTGGCCCACATTTCAATTTCTCCTGTATCGTGGGTGCGTATACAAACATAGAAACTCACATACACAAACACCCAGACCAGGAACAACGGTTTATTCCCATCTGCCCCTTTGAGCTTGCCACTGGGGTGGTGGTTGGCACTAATTGGTGGCGTTTACCACCGGGGTGGTGGTTGACTGGCACTAATCAGTGGCGTTTACCACCCACGTGGTCAACTTACCTGCAGGTCATACAAGTATTTGTTCTTTGTGGGGATCGAACCTGCGACACGTTGCGAATCAGTCGATTACTGAACCGCTGGGCCATCAAATAAAAAGATAATGATATTGTCTACATTGTGGTTTTTTTTTGCCTGTTTTTGCACCTAGGTTACTAGGTACCTACCTATTTCTTTGGCTTCTCCTTTTACCCCAAGGTTTAACTGGGAAAAAGGCGTAAGTTCATGTATGTATGTAGAAATTAGTAAGATTTCCACGTTTACCCCCAAAACTTTGAACAGTAATCGGGCCTAATAATAATAGTGAACAAGCCATCAGGCGATACGATCATACGATTTCTGTGATTTTATTTAGCTGTTTGTTATCAAGAAAAAGTAGGTGTTTAGGTGATACCTTTAGCGAATCGTACGGTAAACTGGTTTTTAATTTATTATTATTTAAATTAAACCGTTTCGCGTTTCCTTTTGTTTAGAGAGCTTTCTATTGAAGCGAAAGTTTTGATGTTTGTTACTCAATCACTTCTTAAATAGCTGAACAGATTCTTTTTAGCGTGGTAAAATCATCAAAATGTCTAGCCAGCACCTATGTTTTTTTTTAATAGCATCGTTTTGAAATTACATAGGTACCTAGGTAATTCCTAGAAATCCCATTGTAGTTACTTTAGTGCGACGGGATTCGACTGACTAAAAAAACAGAGAGCTTTCATAACTTTTCTTTACTTTTAAACAGATGGTCAGCAACAGCTGTGAGACCTTAAACTTTTTTTTGGTAGATTATTGCACGTTTTGGACGTTGAAAGATATAATTGTCCATTTCATAATAAGATACCTAACTGTGCCAACAATGTAAAAAAAAAACCTGACAATTGTCTTACAAAACTTCGTGTTAATTTAACGCCCACGCTTATTAAACCAAAAAAGAATAATAAAACCTTCTATATTTAGCATTGTTCAGTCTAATTTGTGATTAGGTGTTAAAAAAAAACTTGTTCGAATGAACTCGCTAAACTTCTCTTTTGTTGACATAACTTTTGGCGGGAAACGGCACGTCGCGTCGCGTCGGTCGCATGGAAACATTGACCGCTACCTTCCGCATTAAGTTAGTGTTGCTAGTTTATAGAATTTTCCCTTTAATTGTGGAATGCTACATTCGGATACAATAACTAAAATGTGAAAACATGGAATAACGTTAATTTAATATTAAAACGGTATTTGTATAATATGTAAATAAAAATATATTTGTAGGTACTTAGATTTTTTGTGTTTGTTTGGTTGAACGCACTATTTATTACCTATAACGAAGCACTTATACGAATAGAAAAAAAATATGTTGGATAGTCCATTTATCGAGGAAGACCATACACTATTTAACATCACACTGCGACCAAAGGGAGCCGACCGATAAGCGAGTGAATTCGAACAGCTATTTAAAATAGCTATATTAAAATTCCATCATTTTGTCGATTCTACATGCAGTTTTGTGTTTCTTTTAATGAAACGAACATTATTAACATTAACAAATAGGTAAACTAAGTCAACATCACGTTACTTTAAAAAATATAGACCATCTGAAAAAACAAAATAATTATTATCTAAATTACGTCATCCGTTTCAATCAACTCAGCTGCTACATTACTTAACAACAAAAGACAACAAAAGGAACATAAAAACCGAAGCCTGGCCACCCCAGGCCGGACGGCTGAGCAAAGCTCTCTCAGCTCTCTCCCGTAGCCGCATTCACACCACACTTCAGTCGAATGCTACGTTTCGTTGCGTGTGCATGTCGCTCTTCTCAACGCGCCGCGAACTAAATTGCCGATAAAAAATAATACGATAACATGCATTCATGAAACGAACTGTTGAACATAGCAATACTGTAACACTGTTATGGTAATAAACTAGAACTTTGTTTGTTGCTTACGACGATACTGTTTTGAAAACACAAGCACCGTTGTGTCCATCGTGTTTATCGAGAAAAAAAACTTTGGGATTGAAGTGTTTTCTAAGTGATTAGTGAGGTTTTAAAAAAGCAGAGAACTTACTATGATAAGTGTAAACTGTGTTTCTAGTACGAAGTTTAAAACGAGATTGTTGTTATCATAAAACTGTGAAGTTTATCCGATTATTTTTGGATTTGTATTCGTGCGGTGCGTAGGTTTCAGTAACCCACGCTATCTACATACCTACTACTATTTGACTCAGCCCGTGATATCGAGCAACCACTCAATAACCAGCAAAAATGATGTGGCCATCATCACAAGCCAGTAAAATACTGACTTTTCTACTTCTAGTCATAGTTATTTACTGTGTATGTATGGACACCTTCCTATTTCTAAGGATACAGAATTATAAAATAGATATCTTCGATGTTGAAACTAATATCACGCAAGAAACTTCCACGTTAAGTGAAAAGATTAATTTGCCGAGCTATGAGGAAGTTACATGGGTGCCTTGCACCATAAACCCGCTTTGTCACCCAACGGTGAAAGCACTAATGGTGGACCATATCAATCACTACATTTACGGTCCATTGTGTGCCATTGTGGATATAGGTCTGGGCATTTCTGAGAACATGCTGATTGTAACGCCGAACATGATATCCGCCTTCCATGTTTTCATTGCTGTTGTTGGCGCGAAACTGCTGACGTGCCCGAGTTTGGCGGCAAGAAGAATAGGCATAGTTCTGTTCCAGCTACGAATGTTTTTGGATGATCTCGATGGCCATGTAGCGAGAGAGAGAAAGCATATAAAAGGGGAGAGGTCAGACGTTGGAAGTTTGGGTTACTGGGTCGATGGGATTTGCGATTTACTTGGCGTTGTTGCCATGATGATTGGTATAGCTGTGTACTTGCGGAACAATCCTCCTAGACGAGGCTACAAGAACACGCCAGTCAGCACACTTCCATACCATCAACTAAAAGAAATAAACTCGACAGAAGACATCGAAAAGGACCACAGTACGGACAACGGGATTTCTTACAAAACTAAAGTGTCTTTCCAGAAGATTGCTCAAGTTATCATTCTGTTTTCGGGACAAATGTTACTATCTTCCTTAGCCTGGAACAGGTACATAGACATCTACCAAGGTCTTTTAGAGAACTATTATAATACCGAATACGATGTGTTAAGACGAGAAATTATGTTTAAATCTGGTAAGTTCTTCCTTGCTTCGGCCATTTGGAGGGTGATGAACCCTCACAGCTATCTCCATTTGCTGTCCTTGGCTGTATTTTGTGATAAAACATGGTGGTTCTTGAAAACTATACATTATATTGGATATTTTGGTTTAGTCGTCGCTGTGGGTATTTCAGAATTCCTAATTGAAAATATAAGAAGTTATGTGATAGATGGTGTCGAAGGGCGATGATCAATAAATTCCTTACATTTTGTTAAAGATAAATATGGTGCTCTGTTATTAGCTATCTTTGAATGTTATAATATAAATAAATACTTAGTTATTTCTTCCAAATTCTATTAGGTTAAACTCTGCTTAGGTACGAAGAAAAAACTTCAAGGAAGTAGGTAGGTATTCCGACCCTCATAAGAATACGTCCCGAATTCCGATTATTCCAAAGGTAAAATTAGAATCGAGATCAAAATAGCTTTGGTTCCAAACCAGTTGCGCTCTGCTTTGTTTATGACATGGCGGTTGCATTGTTTATAAATTGTCAATGGTTTTTTTAGAAACGACGAAGTGGGTTGGGAGTTTCAAATCATGAAAGTGAAACATTAAAACTGATTTGAAATCGGAACGAATAATTCGCTCATTGTTTTCGATTTTTAAAAGATCAATTTATTATTTTGTGAATGAGAAAACAAAAGAATAACTCGGTAACATGTTACATTTCATTTTATGACATACCTACCGACCTAAACCTGAAATTATCGGGAATAAAAGTCACTGAACTGCAATTCACAATAAATTATAATAACTGAATAATAAATAATAATTGTGTTATTAAAAACGACAAAAAACAAGGGTATTTGTTTTATAAATTGCTGTTATTGTCACGATTTTGATCTAGGTATAAACTATTAGGGTCGATTTATACTAGCGCAGAGTCGAAGCGCATCGAAGCGTATTTCTAAAACTGAACATAACAATATTTCAACCTTAATTGACAGCGTAACGCACATTATTACTTCTACGATTTTAAAAAGTCGCGCGCATTCTTCAGAATTCGCGCGTCTGCGCGTGAACAACGTTGATCGTAAATCGTGAAAATCTTAGAAGTAATGTGTGCGTTACGCTGTGGAGTTATTAAGGTTGAAATTGTTATGTTCAGTTTTAGAAATACGCTTCGATGCGCTTCGACTCTGCGCTAGTATAAATCGACCCTTAATATCGTCGCCTTGGAGTCCAATAGAGCTATTCCACAGAACTACACTTCTGAGTTATGGACGTTTGAAAAATAAACGAAGCAGGTAAAAACAGTTATTTGGAAATAAACCAGTGTCATATTGTAGTAGAGGATTGAAATTTTTACCCTAGACTATTAAAGCGTGTGGCTATTGAATGCTATAATTATAAATTACCAAAATATCATGGTTTTTAAGTTATGTGGTTTAGGCCCATTGGCTACTATTTTATGAATAATCTAATACTCGTAGTACGGGGTGTAAGTCGCTTAGCTCTCTTGTCTCGTTGTCTTTTTTGTCTTATGATAATCATAAACTAATTAGATAAAAAGGCGTAAGCGAAGTATAATATTTGAAAAAAATTACAAAATAATTAATTTTTCATATATTTTTCATTAGCTTCTGCCCGCGACTTCGTACGCGGGTCTAGTTGCTTATGCCAGTAGCAATAAGGTCGTCAAAATTGAATATCTGAAACATCTGATGTCGAATTCTAAGAGCCCGGGGACTGGACAACAGTGGGATGCACGAGACGATTCAAGAAGTTCCAGATCTTACATTATTGTAAATCAACAGGAATTTCTTATCAGACTAAACAACATTTGGCGGCGACGAACGAATATGTTACGACGACGACACGCTCGTCCTGGCGAAGGGAGAGTTGCACCAGGTGGTGGCTGACCTGGCGACGCAAGCAGTTGCGACGGTTGTTGATAAGATCCGGCAGTTGGGGCACGACGTGGCGCTGCACAAAACAGAGGCCATTGTATTTTCATGACCGTCCGAACGCACCACGTTCAGATTCCCACATAACGGTGGGAGGGGTTCGTATCGGCGTTGTGTGGAAGATGAAGTAACTGGGACTCGTTCTCGACTGCCGGTGGAACTTCAGGGAGATTTCCTGAGATTGACCTTAAAGCTGAACCAGGCAGCAGCCGCCTTCAGACTTCTCCTGCCCAATCTCAGCGGGCCAAACGGATCCTGCCGGAGGCTATACCGGTGTCGTGCGGTCTATGACATCCCTCTACGGGGCCCTCGTGTGGGCCCTGAGCATCCGAATGCGACTACTAAAGTTAGTCGCATGCCAGAGGGTCCAGGTTATCCGGATGATCAGAGGATACCGCACGATCGCCGGCGAATCGGCCAACCTACTTGCCGGATTACTGCCCTGGGATCTGAAGGTGACTGCCCCTCCAGCGCGTTTATGAGTGGCGCGTAGGGGCGAATCCGAGGAAAGAGCTCCAGCGCGGAACGACTGTCGCAACCAAAGTCCGGGCACGCCACAATCGCAGCGATTAGACCCCTCTTTGAGGAGTGGCTGGATAGGTGTCACGGGCGTCCTGACCTACCGTGTGACGCAGGTTCTCACCGGACACGAAAGTTTCGGGGGGTACCTGTGTCTGAGAGGGAAGTAAAGCCTGGGTGTCACCATTGCGAGGATCGCCGGAGGACATGGTGGAGTATACGGTGCAAGATTGCCCCACTTGGGCAGAACACCGCCGTGTCCTCGTGGCAGTGGTAGGCGGAGACCTCTCGCGTCCGACATTTGTTGAGGCCATGTTGCGGGGAAGACGGAACGGGAATCGGTCGCTCCCTTCTGCGAAGCAGTCATGCTCGCAAAGGAGGAGACGGGCTGCGTGAGGGAAAGGACAGTCGTCCGTACGTCAGTACGTCCTCCTTCCACCCTAGCCGCAGTGGTGGACTCCCACGGCGACGGATGTCGGATCTCCGGCTACCGTAGATGTGGGCATGCGGGCATGAGTCTGACAGTCCCTCTCGCCCTGCACTGGGTTATGTGATATAGTGTCAACTTTTATACGTCAACAGGGAGTGCTCATCAGGCTGAACGAACAAGTCTTGCTAAGACGAATTCCTATAAAATAACAGCTATAGTGTTCCGCCGCTTTTTTTTTTTAGCCAAATCCATTCAGTGGTTTTTGCGTGAAAGAGTAACAAACATAATACCTCCATACACACATACATCTTCACTAACTTTCGCATTTATTGAACCACTCTATCTTTTTAAAAACCGCATTAAAATCCATTGCTTAGTTTTAAAGATCTAAGCAAGCATACATAGGGACAGGAAGCGGGAGGCGACTTTGCTTTATACTATGTATTGAACTGATGATGAAGAATTAGATAAATCCTATTGCCGTTTAGTGCACAAAAATCAGCGACCACCGTCACTCCCAAAACTCTCCCTCAACTCGAACCAAACTAAATAATGCATGTTGCACGCATGAACTTGTCAAAATTGAATGAAGAATGCGGATTGATAAACAGGAAAAACACGTTTTTTCTCTACCAGTTACATGTTCCCAAATAATATCGACAGAAAAGTCTAGAATACAGTTTTATAGAAATACAGTTTAAGTTCTAGAATACAATCATGAGCTCTTAGAACTGTTGACCACTCAATAATTCTCAAAAAATATTTTCTATGACTTGTAATCACAATGAATCTAAGCTGCATACATTTTTTGACTCCTATTAAAACTACTCTTACATTTATTGGCAAATTTAAAAATAACCTGCTTACAATTAAAATATCTATTAGATGTCTTTACTAGTATAAAGTATGTCTCTTTGTGAGTACGTTAATGCACTTAACTCCATTTCGCAAAATTTGTGGCTTAGCTCCATTGGCCTCCAAGGCGACGATATAATACTGTTATAATAATTTAGTTTGTCTTATTTGATCAATTAACAAGGAATGGGATAAAGTTTTCGTAGTATTTTTCATTGACATTCATGACACCAATAAAATGTTACCTCAACACGATTTCAAACGGATCGCGAATCATTCGTAAATTAAGTAAAAATTACAATCAAGTAGGTCGCCATTTTGAAGAATATCGCTCTAAATTGTCGCAAATAAATTCAGATAATGAGAACACGAGTACATTTCAATCTATAAAACAAGGTTTTTTAATTACCTACGTATGTTTCAACAAAAAGTTAGCATAATTTTGAATTAAAATGGTCTAGGTATATTTCGTGGCTTATTATGATTTATCTCATGTTCTTCCAAAACATTAATTAGACAGAATTGAGAGTTTATTTTATAAATAAACTTAAAAAACTGATAAGACAAGTTTCGGATGACCTTTTTGCAAGAGGCGATACCGCAGGCTATAGGTACCTACTTCGACTAGTTCCAAGCATCCTGAGATGAGCGGTATAATCGGGCAAAATAAAAAACCTAATGCCTAAAACGAATGAGAATTACGAAAACCATCGAAACAGTAAAATAATCTGTCGACAAAAGCGAAAGCGCCTTCCTAGACCTCAAGAAAAAACAACTATAGATTAATTCTTTGCCCAAGTTTTTCTGTTGGGCAAAGAATTCTTCCTATGACTTCCAGTTCTTTTGTTCTCGTTTTATCCTGCACAACCTGTTTTTTTTCGACATCTAAGACCACGCCTTCTAGCTCTATCAGAACTTGAGACAGTTGAAAACAAATTGAGTCAGGGTGTTAGAAAAAGTTTCTTCTTGGTGTTAGAAAAAGTTCTTGCCCGTTCTTCTACGTAGAGATCTGCTTCTAGGAATGGGCCATCTACGGTACTTTCACAGTTTTATGTCTTGTGATTGGGACTGTAGCACCGTAACTTTTTAGTGTTTAATTATATTTTTATGTGTCTATGACAATTCAAAAGTGCCCGTAACTGGCCTACTAGAAATAAACGCTTTAATTTTGATTTTAGAACCCAGAGCCTAATATTACATATTCCAGTCTCTTTAGCATCCTTCACAACCATTAAACCAGACTTTGAAGTCATTTTAACTACAATAACGAGGCCAAAGTTCAGCATGTGCCCATAAATACATTTAATAAATAGAAGATTTTCCCGCGCATTTAACTGAATCACTAATGTTAGATCATGCAATGGAAATAAACTATTAAAAGTATACAAAGCATCGGAAAATATTTATGGACATGTATATAAGTTTTATTTTATCGTTCAAATTCCCGTTGTTTATGAAGTTTAAACGGACATTTAATTAAATAAAGACTCTGGTCTGTGGCTTTTAGATATGGATTGTTTATGTTATTGTGACTGTATCGAGTGTCACGTCTACGAGTGTCTCTTACTTCAAAAATATTAATTTTTGAAACGAGTTGTAGGAGTCTTATTGCCTTTGAGGCAGAAACAAATTGCAATGGTGCGGTGTCCAAAAAAATCCTCTTTCCTACTTAATATTGATGTCAAGTAAAAAAAAGATTAAGAGGATCATAATTGACTCCTTTTTGACTCGTACAGAAACGTATATGGCCATATTGCTTTAGCACTTCGAACGAATGAAGTCTCAAAGACAACAATAGGACCATAACGTTTTTAGAGCGTAAAGCTAACACTAAGAGTTAATGGTGCATAACTTAAATTATCTGTTCGGAGAAAAGAATAACTTCAAATATCTCTATTGAAACAAAAACACTTATTAAATTGTTTCCGTAGATAGAATACAAAGCAAATAATAATCAAAAGTAAATAGCTAATTTTGCTCCAAAATTGTTGCACCTTTTAACGCTTTCCGGAAAAAGATGTAACATAATTTTGCCACAATATCAAAGCATTCATTTCAAATAATTATGACAGTTACAGAAAGTATTGACAATAAATGGTAAAGGAACAGTCCAGCTACGAAACATAATGACTGGAAAAGCTGTACAGGCTTTGAAAGTAGTAACTCAGGGAAAAGAAGA
Source organism: Agrotis segetum (assembly GCA_036375495.1). Taxonomy (NCBI): domain Eukaryota; kingdom Metazoa; phylum Arthropoda; class Insecta; order Lepidoptera; family Noctuidae; genus Agrotis; species Agrotis segetum. Next base: position 1,167,353 of record JAQSVV010000222.1, on the reverse strand, counting down.
AATAAACGAAGTAGTGATTACCCATGTAAAAGATAAAGCGGCTTGAATATGTAAATACAGGGAAGGCAGTAGATAAAGAGAGATTTGTGTAAGAAGATATGTTGCCTCACAATTATTGAAAAGCGAAGAGCAAGATGTTGGTTATGGCTGACTTGAATGTCCACTGCTGGACCTAGGCCTCTCCCAGGGAGCGCCGCAGCGCACGATCTCCAGCTTTTTTTATGGCTGACTTGATGAGAATCATTTGTGACTCAATAATTCTTCTTTTGAGCCAACACGAAATAATCGAGACCAGAATAGATTATTCCCTGAAGAAATAACCCTGTAAGATTAGAAACTGATCTGACAAAACTTAATTAATTCTAGGCTTTTCTAATGCGCCCCTCGAAGACACTCGAAACAACATCTAGTTTTCCCAAAATATCTTACATACTTAATCCATTACTTCCTCGTTAGTTAATACTCATCGAAATACCTCACAAACGTGTCCACTTTAATTTGATTGTAATTACATCGGTTGGTTTCTTTTGTTAATGCTCACAGAATTGATGATTTTAATCGCCCTGTTCCATCTGTATCGATTTGTACATTAAAATCGTATTAGCTGGTGTGGCTAGTGTGTTAATTATTGTTGGTAAAATCAGATTTCACTGTCTATCAACCGTTTACTAGTTCAAAAATAACTCTTTCACGAAATAATAATGGTTTCTGAAAATCTAAATTAATCCTTTCAAATTGGTTGAAGTTAATTTGGTCAAACAATAGCAAAAAGTATGTTAACATTTTTAGATAGTCTTTCGCTAAAAACTATGCGAGGCAGTACCTTTACGAGTAATTGAAATAATTCTTTTGGCTAAGTGGACAACGGGTATAATTTGAAAAAGATAGAAGATCGTACAATGACATAAGCCAATCTTTATGTACATTCATTTAGTTTTCGATACGCGTCGTCAAACCGAAGAAAACGTTTATAGTACATTACTGCCGCGGCCTATAATGGCTACTTTGCTGGTCGCGCTGATGATGGCCGACAGCGCAGCCTAGCGCAGCTCCAGGCCGACACAGCGCGGTCAGCATGCACCACTTGATGGACGAGCTGAGATAAAGGCTGAGGCCGGAGGCCGAGGCCTTTACAGTGAGGACAGCAAGGGCTGCATGATGGCCAAGCTGGAAGGCCTAGAGCGTAGCTAGGCTAGCTCGAGGCAATCATAGCGTGACCAGCGAAAAGTCATAATGGGCCAAGGCTTGTATAGTGCTTTACTCAAAAATGCAAGTACCTAACCTAAATAAAACCAGCAAGTGATTTAAATAAAATACATATAGGTATTAACTAGAAAATTAATTAAAATAACAATATGAAAAGTACAGTTAGGTACTAAAATTCAACACCGGGTTTCCGGGTTTCATATTACTTACTAATAGTTTGCGATAATTTTAATGCGGTGTTTGACTGTTAGGTATATTTTCTTCACTTACTTAAAGCAAAAAAAAAGTCACTAAATAAAAATTAAAATTTCGCTGAACCGCGCTTTTGTTACTTCTTTGTATTTTTTTTTTTTAATATGGAATACAATCTTTTTGTGCCTACCTCTTTATATACAAACAGCTGTGTTTTAAATAAAATCTTTTTGCATTTGTCTTTTTAAAACGTTGAAACGTCAAAATAGCGGCCGGCAATGTATTACCGACCTGTAGAGCGGCCAGCAAAAACATTACTGGCCGCTCCTTGAAACACTCCGGCAAAGGCGACTTTGCTCAAACAAGGTTGTCAAAATAATGACCACATTACATGCATTTTTGAGTAAAGAATTTAAAATAGCTTCTGCATATTTTCAAAACTTTAACTACGCTGTGCTGAATTGCATACCAAACGTCTCTGTTCATTTTTAACACAGCTGATTTCTACGTTCCGTCATCCAGCAACGTTTTGACTGCGTCTATTTTTGTATTATGACTCATATTTCCAAAATATGGGTAGATTTTAAGGCCAGTAAAGTCTTAAAGGTTTACTGATGTAGTGACGTCTTTCTGTGCCGCAGTCACAAATGTCTGCAAGGAGTATCCTATGTGGTTAGGGCAAGTGGCAACTCCTTTTGCAGCTTCATACATATTTACAAGGGTCACATCATTTTCATCATCCTTATCACTGATAGAAAATGATTCCAAATTCCAATATGGTTTTTTTATGTTTCATTCAATGATAGGTTCGGGTTTGACCACTTTTGTTTGATTGTTTCCATCTTCTGTTATATCTCTATAGCAACCCGCTTCCTTTTCGTGGTCAAATAAAGTTTTATTCTCGTTAGCCTCTTGAATGTTTTATTCAGTCATCTTATTCGTCTTGTCTGTGAGTTAATCTTGTATTAGCATAAACTGCTATGTCCATATTATTAGCTGTAGATTCAAGTGGCATTCACCTAGGTCTGTTATGTTAATTAGGACATTCGTAAGCCTATGTCGTAACGTTTTGCATCGTTTATGCGAAAGATGATTTTAGTCACCATTTTATAAGCTATTGTTGGTGTCGAAATAGTTCTATATCTATGTCTCCAAAATGTCTGTTGTACTCTGCAATTTTTCTTAAAATGGCATTTGATCAAATATCACTAAGGTTGAAAGATGCCTCTCCGAATGTCGTCAGCGTTACGTCTACGCTTTACGTGAAATTAGAATAATTTTCTCTGATAAAAGCAGGATTTCTGCCAAAGTACTCCTGTTAGATCTAACAATATAAGGGCCTTAGTGACAAGTTGATCGTCCTCTAGGTTACCCTCAGTTGTTGCTAACGCCACGTCTACCTGCCCACTTTCTTCTAATTTCCCTAAAAGGGTAATCAATTAAGTTGTAGTTAATTTGACCCTGAGTTTAATGTTCCCCTATTGGCTCGTATGTTGTTCGTGAGCACCTACTTTAGATTACTCTCGAGAGCATCAACTATCAACACGAGTCTGATGTTGATAAGTTGATGCTCTTGTGAATTGTCATTCTGTGAGAGCTTACGTCATAACACTGAAGTATTCGTTAATACTCGTGCATAAAATACCTGAAAATGTTGAAAAACTAAAGATTTCAACATTTTCAACCTTTAACCTCACGCTTTAGTAAAAATGGCAGACTCCCGGCAACACGAACATCAGGCTAAACATTGAAAATCAAGAAAATGCAAGGAGAACAATCTCAAAAATTCATTTATATCCCAGAATTTTGATGACCTCAGTTGTTATATCAACTTCATTGCAGTCACAAGATCTCATCGTTCTGAGAAAACATAGGAGAACAATGCTCAAAGAAACGTCAACAAAGTTCTTCCAGTACCACAATTACCTTTTGCGTGCAGCAAAGAGTCTAAAAACACAAAATATTTACATTCCGACATCACTAACAATGTTGAACTCGGGAGCATTGGTTCTGATGCCACTTAGATCTGCAATTCAATAACGTAAAACGGTCACGCATAGGATACGAAAATGTAACGGGTTTTGAGGAGGAATATCAATGAAAATGCTGTTTTATGATAGCTGTTCCATATTGGTAACTTTGGTAACGTCTGCGTCGATATTTGGATTCGTACTGTGGTTTGTGGTCATATTGATGTGCTGCTATCCTGATTTATTATGAGCTGCTTTTTAACGCTTTTGTGTATGCAAACCACCCATTGGGCATAATCAGTAAACAATATAACTCTACTGTCAATGCTTAATGATGGACTGTTGTTTAACATACTTAATACTCACAAAATTTTCCCGCAGATGTATCGAAGATTCAGAACGTCACCTGATTCGATTATTTTAATCCTTTCGCCTCGTCTACATCCTTAAATCATACACACATTCTTGTTGCGAGTACTACATAAGTATTACTCACAATCATTGTTTTTTCATATCGCGATAAATCACCGCTCAAATTAAGTAGTGGACATATCATGACAAATCATTAATTAACCACATTGACACTGTAACCCAAGGTCTTGAACTTACTCCAATTTAATGATACTTCATTGAGATTTATAGTAAAAACCGGTGTGGGTTGTAACCTTGTTCTTTTAATAAGAACTGCGATATCGATCAATGCTGAATGCATAACCTCATGGCCAGTTGAAGTTTTTTGTAGGATCTTGTTATGATCTGCTTTGTTGTCGTATCCTTCTTGCATACTATGACTTCTGATTTTTTTTCTATAGCAACAAATGCAAGGTTCATGTGTTTCTCATGTAACAAACTAGAAAAATATGTGTAGAATTTTAAAATTATTGTAAGTAGGTACTGTTCCTTGAGTTCGGTCCTCTACCATCTGCATGCTGATTGTTTGGTATTTTTAGCTATGTTGGAAAAGAAGAATTTGCAAAGTTGAAAATCTCGAAATGGTCTACTCCTAGGTCCAAAATAGATATAATTCGATTCAGCAGTAGTTTGAACTCCAGTCCAAAACATTTTATCTTATCACAATCGATCCTACAATATAGACGGTATTCCAAAACATCTCAGCACATTGAAGCGTCTCCCCGTCTCGCATGTACGGCTTCTCCCAATATAAAAAGGTGGTAAGGTTTCGAGATAAGCTCCTCGGATTAACCTCACAATTCTCTTTTATGTAAGTGTTGATGATATTCTCAGTATTGTTCTGAAAGGAAATATGTTACATCAACAGTAGTCGTAAAATCTTTAACGGGTTTTTCGTTCTAGGGTTTGTTATTCAACAATGCGTTTATGATCGAACGGTATGACTTCCTAAGTTTACGGCTTTGTCTCAATTCAGTAACTCATTTTTTCCTCAGTTTTGGAGCCTTGATGGTTGAGTGGATTTCGATTTGGCATTCAGCTCATGTCTCGGGTTAGGAAATGTGATACTTTTTATTCAAGTATTAAATTCCCTATCCATACTTTTCGGCCTCCAAAGCAAAAGTTGCTAGTCCTTATAAAATATTGTCCTTATCCTTTTCATATTTAAAATGAAATGAGATAGCGCTGACCTCACTTTAGTTAAAGACGTTTATGTGGCTTTGATTACTGCAATGTTGCTTTCTAAAGCTGTATTTCCTTAATGGGTAAACCATGCTATACCCGAGTCACTGTTGTGCGTCATGTTGACCTTATATGGAATTTCTGCTTCCAGATCCCAAATGTATGTTTTATAGTTAAATTTTTAATACCAGTAATTTCCGTATTATTGAGGACTTCGGACCACCTTAATTGTTTTTTAGTTTATCTTAATCGTTTTGTGATATCTGCTTAACTTTATTGTAATGATATTTCAAGGTCTATGGACTCAAACAACTCGCCAACAGCGTCTTCAACCAAACTATTGAAAAAGTCTTGATCAAAGTCTTTATAAACTTGTTTTAACCTTGAAGACTTTGACACTAGATGCAAAAATATGTCTCGTTAAGTCAAGCCACCTAACCGTTGTATCAACATGAGTTTTTTCAATACTTTCCTCTTGCGTTGCGTAGAAAATTCCAAGTATTATCGAGCATTGACGCCACTTATAGCCAAGTAATGTTTCCTTAACATCTTCAGCAAAAAACCCCGAGTGCTGCCCCAGTATTTTCCAGCCTCAAATAAGGTCACCTATTGTTTCCAGTAAATGTCGTGACTCCTTTAAAAATTCTGCTGCTTAATCCTTAGCGAAACCAGTCTTTAATTTGCCGTCTTCGTCTACCCATACAGACCTCTCGAAAAAGAGATCGGGCCGTTGTCCACTACTTCGGCCCAGTGCGTGGATAGTGATAGTGGGTGTCTAATGTCTTCGAGTGAATTAAAAATGAATTTCAAATTCATTGGTCCGGCTTAAGATTATGTTATCGACTTCCAAGACCGTTGCTGTGAAGGCTCAGATTAGACAGAAGTTATCTTATCGTGTCGGCTAGAAATATAGCAATTGACCAATATCGATGTCGTTATGAGGAAACCATGTGGTTAATGGGTTTTCCGGCTTTGATAAACTTCTTAGTTGGGCTAAAATGGACATTATCATTATGCTTCCAATTTACTCTGAACAGCATGTCTTTTTCTATACTTCTCTATTAGGGTCTCAAGAGCCAACTTTCTTTTTTTCCCACTTTGTATTTTGTATTGTAAATTGCCTATGTTATTGATGAAGTTTGTGTGTATTGAAGTTACATAAATGATGTACTATCTATATCTATTAAGTTCACTTTAATGATGATGATGATCCATCGCCTGAAATGGAAACTGAAACCATTTTTTATTGCTCGGTAACGAACCACATAGCTATTAAAGTTATATTTTTTTTTTCTTCCGGTGTTGTCACGTTTTTGCGATCTTTACGAGGATCGTTTGTAATAATTGTTTTTGATCAATTCAGCTCTTAGTTTCTTTTCAAAAAGTCTGTAGCATCTCTTAATTCACCTTTTTTATTGTGTTTTAATCGGTCTTCGACGTAAATTAAGCTTTTGTGTTCTGGACAATAAAATCCTTATTGACGGGTTCAATGAATGTTACTGGAGTATAGGGGCAGTCAATCAGCTCAGTATATTGCTTCCTCTGAAGAAGATATGGTAGCTATTTTTTGGGTAGACTTATACTATTAAAAAAAACCAACTCAGAGTTCTGTTTTGTAAATTTTAGCGAAAACTGCATCCTCAAACATCTCTCTTTTTTGCAGTTTAAAACTAAAAGATAGGGTTATTAAGGGCTTTAAAGGACACCGTGGATTTTATTCAGTACAAGTCTGACAGTCCCTCCCGCCCTGCCCGGGGGTGGGAGGACTGATTTGATGATTTTACCACTCTAAAAAAAAGTATCAGTTCAAAGACATTGTCTCAACATTTTCAAGGCTACATTCAACGATTTTAATTTCAAGTGTCGATTAAAATAAGAGAGCTACAAAACAACACGCAATTCCAACTGGGTTAACATCATATAATTCATATACTTAAGAATTGGCTCCTCAAAGGCTGTTAAAATCGACCTGCAGTTGTTATTTGAGCCCGTTTTCCAAACGCCTGGAATTTGTCTCCTGCCAAAATCCCTTGGCACGTTGCCAGGTCATGTTACTTTTAACGTTCCTACCGACCCTGACTTGACCAATGCTTCATAATTTTAAGACTTAATCTGTTATGTCAGTTTTAAAAAGTTGGCTGCATTTTTTGGGATAATTCGGCCTTTTTGCAAATTGTCGTGTATTTAGTAATGAGGTTGTGGAAATCAGATACGCAGTAGCTCCATGTAACATACTGGTATTTATCTGCACCCAGTTAGGATGGAATTTGACCCCAATACAATTTGGGAAAGGTATACGTACATGAAGAGTATTTTCTTAATAACGTACAAGGATTGTCGGTAGAGATTTGCAGTCGGATTTTCGCGGTTTATGCAGTTAACACTTGAGCCGAGAGCCAAACTAAACAGTTGCGTTCTATGTTTTGAGTTGTCTATCTCACCCTGCCTTTCTTACTTTTCTTTCACGATTTGAATTAGCTTTTATAAGATCTTGAAAAATGCAGAGAAACAAAAGAATCCATTTCGGGATTATCAATCAATCTTGCATTAGTCACCTTATAATTGCTATAATTGTCTAGATTGTGACCCCAGACTATCTTAGCGTCATAATTGTGTCATCGATTTAATGGAGAGGAGCATTTTTAGGCCTCTAGAATTTGGGGCATCTGGCTTTTATTTTGCAGTGATGAGTAATATTATTGCACACCTGCGTTATGAAGAGATAACTAGATATCTATTATCAGTATAAAAACTTAATCTATCCACTTGTAGATAAATATGATTCATACTTTTTTGTTAGTAATATTACTCGTTCGTTCTATTATGAGATTTTGTCAAAATAGTTGCTATGAGTCACTATTCGAATAATGCCATTTCTTTTCCTGTTATGATCAGCTTCCACTTTAGCCGGTTGCAATTGATTTTCTCTCTTGAAAATTTTCATTTCTTCATCGAAGTCAAAATTATCTTCAGTTTAATATTTTTCTTCACTTATGCAGTCAATTACGACAGCGCCACACAGCTGTACAAATATCGTCTGGTTTAGATCAATAATTCGTTTTGATATTTATTTACACATAACATCCTGACCTTGGTCGTAGAATGTTTGTACGTTCAAATTCTCTAGTTTTTCTTCATGAATATGCTGGATAAACTTTGTGTTTAAAGTCGTTTCTATGTTATCAAAACCAATATGCCTTGTTTGTCAATTTGCAAGTACATGTCGCAAGCTTGACTCCGCAGCAAAGTAGTCAACGTGCAGGTCGGAATTATTCGTTAGAATTTTCTTTGTAAGGACTCTTACTGGATTTGTGTTGTTAATGATTACACTTAAACATAGCTTCCAATGGTGTACTATTCACCTCTGCTTTGAGGAATACTGTCGCTGTTATATTGTGTTGGATTCCATTACTTTTAAATAAAAGAGGTGTACTGTATCGACGTTTCAGGGTATATTGTACACGCAACGCAATGCACGCACGCAATAACCCTCAAAGGACTATCTTCTTTGAAACTTGTAACTTTTAAACTTATTTTATTTGTAATTTCTTTCAAATTACGTCGTTTCTTAATTTTGGAAGCGAAAGTATCATGGGTTTTGATAAGTAACCCGAGGGAAGGAGAGGTATCACCACTTATAACTTTACTGCCACTTACGTGGGAAATGATGGAGCTATACGGGATTCTCAACTCTCATCTCTTCCCCACGTCGAAGTGAGAACAATATTGATATGGTTCCCAGATTTTTTCACTCACGTTATTTTAAAGGAAGAATGATGAGCAATGATATGGTTAATGATGAGGTAACTGAGATCACGAGTATGCTATAGGAAGGTATGCCACGACCCCAAACAAATTAGTATTAGGACAAGAGGATAATGAAGTAGAAGGATTTAAAACACCAAACGTGTCGTCCAAGTAAATGTTGTTTTAAACAAAATCTTTCCTGACAACTCATAAGTTTTCAGAGCTACAGCAAAGACTGTTTTGGTTTTCTATGGATGTTTTGCTACTAACAGCATAAAAATCAATATAGCAAAACCAATTCTCACTACATTCATTGTGATGTTTCACGGAAAGTTCAACAATAATATGGCATAGGACACCCGACTGACAGAAATCGATATACGCCTCATTATAAGAATTGATCCAGTGTAGTAATTTACACGCCATTTGTGACCATAGCCGATCATATGGTCGATCGGGTTGAAAACCCAGCGGGTCGAGTAAGCTTCGTCGTTGGCGGTGATTTCTTTTTTAAAATTTATCAGCGCTTAGAGGGCATCTGGTGTTGAGGATCTATTGCTAAAAGCAAACTGAACGAAAGAGATTTATCTGCATATTTAGGTGTACCGTTCACCAGATCCAAAGGCGAAGGCATGTTCCAAAATTAAAATGGAGAGTGTGTGTAACTGTGTAGTCTCATAGATCACAAGCTTTGGATGCTAGAGACGTTTTTAATACGTATGACAATGAAGAAGATACGAATAGAAAAGGTCGCAGATGATTTTGTAGTGTCTGATGTCGAATTACTCGTAGAAGTACAAATAAAGAGGAAAGTAATCAAGAAATCCAACACTAATACTTCATTTCATAAGAGACTTGAATAATAGTTTTGGTAACAGATCTAGGAAAAGATGAAGGAAAAGAAAGTCACTTCAAGACAATACCCGAAATTAATAAGGACAGTTTTTTAACTGGCTATGGGTAAAGATTAAATGGAAAAGAAAAGTAATTTTCAAAAACCTCTAGGCAAGACAAACTGCCACCAATTATTATTTTTTCTTAACATAACATGCCCAAACTCCGTTGCCCTTTTTTCAAAACGTGACTTTTTCTCACCAGGGCACTTGAACTTTTTAATTCTCGCCTTCAACCAACTGCCATTTCTAACAAAGAACTTAAGAATTTTAAGTATCTTGAACTTAAAATATCTAGATTTAATATTCAGGTGCCCGACAAGAACGAGTTTGTTGCACTTAATGAGGTCTTTTCTGATATTTTGGACCGTGGCCTTCAAAATGTCACGCGTCTGGCTGTGCTTCAAGTATTGTTATTAAAGAACCTTCATGGTTAGGTGGAAAGGTTTTTGAAGGTAGTGTATTGATGTTGGGGTTGCTGTTATTTTTCTATTAGGTAACTAGTAGTCTCATTAGTGGATTAGTTGGATTTGACCTCAACATAACTGGTAAAATATAGTGTGTATTAGGCGGTATTCTGCTGTATTTTTAGTCATCACTGCCAATTTAGAAGCATGTTTCGTTTCGATTTTGTGTTGATAGAAAATCAGAAACAAGTCAAAAATGAGTATATTCCAAAGTTTTTGTTGCAAGATCTATAAATTGTGACCTCTCATTTCTCCTACTGAGATGAAAAGCAGTATCAGTTTCCCTTTTATTCTCCTTAAATCCATCTGGAAAACAACGCACACAATAAAGTTACTACATCCTTACTTAATATAGCATTCCTCTCGGTCCTTAAGGCCTCTGAGGGAATACCCTCACTACGAAACTACCGTAATCTTACGCATGCCAAATGTGATGAGTAATGCCTTTTTTGTTGCTTGTATATTTGAGATAAGCCCTGAGCAGTATTCACTGGATATATCGGCCACTTGACATAAAAATTAACGTGAGACAGAATGAAAAACGTGAGTTACCGCTTTTGAGTTCGATAAGAAATATTTTTTAAGATAAGTGAGGTTATGAAGTCAAACAAAAACGGTTTTAAATATTTCCTTGAGATTTTGAATCATAAAAAAACACGTAACAAAATGTCAACATTATAATTCATCGTTTTAAAAACTTGTCGATGCAGCAATTCATTGCAAAATATCAATATCGACGTAACGTTGACGTTTGTGAGAAAAAAATGGTGATTTCACTTCAGATTTTGGTCGTGCCTATAGATTTCTGTTTTAGTAAATTGAAAAATATTGTCAACTTGATGAAATTGCTTCTATGTCAAATGATTGTTATTCTGAAAAAAAAAGAAAGAAAAAAAAAAGTAGGTACTGCTTTCAAGACAAACAGAAGTTCAAAGAAAAAACTGATCAGTATGCATCATAAATAATATTCTGTCAAAATAAAACTCGTCTGCCAAATCTTTGCCAATAGTCTCGTAAGTATAAGTTATTGCCCAGCTAGACTGAACTATGAAAACTACCATGCAAATATATTCTCTACCGGTTTCCTTACTAAGTTTATTTTCGTTTGTGTTTCAAGTTTTCCTTTTGCTATGGTGTTCGTCACCATTTTCGCAGAAACCATTCGGGTATTACTGTTGCCATAGTATGTATAATGAAATCTGTCGTTCTTCGAACTTTCTTGTATCGGATGTTTTGAATAAACATTACGAATACTCTTAAGGTGTTAAATGATAATTCTTTTGCCAATAACTTATCTCAAGCTAAGAGTCGGACCATGTATTTAATTAAGGCCATTAAAAGCAATTTTGAGCTACAGATACTAAAATAGAATTGATGGATTTATTACTGAACTTAGAACTATCCCAAGTTTTACCATAACACCACCTTTCCACTTTCTACAACAAGATTAAAATCTTAGCTACTTTATCTAGCCTTGTGCGTGCCACTTCTTGCCCTTTCTTCCATTCAAGAACTTGCCACACTAAGTAATACTGCTTTGGTAGAATTCTCTACGGGAGTCTTTTTCCTGATTGCTATAATCTTGTGGTTTTCAAGTCAAGAGTTAATTGAATAGGTTACTTCTAGACAAGCATACTTCACTATATTCATAGCAGTTCAAAAGTGCCTGCACGTTAATTTGTAAAGGTAATATAAAAGGTTTTCAAATCAGTTGCCACTGATTCAATTATGTAGTCTTTGGAGTGAACCGATAAACAAGTTGGCTATAATTATCTTCGTCTATGTAATGTTGTAGGCATAAAACCAGTTTTTTATTTGTGGTGACAAGCGGTACCAGCGTCCATCCGTTTTGTTTTCAAACTTCTTGATGAATGAAATGATAAATACTTACTCGTTTGGGTGAAAATTTACATGAAGTCATTCCATTACGGTTGAATATACAGGTCGAATATATCGGACTACAGGTAGCAGACACTGGAGCACCTACTCTGATGACTACAGTGCAATATTTAAGGTGATTGATTAAGGTGAAACCTGAACCTGTTAAAAACAGATCACTGTTTTTAACTTCAGGTTTTTAGGTTTAGGTTTAATGTTTTGTTGAAACATTATCCTTCCAATCAAACATGACTTAATAACATAATAATTCATAAGTGGTAAAGGTCGTGACAATACCAAATATTTAACTATCTAATGGCTAAATTCTACACAAAACTACTGTAATTCCTGATAATACCGCAATGCTATTGACGTAGGTTAACGAAAATTGTTCCAAATACCCACCAAAAGCACTGATATGCATGTACTGAGCGAAATTCAAAATCGATTTTTTTCGTAGAATAATGATTGCAATAGTGAGATAAGACCAACTTTATATAAGTCGATGATTAGATTATGGATTCCAAAATAGATAGTATGTTTGTTAAAATATACATACATTAACAACTGATACAAAAGGATAAATTCGGTTTTGTTTTTTATGTCCATGACTGCATATTACAGGCTGAGTTTTAGAATGTATAGATATATTTTTATAAATAAAACATTGCACAGAAATACAGAATGATAAAATACGGTCAGATAACTGCGCTTGCGATGTCTGGCCGGAAAACGAGGGATCAAGGGCGCTGGTTTGAGGCCATCTTTTTTTGTTATTATTAGATTTTTCTTTGTATTTATTCCCACTTGTATTGTGGTATTGACCACGCCTATTACTATGGGGCCGAACAGGAAAAGCTGTATTAATAGCGAAAAATATATTCGGCCGGCTCTGACGATACATCTCCACAACTCGCCGAATTAAATGCGATAAATGTGTTGATAAATGATCAGCTCATTCCGCGTTGATAAGCGTGTCCGGTCCCTTAACTAAAAATATGTTTCAGCAGATATTAATTATCACATCATCTACTAACATCATCAAACGTGACGTTAACGTCCGTTAAACGCCACGTCATAGTACATAGGTTTCAGGCAATGTTTTTTTTAACCACGTATTTTAGTAACGCATAGTCCTTATTAATTTTCTTTTCATGAATAATTCTAAATTTCGTCCGTTACGTTTAAAAAACAACACATAACAGGAAAAAAATGGGTTCACAAATTGTTATTGCAAAGACCATAGACCATAAGGAAACGCTAATAATAAACTATGACATTTGTTTTGTTCTCATAACGATTACAAATAGCACCACAAAATGCACAAAGCATGTGGAAACGAGACTTCAACTCTGTTAGAACTTGTCAATGTTATGGAATCTTCACAGAGCTTTAATTATAAGGATTTTGACTCATATTTGATCCCTTAATAACGTCCCAAATTCTCTAACTAGAGGAAAGTGTTATAATATTGGGTTTCCGAAACATGCCATTCACAAAGTTTGATGTGTTATGCCGACCTGACGGAGGCGTAGGTAGAGTGGGTCCTAAAATTCAGCATCGGACCTTCAGTGATTGCTCGCCACTTTCGCATTGGAACTTATAAAAATGTCGAAATATGTATTCATCTTTTTTGTGATCCCAAAGAGGTCTAACATAAAAGTGGGATGCTACTAATTTGTCATTCATCACTAAATTCGTAATAGCTTCCAGAAACTTGTTTTCTGAGCCTGGCCAAAAAAAACGTTGCATTTTAATAAGACCTATATTTAGATGATTTATTTGCAATCAAGAATCCCTTTATTAAGACCAGAAACATAGGTAAAGAAACATTGCCCCGCAAAACAAAAACGATGTCCTTGAACATCCAGAACTGCATATCGTGATATAACGAAACCGACTACTATGTATGTCACTGGCGCGGCACCAACACGTGGCAAGACCAATACAGTAAATAGGTTTATACTTAGATCGGGGATTACTAGGGACACGTGTAAGATGACTGAGTATTCTTTTACTTCAATATGTCTCAAAAAGAACCATTTTTTTTTTTCTTTTTATAAGGTACCTGTTTTTTACATGGACGTTGTAGTTTTGTCTCTATCGCCATTTTGATAAAATTGGGACTTACGAATAGAATGCATTTGAATAACGTCAAGGCCTGGTTTTTAAAGATTAAGCCTGCCTTGCCGATCTTGATTATGATTCTCATCTTCTAAACTCGCACCAACATGATACTTGAGCATTTTCAGCATGCTTACTTGTCCTGTCATTTTCACTGTGCACCTTTGAGGGAAAATCAAAATGGTATTGAGATGACTCATGTTGGTTTTATTCAAACGAATTTTGCTTAAGGCAGTCGAAAACTCGAAAGCCTCTCTTAAATCCATTCCTTCTTGTAACTTATCATTGTCTGTCCTCAAATAGCGTTTCATTAACTTTAGCCTGGATTTTATAGATTGAATGGTGTTGAGATTTATCCATGTAGGTTCCATTCATAGACGAATTTTGCTTTAGGCAGTCGAAAGCCTCTCTCAAATCTATTTCTTCTTGTAGCTTTTCATTTCTTCTTTTAGCGTTTCCTGAACTGTATTTCATTCCAAAATACGCGTAGAATTTAACAAATGCGTGTGAAATGTCTATTCACAGACACGTGTTTGCTCTGTTGCAACAGCACAGCCTGTAATTTGAGAATGACACAATCATGTCCCTTAATTCTATAGTCAGATTGTCCACAATGTCGCCTTTTCACATTGCGTGATAAAATATTATAGTATGTATAGATATAATGAAATGTTTGAAGAGTGTATAATCATATTATTATCAAACAAGCACCATTGACGTATAAATTGTCTTCAAACAAGCCTGAAAGGTTTTCAATACAATGGATGTTGATTCAAACAGTACTGAAAGAATTGTCTTTTGTTAAGATTGTAAAAACCCCATGTATTGAAATAAGTCGGCCAGGGAGTAGCTTCAATCCCGACTAGCTGACAGACGTCAGAACCAAAGCATTTATTTCAAGTAGGCCAATTACAGGCACTTTTCAATTTTCAAAAGACAATAAAATAAAAACAGTTCAAAAATAGTTATGCTATTGAGGTTAGAAACAAATATGAATAACTCTCAGATTTATATACAACTGATGTTTTGTTTGCTACTATCGATGCCTACTGACTAATTACAAAATTAATGTAGTGTAAAATTAATGAATTCTACAGTGCTAGCTGATACGTTATCAGGTCACCACAAGTAGGAACTTCTACGCTAAAAACGAGCAAACAAATAACCAGATTTTGTAACCCCGCCATCTTTTATTCGATTAAGCCTCATTTAGACAAGACAGGAACTTGCAAGCATGTTTGACTGCATTGCAGTATTTTTTTGATCAACTGAATTCATTGCCTAGTATAGTCTGCAATGTAACGCAAGTATCATGCTGACATCGTCTAAATAAGGCCTTAGTGAGCATGCCTTCCATAAACGTTAAAAATGACACCCATGGTTAAAACTGCTCAAATATTTGTAACCGCCATGTTTTATTTGGACGCCATTTGCTCTTTTGAGCTCGTCACTCATCTACATCACACGAAATAGCATTCTGTCTAGGAAAGAGAAAATGGTAATCATGAACATGTTTTGCGATGTTTGCAACACCCATTTTTGAAAGTTCGGGAAGCTTGAGATAAAGTACCCCCTTTGGTACTGACACCAGTAATAAAGAGGGTTACCTTTCTTTGAAGCTAACCAATTCTAAACACAAAATCTTGTAACTTCCAGGCTTTTATCATATCACATGTACCAATTAACAATTTTAGCGTTGGTATGAATGTTATTTTAATTAATGACGTGATTAAAGATGCCTTGTGATAGGAACTCGTTGTGCCAACTGTTATGGCAGATAGAATAAAAATGTAAACGCTAGATTTTCGACTGATTTTGGTGTAAGGAGTTGTTGGTTGCGATCAAAGACATTTAAGTATACTTAAAATAGAACAAAATCGTAATTTATTTGCTAAAACTAAACTGAATGCTGCCAGATTGTGATTTGGTCACACCATAGATTTAAAAGGATGGACTGCGCCTTCCCTAGCCCAACTAACAGATGAAATAAGAAAGACAGAGAGGTCTCTCTCTAGCTAGAGAGTATGGACAATTTTAGGGAGCCATCGCTCCGTCCATCTTTTAAGTCTATGGTTTACAGTCAAGGATCAGATATGTAATAGCATTGTTCTATGTTTCTTCTGATAATGTTTCCAAAGAAAGTATTTTAAATGTCTATGATTGCAACATTGTAAATATGCCACTATGGAGTACATTTTGTATGTGCAAATGTTGATGTATTTTGTAAGGATAGTTTTATGCATATGACGTGCTGATTCCCGCAGCAGTGTGTCATTTGCTTTAAGTTTATGGTGTTAATTAGCAACAAACTTTTAGTGGTATTTTTTCTTTTGCTAATTTCACCCCAAAATACTTTGGGTAACAGCGAAATAGCGTTCAGAATGTCTATAGATAGATTGTTAAAATTAACATTGACAGCTTCTGAACTCCGTTTAGAGTCGCACATAGTATCACAAATTCTAAGAAATATGTGCAGCTTTTGAAAAGAAAATTTCGATGACGTTACTGGCCGCCATTGTTAATTTTTTATAGTCCTTTCACAGTTATTTTACTTCTAATCGCTACAATTCAATAGCTGGCTTATTTTTACGAGAATAATGATCATCGTTATTTTGACTGACTTGACTTATTTATAAACGTCACTATGATTTAAACAGAGATCCAAAGTCAAAATTAGTATAAGAAACTGTCATTTTTAGGGTTCCGTAGTCAACAAGGAACCCTTATTGTTTCGCCATGTCCGTCCGTCCGTCCGTCCGTCCGTCCGTCCGTCCGTCCGTCCGTCCGTCCGTCCGTCCGTCTGTCCGCAGTTTAGCTCAGAGACGCACAGCACTAGAGAGCTGTAATTTGGTGCAAATATACGGATTTGTTGTGCCGAAAAAGTGGTAAAATAAAATCTCGAAAAATATTTTTTTTTAGGGTACCTCCAGTACTTACACGTAAAGTGAGGATTTTTTTTTTCTCGCGTACCCCTTAGTGTGGGGTATCATTAAATAGGTCTTTAAAAAATATTGATAGTTTCCATTAACAATTTTTTGATAAAAAAATTAGTTTGTGAAATATTAAGCTTTAAAGTGTTAAATTTTGCTCGACTCGAGTGTCCCCCCCCTCTACCAGCTAAACGGTTATGTTTGGGGGTGTGAAAAAATTCACAATAGTAGTATATATAACGAAGTTTAAAATAAAATTGTCATGACTAAGTAGGCTTTACAACTTTACGAGTAATAGTCGACCAACTTATAAAATGTACTTGATCACATATTTTCTTAAACAAAATGTATTGGATTCAATTGCAAATGTAAGTTTGTCAACTTTATATTTACAGCTTTATTAAGTATGTTTTTACGGTATGTTTTTTGGGGATAGGTAGGTTTTTATCGTCAACTATTTTTAACTAACTTCAAAAAAAGGAGGAGGTTCTAAATTCGTATTTTCTCCGATTTCTCAAAGACTCCTGGACCGATTTTGAAAATTCTTCTTTTTAAAATTAAATTCAGCGAATCAGTTTAGTTAGTTCGCATAAGTATTTTGATGGGCAGTTACGGAACCCTACACTGTGCGTGGCCCGACACGCACTTGGCCGGTTTTTTTTCTTTTGACGTTTATTAAGCCTCTTAATTTTGCTCTCGAGTTGTAAATTATAAGGGTTAAGAGGCCGTTGTTATGGCTGTTAATGTGTAAGGGTTGCCAAACTTTTGTGAGAGATTCCTTGAAATATTTTGGGGATACAAGAATTAAATAGGAATTTAGAAGCTGTTGAATGGATTAAATTTTTGTTTAATAACGTTGAAAAACATTTTTCTTTTTATAACCAACAGTTGTTATTGAGATGTTGAATTTGTTTTTTTTAGAGCTTATTATGACTAAATAATTGGATTATAACTTAGGCGGGCTTTCACCAAAAGTTAAACATGTTTAAAATTTTATTTAGTGTCAAAATTCTATTGAATTTGACACTAAATTGACACTAAATAAAATTTTAAACATGTTTAACTTTTGGTGAAAGTCGCCCTTAATGTTTGTTGCTAATTAAAAATAATAGTAATATTTATAAAATGCCATCATATCTTAAATGTCAGTCATATTGTAATTAATTTGTAATTATCTGTGATTATTTGTTTAAAATGCGGGTAGTATACTTACATTTAGATTATTTTTAACTAGTTTTTAAGGTGAAAATGTTGAAAAGATGTTAATTTATATTGTTGTGTGTGAGATTATATTTTAAAGGACAAATTGAAATGTGCCTGCAAACATAGTTTTAGATTTTATTGTACTTTCTCGTCGACAAATTGAGAATAAATATGTCGTGTTAAGAACATTTAGTTTTTTTCTTTTTCCTTATAATACTTATCTACAAAAATAAAATTATTATGGCATGCGAGCGGTGAGTAGTGGGCGACTCGCTGTCTGACCATGGACCATGCCCGGGTCTACGCCGCATTGTGTTCCACGCGCGCCTCGAAAGAGTGTCAGCACAATGACCGGGCCCCCTTAAAAGTCCAAGGACTGCCTGGGTGGCGGGACACACGTATACCGCGACGCCGGTACACAAAGGGCTTCTGAAGGACACCGTGGATTTTAGTTAGTACGAGTCTAATAGTCCCTCCCGCTGGCTCTCAGGAGTTGCAACTATTTAGGGAATTGGGACATCTTCGAGACTACTTTATTAACTGGACGACTGTAGTGAGTACTGAGTAGTGACACCCAGACCTGACCAAAAAGAGACCAGTTTCCTCCTTCCTCATCACATATTTGATGATTTTACCACGATAAAAAAGTACTGATTATCGTATCAGCTCTATCTTTTTTCTAATCAGTATTGCCTTGCGTTATGACTAATGCTCACCTGATCGATAATGTCAAATTAATATCATACTGACACCAAAGCGTATATATCGTTATAATCTTAGGCTTAAACCGGGCGATAATCTTCAAATCATACCCCGCCCTTTCAACAAGAGATGACAACCCTAGTTATTCCCCTCTTTGAGTTCTATTTTACGACACTGGCAAGAATAACCGTGTCTAATTCTTTTACAAAAGATTCTCAACCGCGCAGTCTATAAAATAGTCTCCAACAATGATATTATAAGTAAAAAATTATTATTATTATATTATAATATCATTGGTCTCCAAGATGTAAATAGTTCTACAAATAAACTGTTAAAGGAACGTTGTAAGAACTGAAAGTGATGAGGGTATTACAACGTCTTAAAACCAGGCTTATTCCGGCGAGTGAAAGTGACAGAGCTATACAAGTCGTCTAGCGCCATCTCGTTCACTCACTGGAACAAGCCTGGTTTTAAGATGTTGTAATACCCCCCCCCCCCCAGATCAGCTTACCTGAACAGCTTAAGATATAAAAATTCCGCAGGTTTTTTGATATTGATTCCCTGGAGAAAGTATAGTCCTACGTAGTCGAGAAACACTTCTCGAGGTACTGTTGGTGTCCAAAATAGAGCCTTTGACAAAATTCTCCGAATATATTATTATCTCGGACGCTGGGAGACCAGACTGAACAAATGTAAGGGGGAGTCCCCAGAAAAATACGAACGTGACTGGTCGCAGGAACGCACACAGCGAACTCAAAGTTCGTGAAAATATTAAGCCGAAAGAAAGGGATAGAATCCGTGATCTCTTTGACTTAAACATCATGCGAATGACTACATAGCATAATCAAAGAATATGTAATTCCATGCCCTGGGTGAGAGGACCCATTTGATAATATTACCAGGTAATAAAAAAGTGATTTACACTTTAATTAACCGGGCAACCAAGACGCGCATACGGACATTATTTTTACGAGTCCAAGATTTTTGTCCTCTCTGCCCTCTGGCCCTTAATCATACCTACTTCACCAAAACATTTTTTCTAGGAGAGTTAATAGGTATCTCCAAAATGACAGATGTCCAAGATTGGTATCTAGAAATCCCAGCATTAAAGTTAGAACGATTCAAAAGTTGTGTGCCAAGAAAATACAAAAGCAAATAACGACATGTGACAATAATGCTGTAATTGATTACACTGTAGTATGTAACTGCAAATAAACCGTTCATTTTGATACCAGTATCTGCTCAGAGCGATTGTGGGCGGATTGGTCACAACTCACAGAATTCAGATTGCGATTCTCCAATTGGTGGGTGTTGATGTACAGTCGATGTTCGTAATTGCTTCAGCACGCAGTCCATTTGCTTTAGAGCTCAGACTTTTGCGCAGTAAAACATAATTATAATGAGGCACAACGAGTGTCGGCGCCTCACAAATGCGCGGGCGACCGCGGGGCTCGGGGAACCGAACCCGCGCCTGCCCGATCGCCGCTGGCAGCCCGAACATTCAGCTATCCACGCGCAGACCGCTCGGGTCATTTCTTTGTTCCCGTAATATTCTTGTACCAATAATTATTGTGGTAATAAACCCTATTTTAATAAAGTCCACTCATTTATTATAAAAGCCCAATCGAGCCCTATCAGTTTGATCCGGCTCGAAGGACGGCTCGCCCGCGCATATGTGAGGCGCTGACAACGAGTAATACAGGGACATAGGCCGTCTCTGAAAACGAAATACAGTTACATTTGCAGGCTGTCGACAGTCTCCATAAAACAAATAACATGAAAGTTCATCATTATCAGGATATAATATTTAGTTCTTGGATGTGCTGGTTTCCTCACTAAGTTCTCCTTCATCGTTTTAAGAAGATAAAATAAATAACACAAAGTAATGAGCCTGGTTGGCTTCTTGCCCACAACTTTGGTTGAAACCTAAATCCTAACTCACAAATTCTCCTGGCATGTGATAATTCAACTAAGTAAAGAGGATTTTTTCAGGTCGTCCCTTCTGTGCGGTGGTTAAAGGAAAATCAGGGACTTATAGTGTTGATGATTTCATCACGGGATATGTTATTTCCTGGCTATCAATATGTTACAATAGTCTGCAATCTGCGTTTGCGCGTAGGATTATTGTGTCACTAGCTAGCGATTTGTTATAGCTTGCAGTTAGGCATTTAGATAACATTCCATTTTGCAGTCACACTCAAATCTACAACAACTGAAATACGAGTATACCTCTGCCATAGGCCTCTCTCCTGTCTTGAATCTGCTGCACATGGCCGTGGATATTCGCAAATTCAAGTCTTGAATTAGGAAACAAAAAAGGTTTTTTTTTTGAGGTTTGTTTTTGACGTAGGAGATGACAGGATGAACTAGACAGGAACAGATCGAACTGGAATTGGGACATCGTGAAAGGTGATACGAAAGGCCTATGCTCAGGAGTGGGACAGTGGAAGCTAGCACAGAAGAGGTCCAACATGTTAATTATGACCTCTGTAAAGGCAGAAATAATACAGATATTTATGTAACGTATGCTGAAAGTATATTAAGTATACCAGTTACACTCCGATATCTCGGATACTTACCACCCACAATTTTATTGCATTGCTGTTATCAACATCAAGTGCATTGCTCCGTATGTTCATTACATGAAATACTTCGCAAAGGCTTTCTTACTCCTGCTTGGCTCTACGCTACACGATTCCATAAGCATAATCCATACCACTACAACCCAGTTAATGGGTGACTCGCCGTACGATTATGGACCATGCCAGGGACAACGATTTATTCCGCGCTCAACCCCTAAGATTTTCTACACTCTTCCGCGTCCGACCCTTAAACGTTTCCACATGCAACCCCTGAGGGTTGATCGTGGAACTCAGTACATTGATAATCTTTCCAGATTCAACCCCTAGTTTTTATGTCAATCAAAATGACATTCAAGTACTGGTGGAAACAAAAGTGTTTAGACATTTATTTTCTCTATTATTAGCTAAGAGCTGGCAGCAATTTGACGGGGCACCCCTTATAGGGGCAACCAAAGCCTGCCGGGGGTCACGGAACTAACGAGTAACTGACCCTGGACTGTAAATGGCTATTGAAGGATCACCGTGGATTTTAATCAGTCTGACAGTCACTCCCTCCTACCCTGGGCGGGAGGACTCATTCGATGATAAATCACCACGTAAAAAAAGTAAAGTAGATCCAGCAACTGGATCAATGTAAACCTTGCTCACACATCTATCGACGCGGAATCGGATTTTTCCGTCGCCCTTTCTCTTTCTGTCGCTTAGAACTGTCATTTGCTAGACCGAGACAATGCAATAGCACGCGGCCGCGTCGAGGATTCCGCCGCGTGCGATCACAGTATGCTTTCTGTCTCGGTCTAGCAAATGGCAGTTCTAAGCGACAGAAAGAGAAAGGGTGACGCAAAAAGCCGATTCCGCGTCGATAGATGTGGGAGCACCCTTAATCATTCTACCTCACTGGAACGTAACTGCAAGCATAATATTATGCAATTCTTACTGCAGTAATGTAACATGAGCTGGCGTTTCGCAGTTAACTGTTAGGACATCCGGCTGATAAGCTGCAAGCTGTGCCTAACCAAGTCGTGATTGTATTTGTTTTAACACTGAGTTAGTACAGTAGCTATATTTTTGCCCTACATGGAGAAAACTAAATGAAAAAATTATTTTTTTATCTTATATGACCCATTGTTCTAGGAAATCAAAAATACCTTACCTTATAAACAAAATGTATTTCTTAAGCAAATAAACTATTGATTTGTTTGAAATCTAGGAGCTTTTATCCATTGCCTCCCCGAACCAGGTCTGGGGGTATGCGTCCAGTTATACTTTTCAAAAGGAAGCAAGAAGATACCGTCTGTCACTCAGAGATTTTCAACTTCTAGAGCATGAAGTTGAAAATCTTTGACTTTCGAGCTACTCGACTTTCAAAGATCACAAATGACAGCCGAGATCAACGGCTTTGCGTGCTTTCCGAGGCACGGAGGAAACTTGCTATGACACATGGTCACCCATCCACAAACAAACCTCGGCAATCGGCCAGTCCGGCTGTAGTTAATTAGTTATTATTTAGCCTGAAACTCCTCCCCAAAAAAAAATACGAATGGGCAGAATAATAAATTATAACTTTATCCTTGATTTACTCTGTGTAAGTAATCGAATAACTTTGTCATGTCGAAGACCGTTTTAGTTTTTTTCTATCTATCGAGTAAACGTGCAGTTACGAATGAATGATTCCTCACAATAAAAAGAAATAAGTACCGACTTCAAATAAAAAATAAATACTATGAACTTTTGAATCTTTTGATTCGACCTCAACTACAATTTTACCTTGATGTCAATAAAAAGGCAACTAGTAGAAAAATAGTTAGAATGTTATCAAAAATCACGTGATTGACAAAGTAAAATAGACTGAGTGTAAGTAAATCAATAAGTTTGTGATTATTTTGAGCAGTTTAGTTTTTTTTTACCGCGACAGAAAAAGTACGTAACTTGTCATTTTAATGTACCTACTAGGTATTCGGATGTCATTTTAGGTAGATTGATAAAAAATGGATTATGATAAAAAGCAAAGATATGAAACATTATTTATAAATGTTAAGTGCGTTGTATGTTTCATTTGGAAAATCCACTTTTAATCCAATATTATTTACTATTTATTGATCATGACGCAAAGTTCGGTAATAAGATTAAAATTCCTGTAAATGACTCAATAATTTTGCCCATATTTCAGTTAGATCTCAGCAAGGTAGCAAGACCAATTTTACCTCTATTCTACTAAGTACCTATAGACGAAGTTATTCCATCGTTATTCCTGTACAAATCGACTGTTCAGGTCAACATTCCGTCGTCAACATCTGTTCTGATCAACACCTGTTGAATTGCTATTGAACACTTGTATAAATGAAGTTGGTTAAAAAAGTGTCAACTGCAAACAGCATTTGACGTTGATCACGTTGATATTGATATAGGTAAGGGTCGTTTTGCAGTTAAACTTTTTTTGGACAAGTGTTCAACAGAAGTTTAACTTATTTAAATAAAACGGTAAAAATGGGTAAAAATGTTGTTTGTTGACAGTTGAAAATTGTTTGCGATTTAAATACTACATACAATCATCAGGATAAAGGCTTGTTTATCGTGTCATAAAAATATGTTTTTAAAACGAATTTTGAATGATAATTTCCTATAAGTAAACTAATTATTATAAAGCAATTTGAATGTTAAAAACAATTCGTATCAGATAAAAAAAAAACTAGCTCTGCCTCTATGTTTCATTCGCTGTTTCAACTGCTTAGGGTCGTAGCCTGATGTTAAATAGACTCTTCCTCATGAATGTGACCTATATAAATAACTAGCACTACGCCCGCGACTTCGTCCGCGTGATTTCCGAACTTTGACTTTGTGAATTTCTAGTCCCGGCCACCCTCTTTAAGGGATACTGTTGGAAAAACGAAATCAATGTTCAACAAAAATTCTATCAACCCGCAATATTGCGTCTTAGGTAGCACCTAGGTCCTATCTCCTGTCCTATATATCAACCGCAATACAAACTTTTAGGGGCTGAATTTCTTATCATCCTCTCTTAGTGAAAATCTGTATCCTAAATAGAAACCCCCTGCAATGTTGAGTCCTCTAATTACAAACTCCAAAGACAATCCTTAAGGGGTCGAACTTGTAAAACTCCGTCTTAGTGAGAACCTAGGTCCAAAAACAACCCCCATGCTGAGAAATTCCAAGCATTTGTAGGAACAAAGTTTCATACAAACTGTCAATCCCATAAACAGCCCCTTCAGGGGTAGAATTTCGGAAACAGTGCCTTGGTGTATTTGCGTCATAAAAGAACAACCTTGCAAAATTTAATACTCCTAGCATTTGTAGTAATTAAGTTTTATACAAAAAATATCAACCCCTTGCTGTCTATTTTCATAAAACACCCGTAACTACGCCCAAAAAAGAATCTCTATGCAAAATTTGAGTCTCCAAACTATCGACCCCGAAAAAACCCCTTAGGGGTCGAATTTCGCAAAACCGTCTTAGTGAACATTTCGGTCTTAAAAAAAGCCCCTCGCAAAATTTAAGACGCATAGCACTTGTAACAAAGTTTCATACAAACTATCAAACACAAAAACAAACCCCTTGGGGGTCGAATTTAGCAAAATCCCTCCATGGTGTGCATCTTAGTCCTATAAAGGAACCCGGTGCGAAATTTGAGGCTCCTCGCACTTGTAGTAACAGAGTTTCATACAAACTTTCAACCCCAAAAACAACCTCTTAGGGATCTAATTTCGCAAAATCCCGTCTTAGGTATTACTTACGTTCAAAAAAGAACCCCTATGTAAAAATTTGAATCTCAAAACTATCAACCCCAAAAAAAACCCTTTAAGGGTCGAATTTCTTAAAATTTCCACCTTGCTGAGCATTTACATCTTAAAAAGTACCACCATGCAGGATTTGAGACGCCTAGCACTTGTACTTAAAAAGTTTCATACAAACTATCAACCCCAAAAACAAACCCCTTAGGGGTCGAATTACGCAAAATCCCGTCATAGTTAGCATCCACGTTCTAAAAAGACACCCCATGCAAAATTTGGAATTCCTAGCACCTGTAGTAGCGAAGTTTCATACAAACTTTCAACCCCAAAAACAACCCCTTACGGACCGAATTTCGCAAAATCCGTTCTTAGTGCTCACCTACGTGGTATAAGGAGGGCTTATGCCAAATTTCAAGTTTCTAGGCCCAGT
Source organism: Agrotis segetum (assembly GCA_036375495.1). Classification (NCBI taxonomy): domain Eukaryota; kingdom Metazoa; phylum Arthropoda; class Insecta; order Lepidoptera; family Noctuidae; genus Agrotis; species Agrotis segetum. Next base: position 1,141,687 of record JAQSVV010000222.1, on the reverse strand, counting down.
GGTTTGGGCTGTGCGTTGTCAGATCAGTCAGTCAGTTTTGAATTTTATATATATAGATAAAAAATAATAATTTTCAAATCCGACTAGCAGTTCTTGATATACCTATGTGCGCGTTCAAACGAGCGAATAAATTCTTTAGCTTTATTATATTAAAAAACAAATACGTGTATCTACAGGTACAGACGCCATCAGATCAACCCACATGAATCTGTAAAATTTTATCAATCAAATATGAACCTTTCAGTATTGTGATAAGGTTGAAAATCTATTAAATCAGTTGGCAGTTTGAGGTTATTTGATGTGCTGGCATTTGTACTTAGTAGGTATGTACTATGTATAGATATGAAATCATCGTACATATTTATTACAGCGGCAGGTAAAAATAATCATATCCAGTAATAATTTACCTACTACCTACATAAACAATATTATCCATACCACAGATAATATAATACTAGCGTCCATACTAATATTAGGCGATTCTCACACGAAACCGCCAGTTCACGCGCTTTAGCGGAGGTGGCAAAGCAAATGTATGTTAGAGCGTCGCGCGCGCCGCTTTTAGGAGTGGTCAGACGAAATATTACCAACCCACGAACGTCAGTAATCGACCACTTTTCACCTCTAAGCTTTTAGAAATGATATTAAAATGAAGTTAACCACGAGATTTATACGTAAAGGACTAAAAGTTGATACTCGTAAAGACATGTCTGAGAACCATCTTTAGAAAATCTGCTTCGATGTTAGAAGAAAAACACACTCAAATGGGTCCGGTACCACAGACAGACACAGCAATATAACTTAAAAGTGCACGATTTATTTTTCACTGCCGTCAACAGACCTTTACGCATCGATAGATATCAGTCGGTACTAGCCCTAGTCAATGCGACGTAGGATCTGCATCTCCGTGCAACACTAGATCCGCGCGTACGCGTACGTGCGATCAGCAGAATCGTGTGTAAATACTTTACATCCTATACTAACTAGCCTAGCCAATGCGACGTGAGATCCGCATGTCCGCGCAACGCTAGATCCGCGAAAGACGTGCGATCAGCGGTATCCTGTGAAAATTACTTTACTTCGGAATCCATACCTATACATATAACTAGCTTAGCCAATGCGACGTGAGATCCGCATGTCCGCGCAACGCTAGATCCGCGAAATACGTGCGATCAGCGGAATCGTGTGAAAATTACTTTACAATCCATACCTATATTAATTAATTAACTAGCGCCAATGCGACGTGAGATCCGCATCTCCGCGCAACGCTAGATCCGCGAAAGACGTGCGATCAGCGGAATCGTGTGAAAATTACTTTACAATCCATACCTATATTAATTAATTAACTAGCGCCAATGCGACGTGAGATCCGCATGTCCGCGCAACGCTAGATCCGCGAAATACGTGCGATCAGCGGAATCGTGTGAAAATTACTTTACAATCCATACCTATATTAATTAATTAACTAGCGCCAATGCGACGTGAGATCCGCATGTCCGCGCAACGCTAGATCCGCGAAATACGTGCGATCAGCGGAATCGTGTGAAAATTACTTTACAATCCATACCTATATTAATTAATTAACTAGCGCCAATGCGACGTGAGATCCGCATGTCCGCGCAACGCTAGATCCGCGAAATACGTGCGATCAGCGGAATCGTGTGAAAATTACTTTACAATCCATACCTATATTAATTAATTAACTAGCGCCAATGCGACGTGAGATCCGCATGTCCGCGCAACGCTAGATCCGCGAAATACGTGCGATCAGCGGAATCGTGTGAAAATTACTTTACAATCCATACCTATATTAATTAATTAACTAGCGCCAATGCGACGTGAGATCCGCATGTCCGCGCAACGCTAGATCCGCCAAATACGTGCGATCAGCGGAATCGTGTGAAAATTACTTTACATCGGAATCCATACCTACCGAATGCTTTATGATTGATGAAATTAGTATTGTTCATAAAATGATTACAGATAATCATAGCAGCACGGCTTGCTTGTCATCACGCTATGGCTATGGTGGATAAGCAGTGAAGGTATAAATTGACGTAACGAGGCGATAGAAGGTTATCTTTCAGTAAATTTAAACGACAAAAAGAGGAGTTCATGTATTCGACCACCATTTTCTTTTTTTTCATGTTCGACGTTTCTTCTGTGATCGGGAACAATTTACTTTTGATTCTTTCATTTATTTGGTAGAAAACCAACTGTGGATGACCTCAAGTGTTTAGGGTCAGGTAGTATTCATACTAACGCAGAGTCGAGGCGCATCGAAGCGTCAACCTGAAACTGAACATGATAAATTCAATCTTATCGCTACAGCATAACGCTCATATTTTTCTGAAGTAAAAAGAGGAAAAATTTACCTGGACAAGAACTCAACGAAAGTTAAGCTCCAACAACGCTTATGTTTTTCTAAAAAAATAAAAATAATCTGAAGTAAATTGACCCCATAATATTGCATCATCATCTTCACCTTATCTTCTTACTTGCTCCCAATTCATGCAACTATCATCAATGGATCGATACACAATAGTATGTTACTATTCCTGACCCTAAGGTCACACGCGTATAGTGATAGTAATTAGTCTGATAATGATTGTGAATCTCCATTAATATTGTGTACAAGACAATGATTGATGATTGAAGAATTTATTTTTAGTGAGACCGAATTTACTTTTTATTTGAGATCGTTTTTTTTTCGTTTTTGTTTCTTTGTACAGCTTGGCAAAAAACAGTAGAAAAACGGAAGACGCCTCTGTGCTCTCGCTACCAGCACTTCGAATGTTTTTTTTTTCACTTATTACCTACGTTAGTTTTATGGCACAATAATAAATCTAACAAACCTGCGTTCCCTGTTTACATCAAATATCAAAGATTTTGAACGTTGTCAGCAAACAAAAATATTAGTTCCGTTTCAATCTGTTATGGCCAAGCTGTACCTCTTGTACCTACCAGCTTCTACTTTTTCATAAGGGCCAAGCTCAACAATGTAGACGGACAGGATTTACTCGCCGTATCGCCGAGCGATCGCTCAGCTAAATATAAACCTAGGCTAGCATCCTCCATATTTAGTAACTAGTTTGTCATGAACTCGAGATATAAATCCTTTGGAAATACGTATGTAAGATGGCAACTATGGCTAGAGCGTAGAGGCCATAGACGTCTATACCAGAGTAAATATAGAGTCTATTCAAATAACTTACATTTCTTACCAATTAAAGGTTTTTATTAATCTTTTCTAGTCTAGTATTATAATGCTAAGGAGTTTGTAAGGTTGGATAGGACATGTAGCGCCATCCAAATTAGCAATACTTTTTTTCTTGCGATGTAACCTACCCTACTTGTACAACATAGATATGTCTTAAGTTGGCATAACTGTTTACCTTAACTACCAAACAGTTCCTTGCCAACTGATTTATTATTAGTTAAGAACCTTAGAACCCTGTTTGTTAGTAGTTAATCCTCTTCAAATAATCCTTAATCTTCCTTTACAAAAGCCTATGGGAAAAGGGGCGGTTCATCCTGTCGGATACCACTCGACATAATGTTGATTTATTTAATGTTTTCTAGAACATACCAAGGCTGGCTTGGATACTTTTGTGGATCTGGTTGGGCGGAGGCTAGAGGAGGTTAAAACCTCTATCTTTTTCTTTTTTGATAAACAAGAAAGGAATGGAATCAAAGGCTTTTCAGGTCAAACAGTTTTGGGCAGCCGTCGAATATATTTCTTAGTACATTTAGCTTACCAATGGGGAAGAAAAGTTTGCGAGTGTTGCGGGGGCTTCCGATACAACAAACGTGACCATTTTGCTTGGCTTCTATTGGTCATAGCGTGATGATATAGCATATACCTTACCTTCCTCGATAAATAAAATAACCAACACTTTTTTTTTATAACAAACCAGTTGTTCCTGAGATTAGCGCGTGCAACCAAACAAAATTTTCATCTTTATTATTAAGTAAAATTTTGATGAAACGAAACAGTCCACCTGCGACTCGCACTTGACCAGTTATTAATCGTCTTCCAAAAGGAGGAGGTTCTCAATTCGGATGTTTAACTTTTTTTTATCTATATGACCTCACTAAGACAATAGAAATCACAGTCTGAGACATACCTAATATCATCGAATAGCCTCTTTTTATTATCTCAAATCTCTTTGGCTAACACAATCTTTGTAACCTTTTTCCTTCACAAAGCGCTGGCGCATTGCCAGAACGTTTATCTAGTGGTTAGAAGATAGGGGTAAAGTTGGCAGCTTGTCATGGTAAAATGCAACTTAATCATGTTGGAAGACAGCCTTGAGTCGAGTGTACTGGTTTGCGGCAAAGGGGTAAGGAAGTTCAGCAAAGATTAAGTAACAGATTGATGTAAGTAGAGGGTTTTTAAATGCATCTTTTAAACTTCCAAAACTAGGTAAAAATAAAGAATCGACTTCAAAAACCACCAGAAATAAGTGTAAAAATAACTTTTCTTTCGGAAGTTCGCATAAATGAAATAAATAACAAAGTCACAAGTTTATTTTACCCGTTTTAGTTCAAATAATACAACCCAAATTCTTTGAAATACCATATTTCCTTACATGTGCACTAGAATGTTGTAATGGGTAATTCCGGTAATAACATCGTACCTACTTATTAAGGAATAAATGCTATTAAAATAAAAACTAATAAGTTCTTAAATCAAACTGAATCTCTGAACCATGTTTTGGTTGGCGGTACAATTTAAGGTAATCCAAGCTTTTTTCCGAAATGAGGAGATCCGTAGACGAACTAAAGTCATATAGCCCACCGGCACCGGATTAGCAAGCTGAAGTGGCAATGGGCAGGCCATATTGCTCGCAGAGCAGATGGCCGATGGGTTCGAAAAGTACTAGAGCGAAGACCACGGACTAGCAAGCGCAGCGTAGGGCGTCCACCAGCAAGTTGGACAGACGACCTTATAAAGGTCGCCGGAAGACGCTGGATGCAGGTCGCTTCCAACCGGTATATGTGGAAATCAAAAGGGGACCTATGTTCAGCAGTGGACGTCCTATGGCTGAGATGATGAAGCTTTTTTCAGAACGCATTGCATATCCGATTGGATTTGCTGAATCATACTGACCCGAATATGAGACAACTTCTTATAGCAAAATAGTAGATTCATTCATAAAACCCGAATGCAACAAACTTATTTTTAGCGAGTTATTTTCGACGTACGAAAGTGGCGCCAAAGTTTTTTTTTGTCTGTAGTTCATTACACTCTGCACACGTGTGACCTATAATACTGGGCCACGAATCACACACTCAAACGCCACGCGTTTTATGGTCGCGACTTCAGAAAAAAATATATGGAAGAAGTTGTAAAGTAACATGTCGAATAATATACCTAGCTAAAGTTACATCTTGGGAAAAAGGACGCATGCTTTTTCTGATAACTTGGATTTTTTCGAATGTGAGACAAAACTTCAAAATAATGAAGAAGTCTACGGGTCACTGCAACACGAAATATACAAGGAAGACTTCTGGCTTGATATATTACTAGCGATTTCGGTTCGATTACGGTACGGTATGGAACGAAACACACCATGGCTATGCATATTTAAGGCAAGTCATCAGAACGCGTACTTTTGCCGACATACCCAGGGGTTTAGGTACATACGTAGCTTCCATTTAGCGAAACTAGTTTTATTTATGGACACCCGTTACAGAGTAAACGAATGAAAGAAATTACACAAATGTTACGAAAATAGGGTTTATTCCGCGTTCAACCCCCAAGATTTTCTACCCTCTTCCGCGTTCGACCCCTAAACGTTTCCACATTCGACCCCTAAGGGTTGAAAGTGGAATTTTATTTTTCAAATGTATTTGTTCCACGTTCAACCCCCATTGGACAGTGAAGCAGAAAAGATTTACACGTTTTTATTTTTAACCGACTTTAAACAAAAGAGGAGGTTTTCAATTCGGATGTTTGTTCGGGAAACTCTATGGCTTGCCAACCGATTTAAAAAAATCTTTGGAAAGGTATACTGCCCAAATATTCAAGCGGTAATTTTATCAAATCGGACAAGCGGTTTTTGAAAAATCAATAATAACTTGAATTTCATTCACTTTGGTTTAGTACTTTTTTATGTTATGAGCATTATTTTTTCGCTTAATGTGTACGTGGACGATATTACTACGATCGGTAATAACATCGTCTATGTAGACAAACATTCTAGTGGGAGAATTTGGGTTAAATATATATTTGAACTTAAAGAGGTAAAATACAAAAAAAAAATGATTTGTTCACACCATTAAAACTTCTTTCTACATTTAGCGCGCATTTTCTTAACGTAGATACCATAACAAAATCCAAAAGTGTAAATACGATATTATCGTCGCCATTTTGATGGCAGTTCTGGGTTGGGCTAAAAATCAAAAAAAATAATTGGTTTTCGGACATCCAACGGAACATTATAGGGGGGATGAATAACTCGTCATTTAGTATTGTGACGAATTCATACATCATTCAACATAAATTAGCAGTGGTAATGAAGAATTTGATATCTGAACTCAAAGTTTCGCGCCACTTTTGTTTGTTTACATTTTTATTTTTCACTTGGATCACCACACGTGCTTATTATATTATACTCAATAACAACTATTTAGTTAAGTATCATGCCAAATTGTTAAAAATAACAAAAAAAAGGCCAGATCTTAGCGTAATTCTCTAATAAATAAAAGGCCAATAACACGTATTTTTAATTTCCACTACTCAATTTGTGTTCGTAATCGACAATCATGTTTATTAATAAGGAAACTAGGAAATCGATTACATAATAAATATAAAAAAATAATAAACATAATATAAATAGTTATATAAATTATTTAAAGCTTAGAATACAATTATTATTTATTATAATATTTTTTTAAGTTTTATAATAATTTTACGTACATTGTTATTGCCAAAAAACAATAATAGACAAAGGAACAAGATCTTTACATATAATAAAATCGTAGAGCTGTCATTCCAGTACATTGAATATTTTTTTACTTTTTGTATTTTTTTCGAGATAAGGGATCGATTCTGACGCCAGATCAACTTTTTTTTGTTTTGGTCTATCTCCGAAACTACTATAAAGTTGTATGAAACCAAGGGGAATAACCAACTTATGTTATTGAAATTTTAAATTTTTAACCAACTTCAATAAGAGGAGGAGGTTCTCAATTCGACTGTATTTTTGTTGCAGCTTTCGTCGTGCCCAGAGGAGAAAAGGCTACAATAAATAGAGATCCCCATTAAAAACATAATGTGAAATGAGAGCTAAGTCAGTCCTGAAATTTACTTATGTATAACAACATAAAATATCATTTCTTCTTATTGGCTAGTTTTCATTTAGGTACGAATTATATTATAGTAGTTACTTGTTGGTTCTTATTTTATTATTCTGAAAAGGCTTGCTGGTAGAAACTAACCATCGAACATAATAATTCGTATATAAAAACTTCATAATACTTTGAACTACCTAAGACTCTACTGACCCGACCTAGCCCAATCGCGATACCCTAGCAACCTAATTACCCTAGTTCCCTAACCTACCATATAAACCATACCAATTTACCAGAGGGTAGTCTGTTACAACTATCTATAAAAAAGAAAATATTAATAATAAAGAAAATAAATGGCTAAACACTTTTGCTTTCACTATTACTTGAATGTCATTTTAAGTGACATAAAAACTAGGGGTTGAATCTGGACAAAGAAAAGATTACCAATGTACTGAGTTCCACGTTCGACCCTCAGGGGTTGAATGTGGAAACGTTTAGGGGTCGAACGCGGAAGAGGGTAGAAAATCTTGGGGGTTGAACGCGGAATAAACCGAAAATAGAATCGGCAACGCCAACGCTACACGCGCGAAAGAAACAAGCGAAACACGCGCGTGTCGCATTAGTTGAGGTCGTGAACGTATCATTATACTACACGAGTCCCCACTTCAGGGATCACTACGTCGCTTGTTAAACACACAAACCAATTGACACTCCTCCGTAATTAATTAAATAATGTCGCATTCAAATTAACACAAATTAAATGGGTGATAAAAACGTGGTAGTCATGAATTGGGGTCAGGGTCGTCGGATGGCTTTGAGTATGTGGATGTGGACTTGTTTTATGTTTTGTGTGTTTATAAAGTTACTTTACGAGTGATGTCTGGTGTAACCTGTTTCTGTGGAGTCATTGTTTTTAGAGTTCCGTACCCAAAGGGTAAAAAAAAGACGGGCAGACAGACAGCGAGTCTGTCTGTCTATTACCAGGGTGTATGCTGGTCTAATTCCATGCAAATTCTGTCAGAAAGTTTTTCTAAACGTCTGTCAGTCCCTTGCTTCCCATTCTGCCCTAGGACTCGTACTGACTACAATCCACCGTGGTCCTTCAATAGCCCTTTACGTTCCGGGATCACGGTTACTTGTTGGGACAGTTCCACGACCCCGGCATTACATGCTACATGACGTAAACTTGATATGGTTTTTGGTTTTCTCTTCCTTTCATGATTCGCAAACGATAATCGTAAACGCTCGGTACTCCCCAAGAAATTTTCAACTTTATATCCTAGATCCTAAAGTCGAAAATCTATTTAAAAGAACAATGACCACGCTCCATACATGCGATGACCTGTCAATCAAATTTTTTATCACATGATGTATAGTGATGTGAATTATATCAAATTATAGATTTAGTCATAACTAAACCACCGTAAAAACTTGGTTTGATTTGACAATGAGGTAAAAATGTTATAATGAAAACAATGTTTGAGGTTAGGTAGGTACAATACTTAACTGTCAAACGAACATTAGTACCTATTATCAGTATAGAACTATTGCCTATTATCTAATACCCCTTCTACACGGGTAAGTGTGCGAGGTTTCATAGAACTTCATACAAAGAATTCGTAATGCGGGGACTGCGGAGACTGCGGTGCGGCTAGGTGTGCGTTCACCATTATTATTGTTTGGTTGTCACACTGACAGCACGAAGAACGTTTCGTTTCACAGTTATAACTTCACAACCTCGGATTGACAACCTAGAAATACATTTACTACTAAGTAACCATATAAAGAATTAAATAAAATGAACTATACAAAAAATATGTACGAAATACAAAATCAATAAATGATAATAGTGCTACAACTGCGTTCAAATGTAAAAGTCAACTTAAAACGGAACGGTACTTCAATGCATATAAAATGGCTGCGTTCCATATTAAAAAAAAAGCTCTATTTGGTGGCTGTTTTAAAATTAACTTTTCTTTTTTTTCACATTACTAATTCTGTTATAAGTTAGTACTTCGTGCATAGCAAAAAATTACTTAAATAATACGCTAAATAACATCACTATACACGCAATCTTCTGTCAAAATATTTGACAGGTCATTATTGGACATGATTCTTTCTGAGCGTTAGCGACAGGAAAGATTGAAAATGTTATCTGTACAAGTCGTCTAGCGCCGTTCACTCACTGGAATAAGACTTTTAAGACTTTGTAATACCCCCCCCTGGTCTCTCTCTTCCTTCCACTAATTAAACCAATGAGCCTATGCGATACAACGAACATTCACGCGGCAGAAGTAATTTTTAACAATTTTCATGTTTGTATGTCTTAATTGCTATTATAAACTTGTCCAGTCCTTATCTTAGTTGTCATCTACACGCTTTCTCTTAGCTACGACTTGAGCTTATCCGACAAAAATCAATTTCTATCTTATTAAAACGTTTGTATTATTAAAATAACTATGAACGTCACGCATGTACTCGTTGCCTTCATTTTAGCCAAATTGACACTAAGGGTCGATTTATACTAGCGCAGAGTCGAAGCGCATCGAAGCGTATTTCTAAAACTGAACATAACAATTTCAACCTTAACTCCACAGCGTAACGCACGCATTACTTCTAATTTTTCACGTTTCACGATCAGCGTTGATGTGTATGTAGGAAATGATGAAAGAATTGCATGCGAGTTGCATGCAAGTTTGACTGCATTGCGGTAAGTATATGACTGAATTCATTATCCATTCATCATCATCAGCCTATAATGTTCCCACTGTCGGGACACAGGCCTCCTCTCTGTGAGAGGGAGTGGGTCATAATCCACCCCGCGGCCCCCGGTACGGATTGGTGGATGTCATGAAATGTCTTCGAATTTTTGGTTCTAGGACATGCCGATTTCCTCTCGATGTTTTCCTTTACCGTTTTGAGAGCAGTGGCGATGAAATAAATTACACAAAGTAATGCGCCTGGCGGGGTTCGAATTCGAACCCACGACCTACAACTCGTAAGTAGGGACCGATACCACTGGGCCACCATCTGCTCCTTCATCAGTCATACTGGATGCGATTATTACAGTTTCGTAAATACTGAAGAAACAAAAATATGCCCTTTAAAACTAAAAATCTACCAATATTGGCTAAAAATAGCTCTTGCACTGTGTAATATCTTCAACAGTTTCCTCTTACCTAAACTATGCATTGATTCATTACACCAAACATTGTAAATTTAAACCTGCCACACCAGTTTTAAGTCAAATAAACAAAAACTATTGGAAGATCGCCAACGTTGAGGGCATCAAATGGATTGGTTTCATGAAAAAATTACGTAATTCGGTCAGCAGAACGCCTGGTTATTAAACAATATTAGGTAGATTATCTCACCTCTGCGCTCTGTGTTATTTCCAGATGTAAATATAGCTTTCGAATTTATCTACACTCACGAGCAAAAGTATGGAATTTACTTCGATTTCTCGCAGTTTTAAGTAAATAATAAAAATGGTGCTATACCAGATCAAGTAAGTGATTCCGTACTTTTGCTCGTTACCTAGTGTAGTTGCACGCATATAACTACATTGGTAAACATAATCAATCCTGGAGATGCCTTTAGCATCTCGGTCGAAACCTTGATCTCGATTTTCGTCTCGTATAATTTCGTTTGGGGTGTTAGTCTGTAGTCATTTCTTCCAATGACTTAACTACCCTTTCTTTTTTCCAGTACCTCCACGAGATCGGCCACAAAGTCTGCGTGACGCAGCCACGAGTCGCCGCTGCGGTGTCCCTAGCGGTACGAGTTGCTGAGGAGCGGGGAGAACCGATCGGCGAACAAGTGGGGTATGCTGCCGCTAACACCAGCTGTAGAGGACCTGGAACTGGGATTGTTGTAAGTACACTCTTATGTCTTCATCTTAAGGTTCATTGTCGCGTGTCACTAGCGGAACGACTTGCTGAGGAGCGGGGAGAACCGATCGGCGAACAAGTGGGGTATGCTGCCGCTAACACCAGCTGTAGAGGACCTGGAACTGGGATTGTTGTAAGTACACTCTTACGTCTTCATCTTACGGTTCATTGTCGCGTGTCACTAGCGGAACGACTGGCTAAGGAGCGGGGAGAACCGATCGGCGAACAAGTGGGATATGCTGCCGCTAACACCAGCTGTAGGGGACCTGGAATTGGGATTGTAGTAAGTACACCCTTATCTCTTCCCTTTAAGTTCCTTTATGGCCTGTTGCCCCTAACTTACCCCTTGCCAAGAGCTCGTGGCTAAATAGTTACAGCCGCACAGGCCGATCTTCCGGGTTGAACCACGCTTGCCGGGGTTGGTCTGTGAATAATTGACCTGGGAAGGGTTTCCTTCATGCCTGGGAAGGCTTTGACTGTAGTTATTGTTAGTCACAAGCTCATGTCTGCCAACCAGTCTTACCATGGGTTATCGTATTGCCTAGTTACTGGGTTGTGGAGGTCTGATAGGCAGTCGCTCCATGTAAAATACTGATATTCAGCTGCATCTGGTTCAACTGGAAGTCGACTCCAATAAAGTTCTAGGCAGATGATGCGCCGTCGATGCACGTTTCTGAAACGCGCGTTTTTGTAAAACGTGGTGTGGATAGGTCCTTAGGTCTCACCTTTGCTTCTGGGGCAGATTGAGGCTAAGAGCGAAACCTTTGCTAAAAACATAGTCATTTCATTTTTAGTGCCATAAAATGTAATCGTGATATACAAATGCGCAAAACCTCTCGTGGGGTAACTCAGCCTATGTTACTGAACAATTTTTGTTCTAAAACTTTTGGAAAAAAAAATAGTTTTTCATAGTGATGGGCCCGATCAATTTCTCATTTTGTATTAAAAACCTATTTTTTTTTTTGCGAATTTCCTAAAGTCTTAGCACAAAGTAACATTGTTTAGTAACATGGGCTGAGTTACCGCACGAGAGGTTTTGCGCATTTAACGTTACATGTTGTATATTTTATAGTGAACTATAAATTACTCGTATATTTATGATAATATCCGTATTGGTTTAATAAAATGATTATGAGTTACTGCCGATAACATTGCTCCACAAACAATATCAGTCGTTCGAAAAGCAATGAATATTAATTAAACTAGGTATGTCCTGCGGTTTCACTCGTTGATCGTCTCTTCACAGGTTTTAGCGTGATTTTAATTATTTTAATATTTATAAATGAAATAGAAAAAAATCTAAAGCGCCATTTAGACGGAGCAAGAACTCGTATGCGAGTTTCATTTCACTACATTGCGGCATTTGTTTCATTAACTGAATTTGTTCTACCTATAAATTCCGCAATGTAACGCATCTCGCGTTCGAGTTCTTGCATCGTCTAAATGGCGGTTTATAATTTAGAGATTACAGCAATATTAAGTTAGTTCGACCAACGAACGTTCTTTTTCGATTTCATACTTATTAGGAATGCATGTCTTTATTTACATTTGTAAATAAAGGCAGCAAATAAACGTACGTTTTGTGCTTTTGAACAAAAATGACGATACCAACTCATTATTACAGGTTTAAATAATAATTATTTATTTTCCTGTGTTATTATTAGCTATGGACTATGGTACATTACATCATCAAATAATCGAAAATGCATTTTATCCTTCCTCTTGTACTGTACCTAGGTGATTGCATGATATCACATAACGTCACGGCTGCGATCAACGATGTCCCGGGTATGCGGACGGCGAGTAACAAGGTGACTCGCCGTGCGATCATGAACCAAGCGTGGGTCGACTGAAAGAGCCGTCAGCAATCTAATGGAAACATATTTTTCTACTTCTCCACTATTCTTTTGTGATTAATTTCGTTACAGGATCCAAGACAGGTAAATTCATTCTCCGGGACACGTCGAGCTTCATTGTCTCGGCGCTTTTCTGGTGGTTGCCACTGTTGATTCTGGCTTTCAGAAGTTGTAGTGGTTTGGGAATAGTGTGGTGGGTTTGTCCCAATAAAAAAAAAAATGTAATGGGGCTCCAATAGAAAGCCAAACTTGATAAAATAAAACTTGGACACAACGACGATATAATACTAGACTCCGCATGCACGATCTAAGGAACAAAAATTATTCTGCCAACTCGCTGAGGTACTACGTCAGCGAGGGGGCGGGGTACTGCGTTGTGATTGGCTAACTCAAGGTCTGTTCTATCGCAACGTATGTTTACAGCTCACAGGATTGGTCGAAATGAGACGAATATAAGACTTTTTTGCCTAATGTGTTGACAGACATCGGTCGCCTGTTATTAGGAGTCTAGTATTATATCGTCGTTGCTTGGACATTAGTAATTAAAATATGATTTCTTGTTATTTCCAGTTCATGACTGAAGGCGTGTTATTACGAGAGATGTTTGCGTCGCCACTGCTGATGCAGTATTCCTGCATTGTTCTTGATGAGGTTAGTATACAATATCTTTAAATATAGACACAAATCTTGAAAAACATTCAATAAAATATACTCCATTTTTGTTTGTTTTTGCCGTTTGCCGGTAGAATTTTTCCTTAACCCGCGAGCACTCGCGCTATGAGCATTTCCCTCACGCTAACTTTAAAAAGCATGTTATTTTGTCAAAAATTTGCATAGGTACCTCATTCACTCTATAGCTGACTTTTAGTCCTCTCTCGTCCCCTGTATACCGGTTTCATGTGCCTAGTGCTCCTCTGTTAGTAGACGAAGAGGATTTGATCGGCAGGGTCCCGTCCCGCGGCGTTTTGCTCATCGCGCGAGTATCAGTGTAAGTATTTTTTTCTTGATTTTTACTTAGAATAAATATTTACATAATCATGTATTGCTATTTTTATATTAAATAATAGTCCGATATCATTAAATAATAATTATAAAATGCAATAATCAATAAATTAATGTAGTTTAAAATATTTACAGTTTGGTTTGTCTACAACAACACGTTCTGATGAGAAAATTAGCACACGGAGACAATATTTGAAATAATTAGTTCTACATTTAACACAACCCCAAAAATAACGATGATCCACCATGCACAACCTGTCACATATCATTCAGCAAATTTTCCTTTGAACCTTGCGTTTCTAGGACTGAGAAAACCAATGTAATCTGCGCGATTTGTTGTGAAATCGCAAATCAAAAAGACGGAACACAAACAAAACGCAACACAAAAAAAAAAATTACAGTAAAACATTTACTGTCATTTTTTTTTTGTGTTCCGAACATGTTTTTATTTTATGTTATATATGTAAAGCTCATGCACATGATGAGGATTAATACCGTACCATTTTCATATGATTTTTTTGTGTAATTTATTTATTTTTTTATCAAAAGTAGGTTCAAATGACGGCAATTTAGCTATTATGTTTGTTACTGAAAATTAAAAGTATATCAAACATTTTGTAATTATAAAAGAACATTTCATTTGATTAAATATGATTGTTTTAATATATTTTAGTCTTAAAATATGTCACATCATTGTCCTATAGTACAATATGACTGCTTATAAAGTGTGAGCAAAATGCTCTATGCGCGAGTGTCTATGTTACTTTCGAGGGCGCGAGTGCTGCCGGGTTAACTATCTGCTGCCTGGTGTTAGCTGCGGGACTTACCAAATTACCATGACCCCGGAACGTACGGAATATACGAGTTTGACAGTCCCTCCCGCTATGCCCTGGGTAGGAGGACTCATTTGTTGATTTTGCCACGATAAAAAAAGCATCTGCTACCAAATCATCATCAGCCTTTAAATGTTCCCACTACTGGGACACAGGCCTCCTCTCTGTGAGAGTGAGTGGGCCATAACCCATCACGCGGCCCCAGTGCGGGTTGGTGGATTTCACATGTCTTCCTTCGAATTCTATGGTTCTATGACATGTCGGTTTCCTCACGATGTTTTCCTTCACCGTTTTGAGAGCAGTGGTGATGAAATAAATTACACAAAGTAATACGCCTGGCAAGTTGTACAGGTTATTGTTAGTGTCCGACCGAAACTGATTTTTCAGCCGAAACCGAAACCGAAACCGAACCTTCGGCCTTGCTCTCAGTTTCGGCCGAAACCGAAACCGAAACCGAAACTTTTTAAACTTTTAACATTTCGATTTTTTCTGATTTTTTTTTGTTTTTTTTTTTTACATTTATTGGCACAAGAAAAAGTGTCAAATACACAGAGCGAACTTTTCAACTGGGCGTGGACGGCTATATTTTTAACTATGAGGAATATCGAAAAACTTTGAATCAAAATCGGTCTCGAGACGAGACCGATTTTGCCGAAAACTAAAACTATTATCGTGGCCAAAAATCGAACCCGCTAATTTTGAAAAAAAATCACAACCACCATTTCATAGTGTTAATAGTAAGGATCAAATTCTGGGTAATAATGAAATACGGCAAACTTATGGATAGATAGATAGATTGATAGACGATCTTAAGAATTGCTATTTTTCTATGTTATTTAACTTCTACTGAGTCCATAATCTATTCGAAATTATAAAAAAAATCAATGTTTCACTAGATTTGAAGTCTCAACAATCGCACTATATTAATTTAGCAAACCGAAATAACTGAGACAGTAGACTAAAAAAATTGCATTATTTCAAAAAAGAAACTTAATTATTAACTTTAACCGTTAACTTAATAATTATGTTTCGAATACCGCCTAATCCTAATTCTAATCGCCTTGACGATTGATAAGTTTTTAATCAATAACGTACGTAACAAATATTTTTTATTATGACATGAATATACAAGACTTAGGTACTCTTGGCAGTAAACTCAAAAACATAATCTCGTCTCACGAATAAACGGACGGTGGCAAACTGAGCCGGGGCCCCACCGGCGAGCAAGTACGTGTTAGCTACGAATTTTACCGAACGACGCACGAAAATGCGGGAACACTTGAGTTTCGGCGGGGCCGAAAGTTTCGGCTATAATTTGGCCGAAACCGAAACTAAGGCCGAAACTAGATATTTTGGCCGAAACCGGCCGAAACCGAAACCGAAATTTCGGTCGGTCACTAGTTATTGTTATAATTGGAACGAAGTTCCTTATCGCGCTTTGTGAAAGGGGGCTAGACCACATATTAGACGGAAAAAATTCTTACGAAAAGTTGTCACGACACTTTTTGGAACGAAATTCCTTATCGCGCGTTGCGAAAGGGTGCTAGACCTCAAAGAGTGGAGTGGAGTGGAGTGGAGTGGAGTGGAGTGGAGTGGAGTGGAGTGGAGTGGAGCGGAGCGGAGTGGAGTGGAGTGAAGTCGCGACGATTATTTTTGTTGAGTGTATACAGTAACTTCGTTCCATCCGGGTGTCCCTTGACACCTCTCAAGTTTTTAGGGTTCCGTAGTCAACAAGGAACCCTTATAGTTTCGCCATGTCCGTCCGTCCGTCCGTCCGTCCGTCTGTCCGCAGTTTAGCTCAGAGACGCACAGTACTAGAGAGCTGTAATTTGGTATAAATATACGGATTTGTTGTGCCGAAAAAGTGGTAAAATAAAATCTCGAAAAATATTTTTTTTTAGGGTACCTCCTGAACATGTAAAGTGGGGATGTTATTTTTTTTTCTCACGTACCCCTTAGTGTGGGGTATCATTAAATAGGTCTTTAAAAAATATTGATAGTTTCCATTAACAATTTTTTGATAAAAAAATTAGTTTGTGAAATATTAAGCTTTAAAGTGTTAAATTTTGCTCGACTCGAGTGTCCCCCCCCTCTACCAGCTAAACGGTTATGTTTGGGGGTGTGAAAAAATTCACAATAGTAGTATATATAACGAAGTTTAAAAGAAAATTGTCATGACTAAGTAGGCTTTACAACTTTACGAGTAATAATCGACCAACTTATAAAATGTACTTGGATTACATATTTTCTTAACAAAATGTATCGGATTCAACTGCAAATGTAAGTTTGTCAACTTTATTTTTACAGCTTTAATAAGTATGTTTTTACGGTATGTTTTTTGGGGATAAGTAGGTTTTTATCGTCAACTATTTTTAACTAACTTCAAAAAAAGGAGGAGGTTCTAAATTCGTATTTTCCCCGATTTCTCAAAGACTCCTGGACCGATTTTGAAAATTCTTCTTTTTAAAATTAAATTCAGCGAATCAGTTTAGTTAGTTCGCATAAGTATTTTGATGGGCAACTACGGAACCCTACACTGTGCGTGGCCCGACACGCACTTGGCCGGTTTTTTTTTTTATTAATTTGTAGTTTAGGAACCATAATTAACTTTGTTTAAATTTCAGGTCCATGAAAGAACACAGATGACAGATGTATTGATGGGGCTGCTGAAGAAAATTATAAAGGTTGGTATAGTTTTTTTTTTTAATTTATTAAATTCTATTAGGTTTATCAAGTACACCAGACTACCATAGTAGCACCGGCAAAACATCGTTGTTATACACAATAAGCTAAAAATGCTTATAAAATAAAAACTTCTTAACCATACTTAATTAAATTTCAACAGGACCAAATGACAGTTATACTACATCGATTAGAAACACAAATTGGAACAGAAACCTCGGAGTAATCGTTGTAGACAATGTAGATACAATACAATACAATACAATCAGCCCATAGTGTCCCACTGCTGGGCAAAGGCCTCCCTCCACTCTTTCCACTTCTCACGGCTTTCTGCAACCGTGGCCCAGTCCTTCATGAAGCGGTCCAAGTCATCTCGCCATCTTCGTCTGGGCCTGCCACGACGTCGAGTTCTTCCTTCTGGCACAATGTAGATGTTTTTTTATTATTTTTTTGTTGAATTTTCAAAAACCGCTTGTCGAATTTCTATAATATTTTTTCATGGGAATTACTATTTGGAAAGTATGCTTAGGTGGGCACCTAAGGGTTTTTCAACAAATATCGGTTGGTAAGCGACGGAGTTATGCGGGAACAAACATATAAAAGAATACAAATATCCTTATTGAGAACCTCCTCCTTTTTTAAGTCACTTAAAATGATTTTGCTTATAGGAAATATAGGTATATCCCTATGTGTTCAGACCAAGGACTTCATAAATCCACGTATGATCTGCGTGCTGTCACATACTACGTCCATGCATGGGCGTGTACGAGTCGACCAATCACCGAGCAGCATTTTAAAAAACCGTCGAGTAATTTTTTCCCTCCAGAGCGGCGGATATCCAGAATGTTAATGAAACATTTTCATATTTCGGTTATTCTTTTCAGAAACGCAAGAACCTCAAACTGGTGGTATCATCAGCGACTATGGACGCGGAGTTCCTGAGAGACTTCTTCAACCTGACAGACAGGAAGTCGGACAAGCCCAGCACGTCCACCATCATGTCCATGCAGGGGAGGACGCATCCTATAGATGTGTTCTATAGTGAAGGTAAATATCCACGTCTATCGATGAAATGTAAGGGCTTTATTTCACCGGGACTCCATGGCCGCTTTTGAAAAAAACTAAAACTGCAACTTTGAATTATTGAAAAATCAATAATCCTGGCCAGGAATCGAACCAGCTGATTTTAGGAAAAAAATCAAACTCTGTATTATTACACCGGGTGAGATATTCTTCAAAGAGTGACGACAAGTTGCGTCGCCACGGTGTCCCGGTAAGAGAGCCAAAGCCTGCCGTGGCTATAGGATTCTCCCTGTAACTCTGGAACGTAAATGGCTATTGAAAGACACCCCGTATTTTAGACAGTACGTGTCTGACTGTATTGGTAGGAAGATTCATGGGATGATTTTACTACATAAAAAGAAATCATTACTAGCCTAATTGCTGTCACACATTTTTATTGGATTTTCTTTAAAAAAAATTGAAATTGAAAAACCCTGTCATGAATATAATAAACAAAGAATCTACAGTGTCATATTCGCTTTGGCGAAAAATCTCTTTAAACAAAGATTAAAAAAAAAACAAAGAATCTCAATTTGGTGTAGATGTTCGGTAATCGCACGTACAGACAGACTGTACTTCTTCCTTTTAATTAAATTATAATATGTCATCATCATCATCATAATTATCAGCCTGCGATCATCCACTGCTGGGTGATAGGCAACCGTTTTTTTTTAAATTAAATGTAAAAAAACCACTGGAATAGTCTGTTATTTACCAACCAGCGACATCTTTTGAGCAAATTAGTAACTAATGTTTTATTATTATTATTTCAGAACCCGTTCCTGACTATGTGAAAGCCACAGTAGATACGGTTATAAAAATACATGAGAATGAACCTTTTGGTGATATTCTAGCGTTTTTGACGTCTCAAGTAAGTTTACAATAATAACATTATGCATCAAAGTTTTTTGAGAGCAGTTGTGGCCCAGTGGTATCGGCCCCGACTTACGAGTTGCAGGTCGTGGGTTCGAATCCCGGCAGGCGCATTACTTTGTGTAATTTATTTCATCGCCACTGCTCTCAAAACGGTGAAGGAAAACATCGTGAGGAAACCGGCATGTCCTAGAACCAAAAATTCGAAGACATGTGACATCCACCAATCCGCACTGGGCCCGCGTGGTGGATTATGGCCCACCCCCTCTCACAGAGAGGAGGCCTGTGTCCCAGCAGTGGGAACATTAATAGGCTAATGATGATGATGATGACTGGGCCGGCGTGGTGGATTATGGCCCAATCCCTCTCACAGAGAGGAAGCCTGTGTCCCAGCAGTGGGAACTTTATAGGCAGATGATGATGATGATGATCAAAGTTTTCTAAAGCAGGTGAAACTACTAATCTTGTCATTAACAGAGTCTTCTAAATTAGATGAAGGTAGCAGGTAGGAACTGTAAGACTCTTACTGGCTAAAATCCACCTTGTTCCTTTAGTAGCCCTTTACGTTCCGGGTCTCGGTTATTTTTGCAGACGGTCCCGCGACACAGTTTGTCTATATGGGGGTATAGTCAGATTTTAATTCAGACTTCGTATATTTTTAAATGAATGATGTAATTTAAAACACATACACACATCAAAAAAAGTTTGTGTTTACTTTGAAAAATCTATTTTTTTGTGTTACCTTTTAGTTTTATTATAATTATGATTCCTTCTTCTTTTTAGATTATTTACCTAAGTAGTTCTATCCCAAAGAAAAAACAATAAATATTTTTTCTTGATAAAGTTTAATAATAAAAAAAACCATTTATGCTAGTGATCACAAACTTTTTTTGATGTGTGTGCAATTTAAATACCTACTGATCACGCTTTTCTTCCAGGAAGAAATCCAATCAGCTCTAGAAACCCTCCGCGCCTACGCAGACATCAACAACGACACGAACCGCACTCGAACCCACTTCCCGTCCGGTATCAAGGCGGCCAACATGTCCGCTGTGCCCATGTACGGCAGCCTCCCTCACTACCAGCAGGTGAAGGTGTTCCAGAGGACTGATGATAATGTGAGGAAGGTGGTCCTAGCTACCAATGTGGCTGAGACTAGTGTTACCATACCTGGAGTTGTCTATGGTAAGAAATTATCGAAGAATATACTTGAATTAGGCTTCATAGAACCATTTTTTACAAACGAATAAATAAACGCAAAATTTGCGTAAAAAAAAACGAACAAAAAACTACACAATTTAGAGCATGACAGCAGTGGTGGCCCAGAGGTATCGGTCCCGACTTACGAGTTGTAGGTCGTGGGTTGGAACCCCGCCAGGCACATAACTTTGTGTAATTTATTTCATCACCACTGCTTTCAAAACAGTGAAGAAAAACATCGTGAGGAAACCGGCATGTCTTAGAACCAAAATATTTGAAGACATGTGACATGTACCAACCCACACTGGGCCCGTGTGGTGGATTATGGCTGAATCCCTCTCACAGAGAGGAGGCCTGTGTCCCAGCAGTGGGAACATTATAGGCTGATGATGATGACGCAAAACTTGACTTGACGTTGTTTACGCTTGTAGCGCCACTAACGGCTAAAACTCGCAGTGAAACTCCTTATAGCGTCGCATCGCGACATCACTAAGCTCGATTACGGTGACGTTTTGCGACATCTACACGCTGTTTTTTTGCATTTTCGTCAAACTTCAGGTGGTTGTCACAAAAGTCATAAATAATCAATTGAAAGTACAGTACCGGGCAAAACTAATAAGGGCTGCTTTTTTTTGTTGTTGAAATTTTACAGTATTTCAGAATTAAACCCTTAATTCAATACAAATGAAAGAGAATCACCCGACTACGCAGTCCGCGCGTACGCACACAGCGATGAGCAGCTGGTGTGCGTGAATTGAATCTACTACTCTTGTAGAAACTAGTTCACACTTACGGATTTCAGTAAAAAGGAAAAATAAAATAAAAAAAATACCTACCTATTTTATTGTTGATTTGGGTCGAGAATCATGAGTATAATCACGTCCTTGAATTTGACTAGGTTGCAGATCAGCACATTGTATTGCAAAGTATTCAAACTTGTAGGTTACGAGTGTGATTTTAAAAGTTAGAGCTCGTGGCTAAATTAACAAGCGCACAGGTCGATGTTCAAGGTAAAGACGCGGTCAACAAGGTTATTCTATGAATCGGGACCGATACCACTGGGGCACCACTGCTCATGCGTGCAACCTCCCATTCGACTGATTACAACTACAAGTGAAAATCATCCTTAACACTACTACGACATGAATGACATCAAACGTGCGGTTATCTACGGATTGCCTTTATTTTCTAACATTTCCTTATTTTTTCCAGTAATAGACTGCGGTTTCCACAAGCTGCCTTTCTTTGACCCAGCAGTGGGCGTGGAGAGTCTCACAGTGACGTGTGTCTCCAAGAATAACGCAACGCAGCGAGCGGGCCGGGCCGGCAGGACTAGTCGCGGGAAGTGTTACAGGTCAAAATAAACCTTATAGTCTTTATGTTAAGTTTAGTTTTGTTTACAACTGCCATTGTTTACAGTGGCCTGTTGGTCTAGTGGTTAGGGACCCTGACTGCTATGCCGGAGGTCGTGGGTTCGATTCCCACCCAGGACAAATGTTTGTGTGATGAGCACGATCATTTGTTCTGTGTCTGGGTGTAATTTATCTATAATATGTATGTATTTAGAAATATTTATGTATGTTTATCAGTTGTCTAATACCCATAACACAAGCTCTGCTTAGCTTGGGACTAGATGGCGTTGTGTGATAGTTGTGGAATATTATTATTATTTTAGGGATTCCATTCCTCAAAACAAAATTAAAAGTCCGTCTTTCCCTAAGACCCTTTTCTCAGGAACGCGTGTAGTAATCAAGCTGAAATGAATATCAAATATCTTAAAAATAAAGTTGAAAATCTTTTGGTCCCTTGAAATCAATCGTCCAAGTCAACGTAATCCAAAGATACGGCCGTTTGGTCGCGGAATTATTTCCTTACCGTGACCCCGGAACATAAAGGGCTACTGAAAGACACCGTGGATTTTAGTCAGTACAAGCCTGACAGTCCTCATATGAGGACAGGACCCATAATTATGATGATTTCACCACGTTAAAAAAAAATACGGCCGTTTATGCTCTGTTTTGCGCATATTTCAGGCTCTCGATGTAATCAAAATCTAGGGTACATCTCATTGTACTGCTTTTTGCGAAGTCTACGTTTATGTCAAAAATAACTGTATTTAAAAATGTTTGTTTCAGGTTGTACACAGAGGCAGAATATGAAAAACTCCCGCCTTCAGTGCCTCCTGAAATGTGTAGAAGTGATCTCTCAGGGATGTTACTGCAACTCAAAGCTTTGGGCATTCATAATTTACTCAGGTAATTTTTTATACCAATCTTTTTCAAAAAATCAATCAAAAAATCAAAGCATTTATTTCAAGTAGGCCAGTTACAGGCACTTTTGAACTGTCATAGACAATCAAAGGAAAATTATTAAACACTACAAGTTATGGTGCTACAGTCCCAGTCACAAGATATAAAATTGTGAAAGTACTGTATATGCCCGTTCCAAGAAGTAGATCTCTATGGAAAAGAACGTGCAAGAAACTCCATGGACACTCTTTTTAGATCGCCAGAATTATTTCAGAACCTTTGATACATCATTCATTCACATTCTTGTTTTGATGGAGCAGTGGTGGCCCAGTGGTATCGGTCCCGACTTACAAATTGTAAGTCGTGAGTTCGAACCACGCCAGGCGCATTACTTTGTGTAATTTATTTCATCACCACTGCTCTCAAAACGGTGAAGGAAAACATCGTGAGGAAACCGGCATTTCCTAGAACCAAAAATTCGAAGACATGTGACATTCACCAATCCGCACTGGGCCCGCGTGGTGGATTATGGCCCACTCCCTCTCACAGAGAGGAGGCCTGTGTCCCAGCAGTGGGAAAATTATAGGCTGATGATGATGATGATTCTTTTTTTTTGGTGTTATAAAATCATCTCTACCCAGGGCTGGACGGAAGGGACTGTCAGACTCTTACTGACTAAATATCGTCTCTGTTACTCTCGTTGCCCTTTACGTTCCAAGGTTGTGGTTACTCGTTTCGATAGTTCCGCGACCCTAGCAGGGTAGGAGAGGCCTTTACCGTAATGGCTAAACCAGGGTTAGTTAGTTGTTCCGGGTCTGGGTGTATGTATAGGAGTTTAAATGCTTGTAAACGTATCTACGATATAACAGGCCCTATGTCCAAACGGCAAGCGACAACCGCTAACGTTCAGCAGTCGCCAATACATTTTCAACTTTATACCCCATTTCATAAAGTTGAAAATCTAGTAAAGACTGCTGAGCGATAACGAACGAAACAAAAGAAAACGATCTGTAATCTTTGATAGATTTTCAACTTTATGCAGTGGAGTATAAAGTTGAAAATGCATTAGCGACTGCTGAATGTTAGCGATTGTCGCTTGCCGTTTGGCTATAGGGCCAGTTCGACCTTCTTTCTTTGAGGAATTTCTTTTTGGGGCAAAGGTAACGACGATATAATACTAGACTCCGCATGCACGATCTAAGGAACAAAAACTATTCTGCCAAGTTCCTGAGGTACTACGTAAGCGAGGGGGACGGGGTACTGCGTTGTGATTGGCTAACTCAAGGTCTGTTCTGTCTCAACGTATGTTTACGGCTCACAGGATTGGTCGAAATGAGACGAATATAAGACTTTTTTGCCTAATGTGTTGGCAGACATCGGTCGCCTGTTATTAGGAGTCTAGTATTATATCGTCGTTGGGCAAAGGCTTTTCTTTTTAAGTCATATTCATTTTATATTTTCTAGGTTTACATTCCCCACACCTCCGCCAGCTAAAAGTATCTTATCAGGTCTAGAAACTCTGTACGCATTGAAGACCATCGACAAGCTGGGAGAACTGACGACTGTCGGAGAGATCGTGGCCGAGCTACCTCTCAAGCCGATGTGTGCGACCATGTTGTGTAACAGTGGTTAGTATAGTACTTTATTCTATTTTAGCCATAGAGTGCTATTTATTATAAAGAAAGAGGCAGACGACGCATTTATGTAGCGAAGATAAGTCGACACATGTAAGTCGGCGAAAATAAGTCTTCGCATATCATCATCATCAGCCTATATTGTTCCCACAGCTGGGACACAGGCCTCCTCTCTTTGAGAGGGAGTGGGCCATTATCCACCACGCGGGCCCAGTGCGGGTTGGTAGATGTCACATGTCTTCGAATTTTTGGTTCTAGAACATGCCGGTTCCTCACGATGTTTTCCTTTACCGTTTTGAGAGCAGTGGTGATGAAATAAATTACACAAAGTAATGCGCCTGGCGGGGTTCGAACTCACGACCTACAACTCGTAAGTCGGAACCGATACCACTGAGCCACCACTGCTCTTCTCATATAAGTCTTCGCATATAAGTCGGCTATTTGATATTTTTTAAATAAATATAATTTATTTATTAAAACTTCATGCACAGAGTACATAGGCGGACTTAATGTCTTAGGCATTTTCTACCAGTCTACCTTAGGGTGATGCAGAGGGTCGCGGGATTATTTCCTTACCGTGACCCCGGAACAGAAAGGGCTATTGAAGGACACCGTGGATTTTAGTCAGTACAACTCTGACAGTCCCTCCCGCCCTGCCCTGGGTGGGAGGACTCATTTGATGATTTTACCACGCTAAAAAAAAAAACAGTGATGCAGAGAAAAAAAACACAGTAAGTGCAGCAAGAAAACTTATTATGAAAATATATAAATACCTATTATAATAAATACATATTATATTATCACGTTTCCAGGTGAGTGGGGCTGTATAGACGAGGCTCTCTCAATAGCGGCCATGTTACAAGTGGACAACGTGTTCCTGAAGCCCAGCGGTGGACAAGAAAGTGTTAATGCTAGAGTCAGCAGGAGGAATAATTTTGAGGTAACTTCTTTACTTACTCATTTTATAATACAATAATAATAATAATAATAATATTCCACAAATATCACACATTGCCATCCAGTCCCAAGCTAAGCAGAGCTTGTGTTATGGGTACTAGACAACTGATAAACATACTTATATATTTCTAAATACATACATATTATAGATAAATTACACCCAGACACAGAACAAATGATCGTGCTCATCACACAAACAATTGTCCTACGTGGGAATTAACCCACGACCCCTGGCATAGCAGTCAGGGTCACTAACCAGTAGACCAACAGGCCAGTCAAATTTTAAATGGATCGACTACTTTTTGATCTGAGGAACCCAGTACTTACCTCTATACCATACAGTCACGAGCAATAACATGTATACACTTAACAAAGTTTAAACGCAAATTACTCGTCAATTACTGGTTTACGCCTTCAAATAAGACCTATTTCGTAATAATATGGCTTTTAAAATAGATGTCTAACGAAAAGGCAAAAGTTTAATCAATATAGTAGCAGAAAAACGCTTTTGAATACTGCTTAGTGTATACAAACTATTGCTGGTGACTGTACATTTGTGGATTGGTCATGTGACTGACATGATAACGATACGTGCATAATTATAATAGCATACATACCATAAACAAAACGCGATATTATTTTTTAAATGATACTGTGAACTCTGAGTTTATTCCTGATGTATCTTCTCTGAGTAGTCGATACACCGACCTCGGCTTTTTTATTTATCGTGGTAAAGTCAACAGCACTGGCAGCAACAACCCGCTCTGGGCCCGCGTGGTGGATTATGACCCACTCCCTCTCACAGAGATGACTGTGTTCCAGCAGTGGGAACATTATAGGCTGATGATGATGAAAGTCAACACATGAGTCCTGTCAGACTTGTACTGACTAAAATCCACGGTGTGCTTCAATAGCCCTTTACGTTCCGGGATCGCGGTAATTTACGACCATCGTAAGTGGACCTTTAAATATTTTTTTCTATTTATTAGTTATTATTGTTAGAGCGGCAACAGAAATACTCATATTCTGTGAAAAGTTTCATGAGATCTGTATCTAAAGGCAGTGGTCCGACCAACGGCGAGAGAACGAGTAACTCTCGGCGATATACTCTCTCGAGAAACGTTCAATAAATGTACATTCAGTGTAAACGAAAGAGATGCATATATTAATAGTTGTTCTCTGACTGTTCACACTGCCGGCGACGACTCGTTTTACTCGTTCTGTCGCTGAGCGACGAGCTTTCAAAAATTAACTCGTTCAACGATACTCGTTCAGCGATGCTCGCTCACTCGTTGCTCGCGTTCGGTACAGCGAATGAAATGTCACATAAAGTGACCGCGGGCGAGTAGCGCGAGTAATCGCTCGTCGCACTTGAACACTCGCTGTCGCCCGGCGACATAACTATCGAAACTACACTCGCTTCCCGCTGACCGCCAACTCTTTTAGAGTGTATAGTTCTACTAATTATTCGTTCATCGTCGGCGGTCGGATCACTGTCTTACGGTCAGTTACACCGAAACGAGATGCGGCGCGACGTGACGCAACGAAACTGCAAATGTGTATTCTTTTCTGTAGTAAATAAAGATTTTGAGTAGCTCTATTGAAATGTGGGCGCAACGTCTCTCGGTCTGAGCTGATTTGTACTCCCAAACCGTTTACCATTTGGGTAATAAACTAAAATAATTATATATTTCAGGTAGCAGAAGGCGACATAATAATGTACCTGAACATAATGGATGCGTACCTGAAACTGAAAACTTCAGAAGACGAGAAGAGGAACGCTAAAGTCTGCAAGCAATGGTGTCAGAAGTATTATGTTAATTATAAAGTTATGGAAAAGGTATCACACTTGTATGGTTTGTTACTTTCAGATCTAATAAGTTCTGCCAAGACGTGTAGAGCAGTGGTGGCCCAGTGGTATCGGTCCCGACTTACGAGTTGTAGGTCGTGGGTTCGAAACCCGTCAGGCACATAACTTTGTGTAATTTATTTCATCACCACTGCTCTCAAAACGGTGAAGGAAAACATCGTGAGGAACCGCTGTCTTAGAATCGAAAATTCGTAGACATGTGACATCTACCAACCCGCACTGAGCCCGCGTGGTGGATTATGGCCCACTCGCTCTCACAGAGAGGAGGGATGTGTCCCAGCAGTGGGAACATTATAGGCTGATGATGATGATGATGACGACGTGTCGCGGGTCCGATTCTCGCATTGAATAAATATTTGTATGAACTACAAGTATTTCGGTCGGGGTGTTTGTGTATGTGTGTGTCTATTTTTATAAACACAACCACGACACAAAAAAAAAATTTTGAGTGTGGCAACGTTTTTCTTTACTTCAATTCAAACGACTGAACGACTAGAATCCATGGTCACGAATAAATATTAAAAAAAAAAAAAAAACATCAATTCAAGCCGGGCGGCGGGTGGTAGTGATGATATAAAATGTATTCTCGTTTTAATTTCAGGCTTGTGAAGTTCGGGCCAGCTTAGAAAAGTTAATAAAAAGGAAGTTTCAAATGGAAAATAAAGTTTTTGAAGGGATAGATCTTGGTTCAGGTAAATATTCTTTGCTTTTTTCCAAACATTAAATGGAACAAAATTTGTTTCACCTACAATTTGTTGCTACGGGTTTGTGTTTTTGTGTATGTGGGTTTCTATAATTTGTAAATGCACCCACGATACGGGAGGAATTCATGGTTACACAATATATTAAAAAAATATATACTGTGTGTGAAAAAAAAAAAAACAAAATTATCACTCTATGTTAAGTATTTTAGGAGTAACTGTCACTTAAACATAACCCTTCCTCAGCTCATGTACTCCCAAAATTACAGGTGTCGCATTCTTTGGGCGAGCTAAATCATTTCAGCGTAAAGGACATGAATTTTTTTGGTACTTTATTCTGAGAAAATTTAACCACTGCAAAGAAAATCATAACAGATAATACGGCACAATAGACTGCCTAATCTAAAGTTTCGAGCTGGAAATTGCCTGCGTTTTCGAGAAAATAATAATTATAATTATGAAGATTTATGGTGAACGCACATCTAGCCGCACCGCAGTCTCCGCAGTCCCCGCATTACGAATTCTTTGTATGAAGTTCTATGAAACCTCGCACACTTAGCCGCATCGCAGTGGCCGCAGAATCGGTAAGAAAAAGGACTGCGGAGACTGCGGTGCGGCTAGATGTGCGTTCACCATTAGTACTTTGTGTAGATGTAGAGAAGTTTTAATCATGTCAATAGATGGCGCTGTGCAGAGTTTTAGCCCAATTATCACTTATTATTACAAATATGTACTTGTGCTACTCAACTCACGTTTAGATACGCGTGGCATCTAGTAACAGATTTTATTAAAAACCTTCGGAATGGGAAACTAATACTTCATTCGGAAGCAATAATGATTAAATAGGAGTGCGGAAAGGTCAAACGCCCGTGGGGACTTTAGATCCCAGTGGCACTCTACTGCAAAGAAAAGTCTGTGAACATAGGACCCCAGCGTCTTTTGAGCGGTCTTGACTCTACAATAAAGATGATGCGCTCTATTTTGTTGCCAGTGCAAAGGCCAAATTATCCTGTAAAGAGAAATCTCAAAGGCCACGGACACGAAGTTAGCGAGCTGCGCCTGTTGATTGCACTGGGTGACTAGTCATCCAAAATAATTTATTACTCCGTGTTTTTTGCGTATTCTGATTGTTAATCCGCTGTGTCGCTTTGACAATTGTATTTTCTTGGGACTGCTAATAGGTAGGAGGTGAGGAAATAAAATAAAAAAACGATACTCAAGCATTTTTAATGTGAATTTATTAATCAAAATCCTTTCTTACTAATATTCCATCTAAAAAAAGGTGCAGGTGGGGAAATATTGTCTTGATACCGTGCCCATCCCACCCGAGGAGCTCGTGGCTAAATAATAACAGCCGCACAGACCAATCTTCCGGGTTAAGTCGCGCTTGACGAGGTTGGTCTGTGGATGGGGGACCATCTGACATAGCGAGTTTCCTCCGTGCCTCGGAAAGCACGTAAAGCCGTTGGTCCCGGTTGTCATTTGTAGATCTTTGATAGTCGTAACTGTTAGTCAGAATCTCTAAAAGTCTGACAACGTCTTACCATGGGGTATCGTATTGCCCAGTTACTGGGTTGTGGAGGTCCAATAGCAGTCGCTCCATGTAAAATACTGATATTCAACTGCATCCGGTTCGACTGGAAGCTAGTTGGGAAAAGGCTAGGCAGATGATTACCGTGCCCATCCCAAATACCAAACCATAATAACAACATGACCATTCAAGAAAATGAAACATGTTGGTTAGGTACCTACGTCCAGAAAACAAAAACATGATTTTCCCAGTCTTCGAAAGCCAAGTCAAGAGGTTAATCGTAGTCCAGTGTAGCGAGACGGTAATTATTGTTCACAGAATCAACCGAATACTAATAACTACTCATTAAAATGAGATCAAATATACACCAAACAACCGAACGCAAGCAGAGGTCTGGGACTGTCTAACGGACTTATGTCTTATATAACGTGACAATGACATCTAGCTTTTTTCAAATGTCATTCAGCGCAGCGCGTTCCGATCTAAGTACGCTGAATGCATTCTCAAGTATATTTTTATTTACTTCTCCTCATTAATTTTCTTTGCGGAACCAAAGCGTAAAAGTAACCATTCTTATGACTTTGATTACTACAAAATGCGTTTTAGTACGACCATCCTCATAATTATTAGCGATTTGGTAAGCTTATGAACGTAAAACATGGTGTTGCCAAAATCTACATGACTGTGTTGCAATGTGAACTTAATTTTAACAATGAAAATCTTTATTTTGCAGGATATTTACGTGACTAGGATGGTATTTAGTTAAACTATATTTTATTCTCTTCCGATTAGTACAGTAATATCTGTGGTTGCGGTCAATTTGAATAAAGTACCAGGCTCCATAGTATTTCAGTTTTCTCCTTTATGAGCTGGCATTATTGACCACCATGTATTGTGTTCTTCTATTCTCCTTCCATAACCTTTTGTTTGAGTGTTTTTAAACATAAATTGATATTTTTAAACATCAAATGCATTAACGCATGCGTAGCGAATTAATAGATGGCGCTGAACGTCACCATGAGACGTTAGAAATGGAAGGAAGAATTCGCCGCGGCAGGTGAGATCCTCGGTGGCTCGGTTGGAAATGAGCGTCGGATGTACTGAATCCGAAGGCCGTAGGTTCGAATCCTGCCCGCGAATCGAATTTTTCCTTACCTAAGAAAATAATTTATATTGATATTTCTCAGGTAAAACGGAACGTGTAATGAAATGCGTCCTATCCGGCTACTTCCCTCAGGCCGCCTTCCTCAACACCAGCTCCACTTACAGCGGGATCAGAGGAGCCGAACTACACATCAGTCCTGACAGCTGTCTGTTTAGAGTGCAACAACCTAAGTGGTCAGTTTTAATTTTACCAGTATAACACAGATTTTTCGAAAGAAAAGTGACTTTTAAGAAGCAAATGGTATGGCGAAATTACGTTATGTTATTGTTCCTTAAGGCGGCGCTAGTCGCGAGCTCGAACTCACTGGCAGGCATGGTCAAAAACCATGATATTTTAACGGAAATCGAACCATATTGTTCATGTGTGCGCGAGGGTCATCCCCCCGTGGAGAAAACAGGGGAAAACTTATTCAGTGAGATGCACGATCATTCAGAGTAAAATGCGCGCGTAAAAAAATACGAAAAAGCCTTTGGCTGTTGGGTTTTTATAAAAAAACTACTGCACCAATTAATTTCAAATAAAATGTATTAAATTCTTCGATAAATTTGCTGTGTCGGTACGAACTTCGTTTTGGAAATTTGATGCTGCTTAAGCTTCTTATTTACACCTAAAGTTATGTTAAAATTTGCAAAAAAACGAATCTTTAGAAGCTCGTAACTTTTTAATAGCTTCATATTTTACAATTCTGCTTCCGTACAGACAAAATTAATAATGAGACAAAACGATACCATGTTTAAGTTTGGATGTACTTTGTCAAATAGTGGAGTAAAACCCCAACGAAGTTTCTATGGAAAATATGTTGACTTGTTTGACCTTAAGTCTTAAGTATAAACAGTAAAAAACACTTTTTGAAGTTGGTACACAGAGTGAATGGCTATATCGCTGGCTATATCGAAAGCATTGAAAGGAGTATCGTGGTTGATTTTGACAAAAAGTAAAACCGTAGCATTGGGTTTTAGAAAAAATCAATAATCCTGGCCAATAATCAAATCTGCTGATTTAAGAAAAAAATACACACCCTGTATTATTACACCAGTGTTACTAATAAGGATCAAATTCTGGGAAGTAACCATATACAGCAAACTTAAGAAAAACAGTATAATAAAAAAAAAATGAGCAATTTGTAAGGCAAGTTTCTTCTTTGAAAACCGGCCTTCGGCAATCACCATGTTTCGCCTTGTCTCGTTTTGTCTTGCCGTGTCTCGCCATGCTTTGGCATGTATTGCCTTGACTCGTTGTCTCACCAATTTTTACCATGTCTCGCCTTGTCTCGTTAGGCTCGGCAAAACTGCTTGTGACAATTTCCCTCAGACAACTTGTCTCAAATCGAGGTACATACTTGAATTAGTTCTCTATGAACGTTTTTAATAAAGTTCATTTTTCCGTTTCTCAGGGTGATGTTCGCGAGCGTGCAGAGCTCGGGCGACAAGACGTACATGCGGGAGATGATGACCATCAACGAAGGATGGTTGCTGGAACTAGCGCCGCACTACTACACACACACCTGACAATAAATTGAATAGCACTTTTTTACTTTTGAGTTTTATTTTTTGTTGAAGCTTTTTACACTCTGAAACATAACTCCGACGAACGTTTCTCCGCTGAACGATTCGTCGACAAAGACATGGTTTGACATTATAATACTAATAACTAAATCCGACATCAGGGGCACCCCGAGTTTCGGTTAGTTGTAAAAGTACTGTAGTTGTCCATTACAAATCGATGAAGAAGAAGAAAGAGGCAAGAAACTCCATGCAGTGTGCATAGAGTTTCATAGGTATATTCATCCCATTTTCATTAAAAAATAAAAGTTGTTTTGTGTATTTTTGTGGCAACCGGTGTAATAAAATACTAAAAGGCAGAAGCGATGTAGAAATATTGTATTGTCACAATTTACTTTTCTTGTGACTTTTACTTTAACCCTCTGCCACTGTCGTTACGTCTGTCAGACACTGCAATATCTATGCGACGTTGCCACGTTGTCATTTCGCGGCACATTGTTCTGTGTTCCTCTGTACCTTCTTGCGTAAGCATGCGCCTACAGCCAATGTAGCGGCGGTAGCTGCGGCATGTGTACGTGTGGAGTTAGAGCTGTTTGGTGTCTACGAGACGTAATGTCAGTAATGAGTGATGGATCTGGTAGACGTATCGTCATTAAAATAATTATAATGCCATACTGTCTTACAGACGTCACGTCAGTAAATTAATTTTAGTCATAGTGTCTACCAGGCGTTATCTCAGTAAAATGAATAAACTGCACAGCAGTTTATAGGTACAAATCATAATTGCATTATTTTTTTAGATTGTGAGTGAAATGGATCTGGTAGACATATAGTCATTAGAATAATTACAATATCATACTGTTTTACACACGCCAAGCAAATTAATTTTAGTCATAGTGTCTGTCAGACGTCATCGCAGTAAAATAGAACTGCGGGTGACTATACGTCGTGATTTACCAGCTGCTCCTTCCACCCCATGAGCCTGAAACATCAGCCGGAAGAAAATTATGTCGCATCTGTCCAAGCAAGCCGAAAAAGCAAACAAAAACCGATTTGCGGGCAGTGTGCAGCGCAAATCTGTGTTCATTGTAAAGAGGATTTATAAGGCTAGATTTTTGAAAAACTACTCTAAGGATTTTTTTTAATCTTTTTTTTTCTAATAATTTTAACCTAGAAGAAGGCATTATTAAGTTACTTTTGTTGATTACATGATTCTTAATTTTTTTTTTAATTTTTAATGGTAGCTGTGTCTACAGTCCCTAGATTTTGTCATAAATAAATAAGACTGAGTATTTTCATTAATTATGAGTTTCATTCCATATTTAATTACCCTGACACATTGTGTGATGTCATAATTAAATAGTTATATTGGATTTTCCATAAAAAAATGAAAAGTTTTTTTTATAATGCCACCCAAAATATACGTCTGACAGACTACTCCTCAGTAGAATAGATACAAAAACGTCACCTCAGTGGCAGAGGGTTAATAAAGTTATTAAACAATTACTTATACACCTCTGATAGAAACTAAAGAACAACCTTTTAATAAAGAGAATAAAGTTCACGATTATGATTCATTCAAAATCAGAGATGAAAAAACTATGGTTCTGTAATTTTATATCATAGGTAGTACGACATTCCCGTAGATTTACGAAGACGCCCGAAGATTGACGAAATCACACGAAGAAAGTCGAAGATTCCCGAAGACGCCCGAATCCAATACTCAGACTCAGCTGTAACATAGTATTGTGATGTTCGAGCTTCTCAAAATTATGTTCCAGCCAAATCTGGTATGGTATTCAACGATCGACCAGCAAAGGATACCAAGAAAATAAAATAAAATGTGATACTCGTATTGAATGTTGCAAAGGAAATTAAGCTATATTTCAATAATACGAGTACATGGTGTGTTTTACCAAGAAAACAGTTTATTGTTATGGTGAAAAGGATTTATAGTAAGGCGAGATAAAGTTTAATTTTCTTTGTGATCATTTTGTACTGTCTGTTTATAATCTTGATTCAAACCGGTTGTATTTATTAATTTGTTATTGCAATTAATTCCAAGATGATTACATAATATAAAACATTATTGTACTATCAGTTTTCAGGTTCTATAATTATTTTGTTTGTGTTTTTCAAAAGAAAATTATCGATTAGTTAGGTACAGCGCCATCTTTCCCATAACATTAGAACTACGTATTCAACTATCGAAGTTAGTTTCCGTATTAGCCGTAAGATGTCACTAGTTATATTTTTAAAGGCATTGATCCATCACGTTAATTTTACGAAAAATTTTCTTTTCGTTGTCTGAATTATATTTAGAAAAAGCTCTTATATAACCGGCGGGAATTGAACCAGCGACGCCACGATACGCAGCAGTGTCGTGCAAAATCAGATTGAAAATTGGTTTGACAAACTCGAGAGGGGGGCCCGTCATCTTGCTACGCTCTTTGAGGCGCTCGTGGAATACAACACGCCGACGATCCGGGCATGGTCCATGGTCGCGCGGGCGCGGGCAGCGAGTTGCCCTTTACTTGCTGCCCGCATGCCCGCGCCTAACGGTGGCCGGAGATCTACCACTGCGGTTGGGGCGGAGGAAGGACGCTGTCCTCTCCCGCACGCGGCCCGCAAACTTAAGAAAGTGAATAATTCTCCGAGCCTTGAACCCATTTGCTTGCACCTTGTGACTGATAGCCAGACGTCTGAGGCCAGGGTCCCCGTAAGGTCTACTGGCGCCCGTGTGCAAAAAAGGATTTTGGCGCCCCTTATGGCATTTTGAATTATCTTTGTATACCAATAATAAAAATGTAACTAACATAAGAAGCATTTGCTATTGAAAAATGAGAATGAATTTCAAAAGCGAGGGCAGGAAAAGCGAACATCAACCTTACTTGAAGCGCGAGCGAAGCGAGCGCGAAATTTTTTAGCTTTTTGGAATAGAACAAGGCAATTTTTCATAGAAGAACGCAGTGAGCTCTAAAAGTTTAACGTTTCCATACTTCAAGTTTTAATCTAAAAGTGAGATCAAATATTTGAAGTCTTTAGTAGGTATTTAAACTTAATCCTATTTAATTAAGTTCTCAACTTTTATTTAAAAAATATTTTTGTTTTTTTTTTTCTGTTCGCTTGGCTTTGGCGCCCCTAAAGGATGGCTTTGGCGCCCCTAAAGGATGGCGCCCGTGTGCATTGCACACATTGCACATATGGTAGCGGGGGCCCTGTCTGAGGCAGACAGACAGACAGACGGTCAAACACTTAGCTAGTACTTAATTATTAATAACAATCTATTATTAGAGATAAATAATTATATGCTAGACAGGGGTTCTGAGTTTGTTACTATTATTAACATTTGCCACTAATGGCAGGCTATTTGTCTGACAATTTTACTCAAATTGCCACTTTATGCTACCTTCCCAAATGTTGGCATTTGGGTAAACCTCAGCACAGTAGGACAGTAGGCTGAAATCGGCAGAATCGGCTTTCATAGATTTAGAGCAAAAGGAAATGATGCCCATGGACGTCTAAGGGAAATATTAATTTGCAATTTAAACACCGTTGCGCATCGTTGACGGTGCTACTCCGCGGAGTGCGCCAGGCTTGCTCGAGGGTGCCGTAAGTACTGGCAGATGTCACATGTCTTCCGCATGTTAAGGCGGGTCCAGACATGTCTCATTTGCCCGATCCGATCACCGTATCTGTATCGTCGACGCGTAACATGATCGCATATATATGTGGACGGGTAATGATATACGTATCATGATACGGGATCTCGATACGCCGTTATGATACGGCCCGTCCCATGTCGTGTCGGTTTTTCGTCCGATCATCAAAGGTGATACAGAATGGGGCTGGCAACTGGGGAACTAATGGCGCCAGTATAGCTTGCACCAAGCATCGTCATTGGTTCAAATCAGTTCAAATCTTAAAGGTACTTCAAAAGAGTACTACGTCATTGGTCGGATTAGTTCTAAGCAGTGGTGGCGCCATCTACAATTAGCTTTGACTTGCCTGCCCCATTGTGAGAATACGGATACGGAGCAAATCGTAAGCGTCCACAACTTGATACGGGGCTTGATACATTAGGCTGATACGGATACGGTGATCGTATTTGGTGATAGGATCGGTCAATGATCATGTCTGGACCCGGCTTTAAAGACTTTCAACTCGATCCGCATCTAGGAAAATAAGTCCACATCCGCCTGAACTCATCCGTAATGGCTAAAGTGATAAAAAACAGGCACAAAGTTTACTTTTACTGCATAGATACAGATGAGGCTAAAGAAATAAACACAAAACATTGTGTTTTTATGATAATCTTTATTCCAGACACGATATATGTTCGTGTACAAGTTTTATCTCTAAAATGCGACTGTTTATAATTAGTAAATTAATTATAAATATCATATTAATTAAAAAGTGCGCGTAATTCCTTTATTAGTCAGCCGGAACCAATAATATTTATAATTGATCTTCATTGGAATTTTGGTCAGATAGTTATCGATGTAAATACTGGAATTTATTTAGTTGCATCATAATCATCAGCCTATAATGTTCCCACTGCTGGGACACAGGCCTCCTCTCTGTGAGGAGGAGTACCTAGGTCATAATCCACCACGCGTTCCCATTGCGGGTTGGTGGATGTCAAATGTCTTCGAATTTGATGGTTCTAGGACATGCCGGTTTCTTCACGTTGTTTTCTGTCACAGTTCTGAGAGCAGTAGTGATGAAATAAATAACACAAAGTAATGCGGCAGCCTGGTTTCGAACCTACGACTCGTCGGGGCTGATACCACTGGGCCACCACGGCTCTCGTTCTCGCTCTCTAGTTGCATAATAGAAAAGGCTAAGCAAATACTTAAATAATGATGATGGACAACCATTAGATAATGGACTGAGTAATCCCCATCTATGAAGCAAGCTTAGCATGACCAATTATATAGTTCTACCGGGAGTAGACGAAAATACACGGCACAGTAGGGAAACACTTTTCTACATTTACCTTCATTCCTAAATAATGGATACCTTACCGTCCGATCCTTGCCCGGGAGACGGCTCTTCGTGTTCCACATGAGCCCCGAATAGTTGTCAATAATCTGAAGGGGCCACCTTTTTGGGCCAAAGCCTGTTGGGTTTTATTAAATGGTTTTCTACACTGACAGGCGAGCCGCTCCCACTAGATTTCCTCGCTGTGTTAGGTTGTGTGTTGCACTCGGCAGCAAAGTTTTTGTGCGTCTCGTACCTTTGATTGAAACCTTCGCTCGCTCAGTTTTCGATTCAAGTACTCGCGTCAAAAATCAACTTTGCAGCCTTGCTTAGCAAATAACTACTCCTGTTTTATGCATGGCAATGATTTTTAGAAAATAAATGTTTCTATTTTTCAATGGACTACGGATTGTGCCGTTAATCGTGAAAAAATAGAATCGTATTACATAGAAATAACGATGAACTTTGTCTATTCATAATAATATTATGATAGAATAATAATTGGTCATCCTCCTATTTGGTAAAAATGGCTTTTCTTTAAGAAAAGATTTGCCTAAAACACGTGAATAACATTATCAAAATGTCGATTCATTATAAAATATTTATATATTAACTTAATTGGGTAAGTACAATTAGGTACAAATTATGTAAAAACGCAATTAACTTATTATAACTAACCATCATCTAGTTAAAACTGCTTGCTTTTAGTTCCTGGAAGTCATGAATTTCATCACAATTACGAATTTATAAAGGTAGGTAATTACGTCATGCTTACCAAATTAAATGGGTCAGAGCCCATTCGTACCCTAAGATTCGCACCCTGTGCCCACTCGTACCCTGAACAATATTTATTTTTATTCATTCTTCTAATATAAGTACATGTAGGGTCAATCAGGGTAATTGTAAACGTTTTTGAAAAATACCTTTTGAACTAATAAACTTTTGGCTTTGTAAAAAAATATATTGGTAGTTAGAAAAGAAGAGTTAATTACCTTGATTGTTTAGTAATTTATCT
This sequence comes from Agrotis segetum, assembly GCA_036375495.1. Classification (NCBI taxonomy): domain Eukaryota; kingdom Metazoa; phylum Arthropoda; class Insecta; order Lepidoptera; family Noctuidae; genus Agrotis; species Agrotis segetum. Next base: position 1,103,383 of record JAQSVV010000222.1, on the reverse strand, counting down.
AAGAGCTGCAACATCAACCATTTGAACTGCGTCATTAGCGGCTTTGAAAATTAAGTGTTTACATTTTACCCTGACTTTAAAACAAAAAATGATATTTTGGGGTAAATGTGAACATCAAAGATAAGCCTACGTGATAAGAATTATAATTCCGCTAACTCGTTTTCACTGTTTTGAGTCTCATAAATGCAAAAGATTTTGTTCTGAGCGTCTACCAATATACAGGGGTAAATGTAAACAAATCATATAGATTCGATATTTTGCATTGACTAAATTACGGGGTGATTGGAAACATTTAATTGTTTTACGGGTAATTGTAAACGAATTATGGAAACCCATACATTTATAAAGGGGGTAAAAGAAAACAAAATATGTAGGAGCGCTGTCTATTATTTGTTTTTAAATTAACTGCAACCATGAGATGGTTATGTTACATAATGCCTTAGTAATCAAAACAATCATAGTCTTCATCATCCATCAACATAAACTCTGTTTCTTTTTCATTCAAAGTAAACAAATTTACGTTTTTCACAATCATGGTAGCTGGTATAGTGTCAAAATACTCCTTAACGAGGTTTTTAAGTTCTTCTTTTATAACGGGATCTTCTTGTTTTCCTTTACATCCTAACAGCGTTTTTTAAGTCCTTTAAGGTACCTATATTTTGTCCCTTTTTGGATGTAAACGCGTGGCATTTTGAAAAAGTACTTGAAAAGAAATGTTTACGTTTACCCATCACTATGTTAGTAGCAGAAATGATAAGAGTTTACAATTACCCCACTGTTTACAATCACCCCTTAATCTGTTTACAATTACCTCCACCCAGTATATCCTAAGGGAAAATGTAAACAGTACTTTGCTGCTTGTTACATTGATGTTATTGATGGAAAGCTTGAAAAATGCAAAGATAATTCCATTAAATCAAAGCGAAAAAAACAATCAACAACTTATCTATCAACTTTTCTTACAAAATATTTTACTATCAACTTTGTGCAAAAACTTGAAAACAATTTTTCTGCAGACAACTTTTCGTAACACTGATATTGAGATTAATTTTCTGAAAAATGAATAAATTGCTCTTTGTAGTGATGGACAACAGATTAAAATAACGTTCTGTTTCATGACCGTCAACCTAAATACATTATTAAAAGTTTAATGGGAGTTGTTTCCAATCACCCCTGTTTACAATTACCCTGATTGACCCTACATGTGTACCTATTACTGGAGCTTGGTAGTCCTGGTACAGTCGCGCAGAAAAGGGTAAAATAAAAAATATAGTAATTCGGTAGATATCGTGTTTATTTCAAATAAGATTAAGTTTAATAAATGCCTCTAGGCTCCAGGCATTAAGTCAGTCTTTAAAATAATTAATCAACTTTTGGTTTCTTGTACATTAGTAAATATTTAGCAAAATAAATGATAACTATAATAATATTTATGCAGTATTTACAAAACAGTAGTAATTGAATTTTAGATAAATTTACATCCAGTGGACAAACAAATAACCAAATATCAATACCAATATAACAAAAATAACAATTAAATGTTAGTACTTTGTACAGGTATAGAGATCTACAAAATAATGCAATATTACAATAACTTTGTGCAAAAGAAACATAAAAAAGTAAAATCAGTCTTTATCAACTATGTAAAACCAACATTTTTACTAACAACAAATACACATGCAAAATCACAATGTCCTATAAACTAACAAAATACAACTCTTTTTACACAAATCAGCCTTGATTGACCATCATAAATATATAAATCAACATTAAATGTAAAATATGCAAAAAAAAAAATATAACACAAATATCAACAGTAAATATCACTTCTTATTTTTTTGTTTATATACGAGTACCAACTTACCAACATACATGCAAAATCATAATAACTTAAATCTAATTTGCTTGCGCGGAGATACTCTGGCTAAGTTTACTCCTCCCGCTTCTGCATTCCACACCCCGCGCACATCTAGACAGTACTTACCAATTTTAACGCAATTTTTGGAGCAAAACAGAATTAATGTTAGAACGTTCATTATTTTTAACCGTCTTCCAGAAGGAGGAGGTTCTCAATTCCGACGTTTGTATTTTTTTTGTTCGGGCATAACTCTGACGCAAAACCGATTTGAAAAATTTTTGATAGTGTATACTTCCGTAATGGTCCCATTACAATTTTATCGAAATCGGACTAGAACTTTTTGAAAAATCAACAAAAACCTAAAAAGTTTTCAACTTTGTCTACACCGATTACTCCGAGATTTCTGGTCCGATTTCGATGATTCTTTTTTTGTTCGATATATTTAGTATATCTGCCATTTGACTCCATAAAATTTGGGTTGAATAGTGAAACAAAAAATAAAAAACTTAAAAAAAAAATGTAACCGACTTCAAAACAACCACAAAAAAGTTCAAAATTACCTACAAAAAAACTTTTCTAAACATGAAATTTATTTCGTTAGGCGAACTTCATAATTATAATAAAAGACCAAAGACGCATTGAACAGTCTCGTATTCGCAGTCACTTTCAAGAACCAATATGTCACCGAGGCAGCCATAACATACAAACAAAACACCTTATCTAATTTTGTAACCCGTTTTTTTTAACAAGCCATTCGTAGAGAGATAATTTTACATCGTAAGCCTATCGACAGGTTATAATTATTATTAGATATCACGACGGATTATCATTTATCATAGCTCTTTTTAACCAACTTCAAAAAGAACGAGGTTATTTCAATGAGCTGTTATAATTTATTAAATTAATTCCGTTAATAAACTGTTCACAAGTGTACTCTGTTAAGGTGATGGGTCAATAAAAATACGCTTTTTATTTTTTACTTTTCTTCGTACGTATATGGACTACAGATCTTAAAACTTGGAATATAGTAATTGACTATATGATATAAATTCTCACAAAGTTGAAAACACGATTCATTGAAATTTTCTCGATACAAAAAAAATGCAAAGTTAGGTCTATATTTTTTCTTTTTTGGACTTTATGGCATAACTACTATGAGTTATGGAAAAGATGTTACTTTAAATTGTAGAGAATACCACTATCTAAATTCTGTAAAGACAGTTTTTCAATTAATAACAATTTTAATTCATAAAAAGACGTCAATATGTTTGGGCACATACGCCGTTTTATTCTGAGCACACATTCACTATCGTCCTCTCATCTTTTGCCTTTTACAAGTAGTGTTATCACTTTCGTTCTTTGACGAATCAGTCAGCCAGCGTGGCTCTTACAGGCTAGACCTGTGACACTTTTTTTCAGATCGCGGCTGTCAGATTTTCGTAATAATAAAATTGGTAATGGATAAAAAGATCGAGAAACTACAAACGAATGATACGTAGGCTTATAGATTATTCAAAACTATGTTTCGATGTGTTCAATGGGACGTGATTGTAAACGGACATGACTAAATAAGTCACGTAAACTTTCTTTTTTCAATAACAAATTATTTTCATTAATAAATCAAGAATAAAATAAACCAAACTTACTGAAAATCATCGCAGGAAATTCCTGACGACCCTTACAGAGCAAACAAGGGAAATGTTAGAATACGTATGATTCTATACATTACGAATTGTTCCTATCAATATAATAAATTACTCACAGTGATATTATATCAATGCTATCGTGATATCGTACTATTGTTGTCGGATGGTTCCTCTGTGTCCATCGCCCTCCCATCTAATATTTATGCATCTAAATACAATTTCACATGAACTAATGATAAATGCACTGCAGTCAACAATTTGAGATAGTATGTAACTGAAAACAACTTCTAATCGTATCAAACTGCGATATAGGATAAGAAGCACTTCACTTTTATTATTATTAATTTAGTTTCGTCACAGATTTTAACAATTTCGAAGAAACAGGAATAAAATAAATTAAATGAAAACTGCTGTTGTCATTTTGAATACTTCAAAATTACTTGTCAACTACAAATAAGGCATAGCGCCGACCACCCTGAGGCGCAATGTTGAACCGACCATTTGGGCGTTTAAAACCGGTTTTTTGAACCAATTCCAAATGGTCCACATTGCATGATTTAAATATCGCCTATAGTATAATGCTGCGACTATGATGAAAAATCGGTGGTCATTGCTGTCTCACCGCGTGTTCGGTACAAGTTGCTTCTCGCTCTATTGATTGCTTTGGAGTATAAAAGATCAGTACTGGGCTCATGCTTTTGGAGTCGATAGATAATATCTCTAAAGGTTTCATTTATCAGAAAAGTGATATTAAAACCTTGTCCCAAAAAAATACTGTGGATAAGATATTATAGAATGAAGATTTATTTATAAAGAGGTTCTGACATTAAACTGTTCTACTATACCTGTACCTCATATGAGTAAAAAACTACTAAATCCACGCCGCTGCTCGACTAATGTCCATTTTACGCGGCGCTTGTGTCTGTCATTACATCGAAATGCATCAAAAATTAATACAAACACCAGATGGTGGAGGACAGGGCGTCAAGCATCCTTAGCTTTCCACTCTCGAACATATAAAGATATCACGCAACCAGCTTTGTGAACGCACGATAGTAAAAGGAGCGTGTGTTTGGGGCTTTATTTAGCGTGTTAAAATAATCGAATGAGTCCTCCTACCCAGAGCAGGGCGGGAGGGACTGTCAGACTCGGAATACTTACTAAAATCTACGATTTATTTCAATAGCCTTTTACGTTCTGGGGTCACGGTATTGTATTCGTTTGTCCGCGACCCAGGTAGACCCTCTAAGGGGGAGCCCCGTTATTGTGCTGTCACATTTTCCGGCGCGCGTGGAACACAACGCACACGCCCATACCCGTGCGCGCGTGTGTTTGGGGCTTAACGATAATTGGGTATTGTCACTTTCGTAAGGTATGCCAATTATCATTAATTTTCTACCAAAATAGTAGTTTTGTTCGTAATCTCGGGACATCAAAATGTTATAAAATAAATTTAAGACTGTGAATGATAAAAATATTCACAAAATATTAATCCACATCAATAAAGATTTCTATCATTTTGTTTTGGTAAATGTTTCGACATCCTTATATTAAAATATTTCTACTAGAGTAATACATGTATTTTGCGTAAAGGGAACACTTTATGAAATGTCGAAGTTGACGAAATGAAATACATAAAACTTTGGATTGCGTTAATTTTGCGATAATGGCGCCTGCTGGTGGCGGTGCGTGGCAACTTTTCCGACTCATCAAACGATGCTTTCGCTTTGCCGTACGCCCTTAACCGTTTCTTTTGTACACTATAGCTAATTTTATCTCAGGGTACCAATAGGCACCTGAATAGGTGCCGAATCATTAAATTATATTGTATTATATTAGAGTGGACGAATGGGTACCTTAAAAATAATATTTTTTATTAAAATATTAATTGGTACCCTACCAGGAGACCAATGGGCACCTATATAGGGGCCGAATCCACAACTTTTATGCTGGGGTACGAATTTTAGGGTACGAATGAAGGCTCTGACCCAATTAAATGAACTTTGGGAAGTTATCATGACTTCAGCCCACGGTTTATATTCGTTCGTTTTATATTCAACATTGACTTATTCAATAACGTCCTCTTTTAGTTACCTATCTAGCTACCTACGTGTTAAAATCCACGTACAGATATCTTGTTTCTTGGAATCGGTCAGGGAAAACACTGGTAAAACCCGACATGTCGTAGAACCAAAACTTTGAAGTCAAATAATTCAACTTTAGCTCCTTGTGTCGATAAGTCGATAAGCCGAGCTCCACGATAACCTGACTTGCACTGACTGGAAAGGTCCACTCGAATTTGAGTGGTTCTTTCATCTAAAGACCATTTCAGATATTGACCTGCATGGTCCTCGTATTAACTGTTCTACATTTATGTTGTCTGGACTTTCGTTGAGCTCCTTTTGTTATGAGTTGAGCTACACGGTTACTGACACATGCTTGCACTGACTGGACAGGTCCACTCAAATCTGTGTGGTTCTTTCTTCAAAAGACCACTTCAGACACCTGCATGGTTGTCATACATCTTGATCAATACAAAATTGTCTGGACTTTAAAAGAGACTGTGACCTCTGAGTTTGTTCGGATGTTTCTTCTCAGAGTAGTCAGGTACGAAGCACCGGCCCTTCCTAGTTTTATGAAAAGACGTGTAAAAGTGTTGATATAACCTACTTGCATAAATAAACATCATTTAATTTCAACGAGAGAGGGCACGTTTGAAATCTATTAAAGACGAACGCTCTCAACGTCGAAACCAAAACATTTTCTCTCTTATAAACAAACCGAAGCTTCAGCGTTGCCACGGCGCTGATTCTTTATTAGAGAACAGATCTTGCCTCCACTTTCTGCACGGGCAGCATGGCACCAAAGAAACGGATTTCGTCGATGGATAAGCACCTACCTAGACACAATCACAGAACGTACAAAGATTGAAACATGTCTATTTTTTTTTTTGGTTAAGCCAAGCATACACACATTGTTAACAACAATTATGATTTATTTTTTATACCCTATCCGTAGACCATAGAAATACTTCTATTGTATGTTTTGAAAATAGACATGACGTTTCAATCTTTGTACATTCTGTGATTTTGTCTCGGTAGGTATTTATCCGTCCACGAAATCCGTTTCTTTGGTGCCATGCTGCCCGTGCAGAAAGTGGAGGCGAGTGATCTGTAGCGCTATTCTCTAATAAAGAATCAGTGCCCTGGCAACGCTGAAGCTTCGGTTTGTTTATAAGAGACAAAATGTTTTGGCACTCTGTCGTTGAATCATTAATTCAAAGTTTTGGTTCTACGACATGCCGCCGGTTCAGCGGCGTGCCCATCTCCCTACACTCACTTTGTAATGACCTGTCCAGCGGTCATTTTGAGACATCGTGTTTAAAAATAAAGCTTCCTATTTTCAGTTTAACTTTGATCTAAAAATAGCCTTTTATTAATTTCACAACTAGGTAAACATTCCGTACATAAATAGCTGGTTATCAACGCAATTAACCGCCGTTAATTTATTATTAACTTTGAACAACAATAACAACAATCATGGCGGCGGGTCAAGCGCACCTGCTTTATGATGTCAGGTTTATTTCCACCAACAATACGTGAACAGTTAATAATGAACTGAAAAAAAGTTTCATCATTGTTTCATTTTGACTGGCCTGTTGGTCTAGCTAGTGGTTAGTGACCCTGACTGCTATGCCGGAGGTCGTGGGTTCGATTCCCACCCAGGACAAATGTTTGTGTGATGAGCACGATCATTTGTTCTGTGTCTGGGTGTAATTTATCTATATTATGTATGTATTTAGAAATATATAAGTATGTTTATCAGTTGTCTAGTATCCATAACACAAGCTCTGCTTAGCTTGGGACTAGATGGCGTTGTGTGATAGTTGTGGAATATAAAAAAAAAATAGCTTCTATTTCTGTATCATCATCATCATCATCAAGTAGCATGACCAATTAAATCTCTAATCTACAAAGGAACTAGGCATGTCCTAGTTATTTCATGGTTATTTGATATTTCTATACAATGCGACTTTTTCTTCTTTGCCCGATTATGGCACGGTGCGTAGAACGACTGAAAATAGAAAACGTAATTTTTTTTACGTTTTTAATATCACTGTTTAGGACAACAGAAATCTTTCTACGTTCTGTCATTTTGAGTATCTTTCCGTTGACAAAAAGTTAGTTGGGTTCCTTTTTTACATTTTTTTTCTATCCAACCTTTATTAAGGGGATGGCTCCCAGTCTAACTGGTTGTAACTAAACATTTTAGTAGGGTTTCACTGACTCAAAAGCAAAACATAAATGACAGCTAGGGCCAAAAACAACTTTAGGGTAGTACTCGGTGTGACCGTTTCTCTGTGCATTCACAATTGCTAAAAGTCGCGGCTCAAGTTTTGACTGAAGCCAACAACGCTTCGGTCTTACATTAACTATGTATGTCGAAACATACTAATAATATCAACCTTGAAGGTCAATATAAAAAGATAAGCGAATGACCGTAGTTACATGATCAACGGTCTAACAAGATCACGATCAAGAGCAACCCAGACTATTTGTAAACAACCGTATTACAAGGTAAATAAGAAATAGTTAAAAACATAGTTGAATAAGTAAATAATACTGCCGTGGCCAGAAGCCTTCTGCTTTTATCATCTAAAAGCAGAAGGCTTCTGGCGTGGAGACCACGATCTTGAGAAGCAAAGTTAGGCTAGATGAGATCAGATAGTCGATTATTTTCGAATCCTTCTTATTGTTTAGTTACATCAGTACCCTTAGCAGGAGTTTTCAGTATTTGAGACGTAAAGTAAATTGGAATTTTGACAATTTCAAATTGACAATTTTCACGGAAAAAATTAGTTCCTTCTTCGCACACGAGAGGCGCTTCCACTTTTCCATACAAGAAACGCTGTAAATACTGGAAAGACGCTGTAAAGTAAAATAGTAAAAACTCGTGCTAAGGGTCCAGATTAAACTCCCTAGTAACCTCTTAGTTAGACAGAAGATGAGCCCTACTTTGCTTCTCTCAAGACTTTTCATTGACAAGTGCCTGTGTACGAACCTCTACAGATTTGTATTGCGAGAGTCACATGGGTATCAAAGTCGTAAGGAGTCGGAGACTTGCGTCTCCTAGTGCACGAAGGGGTTTAGGCGTTGGAATCGCTCAGCTGTCCACCGCCATTGAAATCGCTCAGCCGTACACCGCCGCGCCATTGAAATTGTTCAGCCATCCACCGCCATTGAAATCACTCAACCGTACACCGCCGCGCCATCAAATCGTTCAGCCATCCACCGCCATTGAAATCGCTCAACCGTACACCGCCGCGCGATTGAAATCGCTCAGCCGTACACCACCATTCAATTATATATAATCTACTGCCATTGAAATCGCTCAGCCGTGGACGCTGGTTATGGCCTGGGATGGACAGCTAACAGGTGAATTCCAGACCAAAAAATATTCCCAGAAATATTATTTCTGATTTATTGCGGATTTAATCCCTCAGAGAAACTCCAAGCATACTCTTATGTTATTATGATGTTGTTACAAATTATTGACCGGTTATTTATCGATGAAGAACTTCCTCATAGATTGTCTGTCTGAGTCAATATCTTGGGGTTAAGAATGTGCACCCGGAGATCAAGAGGCGGACTTTGGTGCCGTACCTTATCTGCTCATTATTTTGTTAGTGAAAAATATTTTGATTAGGTGTTTACCGTGCTTTAATTTATTTGATGTCACCTGTCATATGATTGGGAAATTATTGTTGAGTATTTACATTGGAGATCATTGGTGACCCGGTGGTATCGGTTCCGAATAACGAGTGGTAGATCGTGGGTGTTCGAACCATAATTTGTTTCATCACCACTGCTCTCAGAACGGCCAAGGAAAACATAGTGCCGAAGTCGGCATGTTATAGAACCCAAAATCGAAGAATTGTGACATCCACAAACGCGCACTGGGCCCGCGTAGTGAGAGTATTTTCCACTCCCTCTCACATAGAACAAAGCATGATGTATCTATATCAACAATCCGATAAATTGGAGTTCTTCTTGGAGAAATCTGGATCCTGAACGAGAGAAGTTTTAGAGAGTTTCTCTATCACTGGTCGAAAAGATCTCCTGTGTTTCGGCGGTACTCAGGAGTTTCAGTTCTTTCTGGGTGAACTCGCTCCATCTTAGGAGACATTCTTGCTTTTGAGCTAGATTGACGCCAAGAGGCCTGGATTCAGGACTGAAGTCAACGCTTCAAAGAATGCATCCAACTAATAATCTTGTATAGATTTTAAAACCAAATTGATTAAGTAATTTATGACAGAGAAAATATCTTATCCGTAATATTCGTACTTATAATAATTAGATAAGATTTGGCATATTACAGGTAATTCGGTCATGTGTATTTTAATTAAGATTGGGTTAGATTACTTAATATTTATTTTGTAGTATTTCCACATACTTACATTATAAGAAGGTGACATAAGTAAAACCTACAGATCACCATCGTAGATCGGAATAGGTAGAACTATTTAGGTTCATTGACCGCAAACATTGATGTTTTCTGCGCTACTAGAATTCAATAAATAAAAAAAAAATTCGAATAAATTATGTACCATCAGTAAATTGTCCCAGTCCAAATCCCGAGACTCGGGGAATATCCGTAATATATTCTTACCCATGGCAAGTATTTTTACAAACCCACCACACTATTCCCAAACCACTGCAACTTCCGAGAGCCAGAATCAACAGTGGCAATCACCAGAAAAGCGCCGAGACAATGAAGCTCGACGTGTCCCGGAGAATGAATTTACCTGTCTTGGATCCTGCAACGAAATTAATCAGAAAAGAATAGTGGAGGAGTAGGAAAAATATTTTTCCACTTCCCTCCATGCAAGCAGGAGACAGAACAAAACAAGGCCAATAGGCCCAAAGGGACATTACAACTGGGAGAAGCCCAGTTGCCTAACACCACGGGTAAAAATGACTACTATGGCAAGTATGTGAAACATCTCTTCCTATTCGATCCGATCCGATCAATGGTCATTATTAGTTCAGAATTCAGACTCAATATGTCTTCTGCTAGACATAGTCCAGACTGCGTGTCTGTTAAGTCCATCAGGGATTCCCTGATGAAGTCCACCTGAATCATCAGACATCTGCCCGAGATGGCGGCGCTTCTGGTCTGCGTGTGCTTTTCATGAGGAACTTCAGATGAGGGCATCTAGGGCCGCATGTGTGTCGAAGAAGAACAAGTGGTTTTAGTCAGTAGGACTCCTACTGACTGAAACCTAAGTTAACAGGCCTAGGACATCCATGAGGATTGGCACACTGGAAAAGAGGAGGCCTCCTACTCGATAGACCGACGACATCGTGGGAGTGGTGTGTAACCGATGTATGCAAGTGGAGGATTATTGTCGTTCGGCGTTGTGGTCTAAGAGAGAGGTCTTTGTTCAGCAGTGGACGTCTGCCGTTTGGATGATGCACTTATCTTATAAACTGTCTTTTATCAGACGTTCGGAAACGTTTGTTAAGTCAGCAAACGTGGTCGATTGCAACATATTGCATCGAACAATATTATTGCCTTATTTGATGACTGACATAACTTTTGACCTGAAATGATTTCAACCCCATCTAGGTAAATAGTTTTTTTTGGTCCAATGTCCTGCAAGAGGAAAATAAAAACAGTGATTAGTAACTTCTTATCAGGTATTCTATAAATACAAGGAATTCCATTTTAACAACTTCATTAATTTCTCTTGTTTTTGACCATTTGAACTCTAATTATGACGCGGATACAGTTATTTAGTCAACATGTTATTAAAATAAATATGTATTTACATGTACACAAAAAAACACGCAAAAAAAACATTTTGCGTGTCTGTCTTATGACCCCGCTGTTCTTCTAAACTGCGGTTTCCGTTCCGCCATCATACAAACTAAGTAATCCGCCATGCCTATTAATCAGTGATAATGGGACAAATGCCAAAAAACAGCATCATCATCATATAATGTTCCCACTGCTGGGACACAGGCCTCCTCTCTGTGAGAGAGAGGCCATAATCCACCACGCGGGCCCAGTGTGGGTTGGTAGATGTCACATGTCTTCGAATTTTTGGTTCTAGGACATGCCGGTTTCCTCATGATGTTTTCCTCCACCGTTTTATGTATGTATTTTGGCGGAGTTCGAACCCATGACCTACAACTCGTTAGTCGGAACCAACACCACTAGGCCACCACTGCTCTCAAAAACAGCATACCTGGCAAGAAAACCCTTCGATATACCTACCTACCTTTTTTTTAAACTCTAGGTATTTCTTCTGAATCGTATAATATTATTTTCATCCCACCTATTCGAAAAGGACGACTTGGTTCGCCTTTAAGTGCGCCCAAAACTGGTGTTTTCTATAGGGAACTTTTAGCGGGCAGAAATGAGTTTTTAATCCTCTTTATGAGTGCGCCGCAAAGAACATTGTCGCGCACTTTTTGAATTTGGAACATCTTAGTGCTCGGCGCCAAAGAAATCGAACGCAAATAGTGTTTGAATAAAGACTGGCTGGAATGACGGCCCATAGTCACACCGCGTCGTTGGCTGAATAAAATTGTAGATTGTTTTTTTTTCGGACAGTGGCATGGATGTATTAACTGTAGGTTGTAATTTAATGTTTTCCACGATGCTTTCACATGTTTTCGCCTCGTTCTCAATGGAATCTTCTATATAATTTTTATAGTTGCGAAAATGTCTCAAATGTAAATATAAGTTTTTAGTTGTTTTATCATTAGATAATTTCAATTTAGTGGTTACTCTATGTTTTATTAACCTGTATATTACAATAAAATACGAGGCGCTTTTTATTTTCACATAGTGGGTGATGAAAAGTAGAGTCTATCACTCGAGCGCAATATATATTTTTGGCTCGGGGGGCGTACTTTGAATCCCTCGCTACGTTCAGGATTTTACTAAAGAATCCCTCGCTAAGCTCAGGATTCTACAGTAGAATCCCTCACTTCGCTCTGGATTCAAAATAGCGCCCTCGCCGTAAAAATATTACTTTGTTTCCTTGTCATACAATCTACTATTAAATTCACACAACAGTTCAACCCGGAATAATAACCCCGCCTAATACTCGTAGGTAATACAAATATTTAACCCGTACAGGAATCGAACCCTTGACGAGCAGCGCATTGACTGATTTATTTATTTAATAAACTTTATGCACAGAGTACATGGGCGGACTTAATGCCTGAGGCATTTTCTGCCAATCTACCTTCGGGTGATGCAGAGAAAAGAGCAGTAGGTGCAGCAAGAAAATTATTTATGAAAAAAATTAAATATTATTATAAACACATAAATACATACATACAACAAAATATATATTATAAATTAAATAGATATAAAAAATGGATGGGAACATTTCACCAACAAAGTAATTTAAGCAGAGTCTGGTAGCTCTTTGAGTAGGTGTTCACGCACTTTAACCTTAAAAGTGAACTTGTTGGTAACCATCCTGATGTTCAAAGGGAGCGCATTCCAAAGGAAGACCGCCTGTATTGAGAAAGAAGATTTAAGTAAACCAGAGCGGTGGGAGGGACATCGTAGAAGACGATTATGGGAGGAACGAAGAATTTTGCTATGCGCAGAGCATAAGTACTGGACATGACGAGTCAAGTAAGTAGGAGAGGTAGGTTTCTCCAAAAGAGAGTGCAGAGTCGTCAAAACCCTCAATGCTCTACGCTGTCTGATAGGCAGCCATTTTAAAAATGAACGATGTGCGGAGACATGGTCATACTTACGAAGATTGAAAACGAATCGAATACAGTTATTTAGAAGTCGGTCAGGTTTATTGAGGAGATCTGCATTCAGGTCATAGTACCACACATCACCATAGTCGAAAATGGGAAAGATAAGGGATTGAACAAGCATTGCTTTTATGCGAGATGGAAGAATGTTTTTCATACGATAGAGCGACCGCAACGTTCCGGTGACCCGCTGACTGACAGCTGCAACCTGCTTACGCCAGTCAAGACAGGTGTCAACGTGCAAGCCTAGATCCTTGACGTCGGACCCAAACGGAATGATTTTCCCGTGAAAGGTAACAGGCGGTACAGTTAAACCAGTCAGCCTTCGCAAGCTATAAGGGCTCCCTATGATGATAGCCTGACATTTACTGGGATTAACCGCCACCCCAAAACGACGTGACCATTCGTTGATTATAGCTAGATTCCGGTTTAGGTCCTCGATAGCATCGGGTAAGCTATCAACATCTGCCTGACAGTAGAGTTGCAAGTCATCGGCATACAGATGATACGCACACTGAAGTTCAGTGGTAATTAGAATATCTATAAAAGTAGAGAACAGAAAAGGAGATAAAATACCACCTTGAGGGACGCCCGCTGCAAGATCATGCCAGCTTGATGATGAATCACCAGCAAAAACGGACTGCCGACTGATCTACTGAACGGACTGATCGATTCGTCACTGCGCCAACTGTGGCGACTGATGCTATGTTGGTGAAAACGGCCTCAAAATCTATATCTTCGAGAATTACAGGTGTAGAAGAGAAGAGTGTGCTTGATAGTACACCCAACTTCGTCAATTAGGGAACGAGCCTTTTGTTGTCAACCGGTACAAAAATAGAAAAGTTCAGAAGCGCTAGTATTTGACCTTTTTTTTCGTGGTTAAACAATTAAACGAGTCTTCTCACCCAGGGCAGGGCAGGAGGGACTAACAGACTTGTATTTATTAAAATCCACGATGACATTCAATAACAATGGCAATTGTACAACGAGTTACTATTCGTTGTACAGCAAAATTATCCTTTATTGACAGTGGTACTCCAAGGGCAATAAATGATACCGAATTTTGCATCTTTCCTCCAAGAAATCAACCTAATTTATTCAGGATACCTACTTGTATATTCAGTGTGTTTACTTAAGTTTACATCACGTGCTTGTGACAGCGTTTATCAGAGTATACGTGCATGCCTGAACGTAGTTGGATAAAAGGCTATCTAGAAGAAGTCGGTTAAAAAAACAAAGGTGATGAATATTTCGTTAATTAGTTGAACATCTGCAAACATTAGCGGTGACAAAGATGTCTATGGCTGCTGGTCTGTCAATGGGATCCCCCATTGATAGACCAGCAGCGTTACTTCCAAAAGTCGGATCACAACCCCATTCACACGCCGGGCATTGATCGTGGCCATAATGCGGGCGAGTCGCAATGGGAAGCGGTCGCCTCCTTCTGCGTCGTTTTCCACGCGTCCATCAAAAAGATGTTAGAGGGCCCAAGCCTAAGATGGTAACGACTACCAAGATCCTGCAATCTTTTTAAATTCTATCGACCTTAGTGGAGGGCACCTCACGTTCCCAAAACATAATACTTAGGTACTTCCAGTCTAGATAGAAAAAGATTGAAAATAACTACTCGATTTGATTCATACTTCCAAGACACCCTATAATATAATATGATGGAAATAAGTATAAAATGTAATTTTAATTAAATAATACTTTGACACACATGAATTAATGGGAAGCGGTCGCCTCCTTCTGTTTTGTGTTCCACGCGTCCGTCAAAGAGATGTTAGAGGCCCAAAGCCTGTAGGAAGGACAAAGTAACCGTGACCCTGTACCAGCCTGCATATGACAGTCCCGTACCGACTTGGGTGGGAGACTCATTTTTTTTTTTACCAGGTAAAATATAATAGTGGGGGCAATCGCCTGCAATTGACCATTTTTTACACGGTTGATTTGATCACCCACCGCATGCGGCTTACTGCCGCACGTCGTGTTACCGCGTGACGAGTTCCTTTTGATTGAATTTGGCTTGTGTAGAATCAATCCCATCCTATCCTATTTCCTTAATTTTAACATTCGAAGTTTAAAAGTGCCTCTTTGATGGCCTATTTGAAATAAATGATTTGACTTTGACACAATACCGCGTATCCAGATTGAGTTTATTTTGGGGTCGTATTTTTATACTAGCCTTATCTACCCTTAGATGGTAACGACTGCCAATCAATATCTTGCAGTTCTTTTTATTTATATCCACCTTAGTGGAGAGCACTTCACGTTACCCTTTCCAATACATAATATGTACTTACTTCCAGTCGAGATAGAATATATTTGTTTTTTGACTTAAACGATCATTGGAAAATGATAAATGTAAGCTGTCTATTTTTTTTTAAACGTTGCCCCACACTTAGAATTCCTCCTGTGCGTTCACAAACATAGAAACTCACATGCACAAACACCCAGACTCGGAATAACTACACTTACGCCTCTTGCTAATAAACGTGGACTAAAGTTACAACCAGGATAATCCTCGGACTAACCATACATTTTTACCCGACTGCGCGACGCAAAGGAGGGTAATGTGTTTATCAGTCTATGTATGTATGTATGTTTGTTTCTATGTGGCGTTCTAGAGACCAAATGCGTAGGCCGATTTTGATAATTTTTACGTCAATCGATTCGTCTTAACCTTGCGAGTGTCACTAAAGACATAACAGTAATCAAAATTCACCACAGCGACAACCAGACGCCATATTGTCAAAATGAAAAAAAAAATTCGATGAAATATGTCATGTGGGGTATCGTTGAATAGGTATTTTAAAATCATCATTAGGTTCCCTTTATCATTTTTCATTTTAAATAATAGTTTAGGATATATAACGGTTTAAAGTTGTTTAGTAAAACAATAATTCTCTGAATAGTACCTAACTAAAAAGTATGAAATAAAAAAAATATTTAACGAAAAACAAAAAACCCGACTGCGTTAAAAAAAACTAAAAAGAAAGAAACAAGCCCAGTAGTTAAGAATTCACTCATTCACACTCACAGTCGGGGCCCGTTGGGAAGATTTGATTGGTATAATTTGAATGGGCCCCGACTGTGAGTGTGAATGAGTGAATTCTTAACTACTGGGCTTGTTTCTTTCTTTTTAGTTTTTTTAACGCAGTCGGGTTTTTTGTTTTTTTAAGGATTAACTTAGGCGTAACTTTACTTCTCGTTTTATTAATAAAGGAGACGGAGTATGAAGGGGCGGAGTATAATGCAAGATTGGAAGAAAGGTACTCGATTACAGACCACAGACAAGTGTGGAGGAATGTGAAGACAAGTGACAGTGTGGACAGAAGATCTAACAGTAGAGTTTGAAACTGGACAGTCATAACACAATACTGAGATCTTGGAAAAGATGTAAACTCAGCGTTGGGTTACCAAAACTTAAAGAAACCAATTACAGTAATAAAAAGACAAGACACAATTATCTATTGAAAAAATTACTTTATTTCTGTATATTTCATCATAAGTGCTAAGTATTTGGCAAAAAGATAAAACTATCACGTGTTATGGCCATATAACGATATTGCGACACCGGTATTTTTATTTATCTTTTCGTTAGAAGGCACTCGAACCACGGCTCGTTGCATAATCAGCCGTTAGTTGCTAACGAGGGTTATCGCTACTACAACGTCGTTACTAACGAAATTTGAAGGTTGTTTTTCAAATGGCCTGATAAAATCGTTCGATGTTCACTATCTTAAATGTAATTAGGAGGTTTACACGAGGCAGTGAAACCTTCAATAATTAATTATAAGTAAATAATGAACGTTTTTTTTTTTTATTTTGATTATTGTACATTATTTTTCATCATTAGGGAGAGCAGTGGTGGCCCAGTGGTATCAGTCCCGATTTACGAGCGTAGGTCGTGGGTTCGAACCCTGCTAGGCGCATTACTTTGTGTAATTGATTTCATCACCACTGCTCTCAAAACGGTGAAGGAAAACATCGTGAGGAAACCGACATGTCCTAGAACTGAAAATTCGAAGATATGTGACATCTACCAACCCGCACTGGGCCCGCGTGGTGGATTAAGGCCCACTCCCTCTCACAGAGAGGAGGCCTGTGTCCCAGCAGTGGAAACATTTATAGGCTGATGATCATTGTACATTACAGATAATTAAAATTATAAAATCCAGCACAAAACTACGGAAAACGAGGACACAATGTGGAATCTGAACAGAAAGTACTAGGAGAACAGGATCAAAACTTTTTTTCGAGGGTAATAATTTTTGTGGCGAAATTACAACAACCTGATCCAGGCATAGTCCATTATCAGACGTCGAGAAAGGCTTACCAGCTCAAAAAAAACACATTTACCAGAACAATCTGGATGAGCACCACGAGGTGTGCAGCACCAAAATTCAAACGCAAATTAGTCGTGAAATACTGGTTTCCACTTTGAAATAAGACCTATTTCGTAATAGTATGGCTTCCAAAATAGAAGTCTAATTAAAAGGCAAAAATTTAATCAATATGGTAGCTGAACATCGCTTTTGAATACTGCATAGTGTATACTATTGCTCGTGACTGTACGCACTCGAACCACGTCTCCTTGCATGATCAGTCGTTAGTTGCTAACGAGTGTTATCACTACTTTTACGTCGGTCGTTACTAACGAAATCTGAAGGTTGTTTTGCAAATGGCCTGATAAAAATCGTTCGATGTACGCTATCTTAAATGTTTAGAGGTTAACACGAGGCAGTGGAACCTTATACAATAAATGATAATAATTATCTACCTAAATTTGCTATTTTTCAGCGGTGGACAGTTCAAAAATAAAGACAGAGTATTTTACAGTCTTGGGATTTTTTTTATGTGGTAATATTATCAAATGAGTCCTCCCACCCCGGGCAGGGCGGGAGGGACTGTCAGACTCATACTGACTAAAATCCACGGTGTCCTTCAATAGCCCTTTCTATTCGGGGGTCACGGTGATAGAATAAGTCCCGCTACCACAGTCTTGGGATGGACGAAAATTTGAATCGTGAAGGGAATGCGTGTGGGAGTGAACATCTTTCACCACACGGTTCAGCCCCCGAGACGCCTAGGGCATTGGAAAACGCGAAGTCGGATCAGATCACCTTAGGCGCGGGGTTAGAGATTGAAGAGACCGAATTTCGAAATTATTGTCTTGGTGTCATATATACACCGTGACTTTTTAGTCGTCTTACAAAAGGGGTCCACATAATGTATCCGACCTAAAATACCTCTTGGCAAGTTATTTTATTTTTTATTGTTGATAATATTTTTTTATTTTGGCATTAGAAATATGAAACACCCTGTTAAAATGTTTACGTATCAAGCTGTAGAGAATACCTACCCAGCGCAATAAGTAGGGCAGATCATTTCATTCCATTTTCTGTGAGACAAGGGTGTTTCTAACTACGCCTTACCTCATAATAAGGAATTGAAATTTTATTATTTAATTTTTCAAATCTCTTAAATACCAATTTTTTTTATTTTAATGTGTTCTAATCATTGGATACATGAACTAGGCTCCTTTTGTAAGACGACTAAAAAGTCACGGTGTATACTACACAAGACATAATATTAAGTACGAAAAACTCAATTCGAAACAAATATCTACAAAGCTCAGGTAAATCTATAAGATACAAGAAAACTAAAACCAGCGTTGGGCACTATTTGCTCGACATTTTGCTGAACTGGGCCTATTTGGCGCAGCCATGGGACATATGTACTACATCATAATTATCTTATTTAGTTTTTTTTTTTGTTTTAAGTTTTCAATTTTCTAGTTCTTGTGTTTATTTTATTTTGTTGTGTGTTAGCCGTTGTTTTGTACATAATAAATGGTATTCTTTCTTTATAAAAACGCCAGATTAACGTCACTAAACCTACAGGTACTACACTATAGGTACATCTGCTATGCTGTACTCTACAAGATTCTAGGCTATATTTCGCTATGACAAACTCGTCGTCTAGATAAACCTTTTGCAATAGTGTCGCAACAGGTAGCTTGGCGTTGCTGAACCAGCTGAAAAGAAAACAAATTTTGATGACGGGGCGAATTGGATGAGTAGCAAGAAGTGTAGCTTCAAGAAGATTTTTTTGGCTTATAAACACAATGTGGGACACTTAGGAATGTCTTCTTTGTCTTGGGTGCTTTTACAAACATGGATACTTACATTTACAAACACCCAGACCCGGAACAACTACTTTTAGGTCAAACAATATTTTTTCAGTGCGGGGTTCGAACCGCGACACGCTGTGGAGCAGTCCTATTGCTCAGCCACTGCGGTAACCGTGACGTTTTTGAAAGAATAAGTATTGCCTTTGCCCAGATTTAGGATAAAGTGGGGATACTATAAAAACCGGCCAAGTGCGTGTCGGGCCACGCACAGTGTAGGGTTCCGTAGTTGCCCATCAAAATTCTTATGCGAACTAACTAAACTGATTCGCTGAATTTAATTTAAAAAAGAAGAATTTTCAAAATCGGTCCAGGAGTCTTTGAGAAATCGGGGAAAATACATAAGAAAAAAGATTACAACGAATTTAGATCCTCCTCCTTTTTTTGAATTTAGTTAAAAATAGTTGACGATAAAAACCTACCTATCCCCAAAAAACATACCTATAAAAGCTGTAAAAATAAAGTTGACAAACTTACATTTGCAGTTGTCTCCGATACATTTTGTTTAAGAAAATATGATATCAAGTACATTTTATAAGTTGGGCGACTATTACTCGTAAAGTTGTAAAACCTACTTAGTCATGACAATTTTCTTTTAAACTTTGTTATATGTACTACTATTGTGAATTTTTTCACACCCCCAAACATAACCGTTTAGCTGGTAGAGGGGGGGGACACTCGAATCGAGCAAAATTTAGCACTTTAAAGCTTAATATTTCACAAACCAATTTTTTTATCAAAAAATTGTTAATGGAAACTATCATTATTTTTAAAGGCCTATTTAATGATACCCCACAATAAGGGGTACGCGAGAAAAAAAAAATCCTCACTTTACGTGTAAGTACTGGAGGTACCCTAAAAAAAAATATTTTACGAGATTTTATTTTACCACTTTTTCGGCACTACAAATCCGTATATTTACACCAAATTACAGCTCTCTAGTACTGTGCGTCTCTGAGCTAAACTGCGGACAGACGGACGGACGGACGGACGGACATGGCGAAACTATAAGGGTTCCTTGTTGACTACGGAACCCTAAAAACTGGAAACACAAGACTGTCTCAGATTTGATCACTGGATTTTTAAAACCGATATCGCACCATTCCTGGAAGAAACGCGTAACTCGACTTGCGTCAATTTTTTTTTATTTATGCAAAAAATCGGCCGTAATCTAATACACCTTCTCACAAATTTTCATGAAGCTAGCGCCAAAAATAAGGTTACTGTCACAAGAAATGTGTATTTTTGCGACAAAAAATAAAATAATTTTCCATTCTTATAAAGATGTATACACACATACATTTCTTTATTTTAAAACTTTCCCTAGGTATAAAGCCGTAAACACACATACCCATATCTAACACGAAGATTTAAAATAACTTTATAAACGTAAATAAACATAGGCATTTGTTCTTGGATACTATTACGAAGGCGTGTCTTGCAAGTTCACTTACTTACTTATTGCACGAAACTTGTTGCGGGACTGTTTTGCGTTTTATATCGTTACGTAGTTTCTCCAAGGGAGATGTCAATAACATCTGATGCATAGCTGCACTTACTTCTTTACGCTCGCAAGAGACATAATAAGAATACTTCGATAAACTTTATAATAGGAGCATGGAATGTACGTACACTCTTGGATGATGACTCTAACCTGTGTCCCGAGAGGATGACTGCCATCGTGGCAAGGGGGAACTTTCAAGATAAGTACAACATGGATATCGAGTCTATAAGTGAGACCCATCTTAGTAGTAGCGGAAATATTTGCGAGCAGATGGAACTTATTATTGGATTGGAAAAACAGCAGAAGAGCAAGCAGCTAGCGGAAATTAGAATTCACATCAGTGCGTAACATTATTACGTCATCCTTAACACAACTTCCGAAAGGAATGATCGCATAATGACCTTGCGCTTGCCAGTTAATGATACTTAAATATCCACCTCATCAGTATCTACGCACCAACCTTAACAGCTAATGATGATAACAAAGCAAAATTCTATCGGTACCTGCCCTGCGTTCTTACGGGAATTCCAGCTCAAGACAAAATTGGCCTATTGGGTGACTTTAATGCATGCGTGTCGGTACTAATTACGAAGCACGGCATGGTGTTCTTGGTCGGCGTGGAGTTAGGAACTGCTTGGACCTTCTGACTCTGTGCTCAAAGCTTAACCTGTGGCTGACTTATACCTTCTTACGCCTAGCAGAAAAATATAAGACCTCGTGGATGCACGCTAGATCCAAGCAATGGCACCTTATTGATTACATTATTGTATGAAAAAAGACCTGAACCACGTCTTGATAACAAGAACTATGTGGGGTGTGGAGTGCTGGCCAGACTATCGACTTATTCGATCGAAGATGCGTGTGTAAATAAAAGCTCCTCGACACGTAGCGCATAAGAAACCAGTGAATGTTGGTGTTGTACTATACCAAAACCACTGAAGAAAAACCAGAACTGGTTCGAAGACTTACATAGGCAAGGAAATCAGAGCATTTCTTGAAAGCCACAGACTAGAACTGAGATCTCTGTCAAACACCGAGAGACGAAAATCCATTCAAATAAAATAAAAATTAATATCCTGACTTAATAAATCAATGGTGGCTGGATAGAGCATGACAAAAGACATGCAACTCTGTGCTGACACAAACCAAACGGGCAGATTTTTCTTTTCTTTCTCTCAGACAACTGATTCATACATTGGAAATCTTGAAATGAGGACTTAGCTGATCCACCAACCTTTAGTGAATTCATGTCAGCCGTCAAAAGATTGAAGAACGGTAACACTAGGAGCCGACTGTCTACCATCAGAGGTTTTCAAATATGCTGTTCCACAAATACAAAGTAGACTCTGCAAGTTAGTGCTCAAGCTTTGAGAAGCCGAAATTGTACCCCAAGACTGGAAGAATGCCTCCATTTGCAAAATTTATAAGGGTAAAGGTGAATATATATTGGGCCGTAGTTCTTACAGAGGCATCTGTCTTCTGACTTCTA
The DNA here is from genome assembly GCA_036375495.1 of Agrotis segetum. Classification (NCBI taxonomy): domain Eukaryota; kingdom Metazoa; phylum Arthropoda; class Insecta; order Lepidoptera; family Noctuidae; genus Agrotis; species Agrotis segetum. Next base: position 1,080,902 of record JAQSVV010000222.1, on the reverse strand, counting down.
CTGGGAAGGTACTGGCTCATATCATCGATGGCCACTTATCAAACCTTGTGGAACAGATACTTCCAGAGACCCAGTGCGGTTTTAGATCCAGCAGAGGAACTGTTGACGCATTTTTATAGTAAAACAAATCCAAGAGAACCTGCCTTGAACAAAACCGTCCTTTGTTCATGTGTTTCGTTAACCTAGAAAAGGCCTTCGACCGCGTGTCGCGCGCTCCTCTTTGGGTAGTGTTGCAGAATGTTGGATGTCCTAAAAAAATTGTAAACATGATTCGTCAGTTTCACGAAGGTATGACGGCGTGTGTTCAACATGAAAACGATTTCTCAGACCTAATTGATATAACCAGCGATGTGAAGCAAGACTGTGTTCGGATAACGTGGTAACGTGGGAGCCATGGCTCCCACGATACCACGTTATCCGAACACAGTTTTCACTCTATTTCTCGGCTCTGCTAAATGATGCTCTACAACATAGTCTTGGACAGGTTGAACTCAATGTTCGCTCTGATAAAAGTGTCTTCGACATCTCAGGGTGCTGGCGAAGACTAAGATTCTAGGGTTCCCGTGCTTGACACACTCTGGTTGTCTAGAATATATTGCTATCAGCGATAAGACCGCCATTGTAACCATATAATTAGTAATGTTTATAATAGTTGTGTAAAAATTTTGGTGTACAATAAAGTATATTCCATCTATATCCATCTATGTATGCCGATGATGTATGCCCGTCAGTTGACCGTGTGGAAACTCTCCAAGAATATCTTAATAACCTTCAGGCCTGCTGTTCTAGATTTGGCTAGTAATACGCGTAAAGAAAACCCAAGATATAAAACAACTACCAATAAGTTGAATTCTGTCTCATTGGAAGAGGTACCGCATTTTAAATATCTCGGAAGTCTAGTCTCCAACGAGAATCGACTGGCGTCTGAAATTTTAGAACGGATTGCTAAAGCAGCCGCTGCCTTTGGAAAGCTTCACAAGCGTGTGTGGACCTCTCATGACCTGAAACTGCACACGAAAATTTGCGTTTATAAGGCCTTAGTTTTACCAATACCTACTCACCTACGCCGCGGAAACCTGGTGTCGATTTAAAATAAAACTTATTTAGTATAAAATACTCAGCTTTACTTATTTTTCCTTCGGATGGGCCTGAATGCTGTTAGGTTAGGTAGGGGGCATAAGCTAATGGACAAATACTGCTACTTTATTAAAGTTCGATAACAGATTAAAGTCAAAATGTTTCAACAATAACAAAGGTATTTTTTTCTGTGTTTTAATAATTGATAGAAGATTTCCATTTATTCAGCTTTTAGGCACTTTATTTTACATACCATAGGCTTCTACAGCATGTTTTTTCTTTGCACACCTAAATACATAACCTAAATCGATTAATATGATTATAACGCAGCAGCTTATTTTGTTTTTAACTATTTTAAATCTATATAGTATTGACATACAATTTTTGTACATGACAATCTGTGAACAGTAAAATAGAAGTTTACGATGTTATACTTCATTATTTGAATATTTTTTCTCATAAAAAACAAGTTTATTCAGAAGCTCCAATATAACGTAGATACTTTCGCACGCAAAAAGTATGTATTTATGTTTACTTAAATGAATTCTTCGTGTAAAAACTACGTAAGTGGTACTTACAGTTTCGGACTGGCCTAAAATTGGAGCATAAATAATGGAATAACTACACTTACCGCAGCCAATGCAGTACACCAAAGATGACAACAAAGCAATATCTATTATTACACCGGCTTCTTTTGTAACAGTTTCGGGGATTATTTAAGTAACCGTATAATTCAAACATATCTCCGAGTATACATTACAAAATGAAAAATCGGAAACTCTATCATTTCGCCGCTCCAAAATGCCATCTTTTGCTATTTACAAGGTTTTCGTGGGATTTTTTTTACAATGTTGAACACGTTTTTTTTACCTCCTGAAAAGTTGGCCGAATTCACTTACCGCTTTCTTACAGGAATGGTGCGATATCTCTGTTCGGCATTTGGTCTGTTTATTTCAAGTTTTCATTGTACCTATAAGCACGACCACATCTCATGGACACGTTTCCGTGATTCTGTGGCTCGGCCAAGGTTGCCAAACTAAAAATATGAGATAACATAATTTTTTACAGTCCATCAGACCATCATCACGTGTTGTAATGCTAAAGCTGGGCTTACAGAGAGATTTTTTCAGCAATAAATAGGTACCTACTGGTTTCAGTGGACAGTAGCCTGAGATCTGGGATGTCGAGCTATCGCGAAACTGTCTAAGCATGTGGGCCTTGAAACACAAAGGGTATTTGAAGGAACTAGGGGGAATTTAAGTTAGTGAGTTTAACAGTCCCTTCCGCTCCACTCAAGGCAGGAGTTGGTGTTGTTTAATCATCAAATCTCAAAAAAAGGCCCTCCTTAAAGGCTTTGTCAAACGGCTAGCTCGAGACGCTACCGTGGCGTGTCTTTGACGTGCGTCATCCTTCTCAACGATGCGCTGGCATGGGCCGTGGCGTAGTGTGTGGATTGAAGACTTGTCATTTTCATAGTAAGTAAGAACGCCTCGCGCCTATAGGCACGCCACGCTAGAGTTATAACAAGCTATCGTCACGCCACGCTAAGCTCGGTGTTTGTGCTGGGGGCTGCTGGGGTCGCGGGACTAACGAGCTGCCGTGACTCCGGAACCTAAAGGGCTATTGATAGACACCGTGAGTTTTAATTAGTACAAGTCTGACAGTCCCTCCTGCCCTGCCCTGAATGGCAGGACCTCTTTTGATGATTTTGAATCGCAAAACCAAAAACCCAATAAAAACTGCCCATACTTTACCGATTTAAATCACCAGTGTAAGCACAGCCTTATGTCTTTTCAGTTCAAACCGGCCTACACACGCCTACCACTGATTGTGGGCGTGACACTGACGTCAAAGAGAAGCCGACCACGTGTATGACAAATGACATAATATCGTGATTTTGTGATACTATCAGTCTTATCACGTCACGATGTGATGATACAGTAGGTGGTGATTATTTTTTAATTACCTCTCGATATTTTCAGGTACATTTCCTACATGTAATAAAACGTTGGTCGACATCAAAATATTCTGTTTAGATTTTGAGGGACTATGTTGCCCGACATACATAAAGTGTCGCTCAGTTTATCCGATATAAGTACGCCATATTGGATAATCTGATATGAATGATGATATTTATTTTGTAAGTTGGTTATAAAAAAACACTTTTACACGACACAACCAATATTTTTAATGCTAGATGAGGCCGGTGTTTCGTACCTGACTACTCTGAGAAGAAATTATCCGAAACAAACTCAGAGGTCACAGTCTCTTTTAAAGTCCAGACATTGTTTTGTTCAGGTCATACGAGGACCATGCGGGTGTCTGGGATGGTCTTTTGAGGAAAGCACCACACAGATTTGAGTGGACCTGTCCAGTCAGTGCAAGCATTTGTCGGTTATCGTGTAGCTCGACTCAGAACACAAGGAGCTCAACGACACGACGAACAATACCAAAGAAATGAATTGAACGCGTTAAACCGCGCACCTCTTTTGTTTCCTACGAAAGAGTATAGTATAGATAGAGTAGAGAATTTCTAGTGGTTAAAGTCAAAGGTGACAGACAAAGCCTACGATGGAGCGAGTTTACCCAGATGAAGCATGTTTAGGGTACTCCCACATCCATCGACGCGGAATCGGCATTTTCGGTCTAGCAAATGGTAGTTCTAAGCGACAGAAAGAGAAAAAGCCGAAACCGCGTCGATAGATGTGGGAGCACCCTTACTATATTTAGAGATTCAGGTTATATGCGTTCGGGAACACAGATGCGTAGTGAATTCCATTCTTTTGCTGTGCGCAATAAGACAGAATATTGAAAGCGCTTAGTGCAAATTGGTGGAAAGGCGACTAAGTAGTTAATTTACTGATTTCCTTTGTCAGATAGAGCGTGATTTTACAGAGTAGCATTATTTATTTCTGATAATAACATTGTAACATAACGTTGTCATTCACGTATTGTATGATACTACAATATTATAGGTGAATGGCAACGTGTTTTCTATGATAATATAACTGTGTATGATAGTGCCGCTAGTGGTGTAGCAAGATGTAATCTAGAGGAGGTTAGACACTTAGCGAGGCCTTTTTGCTTTCAAGAAATTTTCCCTTCAAGACCAAAGACATTAAACTATAAACGAGCAGTAGACGGGACATCACGAAGTTTGTGATATATTTTTTTTTACCAATAGGTAAAAAGTCGCTCAGTCTAGTAGTCGCGTTGCTATGCAACGCTACAACGTAGATAGTGCTACTGACGCACGGCATCAACAATTTTACTTGTATGACAATTTTCCCAAAGCCCGCTCTATAGGTTCTTTTAAATCTCTTCGTCAAGACATTTATTTTTTGCAATTCCTGGACATGGGACAAGACTCTTGATTCCGAGACAATCCTGGATGCCAAGCCGAGATGGCCATCAGGCAACCCTGCTTGGGCTCTGTAAGATTTTTCTGCAAGGTGTAATTCATATTCAGCCTGCAATGTCCCCACTGTTGGACCACATTCACATCATTCACGGGTATTCCCCTTCACCTGTCAACCTTGAACATCTGCATATCCCAGCTCACGCTTGCTGACTTGTTGATAATGGAGTGATAAGCTACTGATCCGTTAAGATATGAGCACGCCCAACAGCATATGTAGTGATAATAGTACGTTTTATACAGTGTCGACACTTGTTTAATTATTTAATTTATGTATAATATTATTGTTACTTCTATTATTATATTATTTCTATTAGGTAGGTAAGTTTAGTATGAAATGAGGAGATTCGTAAACGAAAACGAAAAAAAAACAAAATTGTCGAGATAGCGCAGAATCCAAAATATGCACACAAAATGGATATTAGAATTACATTTTCTGTTATCTCGATTTTAATATAACTAGAATGGACTTTGTTCCATTCGAAAATACCGATTGGTCACGGTGATCATGTGTGTACGTTCGATCATGTATCCGTTTATCAGTAGATACAATATAATATCCGACTTCCTCGTGATCAAAGATGCGTGGAAAAGTAAAAGTTATATTATTTGTGGTTTTATAAAGAAGCTACTGTTATTGCTATGCCAAATAAGCCAGATCGTGATAGATAAGCCCGAGCATAATAATTATGCACGTTCCCGCAATAGAGCACAGGACCTAAAGTTTTTCTTGAAGCTACTGTCAAACAGACGGGCGTGGCGAACACGAAGCGAGGCGTTTTTGTTTGTAATGTATACGATTGTTTGAAGCCAGTCACATAGACTATCGGATCGCTTTCGCTTTTCTATGTGACTGGATTCAAACAATCCCTAATAAAAACGCTTCGGATCGCATTCGCTTCCCCTGTCTTTTTGACAATAGCTAATAGTCTCCGTGCTTCACCCGGGTGGGGAAACTTCGTGGAGCATGGGTTCACACCCAACGATTTATTGCTCACTTTCTTATTCAGAGAGGACGCCCGCGACCCAGCAGTGGGAAAGTAAAATGGGTGACGCTGGAAACAATTGAGATTTAATCTTGTCCTTGTATAGAATTTTCTAGACCATTTGACGACAGCAACAAGATACCATAATATTTTCCGGAAATAAAAAAAAAAACGATAATTCGTAATTCCTAATGGAATTTAATCAAAGTAAGTACCTACTTAATTTTAATAAAAACCTGATGTGTTTTTGTAGATAAGTAATGCAGTTGCCAAGCATTACCGTAATCTGGTAATCATTTTATAGCAGATGTTCAAAGCACCTGGATTTGTACCTGTAGATTAATTTTATCATTAAATATCTCCTGATTTTCGGTGAATCCCTTTACACTGGAAGATAATTTGCGCAATAGAGTATCGTGATCACAAAAACATTATAAAAAAGATCTACGCGGATCAACAATATCCCTTTTCCAGGTTTTGCTAACTTAAGCCAACAGTACCCTTAGCACGAATTTTCAGTATTTGAGACGTAAAGTAAACTTATTTATATTAGTTCTTTCTTCGCACACCAGAGGCGCTGTTCCATTTTTTCATACAAAAACGCTGTAAATACTGGAAAGACGCTGTAGTGTGAAAATTCGTCTAAGGGTACAGAAATCAGTTTTGGCTTAAAACCTGATTTTGTTGATAATCTTGTTGATGCTTGATGGCAAGAAGCTTGCTACTTCTAGTAAGAAGTGTGGCTATAAACTTCTGGCCTACTCTTCGGGGATTACAGACACGATTTTATGTTATAATATAACACATTTCGCATTACCCAGCAATATTTCATTACAATAGTAAAATTGGGTTACCGGCTTTTCTTAAAAATACCACGCAATAATATACGTACCTGTTATTAATTGTAACAGGTATTTTTTACCTTGGAACGGCAACTATACTCAATGTACCTATTTGAAATTTTGACGATAGTAAATGTAAAATAAGTGACAAGTAAATGTTATACTAACCGTGAGAAAACATTAGAAACGAGACATAATCAATATTATCAGGGTGTAATTGACAATTTTCTCTTGATAACCTCAATTACAAACTTGAACTCGGAACCGGTGGTTTAAATTAATTAGAGATCTTGAAATAATTCAAATGATTGCTCATCTGGCACATGCGTTAATGCACAATGTAATAATACGCATAATATGTTTCTGTCTGGCTCTGTTTTTGTTTTGTGTCGACACGAGCCAAAGACACGAGTCTGACGTGGATAAATATTAGCCAATCCGGGAGATTTGTGAAGGGGCTCGCCTAGAGTACGGCTAGTGAACGTAAATGGGCATTTCTACGGACACGGTGATTTTTGCTCAATTCCGTGGGCAATTTTTTTTTTCACATTATGACTAATTGTATATCACCAAAATAAAATGCATATTTTTTCAAACAAAATGGTGCTAATTTGCCAGTAATTGCTCCAGTAGTTTATGAAATAAATTTTGAGTGCCATGGAATTGAGAAATGTGACCACAGAATTTAGAATTACACATATTTTACGTAACCGGGAAAGACAAATTCAATTTAAAAAAAACATTCAAGAACATATTTTAGCAGTTTTTGGTATTTTAGGTATGTAAGTTTACATTGAGTCTGCCTTGAGAGAGATTCCTTGAGTTATCATGCTTAGTTAACTAACTTTTAGTCAAATCATTTAAATGAGCATTTTTATTAAACTTATATGGTAAAATGTATTTATATTAAGCATTTTCGTTAAACCTTTAAATTACAAACAAGAGACATTAAGTATAGACGTCAAGTCAGTTTTATTTATCAAACCGCAGAAAGTAATAGACATAATCGAAGTTTTCGGCCGTATATTAGTCAGGTCAATTTTTTACTCAAAAATTACTGAATGTATTTTAATGAAACTTTGCAGCAATATAGTTTATACATCAGAATAAAATATAGGCTATCATAATACGATCTTCCGAGGCTCGAGTAGCTAGTCGCGGTAGTATTAGCTAAAATCAGATCTTGCAATTGCAACGTCAACTCTAGATACTTTAAACCTTTTATACAACATTATAGACACATAATATATGGCGTTAACTACTTTACCATGACAAATTGTGAAGTAAATGACTTTAAACCTCATATAAACCGAGATTAGTTACATTTTTTTTTTTTTTTTTTTTTTTTTTTTTTTTTTTTTTTTTTTTTTTTTTTTTTTTTTTAGCGTGGTAAAATCATCAAATGAGTCCTCCAACCCCGGGCAGGGCGGGAGGGACTGTCAGACTTCTACTGAGAGGGGGGCCCCGTCATTATGCTGACGCTCTTTGAGGCGCGCGTGGGACACAACGCGCCGTCGACCCGGGCATGGTCCTTGGTCGGGCAGCGAGTTGCCCTTTACTCGCTGCCCGCATGCCCGCGCCTACGGTGGCCGGAGATCGTCGCGCGACGTCCGTCGCCGTGGGCGTCCTACACCGCGGTTGGGGCGGAGGGAGAACTCTGTCCTCTCTCGCTCGCGGCGCGCCTCCTCCTTCGCGAGCATTACTGCTTCGCAGAAGGAGGCGACCGCTTCCCACTCCGTCTCGCCCCGCAGCATGGCCGAAACCAATGCCGGGCGCGAGAGGTGAGATTAGTTACATGGGTAAACCATCGTTCTCAATTCCGTGGACACCAGGGCACAAAATTGAGGGCCACGGAATTGAAAAAATATCGTACTAATCAAAATAACTTATTATTGTTACGACTTCAAACAAATTAAACGAAAAAACCATGCTGGTGTCCAGTTAAACTTCAGTCTAGGGAAACAAAACATTAAAAAAAAATAAAACTGTCAGAAGATATCTTTGACACGGTATTGAGAAAAGACCCCGAACTAAAGATACGGAAACAGGTTCTCACCTTCGAAAATCTAAAAAAACAGCAGCACACCACACATGCACTCACATGGCCTGCTCGGGAGCACCTGATAGTTTACAAGAATCGGATGGTGATGTCCAGTTCGCGGGTATTTAGTATCGTAATCAAGTGTTTTTTGTATGACACGGAAATGACTCATTAGACTGGGACAAATCTTTACGCATCCACAAATATAACATAATAAGCAATTACCGGTTTATTTATTGTCAATGTCTCTTGGTTAACTATCCATATACCCAAGAATATCAAAAGTTTGCTTGAAATTCAGCTCCATTAAAAAATATAAAATATTTTACACTCGATTTCGGAAAAGGGACAGGTCAAAATCAGTGAAATTACACCCGTTTTTTCACTTCAGATTTTTTTTTAGGAAAATTAAGAAGTAGTACGGAAATAATGTTATGCTCTCCAGTTAGAATATAGATTAGGACGTCCGTTTAAAAATTTTGGGATGTGTATGTAACTTCTAACCATGTTTTTTTTTAAAGGACAAAAAAAATGCCCTCTTCGTAGAAATGCCCAAATAGATGCGTCACTAGTTTAAGCATCTGTTCCGAGATATTTTTAAAATACCTTTTATTTTTTTTATTTTTTTTTTATTTTTAAAATTGAAAAATAGTCTTCAATTACCTATGCATGCTCAAAGGTATTTCCTTATGAAGTTAATTGATTTCGATGATCGCGAGTACGGCTCCCTGTTACTCCTTACCAGGTTCCTGGTTACCAGGTTTCTAGGTATAACTTCATACGTTTCTTAGGAGTTGGTTTGTATAGTATGTATAAGTGTATGATATACATTATATCATTAGGTATGTTAACAATCAAATCTACAAACTATAACTTCTGCGAAATTTTGCACGCGAATCTCAAATGACAGGACGTGTGATGACTCAATTTTCCGCCCGTGACTTCACGACAACATGTACTTTGTCCATCTAGCCGTTACTTCAAAATATTGGGGTAATTAACCTGACTACCCGGATGCTGCAGAGTACCAGTATTCATTATGCAACAATCATTAATTAGTAATCATTCGTCAAGATAAAGAAACTGTGGACTTGGTTCTACAAAAAGTAAACATGAATACATAACTTTCTTATCGTTATGGTTAAAATCTTAAAAGTACTAGTACAACTAACTATAGCTTTTTACAATAAAACTGTAAAGTATGTGCAAGGTAAAAAAGGAAATAAAGTAAAGAAAGTTTGTTGTTCGAACTTGTTGTTCTGTAAACTTTCAAACACAAGGTTAATTTGCAACTTCAAATATAATGTCGTAACCACAACATCATCTGTTCATTGAACGATATGGCCAGAGCACATCAGCTGACCTTCACATGCCTACTACTAGTGTATCGATAACCCAAGACGATTGGCTAGCCTTTTGCAAAAATATCCGTCATCATTTCCGTCTACCGGTAGTACCGAAACCACGAGCCCCTCACGAGCCCCTTAGTGATAGTCGGTAGTAAAGTAATGACGTATTTCAGGAAAAAAACGGTTGGTGCCGATAGTAACTTGTGATGTGAGGGTTCCGTATCACATGATAGTATTCTATTCTATTTCTTTTTATGGCAAACAAGCCGATTTCGACTATTCTGCCACTGTCGGAGGCGAATTGGACAAGCAAGTAGTAAACTTGGACAAACAAGTGTGTATGCAAAAAGAAAAATTAATACACTAAAAAAGGAGCGATAGAAGTCTCCGTTCGATGACACAGTTGAACTTAATGTGAGTCTTCTGGGGTTAGTAATATGAGACTGAAACAAACAAAGAAATAAATTACTTAAATAAAGTTATGTTACAACATAAAATATAACATATCGTCGTATCCTACGAATAGTGCCCTAACGAACATAGGGGCTTTTTTCTTTTATTGCATGATTCAATTCTGCTCATCATACCACATATAAACAGTTTAACAAAGCAATTAAAACCAGTACAGGTTATCAAATAATAAGGGTTTCTAAAAAGCCACAATTTTAAGCACTACGTTTTCAACGTAGAATAAAGCCACAACTGCCGTCGCGCCTTCATTCTTCGTGCGCGGGCGCGGGGTTTGCGTGCTAGCGCCGCGCCATGTGCCATTCGGCTACTATTCGGCGGAACGTGGAGATTGTTAGTTGCGGCGAGCGTAATCTGATTTTCAAGTAAATATAACATTTTTGCTTGTACTACCACCTCAAGTGATTTTAAGATAAAAATTATGTTTTCTTAATTTGTACTGTATAGATCAAGTTCAAATAATATAGTATCAACGAGTTTGTACTTAATTAAGTCATTTTAATTACTTATTCATTTTCAATATAGAGTACATGTAGAAAAAAACCCTCATGGTGATTGTGGCCGTTTTCTATGGAATGGCTAAATTGTTTATCTATACATAGAGAAGAGTCGACGAAGCCCTAATTACGTTTATGTCTTTCTTCTAGGTTCAAATTATGTTTTTGTTTTTTTATGTTTACCTATGACATACCTACTTACAATGAAAACACGCATCACAAATATATAAACAGGGCTTTAAGGCGATTGTGGCTTCGACATTTCCGCAGATAAAAGGCATATAATGTAACTTATTGCTCAAGTCCAGTCCTACTAAGTCTTAACGCAACGGAGAATAAGGATTTAAGGGACAAAAATCGTATAAAATATAAAGATAATTTATTGAAAATAATACTAACCAAACCATAAAATACCGATACACATTATATAAAACCACCAATACATATTTGTTCACATTTAATTTAAAAAACACAAAAATGTGTCTCCTGGAAAGTAGCTAATATGCAGTTACGCCCCTTTTCGTAGGATACGACGATATACCACACATGATAGTAAGTGTCGAGTGACTTCCTGAATGACTTTTTAATCTGACTGAATTAACAGATGACAAATTAAAATTAATTATTCAATTTTCTAAGATTTGTGATATTAGGCAAGACCGACATTATAACTAGTTCTCTGTGTTTTTTTATTAATGGAATCATTTGCATGACAATGGACTGATAATAGGAAAAAACAAAAAAGAAAGTTCTATGTACGATAAGTCCCCATAAAGAAACTTTAATCTTTGCAATCAGACAAAGTCTACAACTTTTATTTGCAAAAAGATAAAAACATCTAATTATAACAAAGTTACGTGATTTTAATCAACAAAAACAAAGTCTGGTGTTTATCTGTCATTCTCAGGTTAACGATGAATCACCGAGATAAAGTGACTTAATTAATTGTAAATTAACGATGATTTACCTAATACCTACAGTTTCAGTGACCTTTGTACTTATGACAAGGTGCTGCATTTGAGATGATTATAACACGCTGAAACGTTATGCATGACACGGAAAATTGTGACACTCCCTCTTACCTACATATTGATCTATATTAATAATTCTGTATGTTTGTCAAGCTGTTTTTAACGCCTGTCTTACCGGAGTTTGTTGAAAGGCAGTCAAGCGAGAGACCTGAGCTATGAGATCAAAGAATACTTTTAATCTATCGTTTGAAGAAATATTTATTTCAACAAATAAATTAATGCACAAATGAGCTTTTTACATAATTGCATAAAATAAAAACTCATCACTTGAATTTTTAACATCATTAAAACTAAATCCATTTCAGTCTAATAGAATTCATAAAAAAATATAATTATACACCATTATTAAACACACTGACGTAATGTCAAGATTTTTTTTCAGTAGTGTTTTCTAATTCTGAAAAGGGACCCTAAAATTATTTATCTATATCACAGCTGTAGCACGCGCCGTCTCGATGTTTCCGATCTATAAAACGTACTCGCTTACATAAATATACGATTTAGTCAACAATCACCGTTAGCACTTATCATTTTGCTTAAAACCTTGCCCCTAAGCGCACCTCCTTGTATACCAACAGAAAAAAATATTTCGATTTAACAATCGACTATTATTTTTATTTCATATTTTTGGCGTACCTGTTTTTGAATACCTGTTATTTTTTTGGAACGGAATATTTTTGTGTTTTGTGGTTTCTGTTTTCGGAATAATGGCAGCTAAAATCATGTCGGTGAGTTGAAATTTCCTTTTTTTACTTTAATGTTATTTATTATACTGCTAATGTTTTTCTCATAATCTTTGTGAATTGCTTTTGCTTTTGTGAATTGTTTACTTTAGGCAAATACATTTTTGTGGCGTTTTAAAAGTTTTTAAGACTTAAAGATTTAAAAAATAATTTAATTCTAATAGTTGTTGAACTTAAATACGTATAAAGTTTTACGTCACTTATGTTTTACTTTGATAATTTTGTGTAATTTTGAAATGAATAAGACCTAGTTTTTTACCTTGGGGAAACTGTTTTTGATCATCAGTATAATCTGAAAAATATAATTAAAAATATTGTTAACCCGTACTTGGAACGCAAAACCAATTACACAAAATGTTTATTAACTAGATCACGTTCACACAAAGTGTTCAGTTTTACAAATAAAAAACCGGCCAAGTGCGTGTCGGGCCACGCACAGTGTAGGGTTCCGTAGTTGCCCATCAAAATACTTATGCGAACTAACTAAACTGATTCGCTGAATTTAATTTTAAAAAGAAGAATTTTTAAAATCGGTCCAGGAGTCTTTGAGAAATCAGGGAAAATACATAACAAAAAAAAATTACCACGAATTTAGAACCTCCTCCTTTTTTTGAAGTTAGTTAAAAATTGTTGACGATAAAAACCTACCTATCCCCAAAAAACATACCGTAAAACATACCTATTAAAGCTGTAAAAATAAAGTTGACAAACTTACATTTGCAGTTGTCTCCGATATATTTTGTTTAAGAAAACATATTATCCAAGTACATTTTATAAGTTGGTCGACTATTACTCGTAAAGTTGTAAAGCCTACTTAGTCATGATAATTTTCTTTTAAATTTCGTTATATACACCGTGTTCCGGACGATATACATAAACTTCGACCAGATGTTCAGACCACGGAAGTAAGCATTTTTCATTATGGACACATTAATAAATTCTTATTTTTTATTTTTTGTTAATTTTCATACAAACTAAATACCTAGACGTAAATAACCCGATATGCATGCCTCTTTATCCGAATTGGCAACGTCGTATTTTCATTCATAACATTTGGCGGGCTGAAACTTGTCAAAACAGTTTCTTTGATTTTTTATCTCGTTCCTCATAGCACTGTCAATGTACTATACTTATCTAAAGAGAACGTATAAGGCTACCAAGCAGGTAGATACGTATTTCGAATTGTCTTTTTAATTGAGGAATAAAAAAAAAAACAAAATTCCATAACCAAATCATGATAACCTCTTCCCACGACATGCAGCCTTCGCAAAACGTTTCTGCAGTCCTTATTTTTAGTCTAGGCTTAAAGCAACGCCGGACCTCCAACGACGGGAAGGGGAGTAGGCTACCATAATTATCTTCCCATTCTGCCGTTTCGGCTTAAGTAACGAACATTCAATCTCAAAATTATTGACTAAAAGAGGGGCAGCTCAACACGCAATCTGGGGACCACGCTTAGAGCTCACGTACATTCGTAAAAATACTCTCAAAAGATAGGTCTCGGTCAAATTAAGATAAATGGCAATCACAGCATATTTTTTTTATGCATTTGAGTAGAATAATTATAATTTATAAGCACACTTGTTGCGTGGGCAACATCAGAACTAACGCCACCATCTTATTTTTCAATACATTTCACAAATGAGCGCTCTCCTGTCAACCTCAATGGAGTGTCCAAAGATCCATATAACACTGTAGGTTAGACAACTACGTCAGCCGTAATGTCATTCAAAAATATTTTTATTAATAAAAAATAAACTCTAAAAAGCAAAAAATAAATTTAATGTAAAAAGTTTTCGAAATGACCACCTTCTTTTTCGACACAAATATTCAAACGAGTCCTAATTTGGCCATTTAAATTTACAGACATTTGTCTTATTTGTTCAGCAGCCTGAGATATTCTATCTAAGAGCTGTTCACGGTTCTGAATTTGTACGGAGTACACCTTCTCCTTTAAGGTTCCCCAGACATAAAAATCTAAAGGAGTCAGATCTGGGGACCTAGCTGGCCATGCGATATTTGTGCTACCTCGTCCAATCCAACGGCCAGGAAACGTTGCATTTAAATATTCACGCACTTGTGTGCCATAATGTGCAGGGGCCCCATCATGTTGGAGCCACATGGTTCGCAGAGTTTGAAGATCCACTTGTTCGAAAAATTCGAAGCTAGTGACGTTTCTTAGGAACTCTAAGTAATTGTCAGCATTTAGGCGGTGGGGAATCTCAATAGGGCCGATCAGCTGATTGTTAAAAACACCAGCCCACATGTTTACAGAGAATTCAGTTTGATGTGACGCCTGCCAATGTAAATTCGGGTTGCTCTCATGCCACTGCACTTGATTTTTGGAATTGAATACTCCCGCTCTTGTAAACTGGGCTTCATCCATCCAAAGAATTTTTTGAAGCAGTATTGGATTATTTATCAGTTCTTGATTCATTCTCTGGCAAAAAACAATTCTTGAGAAGTGATCAGGTGGTATTATGCCTTGGGATTTTCTGTAGTGGTAGGCATGCAAACCATATCTTTTCCACAGTTTCCACACTAGCTTATGAGATACACCCACGATTCTCCCAACGCGTCTCGTTGAGAGTGTAGGATCATGAATAATAAGGTTCATTATTCTGTTTTCTTGA
Organism: Agrotis segetum; assembly: GCA_036375495.1. NCBI lineage: Eukaryota > Metazoa > Arthropoda > Insecta > Lepidoptera > Noctuidae > Agrotis > Agrotis segetum. The sequence continues at coordinate 1,065,817 of JAQSVV010000222.1, read as the reverse complement.
GCGACGCTCAAATTGATTGCTCGTTCAGGGCGGCGTGGTCTAATTCCGATCTCACAAAATCTCCTGTGTATGTTAATAAATGTTCGTATATCAGGAACGCGCCGACCAGGGAATCGCCGTTGGTACTCTCGCACAGCTGCTGTAGCATTTCCGTCACAGAAACCGTAGACGAAGTGAGTAGTAGTGAGTATCAGCTTGGTGTTGAGCAGAATATTCGTGCGGCATAGTGAAAGTTTTAATCAAAATGATTGATTAAATTAGTCGGAAACCCAAAAGCAAATTACAATAATGCCCGGTTTACATTATTCCAGTCCAGCGATCCAGTCCAGTACTGGATTGCTTACTGGAAAAATGTAAACCGGCACTGGAATGAACTGAATCCAGTAAGTTCATATTCCAGTGCCGGTTTACATTTTTCCAGTAAGCAATCCAGTACTGGACTGGATCGCTGGACTGGAATAATGTAAATCGGGCATTAACAATAATCCTGACAGTTAAAATCATGCATGACAAACAATGACAAATAACAACTTAGGTATCCATAGCGACCAGTTAATCTCTTTGAAAGATTCGTTATCGCAAATGATCGTATTTCTTCGCTAACTCTCGGGTTCCTCTCGTACGTGCAAATGAAATGCAAATAGTATTTGATAGATTTATCATTTTAATTGCACTAAGCGGCAACATAGGCCAAATTAAGATACTTTCTCACTGCATAGCTCAATTAAATTTCATTAAATGAAATTACAAATATCTTTGTAACGAAGCCTTTTTAAGTACTACTTCCTTTGTTGGATTTGATTTGTAAAAGCCATAGAAGTATTTGCTAAAGTTTATGGATAACGTGAAGAACACGGTGTATACTACTATTGTGAATTTTTTCACACCCCCAAACATAACCGTTTAGCTGGTAGAGGGGGGGGACATTCGAATCGAGCAATATTTAGCACTTTAAAGCTTAATATTTCACAAACGAATTTTTTGAAGTGAAAACTTCTTTAGCGGCGTTGTACACTTTTTCTGTAATGGGTAAAAAATTTAAAACTCGCGTCAGGGTCACGTGACCAAAACTCGCGTCAGGGTCACGTGACCCTGATCGAAAATGAGTAAGACGTCATTCAAATTAAAAATAAAACATAGTAACAAAAAAGTTTTCACTTCTACCGGCACTCCTGGAGTGCAACCTTTTTTTATCAAAAAACTGTTGATGGAGACTATCATTATTTTTTAAAGGCCTATTTAATGATACCCCACACTAAGGGGTACGCAAGAAAAAAAAATCCTCACTTTACGTGTAGTACAGGAGGTACCCTAAAAAAAAATATTTTACTAGATTTTATTTTACCACTTTTTCGGCACAACAAATCCGTATATTTACACCAAATTACAGCTCTCTAGTACCGTGCGTCTCTGAGCTAAACTGCGGACAGACGGACGGACGGACGGACGGACGGACGGACGGACAGACGGACGGACGGACGGACGGACATGGCGAAACTATAAGGGTTCCTTGTTGACTACGGAACCCTAAAAAATGGTATCTCGTTTAACTAAATGACTAGTTAACATGCTGTAATGAGAATTTGTTCTTAGTGACAGTTCATAATAACAAACCAGATGTTATCTTAATCCAAACAGCATTGTTTTTGTCTGAGTTATTTTAAATACCTACTGTCTAGAGGTCCTTTACATCGAGTATCATAACAAACGCTGTTGTGTTAGGAACCAATATAAGAATTTTGTATAGTTTTTTTTTTGTTTTGCAAAACTTTTTTTTCAAATATAATGTATAACTAAAAACATTTTATTTCAACTTTTTTCTTTTTTTAATAAACGCACACGCATATGCGCACTCGAAGAAATTCCTAGTATGAGGCACGTTGCCCCATACTAGGAATTAGGAACTTCTTTGGGTGCGTATGTCTACAAACATAGAAATTGTCAAACACAAACACCCGAAATGCTACCCAGCATTCATTGCAAAATTGCATTGAAATGGCAGCTTTACATTTTACAGCATACACTTTTTTAGAGTACCCACTCTTTAAGTGTATGCTGTGAAATGTAAAGCTGCAATTTATTTTTCTATAAAATATTACTAGTTTTTTCCATAATTATGTAAAGTAAATGCTTTAATGTTAATCACACATAAAATTATTCTGTGTTTACTTATTTTGTTAGTTCTTCAAAACTTTTGAAATGATCTATTACAGTTAAGCGACAACATTACAACTACCTTTTTTATGTTATTTTCTGAAAATTTCCGACTATGTAATCATTTGTCCCAGAATGTTACAACATTATAATTACTACGCCTTACGATCGTGATTGAACATACACTTATGTCTGTTCCCACCATGTAAGAAATTGTTGAGGTAACATTTAAGATGTTTGTGCTGTAGTACTCTATGTGGCCTACCCAAATATTCTTTATTTAGTTTGGATCAACGCGCGTTTAGCTTCGTATGTACTGAGTAGAGTTATACGTTGTCTGGCACTAATTGCATTGTCCACTCAAAACATATGGTTTTTTCTTCAAAGGCCTTTGAAGGATAAATCAAAACAATGGACTCTAAATACGGTGATATTTGACATATTTTCAGCTGTTTCTTCTCAATGCGATTTTGGTTTAAGAATATAAAGAGACTACGTTGGGCGATATACTTTGTTAAAAGACTTGAAGTGTTTTTAAAAACCCAATTGCATAAATTTTCATTTCCTTACACTAAAAAATCCAGTCAGGCAAAGTTTTGAAAATCACCATCTTGTCAAACGAGATCTGATGAAAACTGTCCATTTATGGTTACCAATCTACAAATTATTGTAGATTGGTAACCATAAATTCCCTTATAAAAAGCTATTTATTCAATAGTACATAACTTATTCAAATTGAGCTGATAAATTTCTGAATTATCAAATTACAAGAGGCTGTCCCGTGAAAGAAGACCAGAACGACTGGAAATTGACCACAAAATACTAGGTATAAAAATGAGGGTAAATGTTTTTTTCACCTACGCTGTTATTTACTTAAAACCATAAATATCTAAATTTATACCCAGCTCCGCAATAACCTGTGCAGATATTCCGCTCACCCTAAGAGATAAAACTTAATTATTTTAATTGGCTTTCGTATAATTGTAATTAAAATGAGTCACTTTAGAGAAATGTTAGTACCCTGTGTATTATCTAGCATGTGGCCTGTGACACAGCACGTGGTGCGCACCACTCCATGCACAAAGTGGGAGGAGCTTTGGTGGGGCGTGGCGATGGGCGGAGATTTTTTCATACCGTTTTCTAAGAGATTGTGCAGGTTGTATCGGCGTGGGCGCATGTCTGATTGCTGTGACTCCGCCCCCCACTTTCCGATGTAGTAGGTACTAGGCCTTGTCGATGTAGGTTCAGTACCTACATACATACCTGTTACTTTTATCAGTCGTACCTGTTATTTTTTTCTAAAACAAATACACGTCTCTTTGAGTAAAATTTTATTCACCAGCTTTGTTAAAAAAAAAAAAAAACTTTTTACGTTTATAGTTGTTTTATTTTTGAACAAATGCTTAAAGTCTTTCGACTATTATCAGGTGCTCTGGTTGGGACTCTTCGTGCAAATGTAGGAGAGGGCTGTAATCTGAGTGTGGGACGTGGGTGAGGGATAATGAAGGCTTGGTCATCACAGTCATAGGGACATTAATAGGATTTCACTTGTAACGATCACTTTTGGAAATAACTTCCTCCGAGTACGTGGTCGTGTGTCCTGTTCATCTTTCTTCACTGTCAAAACTGACGTTGTAAGCTAATGGCACCAGTGCTCGGTGTTCGTTGAAAAGGTCAAAGCAATGAGGCGCGCCGAAATGCTTAATAAAAACAGTAAATAATGAGTACCTGGTTCTATAAAATTAGGATTTCGCTCCATCACATCCCCTTAAGCCGTATTTTATTTAATGGTAGCCCTAGAACTCGTAGAACCAGCAAAATCCACGAAATTTGTCATTTACTGACCCGTACTGGGCCCGAGCCTGGGCAGTGGTGGCCCAGTGGTATTGGCCTCGTCTACGAGTTGTAGATCGTGGTTTCGAACCTAGCCAGGCGCATTACTTTGTGTAATTTATCATCACTATTGCTCTTAAAACGGTGAAGGAAAACATCGTGAGGAAACCGGTATGTCCTAGAAATAAAACATGATTTTACTATTAGTTTTATTCACGCGCAGTTTAAGACAATCGTCTACCGAGCGCTCGTCCATACTAAAAGAAAAAACGTTTTCCTTCCCCTAAATATTATCCATCTTAATGTTTTTTTTAGTATGGTTCTGACACAGTAAAAAACTAGGTTTATAGGTTTTCATTTTTTTCAAAATTTATAAACGTTTGAAAGTTACAGGTGCCTAAGAGTTACTATTTTTATGACAAAATCTTCATTGAAGTAAAACCTTTGTATTTTAAAAACAAAGAAGTTTTAGAAAAAAAAAGCAAAACCTACAAACCTAGAATATAATATTATGCTGAAACGAGTGACGCCAGAATCTAAGAGATTGGTCGTGATTTAGTATGTGAAAAACGTTTTCTCCCGAGAGACAAATTTCATATAAAAAATACTTAGTCGGTCGCGAGCTGCAACGCCCTCTATCGCGCGATCGTGGGTTTTTTCAACGCCCGAGAGGGACAGCACAAGTTTTTCTAAATACCTATTATTTGCAATGGCAGCCGCTATACTATCCTCTTAAGTTTTCACGTGTCTCAAGTTATCGGAACCTGTAAATCGAGCATGAAACTTAGTAGCACTCTCAACTAACTTATGCCCAAAGATAATGCTATCAGCTTATCAGGTTCAATTCGGTCTGAAGCAGTTTGGTCAAGATAGTTTCGATTCATTTCAACAGTAACAAAATATGATAATTAGTGATTGTTCTAATTAAACAAAGGGTAAACTAGTGACGTAAATTGCCATTAAATCTTGTTTAATTCGTCTAGTGGCCTCAAGGGCAATTTCCGTGCATAATTCCAGTGGTCCATGGTTCTCACAGGTCTGTGACCGCCTTCCGAGTTCGCGGAATTGTCTAAAAAGGCTACTGTGACTCTGGAACGTAAAGGGCTATTGAAAAAACGGGTGGATTTTAGTCAGTACGAGTCTGACAGTCCCTTCCGCGGAAGGATTCATTTGATGATTTTACAAACTAAACAGCTATCTTAAGACAAAACACATGTCTAAAAAAAGTGTAAATTCAAAATGACCCTTAAAACAGCGTTAAACGTGGTGTGAATGTAATTTTTCAGGTAAGTGAGAACCTGTTTGGTTCTCACCTTCGAAAATCTAAAAAAATAGCAGCACACCACACATACACTCACATGGCCTGCTCGGGAGCACCTGACAGTTTACAAGAATCGGATGGTGATGTCCAGTTCGCGGGTATTTAGTATCGTAATCAAGTGTTTTTTGTATGACACGGAAATGACTCATTAGATTGGGACAAATCTTTACGCATCCACAAATATAACAAAATAAGCAATTACAGGTTTATTTATTGTCAATGTCTCTTGGTTAGCTATCCATATACCCAAGAATATCAAAAGTTTGCTTGAAATTCCGCTCCATTAAAAAATATAAAATATTTTACACTCGATTTCGGAAAAGGGACAGGAAGGCTAATTCACGTAATTTTATGACGCGCCGATGAAGTAGCAGTGCAGTTGTAGTTAAGTTCAAGTTCGAGCGATAAACGGTATTCTTGTAATCTTTGAACTGCGCGTAAGCTGCGCGTGAACTGCACGTCAAACTGACAGGAGAGAAAAATCATTACCCACTAAATAATCGAATGGAATCGATTAAATTTCAATGAATATGACATTAATAAGATATTAAAATAATACCCCAGTACAAATTTTAGTGCTGATTCACAATCAAGATTCACAATCATGTTGCGATCGGAAACACTCACCAAAGACGCGCAGCAGTAGAATACCGATGATGCGATTTTTAAAATGTGCATGGGTATATTCGCCCGGATCAATTTCTTCTAGTAAATAGTAAAGGGATATTTCGGCAAAATCGTATATTTTTAAATAATATCTGTTTAATAATAATAAAATCAGCAAAAGTACTAGGCAAGCATAAGTTCAAATAATTCTCAGCAGGAGGATTATTTAAGTACATACCACTTTGAACTTATGCTTGCCTAGTACTTTTGCTGATTTTATTATTATTAAACAGATATTATTTAAAAATATACGATTTTGCCGAAATATCCCTTTACTATTTACTAGAAGAAATTGATCCGGGCGAATATACCCATGCACATTTTAAAAAGGCGACATCTGGCCTGTGGGCCAGTTTTTTTGTGGGCGAGATGTCCCATAACCCGTTTTTTCACTTCACATTTTTTTTTAGGAAAATTAAGAAGTAGTACGGAATTTATGTTACGCTCTCCAGTTAGAATATAGATTGGGACGTACGCTTAAAAATTTTGGGATGTGTATGTAACTTCTAACCATGTTTTTTTTTAAAAGGACAAAAAAAAAATGCCCTCTTCGTAGAAATGCCCAGATGATAACTGTGTCATCTTAATTTAAATTAATGATTTTTGATGCTGGATTCTGCAACTTTTCTTTACTAGCATAATTTTTGCACACTTAGCTTACAAAGGGAGAGCTAAAAACAACATTGCCTTGACTCATTTCTGCAATTTTATTCATAGTATTCATACCTACAATCACTATTTTCTTCTAATTATTATAGGAATAAAGGTTTAAGGGCGTACGGCAAAGCGAAAGCATCGTTTGATGAGTCGGAAAAGTTGTCACGCACCGCCACCAGCAGGCGCCTGTATCGCAAAATTAACGCAATCCAAAGTTTTATGTATTTCATTTCGTCAACTTCGACATTTCATAAAGTGTTCCCTTTACGCAAAATACATGTATTACTCTAGTAGAAATATTTTAATATAAGGATGTCGAAACATTTACCAAAACAAAATGATAGAAATCTTTATTGATGTGGATTAATATTTTGTGAATATTTTTATCATTCACAGTCTTAAATTTATTTTATAACATTTTGATGTCCCGAGATTACGAACAAAACTACTATTTTGGTAGAAAATTAATGATAATTGGCATACCTTACGAAAGTGACAATACCCAATTATCGTTAAGCCCCAAACACACGCGCGCACGGGTATGGGCGTGTGCGTTGTGTTCCACGCGCGCCGGAAAATGTGACAGCACAATAACGGGGCTCCCCCTTAGAGGGCCTACCTGGGTCGCGGACAAACGAATACAATACCGTGACCCCAGAACGTAAAGGGCTATTGAAATAAATCGTAGATTTTAGTAAGTATTCAGAGTCTGACAGTCCCTCCCGCCCTGCTCTGGGTAGGAGGACTCATTCGATTATTTTAACACGCTAAATAAAGCCCCAAACACACGCTCCTTTACTATCGTGCGTTCACAAAGCTGGTTGTGTGATATCTTTATATGTTCGAGAGTGGAAAGCTAAGGATGCTTGACGCCCTGTCCTCCACCATCTGGTGTTTGTATTAATTTTTGATGCATTTCGATGTAATGACAGACACAAGCGCCGCGTAAAATGGACATTAGTCGAGCAGCGGCGTGGATTTAGTAGTTTTTTACTCATATGAGGTACAGGTATAGGAGAACAGTTTAATGTCAGAACCTCTTTATAAATAAATCTTCATTCTATAATATCTTATCCACAGTATTTTTTTGGGACAAGGTTTTAATATCACTTTTCTGATAAATGAAACCTTTACAGATATTATCTATCGACTCCAAAAGCATGAGCCCAGTACTGATCTTTTATACTCCAAAGCAATCAATAGAGCGAGAAGCAACTTGTACCGAACACGCGGTGAGACAGCAATGACCACCGATTTTTCATCATAGTCGCAGCATTATACCACATTATACTATAGGCGATATTTAAATCATGGAATGAGGGTGGTGGGTGCTATGCCTTATTTGTAGTTGACAAGTAATTTTGAAGTATTCAAAATGACAACAGCAGTTTTCATTTAATTTATTTTATTCCTGTTTCTTCGAAATTGTTAAAATCTGTGACGAAACTAAATAAATAATAATAGAAGTGAAGTGCTTCTTATCCTATATCGCAGTTTGATACGATTAGAAGTTGTTTTCAGTTACATACTATCTCAAATTGTTGACTGCAAATCAGTGAATTTATCATTAGTTCATGTGAAATTGTATTTAGATGCATAAATATTAGATGGGAGGGGGATGGACACAGAGGAACCATCCGACAACAATAGTACGATATCACGAAAGCATTGATATAATATCACTGTGAGTAATTTATTATATTGATAGGAACAATTCGTAATGTATAGAATCATACGTATTCTAACATTTCCCTTGTTTGCTCTGTAAGGGTCGTCAGGAATTTCCTGCGATGATTTTCAGAAAGTTTGGTTTATTTTATTCTTGATTTATTAATGACTAGCTGTGCCCGCAACTTCGTTCGCGTGGATGTCGGAATTTAACAATGTATTTTTTAGTGCGAAGCGTTTTTAGGGTTCCGTAGTCAACAAGGAACCCTTATAGTTTCGCCATGTCCGTCCGTCCGTCCGTCCGTCCGTCCGTCCGTCCGTCCGTCCGTCCGTCCGTCCGTCCGTCCGTCCGTCTGTCCGCAGTTTAGCTCAGAGACGCACAGTACTAGAGAGCTGTAATTTGGTGTAAATATACGGATTTGTTGTGCCAAAAAAGTGGTAAAATAAAATCTCGTAAAATATTTTTTTTAGGGTACCTCCAGTACTTACACGTAAAGTGAGGATTTTTTTTTTCTCGCGTACCCCTTAGTGTGGGATATCATTAAATAGGCCTTTAAAAAATAATGATAGTTTCCATTAACAATTTTTTGATAAAAAAATTCGTTTGTGAAATATTAAGCTTTAAAGTGCTAAATTTTGCTCGATTCGAGTGTCCCCCCCCTCTACCAGCTAAACGGTTATGTTTGGGGGTGTGAAAAAATTCACAATAGTAGTACATATAACGAAGTTTAAAAGAAAATTATCATGACTAAGTAGGCTTTACAACTTTACGAGTAATAGTCGACCAACTTATAAAATGTACTTGATATCATATTTTCTTAAACAAAATGTATCGGAGACAACTGCAAATGTAACTTTGTCAACTTTATTTTTACAGCTTTAATAGGTATGTTTTTTGGGGAAAGGTAGGTTTTTATCGTCAACAATTTTTAACTAAATTCAAAAAAGAAGGAGGTTCTAAATTCGTTGTAATCTTTTTTCTTATGTATTTTCCCCGATTTCTCAAAGACTCCTGGACCGATTTTGAAAATTCTTCATTTTAAAATTAAATTCAGCGAATCAGTTTAATTAGTTCGCATAAGTATTTTGATGGGCAACTACGGAACCCTACACTGTGCGTGGCCCGACACGCACTTGGCCGGTTTTTTTATAAATCATATCGTTTTCATATAAACCCTATATTTAGAATTTATTTGACGTGTTTTTAATAAACGCCCTCTGTCGTTCAAAGGCAGTAGTACTATTCAATTGCCACTGGATTAGAGCACCCATTCCATCTCATTCCATCCCACTCCATCCGACTTCATCCGACTCCATCCCACTCTATCCCACTCCATCTCACTCCATCCCTCTCCCTCCCATTTCATCCCACTCCATCCCACTCCATCCCTCTCCATCCCACTCCATCACACTCCATCCCACTCCACCCCACACCATCTCATTCCATCCCACTCCATCCCACATCATCCCACTCCATCCCACTCCATCCCGCTCCATCCCAATTTATCCCACTTCATCCCACTCCATCCCACTCCATCCCACCCCATCCCACTCCATGCCACTCCATCCCACTCCATCCCTCTCCATCCCACTCCATCCCTCTCCATCCCACTCCATCCCACTCCATTCCACTCCATCTCACTCCATCCCATACCATCCCACTCCATCCCACACCATCCCACACTATCCCACTCCATACCACTCCATCCCTCTCCATCCCTCTCCATCCCACTCCATCCTACTCCATCTCTCTCCATCCCGCTTCATCCTACTCCATCTCACTCCATCCCGCTTCATCCTACTCCATCCTCTTCCATAACATTTCATCCCATTCTATTGTGAGTCTAATAAAAACCTTTTCTTTCTTTCTTTCATTCCATTCCATTCCATTCTATTCCATTCCACTCTACTCTACTCCACTCCACTCCAGTCCACACCATATTTGAATAGGTTTGTAGTTTTTCTATTCCAAGCAGCTAGATCGCGCTACTGAACTGCGCGTCTCGGTGTGAATTGACCGTAATTTTACTTCTGGAACACTTTAAATTCAAATATCTTTTGATAGACTGATCCGATTTTGATGAAACAAAAACTAAATGTTACTTCAAGTTACGGTCAGTCGTTGTGTATTAAAGTTATCTACATAGCTTTCGTACATTTTACGTGATGCCCGAACAAATAAACATACAAACAGACAAACAGACAAACAGACATACAGACAAAAATTCTAAGAATGCTAGAAATGGGTTCTATTGGTTGTCCTCTAACACGCTGGCTATATTTTTTGAGTTTTTTTTTAATGTACAAAAATTATTTTTCTACAGTTTTATTATATGTATAGAATAGAATAGAAAATAATTTGTTATTGAAAAAAGAAAGTTTACGTGACTTATTTACAGTCATGTCCGTTTACAATCACGTCCCATTGAACACATCGAAACATAGTTTTGAATAATCTATAAGCCTACGTATCATTCGTTTGTATTTTCTCGATCTTTTTATCCATTACCAATTTTATTATTACGAAAATCTGACAGCCGCGATCTGAAAAAAGTGTCACAGGTCTAGCCTGTAAGAGCCACGCTGGCTGACTGATTCGTCAAGGAACGAAAGTGATGACACTACTTGTAAAAGGCAAAAAATGAGAGGACGATAGTGAATGTGTGCTCAGAATAAAACGGCGTATGTGCCCAAACATATTGACGTCTTTTTATGAATTAAAATTGTTATTAATTGAAAAACTGTCTTTACAGAATTTAGATAGTGGTATTCTCTACAATTTAAAGTAACATCTTTTCCATAACTCATAGTAGTTATGCCATAAAGTCCAAAAAAGAAAAAATATAGACCTAACTTTGCATTTTTTTTGTATCGAGAAAATTTCAATGAATCGTGTTTTCAACTTTGTGAGAATTTATATCATATAGTCAATTACTATATTCCAAGTTTTAAGATCTGTAGTCCATATACGTACGAAGAAAAGTAAAAAATAAAAAGCGTATTTTTATTGACCCATCACCTTAATTGATTAGTTAACAATTTATAACGAAGTTGTTCAGGTGCTTCCAAAACAACAGTAACGAACTAGATAAAGATATTTTTATTTGTCCAACACATGCGCAAATTAAGCAAGCAAGTTATTATTAAGTAACATAACTAATTTTGTTCCGTATGAGATCTCACAAGTTTTTAGGGTTCCGTAGTCAACAAGGAACCCTTATAGTTTCGCCATGTCCGTCCGTCCGTCCGTCCGTCCGTCCGTCCGTCCGTCCGTCCGTCTGTCCGCAGTTTAGCTCAGAGACACACAGCACTAGAGAGCTGTAATTTGGTGTAAATATACGGATTTGTTGTGCCGAAAAAGTGGTAAAATAAAATCTCGAAAAATATTTTTTTTTAGGGTACCTCCAGTACTTACACGTAAAGTGAGGATTTTTTTTTCTCGCGTACCCCTTAGTGTGGGGTATCATTAAATAGGTCTTTAAAAAATATTGATAGTTTCCATTAACAATTTTTTGATAAAAAAATTAGTTTGTGAAATATTAAGCTTTAAAGTGTTAAATTTTGCTCGGCTCGAGTGTCCCCCCCCTCTACCAGCTAAACGGTTATGTTAGGGGGTGTGAAAAAATTCACAATAGTAGTTTATATAACGAAGTTTAAAAGAAAATTGTCATGACTAAGTAGGCTTTACAACTTTACGAGTAATAGTCGACCAACTTATAAAATGTACTTGGATTACATATTTTCTTAAACAAAATGTATCGGATTCAACTGCAAATGTAAGTTTGTCAACTTTATATTTACAGCTTTAATAGGTATGTTTTTACGGTATGTTTTTTGGGGATAGGTAGGTTTTTATCGTCAACTATTTTTAACTAACTTCAAAAAAAGGAGGAGGTTCTAAATTCGTATTTTCCCCGATTTCTCAAAGACTCCTGGACCGATTTTGAAAATTCTTCTTTTTAAAATTAAATTCAGCGAATCAGTTTAGTTAGTTCGCATAAGTATTTTGATGGGCAATTACGGAACCCTACACTGTGCGTGGCCCGACACGCACTTGGCCGGTTTTTATATTGAAAGAGCAGCGTTGCAAAACTTGGCGTTTTTTACTTTTAGGTATGTTTTAGATCGGATCTATTATATCGTCATTACATCGTCACGAGTTGCTATATAGATTACAAAGTCATCAAATCAAGCGATAAATGTAGATTACTATTATTACGATTACTAATTGATCGATCACGCAGACAATCCTAAAAAAGTGATTAGTGTGAATACATTGATATTAATAAGATTACAATATGATTATTACGATTACTGATCACAGAGATTTCTTGAAGTAAATAATCCACTAAATAATTATCTGTTAAAGTATTTTCTTTTCTTTTTTACTTGACTCAGAAAATATTAAATGATTTTATCTAAATACACATACTCAATGAAAAATAAAGAATATAAATAACTAAAATATAATAAAAAAACATTGCAAAGCGTTAAAAAATCCTTTTCAACGCTGTCAGCTGGTAATGTGCAAAAGAGACTATAGCGGTATTGCCTCCTTGTATGGCAATGCTTACCCTCTGGCCAACCGCGGTGGTGGACGCCCACGGTGACGGACGTCGCAAGATGATCTCTGCTGGCCACTGTAGGCGCGGGCATGCAGGCGGCGAGTAAAGGGCAACTCGCTGTCCGACCATGGACCATGCCCGGGTCGACGGCGGCGGCGCGCCGTGTTCCACGCGCGCCTCAAAAAGCGTCATAGTACCCAACTCACAGGCAGTGCCATCCCTGTCCCCTGGCATCAAGACCGAAGACTATAAGAATAAGCTCCTTCGTAAACAAGCCGATTCAAGTTTCCGATAACTTACAACTTTGGTATCCATTGACGCGAGGCTTTCTATGAATATCGGTTTCGAGAAAAACCAGAGAGACCGACATAGCTCATAAAATTTGCAAGTTGAAGTGGCAATGGGCAGGCCACATCGCTCGTAGAGCTGACAACCGATGGGGAAGAAAAATTCTCGAGTGGCGACCACGGACCGAAAGACGCAGCGTAGGCAGGACACTAGGTGGACCGACGACAACGTGAGGGTCACGGGCAACCGATGGATGCAAGTGGCGAATTGTCGTTTGGCGTGGCGGTCTAAGGGGGAGGCCTATGTTATGATGATGAAGGTATCGAAGACTTGCGTCGCCTTGTGTACGAAGTGACTAACAGTTAAGCAGATCCTAAAAATATCTATGATCCCATACCTATTCAAGATAATAGTACAAAATAACACGCAAAAACAACACAGAATGTTTTTTACCTTTAATTAGCAATTTGCGAGAATAGATAAAATTAAATTGACGGACCTCAAGTGACCCGGCTAATCAAACTGCTTGTGTATTATTTTTAATTATTTACTCAAGACCGAAGTCTTATATACCTTTTTTGTGTACGTTCTATGAAATGGGGGTTTTATATTTCATCATTATTAATTAGTCAGTAATATTAGTCAGCTGCATCCGGTTGGCGTTAAGTACTGCTGGCCTATCATGGCATCTTCAAGCGATAGTAACTCCACTGTGCGAAACAGACAGAGTTATACAAGCTAGCACCATCTCGTTCCCACACTGCAATTACTCTCACCTAGGTAGGCGACCTGTAGCCTGTCAGTTTGCTGATAACTCATTGTGGCGCGTGTGGCAACTCGCCGTCGAACCTAGACTGGTCCTTCATCGGGCGGCGAGTAATCTGGGTAGCTCGTCAGACGCCAGTCTACGGTGACGTCAGTCTCGGTAGACGCCAGTCTACAGTTTACAAAAGTCACCCTGCGTTTCTGCTTAGGGCGTTTCCCGCGGTACCTACAACAGAGGTAGAGGAAGTTCTTTCCTCGATAGCACAGCTTTGCTGATTCCCTCTCACAGAGAGGAGGCCTGTGTCCCAGCAGTGGGAACATTATAGGATGATGACGATGATGACTGCTTCGCTGAAAGAGGTGACTGCTTCCCATTTAGCCCCTTTGTACACTAAGCAAGTCTCCGATACCTTGGGACTTTGGCATCTATTGACGCGTGACTGTGTATGAACCTCTATTGATTTGTATGGCGACAATTGCCTGGATACTAAAGTCGCAAGGTATCGGCAATTTGCGCCACCAGGCGCATAAAGGGGCTTGCTCTGGCTCCGTAACATTGCTACGACCGAGCCGAACGCAAGGGGTCGCCGACAGACGTCTAAAGCTCAAGTGAGCAAGCGGTAGACATCTACTGTATGCTCCACTGTGTGCTTTGGACAACCGGACGTTTCCTAGCGCCGAAGCCGACACAGGGACCTCCCGAAACAAACGTGGAAGAACCGAAGGACCTGCGTCATGCTGACACGGTCTTTTGCCCAAAGATAAAGATACTTGCAAACTAAACTTCTTTACAATATTGTAAACATGCATTGTACAAACTAGTATTGAAGAAAGTAGAGTTTCTAATGTTTCTGTACGAAAAAGAATACGGTTACTATGAGGGTGTTTTTTTTTAAAACGTCGCCACACACTAGGAATTTCTCCTGTGTCGTGGGTGCGTTTACAAACATATAAACTCACATAATACGTCATACTTGTGGATCATATAAATATTAGCTTCGTGCGGGAATCGAATCCGCGACACGCAGCGCAACAATCCAATAGCTCAGCCACTACGCTAACGGTTTGGTGATTGAAAATGTACATTCCTAGAATTGGCTAACAACGCGAAAAACATCGTAATTAACCTTTGTACCAACAAAACAGTAAATCGAACTTTTCAAACACATTTTCCTTGTACCAGATTTCAAATCGGTGTCGATCAAAACAACCATCTACTTATTCTACTCTTGCAAACTAGGTTATATCTTCTCAGTAGCACTATATTAATCAGCAATGTACTTTACTGTTATCACGATTTATTGCTATAAAGCCCTTGTTATCAGTATCAATTACTTCTGTCAATTGGGTTATGAATAGTACTATTTGTTTATTTTGATTGTTGTCTTGTTTACTATAATTTGAGCTTTGAGCAGACCGCCAGCTTTTTGAATGAGGTGTAGAGCTTTTAAAATGTAATTTTTTATTAATCCCTTAATTGCAGATCTAAGAATTTTTGTGCATTTCTTTGTGAATAGCAAAATTGTAGGTACCTAATTCCATATTAAGTTTTGCTGTCTGTCATAATCAATGTCTGTCCCACGAGGGTTAGCAGAAACCACAAAACGCTACGATTCTGACGTACTCTTTTCGATGCATTTTAAAACAAAACAAATATTTGTGTTAATTATCTTTTTACAAGTAAACTTACGCTATTTCCCCCATGGAGGTTGGCAGACAACAGAACGCAGTGATGTTCAGCTACGATCGTCATAAGACTCCATAACATCCGTAGTTCATTACATTTTTTTTTGCACTTTTTCATTAATAATATTCGTCATTGGTGTTGGTGGAAAAAATACATATCTTTGAAAAAAAAAAACATATGAAAACGTTGATAAACGTACCTAGGCCTTATTTCAATATTTATCGCATGTATTAACTTTATTTTTTTGTTTATAACGAATAAAGATTTTTCACGTTTACAATTTGGCAACCACAACGTCTGGAAATGATGCAAGTCATAATGCTCAAAATCATGTAGATCAGCTATACAATAATTTTAGTTTTTTTTTTTACCTATAAGTGCATAGTACAATGACGTTACGTACTGCGCGAACCGCATTTGACCACAAATCATTACAAAATCATTATTTTCTTGACCCCCTTTTCAACCTGGTACATACTCCTAATGTTTACGTCGACATGTGACCCCATGCTCGATTGAAATAACCTAATTATTAGACCAAACAACAGCAATGTCCTATTTTCTAAGTAGCTTTTTATCAATTATTAATTGTTGTTTATATTAAATTGATTGTCATAAATTATTGTCTTAGATAAAGTTATTGTTTGGGGACAAAATAATGTAGATCCCAATGAAGGGTTATCGTGTGCGGCATGGCGTAATGTCGCTATGGTGCAATCGAACTTTGATTGTTTCGATTAAAAAAAAATGGAACGTCGATGACTTTTACTCAATAGTTGTTGTGATTTAAGTTTTTCTTATTTTTTTCATTATAAAACTGCAATTTTCGAGTATACAATGTAATTGTTAATAAAATAACGAGTGACTAGCAGTTTTTTTTCTGATTTAATAATTTGAGTTGAACGGCCATTTTGAAAAGTTTCAAATCGTTCTAAGTGTTCCTTTAAAAAATGTTGCAACAAATTAAAAGGATCGATGTAAGCTTTCTGTTGCTTTAAATATCAATAACCAAATAATCTTTTACGTTACCTTCATAACATTTGTTTTGAAAAAAAAACTTCACAGTGAGGCTCAATTATTGATACGGTTTTTAATTCAATTAAAAATAACTGAATTTTCGTGACAGTTTTTAAAGACAAGTATTTTAAGACGATCCGATTTACTACAAAAAGATATGTCTGTTAAACGCTTGTCTAAAAGAAGTTAAACTGCAAAAAGGGGTTTTTATAGACAAATGTTTAACAAATCTTTAACTTTTTGGTAAGACGGTTTGAACTTAACAGAAGCCGAAGGGAAAAGCTAGACTTTAATGTTCTAATTGTTTTTCTCTTTGTTCACAGACATACTCGATAGCCTGTATCCTCCTGGTCGTATGCCTGGCGGTCCTCGTCCGGGAATCGAACGCGAGACCCCCATGGATGGCACCTGGCAGCGGAGTCTTTAATGAATCTACTGAATGCCACACAGATGTAAGTAATTTAGACATATTTTCTAATTTCCTCTTCAACCAGCATTTACAATAACTGGACTGGAGTGGCCTGTTGGTCTAGTGGTTAGTGACCCTGAGGTCGTGTGTTCGATTCCCACCCAGGACAAATGTTTGTGTGATGAGCACGATCATTTGTTCTGTGTGTAATTTATCTATAATATGTGTGTAATTTATCTATAATATGTATGTATTTAGAAATATATAAGTATGTTTATCAGTTGTCTAGTACCCATAACACAAGCTCTGCTTAGCTTGGGACTATAATTATGGCGTTGTATGATAGTTGTGAAAAGAAAAAAAAAGTAAAGCTCAAGGACATTTAAGGGCGTTAAAGTCGAACGGTATATCATGCAAATGAAGTCGTCGTTTTTCAAAATTACTGAACCGATTTTAATAAATTTTCACAAGCGCAAGGAGGTACATAGGTCTTTAAAGTTGTCTGAGAACATTCAATTAGAAAGAAAGAAAGAAAGAAGAAAGAAAATTATTTTATTTTTTTTACAGAAAGGCATGCAAATTACTTAAAAATAAAACTAGAAATTAAAAAGTTAACTTAATCTAAACATAAAAAAATAGACATAATAACACAAACAAAATTTGACAGCTGCATGCCATGACTGCAAAAAGAAACGTCGAACTTGTTAATTACTAAACTAGTCCGATTTAAAACTTTCACGGAAACAAATGTTTTCAGCTCAGTTAATAATTATTATGATGGAAAATGTTTTGTCTTCTCTGTTTTGTATGTCTGTTTAAAGTTCAAATCTTTGTTATTAAGCACCTAATCTTTATTTTAGAAATTAAGAGTAGTAGAGTAGATAGTTTCGACAGTATACTCAAAGAGGTGCTTTTGAATTAGTTGCTGAAAACTTGTAGTATTAATGTGATTTTTTTTTTTAATTCAACTAAATTTTCGATAGGTACGAGTAACAAAAATTATTTAAAACCAAAAACATTGACACCCAAAAATATATTAAAGTCATGATTATCACGCCACAGGGTCAGGACAGAGGTCTGAAGCCAAATGATTTGGTTTTTTTTTACTTTAGTTGGCACATAATTTGTTTAAAATTAAGTGTTTTTTAGATAAACCGTAATAATTACGAGTAGGTTAATTCTTATCCGTATGTTTGTTAATTTTGTGCTAAAATCGTAGAAGTAATCAGTAGATTGTGTGTTCTCTCGTTTGTGGAATATTTTACTAAGTTACCTACTTGTATGTATATATCTTCATACGAGTATATCTTTGTTAAAAGCACTAGGTAGGTATACATAAAATAAACATGCATTTTTTTAAGATAATCACTAACGTACGTGACTTTGAGAACATAAATAATGCTTGGAAGAAAAAAAAGTTGTGTCAAAATTACTTTTTTTTTGTACAGACGCCAGCCAGCATATCAAGCTACCACAATCTGTGAATTATTAATAGATTTCCAATCTTATCACAATAGCGGAAGGTTAATGGTTGATTGGTAAAAAATGACAGATTCAGGTCGGTTGACCTTTTATCATCTGTACAATCTTTTCTTTTTGTTGTCGACTTTTTTCTACCATTCTTTGCCGAATTATTCAGGTAGGATTTGTTCTTGTTTTATGGCAAAAGACTAGCTGTATAACATGAAACTTATATCATCTACTGGTAAATACACCTATGCGTAAAGGCCGATTAACACCTCTGTGTAAAAACCACGTGTATATACCGCCTTATCTACGTGCTGGACGGCTTAGGGTGCTCCCACATCTATCGACGCGGAATCGGCTTTTTCCGACGCCTTTTCTCTTTCTGTCGCTTAGAACTGCCATTACATTGCTTAGAACAGCCGCGGCCGCCTCGAGGATTCCGCCGCGTGCTGTCGCATTATGCTTTCTGTCTCGGTCTAGCAAATGGCAGTTCTAATGAAAATAAACATCTGTGAAATAAGACGGACTGTGTTTACTCTTCACACTCGTTCTTTTTTTGATTCTGTATTAAAAGATTATTTCTCTTTGTTCCAGGATGAACTCTTAGACCTTTGCCAGAGATGTGCCAAGCTAACGAAATCTAAGCTAGCGTACCCAGCTTGTTGCTCAACAGACCTTCAAGCCAGGAAATGGTGTTCAGACTATGTGTACTTCGGTCGAGGACAGTACGACTTCTACTGATCCAATAATAGGATTTAAGTATTTTTTACATATTTTTAAGTTTGTAAATAATAATGTTAGCTGAATTCTCAAAACTAATTTTTATAGTCACTTTTAAATCTCAAGAAGACTGTTTTTGGACGGTCAGAAAAACAGTTCTACGCCTGTCAATTCATAAGTCAAAAAAACATTGGGTACGTTTAGCCGATATATTATCTGAGCAGCACTAAAAGAAAAATGGCGAATGCTGAGTAGCGTAGGCTGAGACAGCTGTCAAAATGCTTCGTCTGAACTCAGCATGGTTTCAGCCGGTAATTTATTCAGCATAGCTGACTGTTCAGCATTTTCTATCCAGACTTTGTATCGGCTAACCGTACCCATTGTTTTTTTTACTTTAATTTGAAATCGGAAATTTAATCAGTTTGATAGTCAGAAAAACAGTACTTTAATGTGATATCAGAGCAAATAATTTTAATCGGTTTGACAGTCAGAGAAATGTTTTACAATTACTTTGACAACCAGAATAAATTACTCTGTTACTTTTACAGTCCGAAAAGCGTAAAATAATAAGTCATAAATGTGGTGATTGAGGATTCGGTTGTATGAATATAAATATTGAATTAAAAAGCCATTTTGCATTTATTAAAACTAGATTTTCTACTAATTAATGGCTTCTTAATTGTTTATAGCAGTCTCATTAAGTTGTTTTAAGGACAGGAAGTAAACTTCATCGTCTATAAAAGGTTACAATTTTGTCATAAAATAAAAATGTCATAAAAAGTCTAAGGTATTATTTGCACTTTTGACATTGAGTCATGAGTTTCAAGAAGTTTGACTTTGTAACCCTTCATAGAAAATCAAATCATAAACCTAGTTTCTTTAAATCTGAATGCCAGTCTTACCTTATAAGTTTTTTATTGTAAAAAACGTAAGTATGTATTTTAATTATACATTAAAATGTAGTTATTATTTTAATAACAAAAAGAAATGTACATAATTATAGGATATAAGTTCCAGATAATAAAGTCAGTTAGGTATATTTTGCAGAAAGCATTTAAAACGGAAAACCACAAATATCTTTGTAAAACAGAATTATAATTTTGTACGAATATCTACACTTCTCAAAATTTTTCACAATGTATTCCTTCAAATGTTATAAATTATATAACTTCAAATAAAACCATTATTATTGTAGAAATTGAAATTTACATTTGCAGTTTTATGAATCATTTCTACTTAGCTGTAATTTTTGATATTCAAAAATATCTTCGAATGATCTAGATGAATTCAGTTTCAATATTTGACTCTACTTTCTAAAACAGAAAAAAAATCTATGAGTTCGTCTTGCCATGCCTTCAAGGAAATTTTTAATTTGTTATTGTATGTAACGTTTTATGTAGTAAATAAGTCTAGCAATGCTAATGATTGGAATGTTACGTGTGTTCACTACATTAATTAAAATTTATTAGATTACAGTAATTAGCAACCTTTGCTCAATGATTCATTGAATTGGCTATTTTTAACTAACAAACAAGATAATTTATATAAAATAACGAAAATTTATTACTCGTAATATCATTTTAGCAATAAACTGGATTTTAGTTTCCCTTTTTTAGTTCACAATCCAGTAAAGTCACAATTCATTGATTGAAATGAAAATTAAAAATATGGAAACGTTTGTTTCGAAAACAAAAGCTGTGATACTAAAATTTTGTAAATATTTTTTTAATTTTAATGAAATTAAATGTACCTAAGTGTACTTTTAAATTTTAAGTTAATGTACGAAATAAATGATTTTGTAAGAAGAAGAATAAAGTAAAATATAAAACTGATATTTAACTTGTTTTATTTTATTAAGTTAAGCAATAAATATGACACAAATTCAAGTGTGGAGAAAAGTTAATATCTTTTTTATGCCCAGCTCGGTCATAAGAATTTCTTAGCAGCAGTCGCGATGTCTGGATTACAAGCATATTAACGTTTGTCTAAAACATATCTTAGTTATCAGTAAAACTCTCACTCTCTTTTATTTACTAGTTTTCTTCTGGGTAAGATCAGTCTATCGTAGACAGTCTCTGTCACCTCCTTGTGATCTACGCCAGGCACCATTAGGCGCCATAGGCTACCTGTAATCTGCTGCGATAGTAAAGTGATCCCAAAGGCGGTGGCGAGACTTCATCAAAGTCGCCTGGCTTGCGACCAGCATCCTGCCGGACTCCGGCTTTTTTTTTTACTGTTTTATCGATGCGCAGGTGATCCAGTTCCATGATGATCATGATGATGATGATGCTGTTTATTCCGGAAAATGGCAGTTCATAGAGCTTATCACGATAAGATTTCTGTATTATATCCACAGCGTACCTGAAGTATTACTTATTTCAAAAATTCTATGAAATATCGTCTCTAGTGTACGAAAGGAACGGGGCCCCCCTCTAGAAGGCCAAAGCCTGCCGGGGTTGCGGGACTCATTACTGTGACAATGGAACGTAAAGGGCTAATAAAAGACACCGTGGATTTTAGTCAGTACAAGTTTGACAGTCCCTCCCACCCTACGGAGGTGGGAGGACTCATTTGATGATTTAAACACGCAAAAAAAAAGGTGTACAAAATTAGAATTAATTTTAACCAAAAAAGATTCGTCATGTCCCCGTTTACTTTATGTCACTAAAAGTGAAAATAACGATAAGGCATCACAGTAACAAAATAAAACAACAGTTAAAAATCCATAAATTAATTTAATAACACTATTCGACATATTATAACAAGTTTGTATGTACAAAACCTCATCTAATACCTTTATTATTATTTTGTTTCTATACGTTTTGCGACGCAGCGGAATTATTTCACTATTTTTAGGAATTTTAATCATAATTTGTGACATTGCACTTTAACTTTATTTTTAATTATAGCAAGGTTAATGTAGTAACATGTCTGGTACGGAAGATTATATTAAGACAAATTAATAAGTGAAAACAAACCAGATAACACGTAATTAAAAATCTAAAATTAATTTGTTTACTGTCCTCTCATCTAATTATGATGATTAATGAGTAACTGTTCATAATTAGATTAAGATAGCAAAATATTTATTTACTTACTCTTTCACAACAAATTATCGACTCTTAAAAAATGGAGACTAAAAAAAACAAAAACTTTTTTAATAGTGAAATAATGTCCACGTTAGTCACGGCACTCATATAGAGCGCATTTCTAGTGCTTTATTTATTTAGAAAAAAAAGCAAAATATCGGCGAAGAATACCTTTTTAGTACTTTTTCAAAATCAAGAAAAAAAATGTAAAAAAGGTCCTTTTTTCTAAAATTGTAAAATTTGTCCGCCAGTATTTTGTATTTTTTTCTCCGTTTATATTTACATTAGTATGACAGTTAAACTTATTTAAGTACGAAAAATTGTTTTAGTCTCACAAAGTTTTTTTTAATCACGATTGTAGAATGGTTAAAACTTAAGTTGAAGCTGTAATGATCATTAAAAAAGATACAATAATTTTTAAAGGGACTTTTTTATTTTTCAGACTATTATCACATTTATATCAACAATGTTATTAAAAAGCGATGTTAAAAATAAATTTAAAAAATACAAAATGTCACTAAATTGTAAACTTATGATAAAAATTTGTGATTCGTTGTAATAAGTCGTACAAAAATCGGTGAGAAATAAAATAAAAGTAAAAATATAAATGCCGATTGTGCTACGGGCCATTGTTTAACATTATATTGTGAACACATCTACTCGAGCGTGCAATTTCGCACGATTGCACAATATTCGTGCAAATACCCAATCTAATTCATCTATCTTTGGATAGTCTTAGGTCTTTCGACTAATATTTTTACACGATAAATGTAATTTACACTAAAATTTACAAAGATACGGTTTTTAGCTAAAAATCAACTAATCTTTGTAGACATTCCCGCTTGGACGGATATTAAAATCTCTATGTGTTGCCAACCTACTTGAAGCTTTGCTGTGCTGTATATTAAATCTATTTTGTACAGTGAACGAAGAAAACATGGAAGAGTAACTTCAAACAAAATCTGTTTGATAGACGGCCCACGACGTTTGTTTTCTTAAAACAGCTAGTTTGTTCTCTATTAACATCACGAAGTTATGATTGGGTAGGTTGTCAACGCTCGTTTCTAATTGGCTAAGCAACGCATAGTAACAATGACATCATTGGCGCTAGAAATGAACACATGACATTAATTTGACGGGCTGCAAAAATTGTCAAAGTGGACGAGTTATATAAAAAGTAGCAATGAAAGATTTGAATATTTTTTATTAGGTATGTATTTTTATTTATTTTGCATTTGATGTAGATACACTCAGATCAAAGAAATAGGCAGATAGAGCGCTCAGATCACGCGAGTGGGTCCACCAAAGTTAATACAAAATCAAAATCGAATACAAAGTCGCGACAGTACCAAGCTACGCGTCATACCAAGCTGCCGTCGTTGTTGTTTTTTGCCAAAATATGCCGTCTTATGTCTTTAACCATCGTAAAAGTTGTTCTCAAAAACAAACAAAACATTATGGAATGTAATTCTATTTAATTTTGTATTAACTTTGGTGGAGACACTCGCGTGTTCTGAGCAGAACGCTCAGTCTGCCTATTTCTTTGATCTGAGTAGATACATAACAACAAAAAGTTCACGTTTATATTTACATAAAATGGCTCATACGACTATGTATGCATATACAAAGAAATAAAAAAAGAAAGAAAGAAAACCTATATAACTGGCACCTACTGTGAGCTACGGCCTCCTAAGAGATTTAACAAGAAAGTCTTATTGTCTTTTGTTTAAAAATGAATAACAGATATGGCTAACATAGCTTGCTTTACCAAAATGTCAAAAATGTTGGATAATATATTTAAAAAGAGCCCGGATCGTTTATAGATTCTGGTCGTTTTTTCGTCATATAAAAATCGTCATCTTAAAATGGACTGAACAAAATAATGTTGTTTTGCTTAGGGACCAGTCGTTTTCCTGTCTCTCCAAGCGAACTGATCTCGTCCATTGTTCTTTGAGATTTAGATCTTGTGGAAATCTGTCAAAGGAGCAGAGTGTTTTGTAATGTACCATAAAGAAAACAAACATATTTACTTCAAACATTCAACATTAATTTACTTAGTCCATCGGGCATAACTCCTCCGAGACACGATTGATAAGCCCCGCCTACCGAGGCACGATCTGCGTTGGGTCATTATCGGGCGCTAGGAATGCTTCTATGTTTTCTTCGTTCACTGATTTTGTAGCTCAAAATGGAATACACAAAAATGACCTTGATCTTGTGAGAGGTCTGCATATTTGAGCTACAAAAAGATCAGACTAGTAATTGGCTATTTTCATTACTGCTTTCTCTGGTAAATATAAATTAGGAATAACACTAATATGGATAGATTTTCTAGAATAAATAGACTTCCTAAGCTTTAAATATGTAGCAAAATTATTACATTCTCGATTGAACCGAATACCCTGTTGAAAGCAAAAAATAATCGTATTAATCGTATTGATTTTTTTTCTGTTGCTATTAAACTAGTAACGATGAGCAAAAAATAAGTCATCATTTCTAGACGCGTACAGGTTTATGCGAAATAATAATTAGAAAATAATTATAAATTAATTAATTTTAAAGGTTTAAAAAATCTTTAAGATGTTTTTCTTTCACATGGGTAACTTGGTCTGTTACTTGGACTATTACAAATATTTTAAGAAACTATTTTAAGTACAATTAAACGTGAACATTTCATCAGTTGCGTTATAAGTAGATTGCGCATATTTTCAGGGAACTGTCCAAAAATATTTATGAAAACAACTATTTTATTTCCTATAATAATTATTCTGCTTAAAACAAAGTTCATTTAGCACAAAATTCATACTAATGACAACTAGATCTTTCGGTAGTTACATTTATATAAGAAATCTATTTTTATTTACAATTTTTACGACAACCTTCTAAAATGTACAAATACAGGATAACTTCAGCAATATTTTTTAATTACATTGTTTTTTTACTATTTTTCAACTTTGATCACTTGGTTGTCCAAAGATTTACAAAATATCAAGAAATAAAAAGTACAAAAATATTTATTATAAACGTAGTTTGAAATAGAAAAATGCAAGAAATATATTTAATTAATGACAAGTCAACAATTTAAATTACTTAATACGAAAACGATAAAAATGCGATAGCGTTCGTTACTTAAATAATAAACTAAAAATACGCAAAAAAAAGTCGTAAAATGTTAGTCAACTGGTTTTTCTTAAAGCACCAAAAATGTTTTATTTTTTGGCAATACGAGTATTTTTAACATTTTTTTTTCAAACGTTTATAACTAGTAACAACAGTATTCCATTGAGACACGCAATATTTCGTGACAAAAAATAACAATTTTTTTTAAAAAGTTTTCATTTTCTTTGACAACCAAACCGTAATCACAGCATGTCTTCTTTATCATATATTTCCTGTAATTTTTGTTGTTCTTTTACTTTTTTCATTTGAGCGTAGATCGATGCTGCCTTGTAGTTGATGGGCCCGTAGTCTTTTAAGTCAGCGTCTGCATATATGAATTGGTCTTCGGGTCTGAACGGCTGAGGAAAAAACAGAAAAAGTTTTAAGAAAACTTTTTAGTTTTAGTTTTTTTTTTCATATTTTTTTTTTTGGATGAGTAGACATATAGAAACACATACATAAAATAAAATACAATGGTAATATGTGTTAAGTGCAATGCTATGAAAATATAAATAAATATAATTTTAAATATTTTAACGCTATTAAATAAAAAGCCAAGTATTATTTCATTTTTAGTTGCTGTTATTTTAAAAATTTTCAATTACCAAAATTATGTGTAATTTATAAAGTAATATTTTGATAAAATAATAATTTTAGAAAGCGATGAACTAAAAAGCGCAATGAATCCGAAATGAATTTTGAAAAAAGATTACCTTATTTTTAAAAAATGTACGTGTCACTCTTGGTAAAGCGTTCCTAGAAGAAAATATAAAACGTCACAACATTGCGAATACATGCTTATTTATTGAGATCTCATACATTTACATTTAGTGAAAATTTAAAAAAAAGTTTTTTTTTTAATGTATAAAACTGGTTTAGGTATATTGAAATTTGACTATATTTCAATAATTCAATATTTTCTTCTTATTTATATTCTTTTGGATAGGGTCTTTCAAAAACCTAGCATATTCAATACTTGAATGTCGGACTTTTACCATCTTACCACAAGAAAGTTAAACAGCTGTTGAACACTTTTCTAAAAAGACTGTCAATGTTAAAGCGACATTTCACGTTGATATAAGCGTCGTTTTGCAGTTACACTTTTTTTAGACAAACTTTCAACAGATGTTTAATTTTTAGTGGTAAGGCCTTTTTAGATTACAATACAAAAATAAATATAGAAAGAGCTTTTTTTAATAGAGCCGATGTATGATGTAAATGTATGAGTATTATACATTACTTAGGCAATTTATTATAATAAAGGCTTTATGGTGCGTCGGAAAATTCATGCTGTGAAAGCAGATCAAATTCCACTTATGCACATATTACCATCAAAATATTTATTTTAATATTTTTACAATAAAATACAAAGAATTTACAAGACTCTTTTTTGTCCTCAAAAACTTACAAATATTACCTACAAATGTTTTGATATGGTTGAAATTAATAGTAGATGACACTTTAGAATTGAATTAAAAAAAAAAAACTGTTTGAAGGTAGAATCTGAATTTTGAATTGAACAACTAGTACTGCTAGTTTTTTTTTTTTTTTTTTTTTTTTTTTTTTTTTTTTTTTTTTTAGCGTGGTAAAATCATCAAATGAGTCCTCCAACCCCGGGCAGGGCGGGAGGGACTGTCAGACTTCTACTGACTAAAATCCACGGTGTCCTTCATAGCCTGTTACGTTCCGGGGTTACGGTGAGGGAATAATCCCGCGACCCCGGCAGGCTTTGGCCCTCTGAGAGGGGGGCCCCGTCATTATGCTGACGCTCTTTGAGGCGCGCGTGGGACACAACGCGCCGTAGTACTGCTAGTTAGATAATTTTAAGTTTATTTTTAAGAAATACTTTTGAAGTTTTAAAGGTACAGACGCCAGCAGGTCAACCTACCCGAATCGAACATTAAGAGGAAACAGCAAGGGCTGGAGAATTGAAAAATAGGTATTTGTAAAATCTATTGCTGTCGCGCAGTGCCCACAACAGAGTTACAGAGCGCGATAGAGACAACAGCAGCTTGGACCGAAAATACCTTATTGAATGGCACAAAATCAACGATTCGTAGTCCCCTGATTACTCCTCCAAAACTTAACCGATTTCGCTACTTTTTTCTTTAAAATATAAATAAAGACATTGACCGTGTTCCTATGTTTTCTTTTTTTATATAATCTCGTCAAATTTGTTTTCTGGATATTTGAACACAGCGGAAAATCTGGCCATTTTTTAGGATTTTGAATGTTCATATCTCTTTTACTAATTAATTTATGGAAAAAAGGAAAACAGAGACATGCCAATAGTAGTCATAGATTTTTTCTAAAAAAATTATGTGTCTACTGGCATTATCCAGGGAGAAAACAGGGGACTACGTTTGTATGGAAAAACGGCCGTGCTGTTTCCTCTTAACCTTCCCCTATTGTGATAAGGTTTAAAATCTAATAAAGAAACTTGACATATTGTGGTGTGTGCGTTTCTGCCAAATTCAAGCCAAACATAAACCATCTGGTTTTGTGATAAAGTTGAAAATCGATTGAAGATGACTGATAAGGGTAGGTTGATAAGCTGGTAGATCTTTACAAGCATCAGAATCAGCCTTTAAACTGACTACAACAATAATAATAGAACTCACCTCTCAGACATCGATCTCATTGAATTTCAGAGTGGCATAGTCACTTCTAGGTTGCGTGTGACCACTTTTTCTCTGAGTAGTACTAGACATATTCTTATTATAACTACAGTTAGTATCTTTGTTAGCACTATCTGAACCTACTGTGTATGTATCATACAAATGTCTATTCGAATTGACAGTGTTTTTAAACTTCATATTATGGTTACCTAATGCTAAATCAGCGTAAACTAACTTTTTTTGTTTAGGCTTATCGTCTTTAGGACCCGAATAATTCGAGCTAAAATTTTCGGGTCCTAAATTTCTCGTTGAATTTGATATGTAGTTGCCTTTTAGCAATTGCAAGTATGATTTCCTTTCTGATTCATTATATTCTGGCTCTGGGTAATCAGGCTTTTGATAGTTATCGTAAACTCCTACACATGATAGTTTTTCTCTTAAGCTTTCTGATTTTTTCAAGCGGTTTAGCTTCTGACTGTTCTTTTCTCTTGTCCTGTTTAATGTTTTTGTGTAGTATTGTGCCTCTGAAGGCTGGTATATAAGAGGTCCTATTGTATTATTGTAAGACCTCTCCTGATCAACAGGGATTCTTTTATCAACCCTTATAGGTTGGAAGTAACAAAAGCTATGATGTTTTTGTAGCGGTATTTGAAAGTTTTTCTTGTTCTTCCCTTTGTTGCTTAAGTTTGTGAAGTGATTACGTTTTTGCATGTACTGTTGTTGTAGTATGTTAGTATTCTGAAAAGGAAATTAGTTTGTTAGTGATTAGAACACACACGTTAGCCAGAAGGAACATAAAACAGAAAATAAATGGTAATAAGCGTTATACCTGACCGTTATCACTGTCCACTGTGATACTACTTTGTACGGAATGACTACGTTTTACTACTGAGCGTTTTGGTATCGGCTTCTCCGTTAACTTTGGTATCTGTAGCGTTTTATTTGGCGGTATCACTTGCTTCTTTGGCAATCCGACTTTGTTTATACCCTCATCATTCAATTGCTTAACCACTGACTTAACTAGAGAAGTAGATGGTAATATTACAGAAAGGTTCCTTTTAGGAGTTGCGCCTATTATATTTGGTTTAGAGAGATCTGCTTTGGTTTCTTCTTGATCTTTTTCTTCATCACTATCATCATCTTGGTCATCAATCTTAGTGATTTCAAATTTAGTTTTTCTTATATCTTCAGCGGATTTACTTGGCCGTACCGGAGCATCAATAGTATCAATGGACTTTGAAAATTTTGTGTTTATCAAAGGCATTGAGAGATTGACGTAAACATGATCACTTTTAGAAGGGGAAACAAAAGGTGATAATTTCGTTCGTGGAGCCGGTACAGGCCTGTTTAAAGAAGTAGTAGATTTATTTAATTCAGTCTCATCGCACACTTGTATAGAATCTGTTAGATTTTCAAATTGTTCTACTCCACTGATATTAGATTTGACTCTGAGAAAAGATGGACAGTTCTCGTAAATTGTATCTTCAGTTGCAGGTGCAGGACTGTCATTCTTATTATTATTGATTTCATTGAAATTCTCTCCATATTCCGTGTTAGGATAGAATCTTTCTATATTCCGTTTTCTTACTATTCTCATTGATTGGAACTGCGGCGGTTTTCTATGTACCCTTGTGTTTAGGGACGAAAATTTTCTTTTATCTCCTTCAGGGATTTCTTCGTCAATCGTCGGGAATTGTTTTAAGAATGACGTTTGCATTTGTGGTAAATATGGGTTTAATAGCACCGTTTGATGTAGTGGGTACATTTGTTGTATGGGTGATAATACTGGAATCCCATAAGGGTATTGTGAGTTTGTACCCACGGGGTATCCTATAGCATTTTGAACGAATGGTGGGCAAACAAGTCTTGGAGTAAACGATGGGTTAGTAGTCAATTGTTTCTGTAAAGCTGCTATTCCTTTCGATGTTTTCGGGTTTGTCTCGATAACCCTAGGTTGTATTGCTTGGACAGGCTTTACATGCAAATTAATAAAACATGAAACAAAAACAAAAATGCAAATTAAAGTTAAAGCAAAACGGTAAAACAACGTAAGAGTTAATTTGTAAGTTGGTAGTGGTTTTTTATTTATTTAGGGAATTATGTTTGGTCTTTCAGTAATCTGTCGATTTATTTCTAAAGATCTTTTGAAGTATATGTAATAATTATATGATTATGATCTTATTTTCCATTTTAACATTTAATAAAACAGCAACACATAGTATTCTTATTATTTTGTATCTTGAGTGTTTTTCTGTATTTCCCGAAATATGTAATTAGACTTTTGAATACTGTCAAGCATTCCACCAAATCTTTCAATTTTGTTATTATAGCATTACTGAAAGACCAAACTAGCATCTCCTCCTTCTTTATCATCATTTTCAAGATGGCGACCGTCCATACCTTATTGGGTGGTTGCTGTAGTCCATGGAACGGCAGGTTCTCGTAGAGACCCGGATTGTCCGCTCCAAGGTTGCCGTTTGCTGCATTATCTACGCCATTCGAAGGTGGGCCTGGAAAAAATAGAACACATTAAAATTGTGAAGAACTAATATTGCTTATGGGTCTTGTGAACTTTGGGGCATTTCTTTTGCTGTCTCTGTAACTTTGCTAACAGTATTTTAATTTTTACCTTTAGTCTTGGGCGTTGCGAATTGTATCGTTACTAGTCACTGTCGCAAACTGCTTATGACTTGAGCATGTAACTCAAGTTACAGAGTAAATATTTTAAATATGGGCTTTAATATCGAAATAATGACTTTAACTCTTGATTTTGGGAAATAATGAGGGGTGTATTTATCAGTGGTGGTAAAACTAAATAACAAACATCAAACATAAGCAAACAAAGCATGCTCTACTCACTGTCACCTGGTTTCTTTCGCTTTCTCGTATTTCTCGGCTCTTCATCAGTGAACGGTTTAACTTTGGCACTAGTCGTGACTATCCTATCAGGCCTTTTGAACGACACAACTAAAAACATGCGAAACATTGAAAAACTTTGCAAATTAAATAGTGCTAGCGTTAAAGCAGAAAACATGTTTACGAAGCAAAAGCGTTAAAAATCTAAAATTAGGTTACAGTCAAACTATTTTAGTGAGATCAATAACTTAAGTTTCTGGGGCCTTACCACGATCCAGATTAGGCTGTGGGAAAGAGACAGAGCTATTCAAGTCGTCAGTAGCGCCGTCTCTTCCCCCCAGCCTAAACTGGATCGCGTTAAGAGCTCGTGGTAAGGCCTTAGATCATGTTTTATGCAGTTTCCGTTAAAACTTTCAAAAATGAAATAATCTATTTATTTTGAAAATCGAACATTATAGTGACTAAACTTTCTGACGGCTTGATTGCTAGCGGTCGGTTTGGGAAAGAATTTCACAACTCGATGCTATAACCCAAACTTATTGAATTTTTGGAAATGCGACAAATACGACCCAAATGTGATCAGATAAGCCGATGTTGTGTCAATAAGTAAAGTCACTTCTAAAAAAAGTGTGATCTCACCAAAAAAGTTCAGACTTTTCAATACTTTCACGTGATTCTACAGTTATGTTAAAGCAATGTAATTGTTAAAAGCAAAGAGGATTACTCAAAATGAAGAAGATTCGGAATGTTGTGATATTAGTGTTGTGTTTGGTGATAATGTGTGATACAATAATGCAAACAAAACTTATAATAGGCTTATGTATAAGTCGAATGTAAACCTAAATCCTAACAATGATAATTTCAAAGATGTTCATAATTATTTAGGACATTTACGAACCCGTACTGGCCCTCTAGCCAAATGGCAAGCGACATTCGCTAACGTTCAGCAGTCGCTAATACATTTTCAACTTTATACCCCATCGCATAAAGTTGAAAATCTAGTAAAGACTGCTGAGCGATAGCGAACGAAACAAACGAAAACAATCTGTAATCTTTGATAGATTATGGTTACAGGTTCTGGGCTGACATGGTGGATTATAGCCCTTTCCTTTTCACAGAAAAGAACTTTGTCCTTGCAGTAGTAACATTATGGTGATTCCACTGCTGGAACACGGATTTCTTGTTTCTGAGTTGGACTGGGCTGTAATCTTCCACACCATTTCCAAAATCTTTGTTCTAGAACATGACGGCTCCCTAGTTATGTTATCTTTCATAGTTTTGGTTGTACGTGATTATTTAGTTCTTTGAAAAAATTGTTTTTATTATTGTCTCACTCATTATCAATATTTTAAATTAAAATGTTTACAACAACTACCTCCTTCGGTAACAATAATGTTAGGTTTTTCGCTTTGAAACAAAGATCTGAGTCGATTCTTTTGAACTAAATATCCTGGTTTATTCTGGTTAAGTATCGACATAGCTCTTTTGTTAGACTTATTAATCTTCTTGTATTTGCCACTATCATCGTCCGAATCTTCACTTTTTCTTCGCAAATTTTTGAAAATACCCGTCACAACATTCTGTCTTGGTTTCCCACTTTTCTTTGAATATTCTACCTTTGGAGGTGATTTATCTTCTGGTTTGTTCCTTTCCAAAAGTCCTAAATTAGATTCTTCAGTTACTGCTGCTGCTTGTAATCTAGCTTGATTTTTAGGACTTAGTGTATGGTTGGAGTTAACGTGGACTAGTACTCCAGGTTTCAAAGGCCACTTGCTTGGTGTTACAACAGTTTGAACTTTATTGTTATCAGTTTTTGGTTCAGGTTTCGGTGTTTGTAGTTCAGTCTCTTGATTCGTTTCTCCTTGAGTAGTGTTTTCTGGTGTTGCCTGGTTTTCTTCTATTTTGTTCATTTCTAAGTTGTGCGGGTAACTTTGGGAATCGACTAGTCTTGTCCTGTCACATGTTTTTGGACTGAATGATAGGTTTAACCGAGGTGATAAGGCAGGCAAAGCTTGTGATATAATTGACTGCGCGATCGAAACCTCATTAATACAGCTACCATCCGGACTAAATTTGGAAAAAGAAGAAATAAAAAATAATGATTATGTACGAAGTACATGCGGTGGGTGTTAGTGTAAAACTAAAAAAAAGTGTAATATGTTTTTTCTGACAAAATATCGTTGAATTTTACCTACCCGTGATTTTTAATTACGAGAACTAACATAGTCATACATTTAGAAAAAATAAACTAAAATAGTATGGAAGTTCGAACGAAAACATAAATAAACTAAAAATATACTATACATATAACTAACCTACATAAACAATACTTAAATACAAAAATATATAATTTTAGTGAAATACCAAGAAGAATGCTTTCCAAATCTCAATATCATGCAATAAAATATTTTATAAATAATTTAGTCAATTTATTTTCTACGTCAAATATTTCTACTGTGGTCACACTTTACGCCAAAAATCCAAAAAAACTAGCCAAACAGCGTTCAAATAATAAGAAAGCATCCTCCAACTAAAATTTTTGAAAACTGTTTTATTTTTTTAGCATTTTTTATTAAAAATGTACCTGAAGTATTAATTGTGGTCAATCTGAGAACGTCCGGGGTTAGTGCGGTTAGGAACCTACACATTAATAATTATTAATAATATTACACATATTATTATTATTTTTTATGAAAGAGGTAATAAATACTTATACTTTTGAAAACCAGTGTTATTTTGTCAAGAGTATAAAATAAAAACATGCGTCTATTTTTTTCTATTTTTCAAGCCCAAATTAGCAGCTAAAGTGTAGCTGAATTTGATTTTAATGATTTGACAGACAGCTTTACTTTTAGATTTATTGTAAAAAAAGCGATTCAAAAAATGAACAAAATTTTGATAAATAAAATTTTTACTCTCTTTTTGAATCTTAATGAGAAATAATCGGAAATTTATTTATAAACCACTAATTTCAGATTGCCCTATTAATGCTCAGTAACTTACAAGAAAACTGTCAAACCATTAAAATTTATCATTATTATCAGCACATTTTAGCCTTAAGACTCTTTTAAAAACAAAACTATCAGCCGTTGGTCCAAGCATAATAGTATAGCGCTTCACACTCAAACTGTTTGACCTTGGGACATCTGACCTTGACCTTCTAGTCGTAATGATATGACCTCGTCATGGGCACAACTACGGGCGACCTTGAGGGAGGCATTGATAATGTATGCCATGAATCTGCTCGGACCAATGGCGTAGCTGCAAAATTTTTATAATTTTTTTACTACAAAAATAATAAAATTAAACGTGTTCTTCCTTTTTATTGTTAACGTATGAATATAATAATAAAATATAAAAGGGATATATATAAATAAAGAAAAATAAAATAAATGTGTGAATAAATAAAAATAGCTAAAATGTTTTCATTTCATATTGAGCTAACTCTACAGGCTATATTGGGAATTTTATTCAAATTATATTTATTCAGGGATCTAAACTTTCAGGATTTTTGTCGTTCCAATAAAAAAAAATGGGTACTATTTATTGTTAGAAAGTTTTTAGAAAAGTTTAAAATAAAATTAAAATGTAGCAAAATTGTGAAGTGAGAAAGTAAATTAAGAAAGTAAAACTTTCTGACAATACCTAGAATTCAAAAAATAAATCTATAGACGTATAAAATTACTAATACTAGACATTCTAAAGAGATAAAATTATAAAAAATAAGAAAAGAAAAACTTACTTCTCGCGTTCCTCTAATTCGACGGGATTATTGTCTATATGTTTGTATGTTAGTTGACGATGTTGTGTTTAGTAGCGGCATCCGGGAGAGATAGGATGAAGAAAAAATAAATGTTAGTTTTTGCAAAACAAAAGTGAAATTGAAAAAAAAAATACTGCAAAAAATGTGAGTAACATTAATGATACAAATGGCAATGAAATATGACTATTTTTAACGAGAAAAATCGTAAAAGATTACAAATGAATTTTAGAAGTATTATAAAAATATGAAACAACATTGATTTTTTGTTACAATGCTCGAATGAGAAAAGACGATGTTTAAAAACACGTAGGTATTAGTTACTCAACATTTAGATGTTTATATTACAAACAACATTATCAGAAAATACAACACTTAAAAGATAATTCAAGCAAAAATCTGTCAGTCTATATGACACGTTGACGATAGAAAACCCAAATTACAGATTAATTCAAAGCTTTCTTAATGAAGAAATAATGTCGTAAAATAAATGGTAAAAATAATAAAATAGATTTCATAATTTTTAAAAAATGTAGAAATTATAAAATTTGTTCAAAGCTACTACTCTACTCTATACACCACTAGTTAAATAACCTATTTAAATAAAAAAAAAAATAACTGAGAAATTTCATGTTTCTTTTTTTGTGATTGTAAGCAATAAAAAGAACTATTATTTTACTGTACAATAAAAAATCAATTCTTCATTTTACTGATTCTCTTCCTATTTTGCGTATACTATGTGCCGTTGGAAATGATTTGGTACAACTTGTCACATAAACTGACAACAGCTTTAAAAGAGGAGTATAAAAGATGACTTACACTTAGACTTGGCCCTCATCCGCCGACAAATGCAGATGATGATGATGCAGAGAATCACGGTGATCACCAAGATGGCGAGGGCAATCCCGCCAATGAGGATCAGCTTTTGTTGATCGCGCCACCACACTTTATTACCTGCTGATGATAACACCATTTAATACGATTCGATTGAAATGAACTGTTGTATTATAGGCAAGGACCGATGGAGCAAAGCTCCATTAATAGCTAAGTCGCACTTCTCTCGAACATAAACCGCGATTTCCTACAAGCGAATGCGATCAAGAGTATGATACGAATAACAACATTAAACCAATGCCAACAAGGTTTACTATCGTACGAAATGCAACTTAGCTTTACGCTATGTTCAATTTACTCATTTATGTCAAAGAGTTGCTTATAAGGTTTATTATAGAAGGAAGGAAGCGCGACGGAGCTAAGCTTAAGATCAGAAGCCTAAGTCAACGACGAAACGAAGAAGAAGAAGAACGAGATGAAGGGAGCTGCGACAGCGATAGAGCCTGATTTATTCTGGTCTAATAGCAAGAAAGACAACTCGCAAATCGACTTATACAGAGATTGGACTGAAGGAATTCATAATATCAGTGTTGTCAATGAAATATTAAAAGTATTTAAAAACATAATAATATTATATGAATTAAGAAATAGAAAGATTTATTTTGGGCTGCCCAAAATATTTTTTAAAGATAAGTAAAAAAACGAAAAAAAAACAAAGTGCTTCAATTCTCTATAAGCTGTTTATGCTGTGATGTTAAATTATAATTTTGTATTCCGAAACAGTTTCCAATTGTATTTTGATGAATTTTGATCCGAAAGAACGAAGCGAGTTAAATAAAAGCTTGTAAAACGCAAATCAATTCTTGGTTTCTTTGCAGTTAATACTTTTTCAAGTAATAGCAGATATTTTCTATTAAAGGGAAATCGCCATTTTTATATAAATTCTGCAATTGCTGTAACCCAATTACCGTTGGACTTACCGAAACTTTCCAAGTTGGCTGTAAACCAGAAAATTTTGTTTACTACACATTCATGAAGGACATTAGATAATTTATTCATTCAAAATACTACTTGATTTATAGTATAATTATATGATTTTGGTTAATCATCGAAAAATGCCAATATTTACAATTGTGCTATCTGGTGTTTGTGGGAAAAGGTTATTAAAAAAAGTGTAACCTACAAGAGGCCCCTTTATAAAAAGGTGTTTTTATACCGTTTGGTTTCTAGTTTTAATAAAAACAAGAGTATGACTGAAATAGTCAGCCATAACCTTCATGAATTTCTAAACCTTCAAAAATGTAACTTAGATCTTAACAAATTCTTCGTGTACAAAGAAATAGGACTCACCCATAACATCACGCTCGCAAGCGCGGGACTTGCCGACAGTGTTGCTAGCTTGACAGAGGTAGGTTCTGTACACATCCACACTGGTACTGAGTTGGAGGTAGCTGTGGACTCCAACCTGCCAGATCTTCTCGTCTGTTATGCTGTCGTTGTCGTTCTTTAGCTTCCAGGTGAAGGTAACCTGGTCGAATGTGTAGTCAAAGCATTAGTTTTATATCCTAGGGAAACAATAACACTTAGTGTGCAATCTGTGGCGCGGGGCGGGCAGCGGGAGCGGGTGGCCAACCGCCCCGCCCGCACTTGGTGCACACTTAGCCCAGCGTGAGAATTTTATCCGGGTTCATCGGTATTTGCCATTACAAGTTATAGCTAAATGCAACTTAGGATAGGTAAGCCCAAGATGGGTTGCCCGCCTAAGACGGTTATGCATGTTAAAATACGCGTCATTCTTGCTAATGAGAATGTGTGCGTGCAGGACGCTTCGCATCTCCCTATGAGGAGCCGCGTACTACACGCACACGTATTCAAATTAATATTCGCCTTTTATATTCAAACACTGTTGACTAAGAGAACTTATAAATCTTAAAGTAGAATTTTGTATTCTCAGGTAATTAACTAAATTTTAGTTTTAAATAAATAATTATTTACCTCACTAGGATTAGCATGTGCAGTGCAGATGAGTACTTGAGCTCCGTCAATTTCTGACTGTTTAATGCCACATTCAGGAACAACTGAAATAAAATAATTGATTAATTTATCAATGAAAGATTTGAAATTCAGACAAACATGCTTTTCATATGTACAATAATTATTTCATAACAGAAATGGCCTGAGTATATTTCCTTGTGGTAAACCAGAACTGGGCAATGTGTTATGTAGTTCTACATCAGCATAGTTTGCATTACTTCAAAACGAATATAAATATTTTTACCTATAACACAATAGGCAGCAGTTTAGAACATACAAGTTTATTTTTTTTTTATTAAACCTTAGTTAACAATATCAAACGTCTTACTCGTTTCACAATTTACAACGTTTAAAATTACTTACACCAAACATCCAAATACACAGAAATGTTGACAGATCCGTGTCTATTGTAAGCTTCACAGGTGTAGTTCCCTCCATCCTTCCTCTGAACGGGTCCCAATAGCAAGGTATTTGAAGATGAAAGGATCAAGGAGTTGTTTCCATGTTCCTTGCTAGCAGACTTGCTGGGGTGCTCACGACGCCATGAGTATGATGGCATGGGGAAACCTCTGTGAACATTATAACACTGTTAAAAGGGGCCTCGTGTCTAAGACGCAGCCGCACAAGTGAATGCTCAGTAACCGTTGAATCTCATACGTTCTCATAATTCTTTTTAACAGTTATGCTTACTAGAAGCGCGAAAATCTGTACACCGGTACTATGAAGGCCTATCCCGTGTATATGCTGTGGGTGGGCAATCGTTCTATTTACAACACGGGTATTTAATTGTAGGCCCGAAAGGTTAGATCAAAATAGTAGATGTCATCACATTAAAAATTGTGTATATCTTACTGACCTAGCAGAGCACACAACTTTAGCCGGTATTTCGTTCTCAGTCACATTCACTCTTGCAGGTTCAACCTTGATATTTTCTGGTTCATCTGCAAACATACAAAAAATGTGGTTAGAATTCACTGCTACGAATCGATCACGGCAATAAGTTTTAGCAGTAATCGGGCATGGAAATGCACAGCAATTGTGTGTGAGCAAGCAGAGATTGTCGCTGCGACTGATAAGTTCCATGTGATATTACGGTATCCAATGAACTTCATGACGCGACTGATGATGGAGTTACTTACATTCCACAGCAAACTTAGTGGTGCTATTGACAGCTGGTCCCGCCGAGTTCGCTGTAGATCTACAGGTGTAGCTAGCTGTGTCTGCTACTCGGTCCAACTTCTGTGACGGCCAGGCGTTCATGTTCCAGTGCTGGAAAAATAATGATAACTACATTAAAACTACTATACTACACGACCTGTAGCCTGTAATCGTAGAATAACAGGTGAGACTATTAGTCCGGTCAATTTAGACAAAATATGTGAGTGAAATTACATAAAGTCCCAGCAAGCTGATTTTTTGTGAAGTTGTTCAAAACATAATTATAAACAAGGTCTAGGATCATTAGGTCGCTTAAACTGCAGGGCAAATTGAACAAAATACAAGTAAGGAGGTGGGCCATCCTTTTAAGTGATCATTTAGTATGTCAAAAATTCTAATTCTTCCTTCGATATAAAATTTTCCTTACTTGATGGCGACTTGTTTACAAAACTTACCAAAGTAGACTCAGTAGCTTCGAAATCATTCCTATTAACTTGCGGATCTATTTTCCTTTGCACCACATAATATCTGTCCGTTTTCGTTGTGTCTATAATAGTTCCATCTTTCAGCCATTCAACGGAGCAGAGCGGGGCGCATTCCACCGTGCATGATAGGGAAATGTTCTGAAAAAAGAAAGGATAATTATTGATAAATTTATGAGGCGCTAGTAAGTAGATTATAGTTGCATGCCGCCTCAATCAAAGTTAAGCTAAGCTTGCATGGTTTCATGGTGGTTTATGAATAGGAGACATTATCCTATCTCCTGAGAAGTAAAGTAAGATGTCAGTTTAAATTTTCAACCTTCTTTCAAAATGGGTCCGTTCTCAATTCGGTCACCAATTTCTATGAGGTTTGCGGTTCAATGATGCATAGCCACTTGGACCCATAAAATTTTCTTTCAATTTGGCGCAGTAGTTTTTATTTTCCAAACATTTTTTCGCTCACTGTTACTTGATAAATTAAATAAATTATAAAAAAAATAATAATAATAAATAGATAAATTATATACGTTACTAGTGATTACAAAATTCTAGGGCGCATGTAAGATTTATGTTAGTCAACCAGCCCGAATCGTACAGGCAATCATATTGAATACTGTTTTATCCAGTATTTGGGTTGTAGGATAGCACGTGATCAGCCGCTGCGTATTCATCAGATTGGACGGGATGATGGAAATGGCCATTCAGAATAACTAATCTATTCATGATGTTGATGAAGAATGTAGATTTTTCTAGCATAGCATAGCTTAAGATAGAATACCCACATGTATTATAACTCACCTTTGATTTATACAAAGCACCGCTGTAGTGATTCATCGCGTATTTAAAGCTTGGTGGAGCTGTAATAGAAAACATTAAAAAATTAACTCTGTTATCCTTGTTTTTTTTTAATTGCTTAAAATCATCTAATCGCGCTCTGACATCTTACTGACTAAAATCCACTGTGTTCCATCAATTCCTTCGTTCCATTACTGTTACTTGTTTACTGAGTCCCGCCGGCAGACGCCGATTTTATTCCCTTGAGTTTAAACGACTACCTACACTTCATTGGTAAACAAAAAAAAACTTTATTTAGTATTTCTTTAAGTCTACCTGAGTGCGTAAAATATTTTTCTTGCGAATTGGATATTCTGCGAACTGTATATTTTGTGAATTGGACACACAAAACAAAAGAAATGACGTCTTCTTTATAACTTAAAACGACCTTCGGGACTCGAGGGTCACTTTGGTTACCCTTTGGGTATTCTGTAGGTGCGGAACCAACAGAACGGCACCTGCTAAGATCCCTACACGATAGTCGTAGGATTACATACCCAGTACATCAATAGAAGTATATGCAGGTTCCCCGCCCCCGCCTGCGTTGATCCCCCAACATGAGAAGTTGGTGCGGTGGTCCAGCGTCACCGGGTCGATGGTCCAGTTCTGGGACACGATGTCACTCACTGGACGACCGCCACGAGTCCATCGAAATCTGTGGGAAAACAGATTGAAACTCTCGTTTATTCATTGTTCTATATGATTACCAGTATCGGGAACATGATTCATGCTGCCGGTCGTATCCAAGAGAGCATTTGCCTTATGAGCTTTTTTTTCTGCATAAAACCCTTGAGCCAGCCGCGGAATGAGAGCCTCATAAGGTGTTGGTTGAATCTCTTTGCGAATATCGTAGAATATAATGGTCCATTGACCGCAACCTCTATCGGTACAATGATGGCTGAGTCCGCGTCGCTCATGTAGACAATCTCGTGTGCTCAAGAAACATGAGTCGAGCCGAGTCGCTCTATTCGCGGTGTTAAGTGTGCACGTACAACGAGCCTACACAATCACACTCCTCGAACGCTTTTGTGTTCAACAACCAACCGCGAACGGAACGCTGGAAGACCTCTCGTTAAGTCTCGTAAGTACACACTATACAATTTTGTGCTTGACTCGTGCTCCGCTAGTGTCGGCTCCTTGATGTAGAGGCTCCTTAACAACACAGTAACCTGACTATGTCAGTATCTCTGTGTGTCTTGAGTTGAGTCAACTCATAACTTGTGATAGTTCTCACCTGTGAGCTTCAGGTCGCCCTCGCTCCTTGATGCTGCAGCTAAGCACCAGACTCTTGCCTTTCACCACCCGCCAGGGAGAGTACGTCAGCTTGGCGGGACCTGGTGGGTCTGCAAGCAAGGTATGAACGCAGATGTAGAAACATTAGGCAAAAACTTTTATATAAATAAAAACAAATTTAAGAAACAGGCAGATCTGACCAATATTTAAATATCCATTCATCATTAGCTGGATAAAAGATAACTTACAATTGACGACCAACTCAGTGTCGGTGCTTTTGTTGCCCCATCCAGCGTAGTTCTTGCCCTGACAGGAGTAGTTGCCATGGAAACTCTTCGTCGTGTCCTGAAGTAACAGCATTGAGGGATCCACTTCATTGCAGAGATTCTCTGTAAAGGTAGAAGGTAACGATGAAGTTTGGTTTGACATCAACATAGGTACATAATATTTTTAATGAACTATTATAGTCTTTTTTTACACTAAAAACTGTATTTCAATCAATCGAAATTGCATCGTTTAGTGGCACATTTGGTGCAGCAATCGGACACACAATTTTTTATTTTTGACTTTCTATTGTTTTTATTTTCGTTGTTCTAGATTTAAGTCTTTTTTGTGCTCATTTTATTTAAAGTTATAGTGAGCAACTGAACAGGCTTCTTCTGGGTAACTCTGCTCGTCTCTCTTTATCGAAGAATTTGTCTCCGTCACCTCTGACCTAAACTAGAGTTAAGAGTAAACCCATTTCAAATAAAAATAAATGCTATGTACTCCTGCTTTTTGTGTGGAATCTCTTTAGCATCAAAGAAATAACTTTACTCTCATGTAGATTATAATTTAAAGTTAATCTCTTTTACCTTCACCCTCAGTATCGTTGCACTCCGGCAAATGCTTCAGCACCTGTCCATCCAAGAACCAGATGACTTCATCCAGTATTGGCGGATTTCCCGACACCACCTCACAAGTGAGGGTCACGTTCTTGTGGTCTGTCTCCAGAATAGGGCTGGGAGAGCTCATGGTTAGCCGGACTTGGGGTTTGTCTGGAATAAACAAATTAACGTTTTTTTATATAATATATGGAAATTGACTGAAACTGAGAGATTTGGAAGGACAAAGGGGAGGTCTTTAACCAACACACACTATCGGCCAGTAAAAACTGCGATGCTCCCGAATCTATACTAGTAATCTTAGATAGGTTTTTTTCAAAAGATGTTATTTTTAGACCTCTATCTGACAAAGACTACGAAACTTCAAACGATAATTTTCAACAAATCAATAACAAATTCTAAAGTTAAAGTAGTATTTAAAGACACTATTGAGTTGAGATCTTTGCCTAACAATAGGATAGTTCAAGCTGAAGTAACTAATGAATCCTCAGGGTACCGGTTTCTTAGAAAGTTGAAAATAGTTAGTCATTCCAAGATCTCTATGGAGACAAACTGGAAACTTTTAATCTTTTCCAATAAAAGTCTACAATTAATCTCAAGTTTTCATTGCATTTAATAATAAAAGTACAACCACAGAACATCAGTCAAAAAATAATAGGTATAAAACCTAAAGACCTCTCACGGTGCGTGATATTGCGAACGCCACAGAGAAGATTATCGTATTTGGTAGCACAGACACATCCGTCAAAGAGAAAGAGAATTGTGTACGGTGCGTAAGTAGGTGTCCATAGTCATCGACCGTTCCAATATCACGCACCGTGGTAACCTAGATTAATACCAAAGAAGACAAACTTACACAACACATTAACATCAATACTCTCATCACTGGTCCCGTTCCCAACGGCATTGCCGAGCACGCAGGTGTAGTTGCCCATGTCATCACCATTAGCGTCGAGGATGATGAGTGAATGCTGGTCGGTGGTGCCACCCTGGAAGTGGCTGGTGTTGTGTACCGGGACTCGCTCGCCGTTGCGGTACCTGGTAATGGAAAGGTGTGAGTGTAGTACAAAGATATCATCGACAAGATATGAGTCTATGGAATCGTGGTTACGAGTCTTTGGTAAAGAGGAGAACGCAAAGGCATAATAATGAAATTTGACAGGGTGCGTAACTGCGAGACGAAATACTCGTACATACGCTCAGTTATTCTACAGTTGGATAGTACGTTCGTTCGTTGGGAGATTGAACGTTGTTAAAGAGTGTGAACTTGTGTTAAAAACTGCTATAGTAAAGAAATTTAACTGACTGGTGGATATGAAATAGATTTATGTAAAACCCGAAAAAATGGAAGCCGACCCCAAACAAAGTTGGGAAAAGCCCAGACAGCTGATGATGAATACTGATTAATGACTAAAATGCGATCAATCAAATGACACCAATATTAAGTAGAACCTTGATTCTAGTAATTAAGCCCTAGCTATGGGTAAATACCTATTCCTAAACCGGATACAAAATTCAACGTAACCTGATGTGGTATAATTGATTGCTGTCGCAAATTGCTAGATTAATCAATAATTTACAATTACGAAAAGCTTGTAGAGAGCCAATCAATTAAGATAAATGATCAAGCTAGGTTGAGTAAGACTAGGCCTAAAGCCAAGGTCTAATTTAATTGGTGTGTGTAAAGGTCATTAACAACTTTCTACACACAGTCCATCAAGAAGTAGACACGCACGGATGAAGTGGTCATCCATCACTCTAGGCATAATGTTGCTAAGAAAATGATAAAAAAATCCATCATTGGAAACATCACAGTTTTCAATGAAGGATTTTTTAACATTTTCTCCAGTTCCATCAAGATTGCATAAAAACACGAAAGTCCTTTCGTGAAACACGAAAATCCTTTTATGCAAGGATCGTAATATAATAACGTTCTCTAGATTTGTCTACCTTATTAGTTGAATTGACCATGAAAATTATAAAAAGATTATCGTGGCTTACCAAATAACACTGGTCAACGAAGACGGATTGCTTTCGTATTCACATTTTAGAAGTAATTTTGCTCCTTCCACCACCGTTATGTTTTTCGGTTCAACTCGGACGATTGGTGGATCTGAAATTGACGTGAATAGAATAATTCGTTTTTAAATAAATATCGAAAATAATGCTGCTTTAAATAATTAATATTTAGAGATTTTTACTGTGCGTAGTCATTCGTGAAAAGAAATTTCTTTAGAAAATGCTGTAGCTATTAATCATATTTGAATTTAGGCGTCAAAACAAGCGTAGCGTGAACGTAATGTAATTATGTTGATTTTAATTTAAAATAAATTAATATGCTATGTGGAAATCAAGCGTTTTACAATTTTGTATACGCACAGTTAATTTAACGTTTTCAGTTTTAAAGTCTTTGGTATTGAAGATGAGTAAGATCAAAAGCACTATCTTTAAACTTATAATGCAGCAGACAAAATATTAATAAAAATATCATCCAAATACATACACCAAATCTCGAGCTCCATAGTGGCATGCATCGGTTGATCCTTGGTTTCAATAGTGACCTCATTCGACGCTTCG
Source organism: Agrotis segetum (assembly GCA_036375495.1). Lineage (NCBI taxonomy): Eukaryota > Metazoa > Arthropoda > Insecta > Lepidoptera > Noctuidae > Agrotis > Agrotis segetum. The sequence continues at coordinate 1,021,082 of JAQSVV010000222.1, read as the reverse complement.
CAGTGGAATTTCTGTCCGTTCTCAAAGCGAGTCGCTTCGAAGGTGAAGTTCGAGTTGGTTTCAAATGTGGTGTCGTCCTGTGAATCAAAAGGAATTTGATGAAAACCTGGGACTACATCCAAAGGCAGAAATCTGTTGTGGGTGAAGCCTCTTTTTAACGTCATTCTATTCATTCTACAGATGTCTTTTTGGAAGCCTAAACTTCCTATTCGAGACCTCAAGCTACGAAACTTTGATTAATATCAGCCAAGTATTTATTTTCCCGATATCGATATCGCGTCATGGATTTCAGATGAATACACACAATTATAGCCAGTGGTTTAACAGTAAAAGATACTGTACAGAGTTTATATTATTTAGGGAAATCTACCTTTAAATACCAAATCATCAATAAAAGTTAGGTTCAAAAATAAAGTAGCGGCTAATCACCCAGTACTTAATTATAAGTGACTTAAGCTAAAGACCTCTTGTTTATCTCAAAATTAATGAGACGGATAGAATAATAAATCTATTAAGAATATTAAACTTGCCAGCTCCATTATTCACAATTTAAAACGTTTAAAAGTCTTGAAATAATATTACCTATAAACAGAAGCCTGATAAAAATGTAGTTATAGATCGTAAAAGAAGGTATAACGTTATTACTGTAGGAGCAAAAGGCAGTAAAATTTTAAATTCACCTCACCCCGGCGACAATCTCAAACTGACGGGGCGTCTTTGTACAAAGTTTAGTTTGGATATAAAGTGGCTTGAAGTGGCTTATGTCGTGGTTGGAAGAAAGGAATTGCTTGCGCTTTTAAATTTGCTCATAATACTGGTTAGAAGAAGTTTTAAGGGATAAAAAGGCTAAAAGCTGAAGAAATGAATGCGCTGGGCAGGTCTGCGACATTGTAAAAAGTTTTTCTTAAATGTTTACAAGATTTCTTTAGTATTATTTGTTTATAATAATGTTTCAATTGCTGGGACACAGCCTGATCTTTTAAAGACATTGGATGTCTATCTAAATTGCCCACTTCTCTCTTCAACGTTTAGCTATCCAATGCTAATCAAAATTGTCTCACTTTTGGGACAAGGCTATCTTTCACTATATTTTTTATGCATGTCGAACTTGCATAATACGAGTATAACCGCGCCTTAGTTATGCCAGCGTTATCTAGGCCTATTTCGTAATGAAATAAGCAGTGCCTTTGTGCTCTTTTATCTTAATGTTATTTCTTGTTTTTATATGTTCTGTGTACATAAATAAATAAATAAACGAAGACTTTCTTCTGGCATCTACTTATGTCAAACAACCCTGACTTTTTGGCCCAATTCTACTTCCATATCTTTTTTTGATACTGTAAATCCTATTTTTTTCGTCGTTTAATTATATACGTGAGTATATTATGTCATGATTATGATTGACTTAGTTCTCAGCATTGATAACACTATCATTGTTACTGGATTACGTATCAATCACTAAGAAATGATTGATATCAGATGATCCATTATGTTGATCAAGGCTACTGATTACATCTTGTCAACACAGATTATTCTTTTTCAATAAAACCTTTTATCGGATTGCCATAATCCGGTATTCAAAATGACTTATGAGAGTTATTGACATAATAATCTAGAGAGAATGCGAGAAGTAGTCTGAGAAATTATGAATGTGTTACAAATCTACAATCCTAAGCTGTGGTTGTGATTTATAAGTAGTACAGGGAACGCACAAAACTGCTAACTGAAAGAATATGGAAGAGACCTTCACGCAGAGCAGGGGATGGCTGAAGAAAAAGAAGACAAGGAACAGATAAGTGAAATTAGAAGTTTAGACTAGAAATTCTATGGCAAAGAGGGGTGACCTCGGGATGCAATGGGAATGATGATGAAGACTATTGGCGATTGAAAAAGAGTGTCCATGGAGTTTCTTGTCCGTTCTTCTCCATAGTGATCTACGCTTTGGAATGGGCACCTACAGTACTTTCACAGTTTTTATGTCTTGTGACTGGGACTTTAGCACTGTAAGTATTTTTAAACTATTTTAATTTACTTTTGTCTTTTGACAATTTAAAAGTGCCTGTAACTGGCCTACTTGAAATAAATGATTTGATTTGATAGTAGAAAAATTCGAAGTGACATAAAATCCACCTTTTCTTTCCAAAAGGTTAAAGATCTGTGTCCCAGCAATGGGAATTTTACTCTACTATACTGATTAATCTAGTCCAGCAAATGCTATCCCAAACATCAACTTCGAAAATCCCAAATGACTCTTCTATCACAACTAACTCCTGGACTTATCCCGATTTAAATTTGCAATTTAAATGCTTATTAATTAAATATGCATGGAAAATAACAGGCCTTAGCGTTGTAGAGATGATAATCGTGTGTGTCTTTTGTTGTAACTCATTATGTTTGAAACTTTCTTTATTTTCTTTTTCTTGTTAATTATGTTCTCTAGTTTGTACTGTTTTTAATCGAGTTAAAAAAACGGAAGAGTTTCTCAATTCAACTATATTTTATTTGTATTTTTTTAAACATTACTTAAGACTGGGACTTCATATTGTGTACTTTGCCGATGTTATTACCGATTCTACGGATAACGTATTTGAAAAGAATTTGGGCTGAATGTTTGAATTAATAAAGGGTAAAACAAAAACTTTTACAAAACTAACCGCAAAAACAACAACAAAAAACTGTAAAATAACTTTCGGAAGACGGCAACAAAAATGAATTATAAAAACAAAGCACTGCCAAATATAATCCGTGAACAGATCAACCCTAGATCTGTTTTTCCGATCTATGTATTGTTATTATTATCGTACTATGCGTCTAAAACGAGAATATACCTGAACTGGCATCATAGTGTGACTTCATAACTTTCAAACTGTCAAAAACGACCTGCGACCGCAGTTAACGTTTTAAAACGAGTGTATTTCCTCTGCGTGAACGAGATAGCGCTATACGACTTTCATAGTTCTGTCTCTTTTTCACAATGGAACTCCTCTTGCTTTATGACGTCTTAATACGGCCGCTGGCAAGGGTACCCTATTAGTACTTGCAATCTTATCTTCTATATACATAAATAGTTCCTGAGTTATCTCCCAGGAACGGAACAAAATCTTAATTCTACTGTATAGAAACTTATTGAATGACCGATTGATTTTCAATTCATACTTTCTCAGATTCAAAAGGTTCTTAACGACTATCTAGACTTCGCTCTTCTTATCGCTAGATTAGCATGAAAATAGGGCTTAAGTTTAAAGGTGCTCCCACACAGCAGTAATATAACGTTAGAGACTGACTTTTTTAAACAAATTACCTACAACAAAAGTTATAAATTGTTACAAATTATAATAAATTGTTATTGATGTTACACAACTTCATTTCAATTTCAAAATGTTTTACAATTGATTACAATTTAATGTAACAAAATATAACTTTTGTTGTATAACATCATCATTCCTCGAAAGACAAACCCAAACTGATTGAACACTATGTTATACGATGTTATACAACGAGTTCAACCAATGTGGGAGCGTTTATAACATATAACATTTCTTAACATGTTGTAGAGTATTGTTACACGCTATTATTAATGTTATCGTGTTACATAATGTTGTATCCTACTACTATTATAAAGGCGAAAGTTTGTAAGTATGGATGTTTGTTACTCTTTCACGCAAAAACCACTGAACGGATTTGGCTAAAATTTGGTACACACATAGTTTATAATCTGGATTAACACATAGGATAGTTTTTATCCCGATTTAATGTTCCCGTGGGATAACTTTCGAGTAGTAGCGGGTGAAGCCGCTGGCAACAGCTAGTAAAGTTATATAACAGCTGTGTGGGAGCGTCTTAAGACCTAGATTTTTATATTGTAAAGAAAATTTAGTTTTAATGCTGAGCTTACCTTTTCATCGGCGCGATGCTGTTGTTCAGACATGAAACAAAAAGAAAATGTATGAATTAATATCAGAATATTAAAAAAGAAATTTGTACTTATGGCGTATTCACTGCGACATAAGGAACCCAAGGTTTATTGTATAGGTATTGTAGAAATTATTGAAATTATTAGATAGAATTTCAATACTATTAACCCTTAGCCATGTGTATGCTCCATAATCGGACGGCGAGTAGCCCATTATTCGCCGTACGTATACACGTAGATACAATGTACAAATGCTGAAGGCTTAAAAACATCCGCCATCACTCTGTGTGCTTAATTATGGGCCACCACCTTTCATAGAGAGGCTTTTGTCCCAGCGCTGGGATTATAGGCTGATTCTACATAAAATTATGTATTGTAACAGATATTCTAAAATTCTAATAAAACGAGGGACATCATGAAATTATAGCTTACACAATAAAATACCACTATACTATATATATACACTAGACCTGTTGGTCTAGTGGTTAGTGACCCTGACTGCTATGTCGGAGGTCGTGGGTTCGATTCCCACCCAGGACAAATGTTTGTGTGATGAGCACGATCATTTTTTCTGTGTCTGGGTGTAATTTATCTATATATAATATGTTACAGCAGCGAAGCTACCTAACATGCCGATTCCTATCGGCTTTACTTTCGAAATATAGCAATATAAGTATCAATGATTTTCATTTATCATTAAAAAAAAAAATTACGAAGCTACATTACTTGTAAAAATAACAATCAAAGAAAAACACTCTAAAACTAACAATCAAAGAAATAATAAACAATTTCAACTCCCGCAAAACAGAAAGGTTTGTAAGCCGCACGGCAAATCAGGAATCCCGATCATAGTTCCTTTAGTAGCGATCGTGAGCTTGACGCTACATAACACCGCTGAATTAAGGACGCTGGTAAGCCGAATGTCTCCGGCTTATGATAAGGACAGAGATATGAAATGCTTACGCCAGAACGAGATGGAATGATTCTGGACTTCGTAATTTGATTATATAGTTTTATTTGGATTCACATTAGTTTTGGCTCGCTTATATTTTTATAGTTTTGAATACCATTGTTTTCAACTGTCCATTTGTTTTTGATTTTGTATTATTTTTGAAATTGATAAGTTTTGCGTAGTTAGCGCAGTAAAAACATGGTTCGTTCAGTTCAATGTTAATGTTTGGTAATGTTCACTGCAAAACAGTGTACGTTAGTTACAAGTTTTCAACTAGATGGCGTTGTCCAATTTCGTCACATTTTTGAATCGCGGTGTTAAGATCTGTAGGCGATTAGTATAAGGTTTTGTGAACATAGAATTTTTCAGAATTAGGAATACCAATAGTGTGTAATGTTCAACATTTATGATTGTATTGTAATTGTAATAATTGGATAATTGGATAACCGACTACACAAAAGGTGGACAAGGAGGTTACTCAAATACTCACTTCGTCCGTACCGTATCCGTTGGATACGGATTACGGACGAAGTATCCAGAAAATAAAATATTACAATGTTTTTGTTTTTTGTTCGCGGGATAACTTTGTCGTTTAAGAACCGATTTTGATGATTCTTTTTTTGTTGGAAAGTAGATATTTTAAAGGTGGTCCCATGTTAAGAAAACAGGGGTTTGATGATAGAAGACTAGAGAATTCAAGTGGAACTTTCAAAAATCTTACGGGCGACTAGTGTGTTTGTAAGCTTTTTTCATTAAGTATTTCAAATAAAGGTCTGGAGTATAATATCTTGATGATGGAGCCGAGAGACATTAAGAGAACTCCTCAACAATTCACAGCAGCTACCTTGTGTTTGAGCTTCATTAATTTGTATTGATGAGAACTTTTCACCTAGACTGGTTGCAATTGTCATTAGGGGTCTGATGACGAAAACGAAGATAGTTCAGAGAACTCCTGAACGGTTTATAGCAGCTATCTTGTATTTGGACTTAATTCTTTTATGGTGATGGGAACTTTGCACCTATATGGGTTATATTATTCGATGCCTCGATACCTGCCATTTGTTCCCATAAAAATTAATTTGGTTTGTTTCAGTAGTTTTTATTTTATGAACATTTTTAGCTTATTATGTAAGTACATGGGCGATGTTATAACCGGTGCTACGGATATTACAATTCTAGTGCCCCAAATTGTTGTTGAATGTTTAAACTAAAAAGGCTAAAATCTGTACCTTCAGTGAAAAGTGATACAACTAGAGTTGTAGCAGTTTATAAATCTTTAAAGAATCTTGAAGTTTGAATTTTTTCCTATTTTTCTATCTAATCGGCGTTTCTCTATCTACCATAAAACGAGAAATAAGTTTCGTGTGCAATGATACAAGTCGCGTTTGTGGAGGATTTTGATGGTTCTTTTTTGTGTATAATGAAATTTCTTTAGTTATATTAAATTGAACTAAAGCTTAAAATTATAATAATTACGTGTAAATTGGGTTATCTCGATTTATAACACTTGACACATTTAATATTAGTAACATGAACTTTGTGCTTGATGATACAATTTGATTTATATTAAGAGACACAAAAATTATTATAGAATTATCAATTGTGAAAAATAATATAAATCAAATTATATCGCTTGAGAATAAGCAGCACTACATACCACCAACGTGTCAAATGATACAACTGAACATGTATCAAATGACACTTAAATATTCTGAATAATACGTTTGGTTCATAATAATATAAATGAATTTAAACCGTATGAGTATGGGATTTTTAGGAAGCGATCAATCTAGTGATCGTTGTGAAAAGCAATACATGTCATGTTTCGTCATACCTCTTCTATCTCTTTCTGTAACGGCCGTCGTCGCAATGAGCAAGTGAGATCGGCAGTGGTAATTGCGCTCATACGCCAGACGGCCAGTAAAATTACGTACTAAATTAAGTCATCATTCGGATATTCCAATTAATTTTATGATCAGACACTATAATTGAATTTTATCTAAGCATTTGTTGCCAATATGGACACAAAATGTGGTCATAACTTTTGAACCGTAAGTCTCAAAGGTAAAAATATGTATAGCGCGATGGGAATGGCGAATCATCCTGCGACTCGAAAAAAATGTAATAATCAAAGTGCAAATGTCTATATATAAAAAATAATGAATGTTTATGTAGAACATTTCTACACATCTGTTTAAGCGCAAGACGATTTGCCCTATTTGCCAAATTTCCGCTGCAGAGAGTTAGTCAAGCAATTTGATTGAGTTTTAAAAGAATACCTATTAGTAACACTAAAATATGTTTCAAGTTATACGTTACTTTTAGAAGAATTAGGTGATTGTGTAGAAGCTCTTGTGTTTTTTCGTATTTCAAGTAGGTGCTAGGTTTAACTTGACCAAAATATGATTCGCAAGAATAACAAGTAGGTCTTTGAATAATTCTAAATATAAGAATAAGCAATACACCACTCGAATCTCGATTTGCGCAATGAAAAAATCTGCGTAATCTAATTATTTTCAATCAATTTAATGTAGGTACCTTAATTTAAATCTAAATACGAATTGATAAGTAAAAACCATTAATAAGATTTAGTTTTTTAAGATATTTGTCATATTCCAAATTATTAATTCTGCCCTCATTGGACACAATATTAAAGGCACTTGTTTAGTTTTTTTTTTCATTTGTAAAGCCTGCTTCTTACGACTCTAACGTAAACATAAAACCATAATAAAGGCTAGGAACCGCATTTGTGCTGAGATTCATGTAGGTACTACATGTGCTGGATAACTGGTAAAAATACGTCATTTCTTTTGTACGAGTCTGACATTCCTTCCCGCCCTGTCCTGGGTTCCAGGACTCATTTGAATAACTGATTATTATTTTTGCTTGACAACTCATAATGTTTAGAAAATTTCATGGTGTTTCTAAAAAAAGAAGGCAGAAATTAAAAAAAAAAAAACACTATTATCGTCGTATGGCAAATTCCTACAACAACAAACAGTAACACAAGCTGAATTAAACGATTATACACCGTGACTTTTTAGTCGTCTTACAAAAGCAGCCCAGTTCATGTATCCAATGACTAGAACACGTTTATAATAAAAAAATAGGTATTTATGAGATTTGAAAAATGTAATAATAAAATTTTAATTCGTTATTATGACGCAAGGCCTAGTTAGAAACACCCTTGTATCATAGAAAATTGGAATGGAATGATCTGCCCGACTATTGCGTTGGGTAGGTATACTCTACAGCTTGATACGTAAACATTTTAACAGGGTGTTTCATATTTCTAATGTACCAATTTATTAAAAAAAAAAAAAAAATAAGATAAAAAGAATAAAAACAACTCGCCTAGAGGTATTTTAGGTCGGATACCTTAAGTGGACCTCTTTTGTAAGACGACTAAAAAGTCACGGTGTATATAATTCGTAATAATACTTTCTTGGAAAATGAGTGAAAACTATGGTAAACTTATCGGATATTATTATAGAATTAAAATTTCACAAGCTCAACTCAGCTTGTGAAATTGTAATTCTATAATAATATCCTATACACCGTGACTTTTTAGTCGTCTTACAAAAGCAGCCCAGTTCATGTACCCAATTACTAGAATACGTTTATAATAAAAAAAAAGGTATCTAAGAGATTTGAATTTTTTTAAAATAAAATTTTAATTCGTTAATATGACGCAAGGTTTAGATACAAACACCCTTGTCTCATAGAAAATGGAGATGGAATGATCTGCCCGACTATTGCACTGGGTAGAGTATACTTTACAGCTTGATACGTAAACATTTTAACAGGATGTTTCAGATTTCTAATGAACCTATTTATTAAAAATAAAAATTATTATTAACGATTAAAAAAAAAATAACTTGCCTAGAGGTATTTTAGGTCGGATACATTAAGTGGACCCTTTTTGTAAGACGACTAAAAAGTCACGGTGTATATATCCTCCATCTTGGTCGCGTGATTATTCTCCTACCGTGACCCCGGAACATAACAGGCTATTGAAGGACACCGTGAATTTTAGTCAGTAGAAGTCTGACAGTCCCGTGACAGTCAGATATATAAAAAAAATATCCTCCATCTTGTTCTTAGAAATCCACTGTTTACGTTGCCCTTTGGACTCTTTATATGCAGTTTTAACAATGAATATCACGGGAGCGTTTCCATCACTACATCGTTAACATGGAAAATGATTTCAGAGCAACTTGAAGTTCTCAATGTCTATGACTTATTGCAGGACTGCTTGTAGAGATGTTACAGAAGCCGAATATAAGAGGAAATCGAAATTACACATGATATTTTCGTACTTAGGGTGTCAAAATAAATAATAAAAGCTAAATAATTATAAAGAGCATAATTTTTGAAATGCAAAGATCTTTGTAGCCTAGTGTTTTTTCTAGACCCGACTCGTCGTTTTTGTTATGACTTTATAAGTCTTCCGTAAACTGGGATCGTGCGCTCCTGGTCCTGCGGGTTCACTTCACCACATAATTTAATTTAATTATTTTTTGCGACTAATTAAAATTTGAAAGAAATCTATTGTTTGAAAGTATCAACGGTTGGCTTAAATATAATAAAGTGCTATTTAACACGGTTTATTATAAAGAACTGTGATTGTTGTGATCATAAAACTAAAAGATTGTGTTCTACTCCTTGACTATACTTAAATTGGGCAGTGGGTGGGTCCATTTGATAAAGGAGTCTTGTAAAGAAAGTAATAATAAATAGATTAATTTCATTGAGACTGTTATTGATTTCATTAAGATACTGTTCATTATAATAAATATAAAAAATAAAATTTATCATTCATTTACACATACATTCACTCATTTTTAAATTAAACTAGAACCTGATTGAATAAGTATATGTGACTAATGCCCTACTATAGAAATAGAATTCTACTTATATCATTTTACACCAAGAAAGTTTTACATTTTGTCTGGTATAATTAAAGTTACATCTTTATACACCACTACTTTATTTGTATTTAATAAGTGTAAATTAATACAAGTGATGATTTTATCATTGCACATAATAAAGACATAGTAACAATAAAACCTCGACGTTTTCTACACAAAATTAGTTCTAGTGTTTTTACTATTTATAGCTGAATTGCTACCAAAAAAGATGTTTTAAAAATACTTGTATCATTCCATATTGATGAGTTTTATAATGTGTCAAATGATACCATTTGAATTATATCATTTTACACTTAGAAATAAAAATGTGGCTAATGATACAAGTCAATTTTTTTTAATTATCTCAGATTCTAATTACTTTTTAATACAACCAAATCATATCCGACGTGATACTAACAATTTTCAACCGAAAACAGTTAAAAGTTCAGAAATAAACCGATTGATAAAAAAGTTATAGCCATTTAAAAAATGCAAAACTTTAAATCGATTTTTCTCAAAACTAGGTTTTTTGACTTGTACCACTTTTCACTGAAGGTACAGAAATTAGCCCAAAGCTATAGTTACTAGAATTCACGTTTTGGTCCGGGTTCCCCTTCAAAATTTTCTGCCCTACGCCACTGATATGTTATGTATGTATTTAGAAATATATAAGTATGTATATCAGTTGTCTAGTACCCATAACACAAGCTCTGCTTAGCTTGGGACTCGATGGCGTTGTGTGATAGTTAGGTAATATAGGTATTATATTATATTAAAACTAGCGACCCGCCCCGGCTTCGCACGGGTGCAATGCTGATAATACACTACAGAAAACCTGTGAACGTTGTATAAAACATAGCGGCCCGCTCCAGTTTCGCACGGGTATAAAATATATAGCATAAGTGATTAAAATCGATCCAGTAGTTTTGATTTATTCATTAATGCCCGTGGCCCGCACGCGTTAAATTTGGAGTGAAACAATCCTTTCCCTATACCATGAAGATTTCCTGCTATCTTTGGAATATCTAAATTCATACACTACATTTTTACTTAATTACTTTTTACATTTTTTACTATTTGTTTTATTTTTACAACATATTACAGAATCACTACATAGTATATAAAACAAAGTCGCTCTTGCCGCACCGGGCGGCCGGCCGGTACCGCCGCGCCGCAAACGCTACGTCCCGCAATTTTTAAATCTGTAATATCTTCGAAAATATTCACTTAAATCATACGGTGTAAAGGGCCATATAGATCTATATTAAATGAACAATGTATTCAAGGTATTTAATTTGTTAAGGATTAATGCTATATTGGTTAAAATCGCTTCGAAAATTAGCCATTATTTGTCGTAAAAAGTAAATGACAAAAAAAAGTTATTGTGGGTTATCCATAAGAGATAGACATATACCATCGCGGACTTTTCTGTAGACCTTTTCAATGTGTACAATACTTAGTACATTATTTTGATAAAACTCGTAGGGTTCAGCCTGCGTTTGCAATGTAAGCGGAAAAAATGTAATTATTTTCGACATCACATTAGAAACCTCAAAAATAACAGCACTTCTCCACTATTTAATGGATGTTATTATACATATAAACCTTCCTCTTGAATCACTCTATCTATTAAAAAAAACCGCATCAAAATCCGTTGCGTAGTTTCAAAGATTTAAGCGTACAAAGGGACATAGGGACATAGGGACGGAGAAAGCGACTTTGTTTTATACTATGTAGTGATAGTGATGTAGTGATTCTGTAATATGTTGTAAAAATAAAACAAATAGTAAAAAATGTAAAAAGTAATTAAGTAAAAATGTAGTGTATGAATTTAGATATTCCAAAGATAGCAGGAAATCTTCATGGTATAGGGAAAGGATTGTTTCACTCCAAATTTAACGCGTGCGGGCCACGGGCATTAATGAATAAATCAAAACTACTGGATCGATTTTAATCACTTATGCTATATATTTTATACCCGTGCGAAACTGGAGCGGGCCGCTATGTTTTATACAACGTTCACAGGTTTTCTGTAGTGTATTATCAGCATTGCACCCGTGCGAAGCCGGGGCGGGTCGCTAGTAGTATATAAAACAAAGTCGCTCTTGCCGCACCGGGCGGCCGGCCGGTACCGCCGCGCCGCAAACGCTACGTCCCGCAATTTTTAAATCTGTAATATCTTCAAAAATATTCACTTAAATCATACGGTGTAAAGGGCCATATAGATCTATATTAAATGAACAATGTATTCAAGGTATTTAATTTGTTAAGGATTAATGCTATATTGGTTAAAATCGCTTCGAAAATTAGCCATTATTTGTCGTAAAAAGTAAATGACAAAAAAAAGTTATTGTGGGTTATCCATAAGAGATAGACATATACCATCGCGGACTTTTCTGTAGACCTTTTCAATGTGTACAATACTTAGTACATTATTTTGATAAAACTCGTAGGGTTCAGCCTGCGTTTGCAATGTAAGCGGAAAAAATGTAATTATTTTCGACATCACATTAGAAACCTCAAAAATAACAGCACTTCTCCACTATTTAATGGATGTTATTATACATATAAACCTTCCTCTTGAATCACTCTATCTATTAAAAAAACCGCATCAAAATCCGTTGCGTAGTTTCAAAGATTTAAGCGTACAAAGGGACATAGGGACATAGGGACGGAGAAAGCGACTTTGTTTTATACTATGTAGTGATTGTACACGACCACTGAAGGTAGAAACGTAACATTATTTTAGAAGATTGTTTATATGAATTTCAGAGTATTTAACGAATTATCATAGGTACCAAATGTCAGTAATTAAAAAAATATGTAAAAGAGAATAAAATAGGAGTGGAGACGTACACTGAGTTAATGCAGTGAAATTCTTTCGCTAATAACACGAGTTTTAACACCAAAGTATTTCAAGAATTCTAATCTAAAATCTCCAGCAAATGTTCTGTTACTCTCTTTTGATGTTAAACCAAAAATATCCTTTTAATTAATTCGATGTGATAAAATAAAATGAAAAGGATCAAAGTAATGAAAGTAGCTTCTGAGTTTACCAAAGTGTGTTCACTTTATGCAATGAAAAGTCAATAAATACTTCATTTTCTTTAAGTATAAAAAGATGGTAGAATTACAAACCGTGTTTTTATTTATTTCATTGTTTATAACTCTAGATACGAGTTCATTCATTTTACCGATGAAAGTTCTTTAGTTACTTATAACTAATAAAGTAATCGACTCATCCGAAGAATAAAGTCCGATTTGCAAGATTGATGGTTTTCAGTAGAGCTTGTAGAAGTTGTTGACTTGTGTATCTCTGTGTAACTCTAAAACTACGATACTTGACATTTTGATTTTTTGGTATGTTATTATATCACCCTAGACCAGTTAAATGACAGGTTATGTATATTTATAATCCTTTTAATACACGATATAGTGAGTTCCATATCAACATAAGACGTTTTATAGCGAAAGTACGAAGAAAAAAGTGGGTCCGTAGTGAATATTAGACGTTGTTTTACGGAAACGCCTCAAGTCCTATGAGTCCTATCTGACTACCTACCTTGAAATATTAAGTATAATTTTTGATGTGTTAAATAATTACATTTCCTTAGAGTCAATAAAACTGATATTATTATTTCAAAAGTTTATTATATTTAAAAAATCTCAAATATGTAGCTTAACATAACCGTTACGCCTCTTTATTAAACCTTCCTCTGCTTGAAATTTATAGGAATACCTAATTCAGGCATAGATCATTTTAGTGAACTTGGCTGCGTGCCCTTGTTTAGTCAGAAAGGAGAAACGAGATTTCACATCGCACATTAAAATAAAATTAAACTCTCCATTACTTTCATGACGAAACTTCAGTGCATGCTTCGAACACCTAGTTGCTTTTCAAAACATATGTCTGACAAGAGTTTAAGATGTTTTAAGTATGATAATGTTGACCTTTGTGCTTTTTTGAACGAAAAGAACCGACTTCAAGGGTGAGGACCGAAAACAGAACCACACCGTACCAAACCATTTAGTTAGGTTCCTATAAATAATGCAGGCCGACCTCAGATAGTAGTCCCGCCAAGTGAGGCTCCGTTGACTTGATTCAGTCTTGCGAAATAATTGAGGGTATGTAGTGTCAGGGTTCGGCAGTGTTGGCGGAGGCGGGGACTTTGATGCAGGGTGGTCTATGTCAAGTCAACAGAGATGCCTATTGCTGTCTTAAATCCTTGGGGTGCCCTGACGTTAACCGTTTTCTTTTGGTTCATAAGCGTAACAAATGGGTTTGTATTATGCAATGTTAAAAATAGAAATGCTGATAGGTTAATACCTATCAGCATTTCTATTTTAAACATTATTAACTTATCTCAATAAGCTATTCTCCTTCAATTCCATGGTAATCCATGGAATTGAAGGAGAGGCCAATCAAAATGGCAAGCAGGCAACTTTATGCATGCTTTGCATTCCGATCTACACACGATTAGTCCGTATGCGTACTGGCACTGAATGTTTTGGAGAATTAAAGTAGCAATAGCAAGGGAGTTTGTGGCGCGTAATGACGAAAAAGGAATCGCAGAGAAATTGTCTACATGAGTTATCGAAGATCGAATGAACAGTGGTAGGAGTAGGCTCTGATAGTTTTAAATAACTGGGGTAGATACTCAATATTACGGTGAGAAAATTCTAAGTCCTCGTGTTGTATCAATGTTAAAATTTCGAGACTAGAAGGCATTCCAAAGAAAATGTACTAGGTTGATTACTGTAAATATATTCTTCTGTCTGAGTTGACGTGACAACCTGTTTTTAGCTATCACCGATGATTTATTTGGTATTATGATCTTCACGTAGAAGTTCTTAATTTAATATTTCTGCTAATTATTGACTTATTTCTTTTAGATCAGGATGCAAAGGCCACCAAAAGGACTCATTGATATTTCCTTCTAAATTGACATATGAAATAAAATAAAACTGTAAAATAGAATATTCAAGAAATATCATTTATGTGAAGTGCAAGACTTTGCACGTAGGAATTAATTTACCCACTCATAAATACATTTTTTTTTAATATTTAGCAAACATTTTAAACGAACAACGTTCTAACTGATTTCATTCTACCAGGAACAACGTCCCATCTTAACATGGAACCCATAAATCATATCACTGATTCCGTACAAAAACGTTCTATTTTAAAATGAAACGCTTAGAAGATTATTTAAATTCGTATAACAGCGTCTTAAAAGTACATGAGTGCCAGTGAATATTTATAAAAATAATCATACCATCGAAAAAAATGAGTTTCTGAACATTTCCGTCGAAAACCGTTCTATGTAAACATCGATAGTCTACAACTGTTTACTTAGACTAAAAGTATATAAACGTGATGTGTGACTTAGACTATACAATGTATAAAAATATAAGATCATGCAACGAAAATATTCTCTCTCCAACAAACAGTGGCCGATGTGACGAAGAGACGTGCCCCCAGATGCCTGCGTACCGTCACTTATACACTTCGTACGTTGTTCTGCGGAACGAATTTCAGATGAGACGTTATTCGATTCTATATTTCCGGAACTAAATAAAATATCAAAATTCTAAAAACACACGTTTGTAGAGTTTTAATTGCTTATCTCAATAAGCTATTAAAGTGATTTTTGGCCTAAGGTCACATCAGACTTTATTCTTCGGATGAGTCGTAATAAGCACTCCGATCTAACACTTCATGGGCGACCCAAATCTAATTAATTTAGTATTTCTCAATAAACAATAAATGGTATGGAATAGTTTTGAAAGTTTGTGATATAACAGAAAAAATATACATTATTATTTTCATATTATATCAGTTTTATAATCACATAAATCAGCTTTACATGAAACGTAACGTAAAATATGCATATTTCAGAAAAGCGTTTTGGATTAAAAATGTTATACGAGCCGATACAACGTGTAAAACGAGACTTAACTTATTAAAACCGCTTAAAAATGGTAAATTTCCAAAAATAAAACATACAACAATTTAAAAAGCGTCTGTAGCGCATAAAAAGGGCAATAAACGACTTAATTACACATTCAAAAAGTCACTAGCTCAATCATAAAGATAAAACGTCAGTTGCAGCAGTTTTGGCAAAAGTAACGTAATGTCACATGAAACGAACGCGCCTCCGCGAACGATAAATGGCGTACGCGAAAAAGGCGGGAAGCCGCCATGTCTGATTTTCTTTTTTTTTACTTTTTTTGTATTCGTTGCATTAAGAAAGTGGAGACGCTTCAATTTTTGCCGCTGAAGACTCAAAGGCTGCTTTTTTTGTATTTTTATTTGGTAGTTCAAGTTTTTTGTCGTTTGTTACTTTAGAATAATTTTACCGTAAGGGGAAAAATGAAATGTTGTTAGCATAATTCTCAACCAATTTAAAAAATACCAGGGAAGTCTTACTATTTTGAAGTCTACTTTGAATATTCTTAAATTATTTAATAGTATCACAATCAAATTTTAGTGAGTTTTTTCGAGGTATAATTTCTCAGTATCAGTATGTACGATGGATTTGTGCCCTATTGTTGACATTAGGCCCATCCCTTATTATATTGGAGTTAAGCTGGAAAAATGTGGGGGTACTATTATGACACACCTTCACCTAACTTCCTAAGATTACAGTGATATACGATAAATAAGCTTTAACTGCAACAACTATGTATATCAACAAAAACTTCATAAAAGGAGCTAATCAATTCGACATGTTTGTAATATAATATGTATAGTAAACATTTTACATCCTTAATGTTAAAGTAGGTAACTTAAATAAATAACAAAACATATAGGTACACTCGTATACACAATATATAAATAGCAATACGCTGGTACCACAAGAGTTTTCGCTAAGAAATTGTCACCCTATCTTTTCCTCTGGGAGTCATAAAAAGGGAACGAAAGATTATATCTCGTGGATGGGAACTATCTACATAGTAATAATATAGATGGCAGCACTATTTGGTTCCCTAGAATGTTACAAAACAAAGCGAAAGTATTCTTTATAAACATTTGCCGTGGTACCACAAAAACTTTAAAACGTCTATTGAACACTTGTCTAAAAAATGTCAGATTATGACATTGAAATAAGGTCTGTTTTGCAGTCACACTTTTATTAGACAAGTGTTCAACATGTTTAAGTTTTTGTAGTAATGCGTTTGTAGTAGTTGGAGTCACGAGTTCAAGTAGGGAAGTAATAAGTATTAATTAGATTCGTTTTCAAGGAAAAGATTATTTAAATTAGTCTCGATAGGCAGGAAGATAATTTTGCCTTTTATTCCTCTATGGTAGGTTAATACATCTGCGATGAGGCCCTGTCATGGTTTCAAACTAATTTCACCATTCAAGATCACATTTTATCTTGGTTGGTATAATCATCAAATGAATTCTCACACTGAATGACGCGGAAGGGTCAGCCTTTTACTGACTAAGTCGGTTATGTTTTTTCGTTTGCCCTTTTTGACCCAGCAGGGCCACAGTATCCTACATTTTTTTTAAAGTGTTAAAATCATCAAATGAGTCCTCCCACACCGGGCAGGGCGGGAGAGACTGTCAGAATTATTTTGACTAAAATCCATGGTGTCCTTCAATAGCCCTTTATGTTCCGGGGTCACAGTAATGAGATAAGTCCTGTGAGTCCGGCAGGCTTTGGCCCTCTAGAGCAGGGGCTGTCATCTTGCTGACGCTCTTAGAGGCGCGCGTGGAACACATCGCGCCGTCATCCCGGGCATGGTCGGACACCGAGTTGCCTTTTACTCGCTGTCCCGCATGCCCGCGACCGTATCCTTCTTAGACAGACATAATATTCACCTTACTGCAGGTATGCTGGCAGCAATATAATAAGCTTATGAGGCACACTTAATATTTCACGAAAAAAATTCAATTTACCTGTAATTTTCTCTTATTTCAACCAAAAATACAGAAAATATTACCGCTCGCTAATTTCGATGTTAATTTTTCCTCTTTTTTAATAACTTTTCTTTTCATTCCTTTTGTACATTTGTGTGATTTTCAACGAGTTTCACAAAAAGGAATTTATAAGCGTAGATTATGCTTTTCGTTACGTTTTTTTTTTTTTTAATATTTTGCGAAATTTTTCGCTTAAGCCTTTAATTGGTTGGAATATTCACTTTGAGGGTTTTTGCTAGTCTAGTGATGTGGTGCAATGTTGAATTGTATCGATAAACGTATTTATAAAAATAACTATGCTCATGCCAATGGCTTCGACCGCATGGACTCCGTTCATTGTCCCTGGGGATTTTACTGTCGGGATAAAAAGTATATTATGTGTTAATCCGCATTGTTATATACCTTTGCGCTTATTTTCATCAAGATTCGTTTATCTGTTCTGACGTAATTGAGTTACAATCGTCCATTCATCCATAAAATATTAGTCAGATAGTCAATAAATTTTTAAAAGTGCAATCATTTGAGCACATAAAGCTTATTGACACTTTTTCCACGCATTATTATATCAGATGGATAAAACATTAAGCATAAAATAAAGTATGGTAAAACCATAGTGAATCTATTATTTTTTATATATCTTTCAAAAGACGAGACGTTTTTCAACATTGACGAAAAACAAGCAAGTAAACAGGTTACTGAACTTACTGACTACTAAAAAAAAACGTGAATTGATATGATTTTTAATATCTTTCAAGTGTCACGAAAATAGAATATTAATAAGACCGGTAATTGTTAGAAGCGTCACAAGAAGGTCTTCAATCAACGTCTCATACAAAACTGTCACAAAAATTCACAGTTATGAATATTTTTCGCCTGCCAAGCAATATTCGCGATACAAGAAAAATCCTAGACATGACAGGAATTTATAATACATCGTAATGTACTAGATTGCTTTATGTAAGAAAATTTTTGTCAGCCATTTTTGTTCACTTGACTCTGTAAACGTAAACACAATTTTTCAGCGTCGCCGATAAATATTTCATGGCGGAGTTTGGCCAAGGAGAATGATAAGATGCCGTGAAAAAGTATGAAAGGAATTTAAGTTCCTAGTTTTTTTTTGCAAAAAAAGCTGAGAAGATAACTATTTAACAAACTTTAAAGAAACAATTCGCATTTTTGCCTTCGTAAAGAAAAGAGCGAGGAGAGATTGCATCGCTATCAGCGACGGCACCGACTTGCTAGTTGAATGTTGTAGGTTCGAACCTAAAGAGGCGTATTAATTTATGTAATCTATTTCACTACTGCTGTTCTTTCAAAAGGGTGAAGGAAAACATCGTGAAGAAGCTGGTATAATTTTTTTTTAGCTTGGTAAAATCTTCAAATGAGTACTCCCACCCCCTTACTGTCAGACTCGTTCTGACTAAAATCTACGGGCTCATGTCATTGAACAATTTTTCTTCAATGACATGGGCTGAGTTATAGAAGAGAGGTAAGGTAATGAGAGGTTTTGTGCTTTTGGCGTGAAACTTTGTATACGTAAGAGTATGTATTATTAGTCAATTCTGTCACCAGAGTTTCAGATATTTTGGTACCGTTGATATGTGGCATAAACCGTTGCTATGATCACCTGTGATCATGACATTTATGAATGGTTTCGTATTTTTAATTAAACTATCGATATAAACTTAATTCTGTGTCCCATCACTACGTTATAATCGGATTACCGTAGTTAGACAGAAAATTAAATACTTTTTACATCGAGTCGTGATTGTTTTGGCGCCATTGTTTACATTGACAATGTTTTACATGACCCTTAATAGGATTTTGTAAAATTACATTTTATAAAACGATATTATTGCTAAGTAAAAAGATTATCTTACTTTTATTAATTTGGTTTTGCAGAAGGCTTTCTTTAGCAGTTGTGGCAGGCGAAATCTAAATAAAATTCGTAATTATGTAGTATTAAAATATATATCAGGAGCTCGTGGCTAAATAATTACAGCCGCAGAGGCCGATCTGTCGAGTTAAGCCGCGCTTGCCGGTGTTGGTCTGTCGATGGGTGACTATCTGTCACAGCGAGTTTCGTCCTTGCCTCGGAAAGTATGTAAAGTCGTTGGTCCCGGCTGTCATTTGTAGTTAATTCATAGTTAGTCAGAAACTTCAAAGTCTGACAACCAGTAAAGCCGGGGTATCCTATGACACAGTTACTGGGTTGTAGAGGTCCGATAGGCAGTCGCTCCATGTAAAATACTGATATTCAGCTGCATCCGGTTTGACTGGAAGCCGACCCCAAAAAGAAAAAGGCAGGCAAATGATGACATAAATAAAATACAACCTTTCTAAAAGGGTATCACATAGGTATTGTTAATTTTAAAGCATACATAATACTGTGTTCTTTATAAACGTTTCGTACAGGGATGTACCCTCCCTTGGGTGTCACGTTTTATAATAAATGTGTGCCTTTCATGTACAGGTGAGTACAAAAGCTTTTTGATAATAAATGCCTCTTAATGCGGGCTGATATTTTATGTAATGAGATGTAAATAGAGAAGTATTTTTTGTGTTCTTAGAAATAACAATTTATTTTTGTCTCTAACGGGTGTAAGCCTCTTATCATGTTCAGATGGAACGTGTATCGATCTAATCGCCCTTTTTTCCTGTTTAATTTCCTATTAGTATTTCCTGTTAGGCGCACTGTCCTTTCATCATCATCATCAGCCGGAAGACGTCCAAAGCTGAAAAAAAGTAGGCCTCCCCTTAGACCGCCACGCCGAACGAAAATTCGCCACTTGCATTCCAACAATTTTTTTTTCAGGAAATGAAAAAAAAAAAACAGCCTGACCTTAGAAAATTATAAACTGATTGGACAGTTTGTATAAAGAGGCTGATTTGAATTGTGGAAGATTGTTCAATTTCGTCTACTGAGCAAGCCCTGAAAGTTTGTGGGGGGCTGTCCCTTACACCCTGTATCAACGACGATATAATACTAGACTCCTAATAACAGGCGACCGATGTCTGTCAACACATTAGGCAAAAAAGTCTTATATTCGTCTCATTTCGACCAATCCTGTGAGCGGTAAACATACGTTGACACAGAACAGACCTTGAGTTAGCCAATGACAACGCAGTACCCCGTCCCCCTCGCTTACGTAGTACCTCAGCGAGTTGACAGAATAATTTTTGTTCGTTAGATCGTGCATGCGGAGTCTAGTAATACGAGTATATCGTCGTTGCCCTGTATACTCATTAGCTCCTTCCATCTATCCCTAGACTACAGACTATTAAGTCAATCAATCCATGTAGAACCGATTCATCCACAGCCACGGTAAGCCGCGAAACGTAAACGTGTACGTTAACGTTAAGTCCGTGTGAGCCAGTACAAGGGAATTAAAACAATTAATTATGTATAGCGCAGGTGTTCGGGAGTTTTACACAGTCATAGGTTTTGGTACGATGTTTTTAATAGTTTCCATTCATCATGTCATTTTGTTATTTAACTAATTATAAACTAGATGGGGCCGGTGTTTAGTACCCTCTGAGAAGAAACGGCCGAAACAAACTCAGAGGTCACTGTCTCTTGTCCAAACATTATGTTGGTCAAGTCATACGAGGACGATATAGCTTAATGTCTTAGATGGTCTTTTGAAGAAAGAACCACATAACGCAATTGAAGTCGTGGACATTATTTCAAACCAAAGCACTACTCATGATACTAATTGCATTAGGCCTAATAATAAGCAAATCAAAAATTTTATTAATGCAAGTATGGAAAAACCTCTAAAAATGTAGTAAGTCATATTACATACATAGCAAAAGGCTTATTAATGCAAATAAACACTAAAAGTAATAAAAAAAATACATCCTAAACCCCAATAAGTTTTCAAGTATCAAAATCTCGAGCGCAGTACACTGCGTTACAAAAGAATAAGAATAAGAATAAGAATAATTTATTAAACCATTGTTACAAACATTTTCTTAACCTATGACAAAAGGGATTTGTGTAACAGTTTTGCTTACTTATTAACTAGACAGTGGTCCCCAAACTAGGCTGTGCCTGTATCTTGGGGGCCGGAGTTGCGATAGCTTTTAACATTTAATTTAACAAGATATAATATTGTTGTCGATATGAATTACACATTTTGGTTGTATTTGGAACATTTGGTGAAAAGAGTGCGTAGCGTTACGTAAATTAATAATGACTAAAAATTATACAATTAAAAATAAAATAAAATGTAAAGAGAAAATAATTATGCTCAATAATGTTGCACACATGTGTGCGCGCGCATGTAAGTGTGTATAGATGATTTTTTGTGTGTTTGTGATTGTGGGTGTGTTTGGTGTGTGTTTGTGTGTACGTTTGTGTGTGTAAGTGTGTATAAGTATGTATGGTTGTGAATCTTTAGCACTGTACAGGTTTCATTTACTGATAATGTCTTCTGTTTCATCGTATGGTAAGGAGAGAAGCATTTTATGAATTACTTTCTTACATGAATGGTAGCTTTTGTCTTTGATATCACATAATTTGTTAATTTTGTTATAAACATGAATGTGGGAGTAGAAAGGACAACGTCTAGCTAGAGCACTTGTTGCATTAGGAAGAGGGATGTGTAAGATGCGTTTAGAAATTAGGTTTTGATAGTCAGACCTATCTTTTATAGATTTGTGAGTACGTAGTGTGGCATTTAGTATAAATAACTGCCGTAGCCGTAGAACAGGAAATTCTTTATAGAGCAGATCCGTTGGAAATCGGAAAGGCTTTTTTAGCATTACTTTGATTACAGCTCTTTGAGCTCTTTCTATTTCTATAAATGTAGTTTTACCAGCACTGCCCCAGATGGAGATTCCATACTGGAGTACAGATTGGCATAAACCTAGGTATACTGTTCGAAGAACCTTATAAGGTGTACAGTCACGTAACTTCTTCATGATGTGAATAAGTTTCCTGACGCGCGTCGAGAGTGAATGGATGTGATTTTTGTGAGATAAGTTTTCGTCTATTGTAATGCCTAAATATCTGAGAGAGGAGGTACGATCTATACAAGTGCAGGTACAGTTTATCAAGGGAAGATTGTTGTGGTCATTACAGCATGTGTGAAACTTGAGTGTCAAATCTGGCGGAGGAATGGAGGCTGAAGTTTTGAAAAATGTTACAAGTTTGGTTTTTGTCACGTTAAGGGTAAGGAGATTTTTGCTAAGTACCTCGGCAATTGTAAGCAATCCTTTTTCAGCGACTTCATACACTTGGTTCCAGGTTTTGGCGTGGAAAACAATTGCCGTGTCGTCAGCATAAGAAATGATTTGAGCGTTATTTAATGGTGCATTGAGTATTTCATTCATGTAAAAAGCAAAGAGAGTAGGACCAAGAGTACTGCCTTGAGGTATTCCGAAGTTGATTGGTAGTAGACCACTTGAAGAGTTGCCAACTTTCACTAACTGTTGACGATTTGATAGGTAGGATTTGAACCAATTGAGTGCGACACCTCTTATTCCTATACCGTCTAACTTTGCTATGAGGAGGTCAATAGAAATGGTATCGAACGCCTTGGCTAAATCTAGGAAGACTGCCATGGCGCGCTCTCCGTTTTCAATAAAAGAGGAGACATACTTTGTTAACAGTATTGCGGCGTCCTCAGTTGACTTACCTCTTCTAAAGCCGAACTGTCTTTCAGATATTAAGTTATTATCTTCTAGGAAACTGACTAGGCGGTTATTGACTACTTTTTCTAGCAGTTTGGATAAAATGCTTAAGAGCGCTATAGGGCGGTAGTTTTCTGGTAGTTCTGTAGGACCACTTTTGTGAATTGGTCGAACACAAGCTACCTTCCAACGGTCGGGAAAGATCCCATTTTCCAGACTTAAGTTGAAAATATGAGTAAGTGGTTTGAGTAGCGTCTTTCTAATTAATATAATAAGTCTGGTACTAATACCGTCAAGTCCGGGGGCGCTGTCGATTTTAAGTTGATTTATAAGTTTTTCAATTTCTGCTTCATCAGTCGGTTGGAAGAAAAAAGAATGTGGAGGAGTTTTATGAGGCCTGTATTTATTTGCTAGAGATGCTTGGGTCTCAGACAGTCGTGACAGTATGATGTCAGAGAGATTTTTGCCCAGAGAAGTAAAGTACTCATTGCACTTATTGAGTGAATCGTCAGGGTTTTGTATATTGGTTAATAATTTGGAAGAGTCCGTTTTTTGTGTATTTGGGTTGTAGATAGATTTGATTGAGCTCCAAAGCTTTTTTGGGTTATTTCGGTATTTGTTTATGAGTTGAGTATTGTAATCCGTCTTGAGCTTATGTAATAAATCATTGCAAAAGTTTTTGTACCTGGTGTATACTAGACGTCGCATTTCGTCATTCGGGTGCTTTCTCAGATCTAAATGTAGTTTATCACGATGAATTATACACCTCCTTAGGCCTGGAGTGATCCATGGTTTGATGATGTATTTATTTCGACTGATATTAACTTTGCGAGTGTTTTTGTTGATTGAATTTGTGAGAATTTCCATTAAATAGTTTAGGGAGAAGTTCGTGCAGTTGGAGTTGAACACTTCCGACCAATCGGTTTTACTCAGTTCTGCTGCTACTGCTTCTTCATCAATTATGTATTTACACCGAGGTCGCGGAGATTTATTGTGTTCTCTTACTTGTGATATAGCAGCCATAGTAATGTCATGATCTGTAATTGAGGACTTACCTATTATGCCTACTGATGGATTGTTAGTTTTGATGAAAATATGATCAAGACAAGAGCGCCCTCTAGTGGGCTCTGTTATCGCAGGTAAAAGGCCATGGGATGCTAAAAGGCACAGGTATTCAATGTTTCTGCTGTTTGCATTGTTGTAAATATCAATATTAAGGTCCCCAGCTACTATGATTGTTGGATACTTGCTTAATTGCGTTAGTACGGTATCAAGAGAAGTTGTAAAATTGTCTAGATTTGTAGATGACGGGGAACGGTAGATACCAAGAATAGCGGTTTTGTCGTCCAGTGTTATGAGAATACTGTCTGCCTCTACGATTTCTGATTTTAGCACAGTAATGTTCCAATTAGTTTTAGTGTAGACAATTACACCTCCGTTTTTATTTAATTGGGTAAATGTGCGATATGCGTGATAACCTGGCAATGGTTCTATTATTGTTGCGTCGCTTAGCCAACATTCAGTTAAAATTATTGCGTCGAAGTCAGTATCAAGGCGCTGAAAAGCTATGTAAAAGTTGTCAAAATTACGTTGATAACTCCTTATATTTAGTGATAAGATTTTAAATTGTTTAGTAGGGGGTATCAGATTCCTACATTCTTCTAATTGATTACATGAGTAACAGTTTATAGTAACATTTTCGTCTATGTCCTGGATAATGTCAAGTAAAGCCATTGATGATATTTGTGAAAATGTTATTAATTATTGTAATATCTTCGAATATTATCATTGTTACAGTGTGAATTCCGTGAACATGAAGATGTAGGATAATATTATGTTTATATTGGTGTATTTGTATGTGTGTTGTGATGGGAACTTGAGTGCTAGAGTGTGAGAGTAAGAGTGTTGTGGTAAAAATGTAAATGTTTAAAATTGTGTTTGAGTGTGTTCTGATGAATTTATAATGCGTGAGTATATAGAGTGGGATGTGTTGAGTTATGGAAAAATATATTTGAGAAGTGTCCGAGCATGTTGATGTCGTGTACCGTGGTAGGTGCACGATAGTAGTTTCATTTGTGTTTTTACAGAATTTGTTTATAAAATACAAAAATAAACCAAACAGGTAATAAAATATTAAAGTATTAAAAAATCTAAAATTAAAATGAGATCTATACTTATGAGATCTTAGAATAACGTAACGAAGAATAATAAAGTGAAACGAAGAAAAATAATAGAGTGTAAACTGAATGTTACTTGGCAGTGTTGTCGTTTCTTCTAAGTTCTGCTGACATCGATGGTACATGTTGCGCAGCGGTCGTAGAGCCCAGGTGCTTCTCCAGGTCTTCGATGCTTCGTATGTGAATGGAAGGGTTACCTTCTTGCTTACGAATGAGAATTGCACCATTCTTAACCCAACAAAACTTAAATCCATGTTCCTTCGCAGAAAGTTTGGTCGCACGAAATAACTGCCTGTTTTCGTAGGTAAGGCGCTCATTGACGTAGATGTTTCTTATTGCACCGGCTACCTCGATGTCGGTTGAAGTGAGGTTTCTTCTTGTTTTAGCAGCCTTCAAGAATTCGTCTCGTTTGTAGCGACGTACAAAGCGGACAGCAAGTGGGCGCGGTGCGGAGTCAGCTGAGTCTTTGGGTAGTTGTCGCCGTGGTCCCGCTCTGGTCACGTAGTCTACATCTTGTTCCTCCATGGGCACACCTATTTTATGTGCTAGTACTAGCACGCAATGAATGGGATTTTCGTTTTTAGACTCATTAATGCCTGATATTTCCAGTTCGTTCTTTAACGATGACTGCGCTTGCGCGTTTAGTTGTTCACGGAGACTTAGAACAGTGCTATTTAAGGCGATTATTTCTTCTTCTCGTTTCTCTAGTAATTTTATCCTCGAGTCATGGGCGTCAAGACGCGTGTAGCACTCCGTGAGGTGTTCGGTCAGCGATGTTATGTGAGACTTAATGTCTACCATATCACCTCTGAGTAGTTTTATTTCGGTGCTTAGTCCTCGTAATATTTCTGAGTCAGTAGGCGTAAAGTTTGCGGTTGAGTCGAGCGGCGGAGCAGAGTCAAGTAGAGAGGCAGAGTGGTGATAATCCGCTGATTTTGGTGTTGCGACGTCAGTCGACATCGACACCTCGGGTACGGGGTCAGTGACCCTCTTCGTTGTCTTGCTTTGGCATGATGGGCAAATCCAGCTCAATTTCGCGTCACCTACTAACTTGGTCTGATTACCAACATTAGCACATACGACATGGAACTGAAGGTCGCATTTTGAGCATTTTAAACTGGTGGATCTCAGTGCTTTATTACAACACGCGCAATTGACCATTTTTATTTATTTCTATTATTATTCACTATTTGGAATTAGGTAGGTACGTAAACAATTGGCAATTTCTAGGAATTTGAGCAAATTTGAGCTACTCGCAGCTGCGCGCAATTCGTCGACCGATTCCCGGAACTGGAGCTCGGGACACCTGCGTTGTCGAATATTATTAATTCGGATTATGCACTGAACTTTGACACTACTTTTTAAATGGATAAGGTTGAATATCAGGTGGAGTTGTTATTATTTTGCGTGATTAAATGTTTTTTAAATGATGCACTGTATTTAAACACTTACTGTCACTTTTTTAGGGTTTATTATTGTATGAGTCTTTTTGGTTTTATCGTATTTATTATTGGAGGGGAAAAATATTTTTGCAAAAACACGTCCGCACACCACAGGTCTTACGACGCAACTCAACTCAAAGGTAAACAAACATCAAATAAAACTAACTTGCATTTATACATTTTTGATTTGCGTAATGCAACTAGTATCATGAGTAGTGTCTTGGTTTAAAATAATGCCGATGAATTCAATAGCACCTTGTTTAATAATTAGATTTACCAGGGTATCAAAAGCAAAGACAGACAAATAATAACAACATAAAATTAAAGTCCCCTATACACCGACACGACACAGTGCATGTACCTGTATCACCGTACGGTATCGGCGCCCATAATTTTCCGGAGCGTGTGAAAGAACTCCCGCGGTGACAGAATGAAAAATTGCGGAGTTCGACCTAATTCCCTTCACCATTAGTCCTACATTGATGTGGCAGGGCTGGATGTGGCTTGGAAAGTTGCTGGTGACAACTGTTGGTATTTTATACTCTTTTTTTTTCTTATGAACGTAGGCAGAAATTTTAGAATGCTACCTGTTGTTAACCTTTTAACCTGTCTGTTTCATGGGTTTTCATACATCTGATTTTATACTTAGTTTGAATCAATTGCTTTCGCATGGATTTTGATAGGTACTACTTCTTAATCGACAAGCCTGCTACTGCTACACTATTCGCGAAGTTGCCTCGACGAAGTACTCGTCGAAGTTGATCGAAGTCCCGAAGTTGTGACTACACACTCGTGCAACTTCGCGAGGAGCTCATTGAGCCCTGTGATTCGATCGCAAAAATCGACAACAAATGGAAGTCGCCCGAAGCGAGCCGAAGTTGCACGAAGCGAGCCGAAGTTGCACGAAGCGAAGCGAAATGCCCTTCTACACTATCGTATTCGGTAAATTTCGACCAACTTCGCGAGTAGTGTAGAGCAGGCTACAACCGTAATATTCTTTTTCTTGCCTTATCCCAATTTATTTCTGATGTTCATTTTCAACGACGATTTAATACTAGACTACGCATGCACGATCTAAGGAACGAAAATGATTCTGCCAACTCAATGAGGTACTACGTAAGCGAGGGGGACGGGGTACTCCGTTGTGATTGGCTAACTCAAGGTCTGTTCTGTCTCAACGTATTTTTACGGCTCACAGGATTGGTCGAAATGAGACGAATATAAGACTTTTTTGCCTAATGTGTTGGCAGACATCAGTCGCCTGTTATTAGGAGTCTAGTATTATATCGTCGTTGTTCATCTTGCGTACTTTCTCGCTAAATTCCTCTCAAAGATATATTCAAGTTTTAAAATCGGAAGCCACATCTAGCATCCCCTAACTCCTTGTTTAGCCTTATTCTTGCAAAATTCAATTTTCCTTGGTGGTGCGATGTTTTAATTAAGAATGCCGCGATATACGTGCTTGTCTGCCTATACCTCGATTGATGTCCCCTAATGCGAGGAGATACGGTGCTTTATTATTAAATTTCTGCTGTTTAGAATATGCGGGTTAAATGTATGGAAATGAGTAATGAATGGGGTTGTATGAGTGATGGCTGGCCTGTGATTGAATAGGTTAAGTACAGTACGTGTTTTGTATGAGTTGTTTGTCTAGTAAGCAGAATTGTGGCTGCTGAGTACTGAGTTTTGTGTTCGGTTCTCAGGTTAATCAAGGATATTATTTTAGGATTTTATGGCAATTAAAAAAAAAAACTGTTATTTTCGGTTGTCAACTTATTTCAAGAGATTATCGTGTATTTTTATTGGGTAGAGAAATTAAGTCGGTGGCGATATTAATTTTATCAATTTTGCTAGTATCTTTACAACTGAGTTACCTAAAATAAGTGTTTATTTCTTCAACGCTTATGTTGACGACATGACGTAATTACTCGTATTGTTTTAATTACGATATTAAAGTTATAATTGATATTATGAATGAATTTCTAATTATATGGACTTTGTGATAGCTTAGAGATTAAAAACATCAGAGTGACTGTAAATTACACAAGGCATTATAAAAAGCTCTGTGAGTGATACTATGAGCACAATTCAGCATTCACCTTTGCTTAAAATGTCGGATTTGTATAATGTTACAGTTTTTTCTCAGTTACGACATTTAAATGATAAATCGTTCACGTAAAAGTAACATAGCACCTTTAGTATTTATAATGACCACAAATAAAAGAGACTTGCTCGCCTTTGTACCATTAATGGAAACATCACTTATTAAAGAACCAACATAATATTTTTGCAAGCGCAATTCTTATCGAGGGCTTGACAAAGTTGCAAAGTTAAAAGAAAAAAGAAAAAAAAGTTAAAAGATACGACGATTCATGGTTCTGGGTCGGATTCAAATGAGCGTTAAAATGAAGGAAAACCTCCTTTGTTGTACTCTGTGCAATGTGATCAAATTAAAAATAGTGATGTGCCTTTGAGTTATCGATGTCTCCCCAACTAGTAAAAATCTTTCTCTTATGGAACCCTTATAATTCCTTCATGTTATTTAATAGTTGTATAGTGGCTTATAGCTTACTATTATATTATATAGACGTTATTCTCACAATGGCTCAGTCGGTTGACTTTTACGAGATGAAACTTTATTGTGATTTGGGCTTATTTTGCGTTTCATAAAAAGTAGATTTTCATAAAATTATTAATCGTTAATTAAGTCATGTAACTTTTTGATCCAAGTAATTTTCCTTTTCGTAGCAAAAAGGTATTTTTAATAAAAAAAGGTATTAATTAAATTAGCTACTAATTATTTTATTATTTTATTAATTAGATCTTTTTCTTCATTGTTCAAACATTTACCATGTTTAGAAATTTTCTGATTCGAAAATTGGTTATTACAGTATAAGCTACAAATACTTTTTTTTAGGTAATCCTTTTCTTCTTTATTTAAACAATCCATGTTCGAAAATGAACATCCATAGAGCCTTTTCATCGACTCCATTATATATATTTCATTACATTCTAATAATAAAAGTAAAAACAAAACGTAATGAGATCGAGAAGGTTCTTTTCAAAGGAGTTTTTTTTTATAAAAATATGGCCTTTGCAAAGTAAACTGGCAATAATATTTTAGTGCCTTAGGGTAGGACCCTAATAACGTTGTAAAAACGTCGATAAAATCTTCAACCTTGTTTTTGTATTATATTACGATGAAAGGAAATATGGGCTACTATTATTCATGCTGGAGCAATATTTGTAAGTAATTGTGTAAAGGTTAGATCGGTAATAGATTATGGTTCTTTTAAAAAAGGTTTTCTTTGTGAGAAAATGGAGTAATCATAAAAATGAAAGAAGCTGAAATTTTATTAGATCTGTATCTCTGATTCACCAATTAGTTTCGTCACGTTACCTACTTGTAGAACTGTCAGACTTCTATTTACTAAAATACAAAATTTATTTCAATTGCTCTTTACACAGACCCTGTGTAAAGAGCAATTGAAATAAAGGTAACCTAATTTTGTATGTGTTAAAACAAAAATATCACAACATCAACAAACTCTCAAAAATAACCTGACCTTGTAATTCTATCGACATCAACAGTGTCCCATCCCTAACTGCTAGAGATAACAGCACATAGTTTACTGCGTAAACTTTTGTGCAATTATTTTAATAGACGACATCTTAGAAAGTGCGCCGCGTTACTCATTCTTTCGTTTACTCTCTGCTTGTCTGCGTTTGCATAGGGCGTGAGGGATGAGCTTACAGCGGAAATTTTAAAGAGAAAAAATGATTTTGGATGACTAAACATGGGTAGAAATTGTGGGGGTTCAACATAGACTAAACCGACTTATTTACTACTACACCGCATTTTCTAAGTGGTTTCAAGTGTCGGTCACTATCGGTCATAACGCTGCATTGATTTAACTTCTCTTATTTTGATTTCATAAGCAGAAAAATGCAACCAGAAAAATGTTTTAAAACATTGAATCTTTCCAGTTTGCGGTTTGCGACCCGCCTTCTTCACTGGAAGTTGGTGGTTGGCACTTGGAAGTCCACTAACTTTAAGCGTTAACTATTATAATGTTTTAGATTTAATTGAAACTTAACAATGATACAGTTAGTTAAAGCTCACGTTAGTAACGACGTTATATTTTGTTAATCTTTTAGTGACTTTTAAATCTGAAAAAGCGATTGACCTAAATTATCTGCGTTTTGATCTTTTTAATTGCAGTTTGGTTTTTTGTACAAAAGTTTTGATTCTGGCTCAAGTACTTTAATACTATTGCTCTCCGCTACCAACTTGGACCATACACCGAGACTATTGTGCTAAAATCGAGAGAATTGCTCGTTTCTCGTATTTTTTGTGACGGAGGCATTACTATAGCCGTTCATCCTATTGCAGGCTTAAAATTACGACTACGTAGACCTTCTATTGTGTTCTGAGTTAGGTATTTATGTGTAAATATATGGCCTTCGATTTAGGGCGGAAAAACGTCTTTTATCCTGTTTATTATTTGTGTTCCTGTATCACTAAGTGTTTCTTTGTTATCAGCTTTTGGAGATATGAGAAGCATGGAGGCAAGCTCCTCAACGTCTGACGGCAGGAGTATTCTGTCTGGTCAACTGCTGCGATAGTTTGCAGGATCCTACAGGTCAACTTATAAGAGATTGTGTTTTTAACGGGACAATCTTAAAGGTGCTCCCACACAGCAGTTATACAACGTTATACAACATTGTGTAACACGATAACATTTATAATAGCGAGTAACAATACTGTAAAACATGATAAGTAAAGTAAATATATAAAGTTATATGTTATAAACGCTCCCACATTGGTTGAACTCGTTGTATAACATCGTATAACTAACATGTTCAATCAGTTTGGGTTTGTCTTTCAAGGAATGATGATTTTATACAACAACAGTTATATTTTGTTATAACATATTGTAATCAGTTGTAAAACATTTTGTTAAATGATGTTGTATAACATCAATAACAATTTATTATAATTTGTAACAATTTAAACTTTTGTTACAATTTGTTTAAAAAAGTCAGTTTCTAACGTTATATAACTGCTGTGTGGTAGTAGTACCTTATGAGCTTAAAAAAGTATGCGACCACACGCTAAGCTCTCTTATTGTGGGGTCGATAGCTGCTTTCAGGTTTTTCAGCCTATGTTGAATGTATGTTTAGACAATTGCATCTTTAAGGGGGTCTTTCCACCAATACTAAACAACTTTTGATATGAAACTAATAATCAATCTTTTCATACCATGGAATGGATGTTTTTCTAAATGTTTTTTCAATTAAGAATGTGGGATACTCTTGATCAAAGTTTAGAAGACGAAATAGCAGTCTGTGTAATGTGTTATCACTGAGTAATTGCAAGTTTAATTATTATCATTCATTGCTGGTATAGGTACTTCTCTCTAGCTACCAGACCCAAACTTCTTTTAGTTATCATTTAGATTAGAATAGAAAATATTTATTTGATAATGGACACACACACAGACATAATCCTACTACTATTATAAAGTCGAAAGTTTGTTAGTATGGATGTATGGATGTTTGTTACTCTTTCACGAAAAAACCACTGAACGGATTTGGCTAAAAATTGGTACACAGATAGTTTATAACCTGGATTAACATATAGGATATTTTTTATCCCGATTTTATGTTCCCGTGGGATAATTTTCGAGTTGTAGCGGGTGAAGCCGCTGGCAACAGCTAGTCAAAAATAAAATTCAAAAAATACAATAAGAATTTTGCTGAGCATGTCCACACCAATAGGGTTACCAACTTAGCATAATGCTGGGCGAAAAAGACACCCAGCGCTGGTTTTCAGTTGGCACCACGCAGTGACACACGGACGAGGGTAGGCAAAACAAAAAATAAATAAGTAAAATAGTTAAGTAACATAAACAATTGGAAATGTGTGTAGGGAAAACTGAAGTGCATTAGATAAAATTATATTATTTATTGTAATATGAAAAACGTGTGCTGGTTTTAGGCACTATAATGATTGGTTTGTGAATATTATTCGTCCCTTTGCCAGAACCTTTAAAAATTAGCGTTTTCTTTTCACTATACCTTCTAGAAAATTGTCTACTGTCTACAACATTCAGATTTCCTATCCAAAAATTTTCTTCACCCGTAGAAATTGAATTTTTTCGCCCACTTCCTTACTCTGCTGGTTTTTTTGCACGTCTCTTCCCAAAAAAGACTCGAAAATTTTTCAACTAACTAAGCGACTTCGTAACTCCGACAAATAAACGGGAAAGAAATTAATCTGGCCATTTCTCACTGTCAAACTCGGTTTAACGTAAAAACCCGTACCTTTCCGTATTATTTTATCATCAATCCCGCAGACTGGGGCGATCAGCAGGATTGTTTTTTGAAAAAGTTTTTCACCTTTTTTTTGAGACTTTTTTTGTGCGATTAAGTTGTGAAGTGGATTAGTTTTCTTAATTTCAGTGAAATATTTAAGGGGTTTGCTAAATTATTATTTTTACTTGTCTCTTGTTGCTTGAGGCTAGATGACTTGGAGTATTCAATGCAATAATCTAAGTGGACCTCAAAGGCACAACTTTATATTTTTTTTATAACTACTAAATATTTGAAGACTAGGTAAGGAAAAAAGGTGAGCTGTTTGTGGAAGATTTTCGGAGCAAATTGTACAGAAAAAACGGAAGATCGTGAGAAGATGTTTATCCAGCAGTGAGTTACTAAAATGTACAATAAAAAAGTGGAGAAAAGAGGATGACATGAGCGGTAATGATTTTTCGCAGAAACGTACATTACGGTAATGAACTTTCGCAGAAACGTACATTGCGGTAATTACGTACATTCTAGAATACTTACCTATTTTAAATAACTGAATTTTGAATTAGGTTACAAAAGCATGCTGATCATTAACGGATACTCCCAGACAAATGTCTACCATTGGGTTTTTTTTAGACATCCCCAAACTCAGTCAACCGGTGATATTTGTTTTAAGGTATTATTAAAGTATCAAATAGGAATAAAGGAGTCTCGCACAGCGGGGCTCCTATTTCTATCTACAAAGTTTAAAGAAAGTAAAAAAAAACACAGACACAGTCACATCCAGCCAAAAAGTAGATCTTCACTGAAGGTAATGATGAAACAAATTGTGAATGTTCAAACACATGCTCATTTCCTGCACACGTTTAATTAATAATCGCGAGCACTTCCATACGTGCTCGCTTGGGCGACGGCGTGTAATTATATGTGTGTATGTGCCCTTTATGAAGATAAATATTATCTACATACTGAATAAAATTATTATACTTAGACGATGTTCTAATGTTTGTGTTGTGTTTAAAGGAAATTGTGAATGAGAAAAAATATAAGTAATAGAAATAGTCTTTATTTTGAGTAATTCGTTTGATCTGAAGCGAAGAATAGTTGCCTAGAAGGTTGACGCTTGTTAACTATTTAGTCTTACTAAAAAACTACATTATTATTTATTTACTACTACTTTTAAAAGCAGTGGTGGTTTAGTGAATCATGAGACGAACGTTATTAAAGAAACCGAATTATGTGTTGTAGGTCGTGGATTCGATCCCGGATTGGCGCTTTCCTTTATTTATATTTTTTTTTTTCATCACCACTGCTTTCGAACAACAAGTGACGTGAAATTTAAAGACATGTGACATCTGCCAATCTGTACCATTATCACGAGTTTTCACTCTTTTACTTTACAGCGTCTTTCCCGTATTTACAGCGTTTTTGTATGAAAAAATGGAACAGGGCCTCTGGTGTGCGAAGAAAGAACTAATTTTTTCCTTGAAAATTGACAATTTGATATTGTCAAAGTTCCGGTTTACTTTTACGTCTCCTGCTATGCCTAGAAGGTTGACGCTTGTAAACTATTGTCTTACTAAAAAACTACTACAGGTTAAATTCCTTTACTACTACTATTAAAAGCAGTGGTAGTCTAGTGGTAATCAAACGCAACTTGAACTGTAAACCGTAGGTTTGATCACAGATTGGCGCTTTATTTAATTTATTTCATCACCACTCCCACAGCCACTGCTTTGAAACAACACGTGACGGAAAAAATCGTGAGAAAACTGGCATGACGCAGAAGAAAAAAATTGTCATGTGACATCTACCAATCTGTTTACAATGTCCCTTGCCCGCGTGGTGAATTACAGTCCATTTCATAGTATAACGATATTTCGTAGAACTGCCAACCGATGGGGAATAAAAGTTCTCGAGTGGCGACCACGGACCGGAAAACGCAACGTGTAGGCAGGCCTCCCACTCGGTGGACCGACGACATCGTGAGGGTCGCGGGCAGCCGATGGATGCAAGTGGCGAATTGTCGTTCGGCGTGGCGGTCTAAGGCTTATGTTCAGCAGTGGACGACTTACGGCTGATGATGATGATGATGATGATGTCATAGAAAGGAGGTCTGTGTCCAAGCAGGGGAAACGTTATAGGTTGGTCATGATTATGATAGTTTTTGACAATGACTTCACCTTCATTATATCATTTGCCATTCATCTTTTATTGTTCAACAAACACTTTTTCATAAAATCCTTATTCGGGGGTCAAAATTCTGCGAATTCCCAAACTAAAGATAAAGTAGATGAAAATAACTTTAAATAGATATTTTTCAAAGTTCAATCCTAACAAAATATTATATTCTACAAAAACTGAAGGTTGTATAAAATTCAATTGAACAGAAAAATCAATGGCGTCAGTTTCTAAAATCAACTTTGAAAACATTCTCTCCATTTCAGTGGGTAGGGTAGAAAAAGGTAGAAAGTTCCCGAAGCTTTCGTCCGGACGTAGAGAAATATAAAACTGTTGGAGACGCCGAGGCGTTTCATTTGTAGAATTATTGAATTTGAATTATTGGAGTGGCCACCTTGGTCGGATAAGAGCGGGGTGGAGTCGACTTTGTTTGGTGTTTTTTACAAAATTGCTGCGTCATCAAATGAAAAAAGAGTCATCATTGACCCCTAAAAGTTAGCAACTTACTTATTTTGCGTTAATTAATTCTAGAAGTTTGCAAAGAGTTTAAGGGTGAAATAAAAACCTTTTAATCCCATTTGTACAAATTAAAAAAGAATAAAACTTTTTCAAAATACTACAAAAATCTTAACTAATCTTTCGCCAGTCGGTGCTTTTATATTTTTAAATATTGCTACTAGTCCTTTATAATTATACCTGTGTTTTCTCTTCAGCTATTAAATTATATAAAGTAACATTTATAAAGTTATTCACAAAACACGTCATACTAAGCTGTGTCTCACATCTGAGCAGTTTGAAGTGAAAACATTAAGACAATTAGATCTAAAATGTTGAGTTTAAACACTACCTTACAATGTTATACCTAGACACTTTAGGTCCCTGTCCCACACATTGCGATTAGCGAGAAGCAAGTAGAGACAGAAAATGAAAGTTTATTTTCCATTAGAGTTCCCTGGCTATATCAACAACAGTGATGCTGGGATCGGCTTTCGCGGCGTCGTGGACCAAAGCCTTTGTTCAGCAGTAGAAATTTTCAGGTTTTAAAGTTGGTGATGACTGCTTGGCTGATTTCCACTAATCAGTTTCTGCGTAATCGATTTTATATAATGTATATCAGATTTCTGAATACCTACCTACTCAATTGTAAAAATCTGCAAAAACCAATGGCGGAACGTTCTTTCTGATGCAACGACAGGGGTTTTGTCACCCTATGTAAGATGTCACCCAACCACAGATCAACATCGATAAGCATAGCTTACTAATCTATAGACCCGGAATAGTGGTTATATGAGTATTTAATCACGTGATATCTCATTCAACGATAACTGACACCGGTCCTACAATGAAGAGAGAACATAAAGTCGTTAACCAGTCGCTCCCCGCCCGCAGTGCGACAACAGCCTTACCTACCTGTCTCTAGAACGAGGCGACAACTTTAATGACTGAAAACAAGACATTACGTTAGCGTTTGTAACTGTTACTGAAATTCTAACGTCGCTTTGTGTTTGTGAAATAGTGAATTTAATTTTCTAATGGGACTATTTTGGGTCTGCCAGAACTATTCTACTAGTTTTATGCAGTAAAAGATAGCGTTAACGGTGTTGGAGAAATGTGAAATCAATTATCACCAAAAATATTTTTTTTTGGTGATAATAATTCAAAATTATCATCACATGAGTCCTTCCGCCCATGGAAAAGTGGAAAGAACTATCAGAATGATACTGACTAAAAGTCTAGTTTGTATCTTCGGTTGCTCTTTGGCCACGGTATACTGCGTAGGCAGACCTACGAATTGGAAGCATGCAAAGTAAACCGTAAACAACCTGAAAGGCAGCTAGATTTTAACCAGATTCAAAATATTATTTACTAGCTGTTGCCAGCGGCTTCACCCGCTACTAGTCGAAAGTTATCCCACGGGAACATAAAATCGGGATAAAACCTATCCTATGTGTTTATCCAGATTATAAACTATGTGTGTACCAAATTTTAGCCAAATCCGTTCAGTGGTTTTTGCGTGAAAGAGTAACAAACATCCATACATCCATACTTACAAACTTTCGCCTTTATAATAGTAGTAGGATATAAAATATCAAGGAAAAACACAAAAATTAAAATAAATAAATGTGTTTGTACAAATAGGTTTCGCAAAATAAATAAAAAAGGAAAAACACAAGAAAAAAATAGCAACGACTCCACTCCATTTAGTATTCGGAGTCCAGTAGCGGTGGCAGGTGGGCAGTGACTGCAAAAATTTCGTTCCTCAGCTATTTGAAATTATAACAAAAGATATATAGCTAGCGATAGTATAGCTTAGCAGTGTGGTGCCGACTTGAGACTCGTTTTTGCATTGTAACAAAAGATGGATATTTTTTTCTCATAATACGAGTATATAAAAAATATGGTCTTTATAATTGTCGTATTTTCGAGGGATTATCTAAACAGGTAACTGTGACCTTGGAACATCATCATCAGCCTATAATGTTCCCACTGCTGGGACACAGGCCTCCACTCTGTGAGAGAGAGGCTATAATCCACCACGCGGGCCCAGTGCAGGTTGGTAGATGTCACATGTCTTCGAATTTTTGATTCTGAGAAATACCGGTTTCCTCACGATGTTTTCCTTCACGGTTTGAGAGCAGTATTTTTTTTTGGGACAAATCCACCACACTATTCCCAAACCACTGCAACTCCTGAGAGCTAGAATCAACAGTGGAAACCACCACAAAAGCGCCGAGACAATGAAGCTCGACGTGTCCCGGAGAATGAATTTACCTGTCTTGGATCCTGCAACGAAATTTATGAGAAAAGAGTAGTAGAGGAGTAGTAATATGTTTCCAACATGTTTTAGAGCAGTATTACGCAAAATAATGCGCCTGTTAGTCCAAATCCACGACTGCTGTAGATGTGGCAAACTACAAAATAATTCCGGTACTTTTAAACATTTTGACATGTTGATACAATAATACCTACAATCTTTTGCACCCTAAAAAAGTAACAAAATAAAACCGTACATATCTGTTGCAAGATCAGCATCAAATTAGGCTGACAAGCCTCTTTTAAGGAAGATCTTCCCTAAAACAGCTTCATTAACAGGATTGAGTACTATTTCCGTTTCCTGGTCAAACAAGAGCTACTCGGAATTTGTCGTTGAGTATGAATTAGACGAGGTATTACGATTCCTCTAATTGGCAGGCGACATTGTATCACGTTCAGGTGATCTATCATGAACTCTTAACACGATCCAATTTAGGCTGTGGGAAAGAGATGGCGCTAGACTACTTGTATAGCTCTGTTTCTTTGCCACACCTTAAGCTGGATCGCGTAAAAAACTCGTGGTAAGGCTCCTGGTCGTTGATAAGTCGCACTGTAGAAAAAGTGATTTTCACCTTTACGTCCTCGCGTATTATGTTGAAGAAAAATTTGCAAGTTGAAGTGGCAATGGGC
Organism: Agrotis segetum; assembly: GCA_036375495.1. Lineage (NCBI taxonomy): Eukaryota > Metazoa > Arthropoda > Insecta > Lepidoptera > Noctuidae > Agrotis > Agrotis segetum. The sequence continues at coordinate 982,184 of JAQSVV010000222.1, read as the reverse complement.
AGGCCACATCGCTCGTAGAACTGACAACCGATGGGGAAGAAAAGTTCTCGAGTGGCGACCACGGACCGGAAAACGCAGCGTAGGCAGGCCTCCCACTAGGTGGACCGACGACATCGTGAGGGTCGCGGGCAGCCGATGGATGCAAGTGGCGAATTGTCGTTCGGCGTGGCGGTCTAAGGGGGAGGCCTATGTTCAGCAGTGGACGTCCTCCGGCTGTTGATGATGATGATGATGTATTATGTTGAAAATCTATGTATGAGAGAGCTCGTTTCCATTATAATGGCACCAGCTACGGTCGTGGCCGACAGCCGACTTGTCTGAACAGAGGCGCCGACATCCGACTAAAATCGGAATCCGACAGACGACCACGACATAGTGGGAACGAGCTCTTATAGGATACAGCCTGAGAAGAATGGCAGGGTAGTTTGAAGGATTGTTCTTTAGTTAAGTCTGAAGTCCAAGTTGTTTTTTTTTTCAACGAAAAAGGGTCATTGTTATTCTAAACTTAAACATTAACAGCCATTTTTTTTTTTTTTTGCGTGGTAAAATCATCAAATGAGTCCTCCAACCCCGGGCAGGGCGGGAGGGACTGTCAGACTTCTACTGACTAAAATCCACGGTGTCCTTCATAGCCTGTTACGTTCCGGGGTTACGGTAAGGGAATAATCCCGCGACCCCGGCAGGCTTTGGCCCTCTGAGAGGGGGGCCCCGTCATTATGCTGACGCTCTTTGAGGCGCGCGTGGGACACAACGCGCCGTCGACCCGGGCATGGTCCCTGGTCGGGCAGCGAGTTGCCCTTTACTCGCTGCCCGCATGCCCGCGCCTACGGTGGCCGGAGATCGTCGCGCGACGTCCGTCGCCGTGGGCGTCCTACACCGCGGTTGGGGCGGAGGGAGGACTCTGTCCTCTCTCGCTCGCGGCGCGCCTCCTCCTTCGCGAGCATTACTGCTTCGCAGAAGGAGGCGACCGCTTCCCACTCCGTCTCGCCCCACAGCATGGCCGAAACCAATGCCGGGCGCGAGAGGTCTCCGCCTATCGCAGCCGTGAGGACACGTCGGTGCACCGCCCAAGCTGGGCAGTCCTGCACCGTATGCTCCACCGTGTCCTCCGGGCGATCTTCGCAGTGATGACACCCAGACGTTTCCTCTTTCCGCATTAGACACAGGTACCTCCCGAAGCACCCGTGCCCGGTGAGGACCTGCGTCAGGCGGAAGGTAAGGACGCCATGACTTCTCTCCAACCACTCCTCAAAGAGGGGTCTTACCGCCGCAAAAAAACATTAACAGCCATACTACAAAAAGTTCAACATCTTTTTTTTTTTCTTTTTTTTTAGCGTGGTAAAATCATCAAATGAGTCCTCCAACCCCGGGCAGGGCGGGAGGGACTGTGAGACTTCTACTGACTAAAATCCACGGTGTCCTTCATAGCCTGTTATGTTCCGGGGTTACGGTAAGGGAACAATCCCGCGACCCCGGCAAAGTTCAACATCTGTGGGACACTTGCAAAATCTGAAATTTTTTTAGACAAGTGTCCAACAGACTTAAAACTTTTTGTTGTACGACGGTATAAGTTTTAAGAGCGCTCTACATTCAATCCATACTCTAATCCCCCCCAAAAATATTTGCACAGCTAGAGAAAATTAATTAGGATTTCCCAATGTTTTTTCCTTTATAACAAAAAAATAAAAACATAAAACTTTCAAGCTACACACTGAGCAGGTACCTACATCGATAAGTTCAGGAGTTTTCAGGATTTGCTGAAACGAATTCAATTCAGTTTTCAGTTACTGAAACTTTTTCGGAAAAAGGGAAAATAGAGGATTCTGTGAAGTACTTTTCTCGCTGTGTTTTGAAATAGAATTGTAGGGTTGTTCTACTAGCGTGGGTGAAGTTATGTTGAATTGAGTAAAGGGTGGATTGGGTTAGACAGGCCAATAAGGTATAAAATCTTTTTTTTTTTACGTGGTAGAATCATCAAATGAGTCCTCCCGCCCACAGTACGGCGGGAGGGACTGTCAGTCTTGTTCTGACTCAAATTCAAGGTGTTCTTCAATAGCCCTTTAAGCTCCGGGGTCTAGGAAATTCGTTAGTTCCGCGACCCCAGAAAGCTTTGGCCTTCTAAGGAGGAGCCCGTCATTGCGCTGACACTCTTTGAGGCGCGCGTAGAAGATAAAGCACCGTCGATTGGAAGGTATAATATTATATCTTTATATTTTTTTAAACGCACATGTTCACTAACGCTACAATTAGAACTTTAAACAGGATGTTTGCCATGTTTTTTATTCGTTTCGAGATTCCGATAACTCAAAAAAAAAATAACGGAAAATAAACATGCTAAATAACCCGTTTAAGATCTAAGGAAAATATTAGTAAGTATTTAGAAAAAACGATGATATTATCTTTTCATCATTATTATAGACACACTTAGGCCCGTATTACAGAACGTCACTCAATACTCAAGTATTACTTAAAACTAGATTCAAGGCATTGGATTGGTTGAAATCTAGATTTAAATAGAGATCAGTGCTTGAGTTTCGTTCTGTAATACGGGCCTTAATCAATCGTTTTTAGAACTCAATGTATTAATTTGTGTTAAAGTCAAATGAAAACTTCTTATCAATCATAGTGCTGGTTTTTTTAAGACTTTAAAAATAAATTAAGTACAGCTTTTATATATAAATAGAAATATAATAGAAAGTAGAAGTATAATAGAAATATAATAAATATAATAGAAAAGGTAAGAAGCGAGAAGAATCTTGTTTCTTTTTGTTCACGAAAAATCATAAAATATCACGTACGCAATTCTAAAAAGAAATAAATCTTAATAAGCACATACCTGCAAAATAACACATTACAACTACTCAAGGAGGTAGATAAAGTACTTGCGTCATAAACAAAATAATGTTTCATTTCCCCGCTTAATATTATGACACTTCCACAGCCTCGGGTGCTGCGATACAAGCGCGCGTTTGCTTTTTTTGCGTAAGTACCGTCATCACGCGTCGCGGTGACTTTTGTGTGTTCTCAGTTTTGCGTCATCATCATCAGCCTATTAATGTTCCCACTGCTGGGACACAGGCCACCTCTCTGTGAGGGGGAGTGGGCCATAATCCACCACGCGGGCCTAGTGCGAATTAGTGGATGTCACATTATTTTCCTTTTCAGTTTATGGATATAGACTCGCCACCAAATGCAACATAAACTGCTATTAAGGTGAAACAAGTCAACATTTTTTCCATAGAAACTTCGTTGGGGTTTTACTCCACTATTTGACAAGGTACATCCAAAGTTAAACATGGTATCGTTTTGTCTCATTACAAATTTTGTCTGTACGGAAGCAGAATTGTAAAATATGAAACCATTAAAAAGTTACGAGCTTCTAAAGATTCGTTTTTTTTTTTTGCTAATTTTAACACAACTTTGGGTGTAAATTAGAATCTAAAGAAGCATCAAATTTCGAAAACGAAGTCCGTACCGACACAGAAAATTTATCGAAGTATTCAATAAATTGTATTTGAAATTAATTGATGCAGTGGTTTTTTCATAAAACCCCTTCTTCCAAAGGCCGTTTCGTATTTTTTTACACGCGCCTTTTACTCTGAATGATCGTGCATCTCACTGAATAATGTTTTCCCCTGTTTTCTCCACGGGGGGATGATGCTCGCGCACACATGAACAATATGGCTCGATTTCAGGTAAAATATCATGGTTTTTGACCATGCCTGCCAGTGAGTTCGAGCTCGCGAGAAGCGCCGCCTTAAGGAAGTTCTGTCTTCAGCATTACACATAATATGATGTTGTTATTCCCACAGATAATTTCAATGTTAAAATACAGCGCCCTCTTTTCATCCTGTATTAAAAAAAATGTTTTCGGCAGTCGCGCGATTCTGTCACAACGCGCGTTCTTATAGATCGTGGCCAAGAGTTAAGGGTTGTCACTTTGGCACGAATTTGTCTTCATTACCGAATTTAAACTAACTCACGTCTGCTATTGCAATATGGCACGGCTCCGGCATATTGTGAACCAGTTTAGGGTTGGCAAATTGAGAAAGTGTTGGCAATTATTATTTATGAGTTCATTCTAAGATTTTGTTTGTTGAGGATAAAATAATGCTGGCAGTTGAGCGACTAAATTAAACGAGTTCTGTTCGCAATTTTATAAATGTGTAAATTTGGATGTTTGTCTAGATGTAATTTGATGAAAGGCTCAGAGATGGGTTACAATCACACACAGAGTTAATGATTTCCTAATTTTAAGATCCCGTGAGGTAACTATTGAGTCACATACAAGTGCAGCCGTTGGCAGCAGTAAGTGATATACAAGATACTTATACAACGTGTAACGTTAAATGCGCAAAACCTCTCGTGGGGTAACTCAGCCCATGATACTGAACAATGTTTGTGTGTATTTTTTGGTGGTTTTAATGTCACCATCTCATAGATCCAAAGAGCCTAGCCCTGTGTTCTATCACTGAGAAGAATAGATTATGTTAATTTATACCCTGTCTTACTTTAATAAGTAAAATATAGCATCTGTTTTTATCAATTTAGTGGTATTTATCCAACTTATTATAATAGGAAAGCATCTATGTTTGTATTTTCATCCTTAATTTAACAATCTCTCATTTAATTATTATAAAATTCCCTAGTCTTGCAATTGACCTTTACCTTTAACAAACCACTTCAAAAACAGAAGCCCAAACGACTTCCTAACAACATAAAACGACTTCCTCCTTGACTTCGACCTCAACAGTTTCGAAAGCGTCAAACAAATTAAATGTATTTGCATTTTCCGTTAATTGTGACAACCCTGGCCCGACCGTTCTGGTTATTACCGGAATTTTGACATTCACTCTGTTTCCTGATTTTGGAGTGTATCCTTTATTCTTTATTAGTGTAGATACATTTTCCTGTAAACAATCTTGAGTTTTTGGTACTCTCTTAATATTATTTTTGCTATCATGAATTTCGATTTGTGTTTAATTCTATCTGTTTTGGGGTTTCACGATTTGCAATATTGACGACATTTTAAAGAAAAAAAAACAAATATGAAAATCAAACAAAAGTGCAGTAGTACAGTATTCTACAGAACTTATTTTAAACACCATTAGGTATAAAGGTGATTTTTGTGAAAAATTCAGCTGCGAAAAAATCTAGAAAATCATCTTTACGATGCGCGTCGAATGCGTTAAAACGTTCAAAAAGAATTAACCGTGTAGTCAGTAAATAACTTATAAAAATAACTCACATGAATATTCTGGTTCCTCTCACTCAGTTTCTGGGTTCCGTTGTACCACTCGATGGTGGCTGCTGGCTTGGCTCCTGATGCTGTACAGGTGAGGGTCAGCAGGGAGCCTTGTGTCGCGTGGTCCTTCACTCCGGAGATCACTGTCTTGTTTGGTGGCACTGGAAGAGAAAGATATTTTGTTTTTAGTACATAATAGGGTAGTTTTCTGCATAAATAAAATTTAAATCTGTTTAGTCAATCAGAGTACTGAAAAATGTAATGAACAAGTATACGAGTACAGTCACGAGTAATAACACGTATACACTTAACAAAATTGAAACGCAAATTACTCGTGAAATACTGGTTCCCACTTTGAAATAAGACCTATTTCGTAATAGTGTGGGTTCCAAAATAGAAGTCTAATAAAAAGGAAAAAGTTTAATCAATATGGTAGCAGAAAATCGCTTTTGAATACTGATTAGTGTATACATACTATTGCTCGTGACTGTACACATATTTTTTTAATAAATGAGTTTTGACAAAGATAGAACGCTTCCTAATTCAGGAGTGGGGGCTTATGAAGTCACAACGCCTGTTAAATTATACCGACCGAATAACGTCTTGTAAGTTTTAGAAGCGTTGTTTCATCATCAATTATTATTTTGGTTTACGTTACTAAAGAAAAAAACCGTGTCAAATAATAATAATTCCATGCGGGAAAATCGACAGGTAACAGCTACTAAATACATAAAGGAAAAAATACAAAGTTGTATTGTTTCGGACTTATTTACTGAAAAAACAATTTGGAGTTTTTTTTTTTTTTTGATTTAGAGATGGATTTGCGTTTTACGACTATCTCGCCTGAATATTCGAGCAAACAATATTAATAGGTATAAAGTTCATACATGTATAATCCAATTAAAAGAAACGACAACTCAACACATAACACGACTAGAAAAAATAAATACACTTTGAATAAATTGATTTCAGATTTCGAAAATTCTATTTTAATAAATCCTGTATTTTCGCAACGTTTGCTGTAACAAAATGAAAATATTTTTTCACGCTAGCATTTTTAGTCCAAACTGTTTAATGCCTGGTCCACGACTTCAGGTAATGCAACTTGTTACAAGATTTACGTCAAGTGAAAAGCAATATTGTCATTATAACGTCTTGTTTTCATTACGTGAATATTGTTATTGAAATGGTTAGAAAAGTGGTTGGCGTCGTGCTTCGGAAAGTACGTAAAGCCGTTGGTCCCGGCTGTCATTTGTAGATCTTTGACAGTCGTTACTGTTAGTCAGAAGCTCTAAAGTCTGACAACCAGTCTTACCATGGAGTATCGTATTACCCAGTTACTGGGTTGTAGAGGTCCGATAGGCGGTCGCTCCAAGTAAAATACTGATATTCAGCTGCATCTGGTTCGACTGGAAGGCGACCACAATATAGTTGGGAAAAGACTACGCAGATGATGACATGGTTGGAAAAGTGACTGAAAGATTTCCTGCTGAGCTACATTTTACAGGTTTTTTTGGGTTGATGGGTTATCAGGGTTATACACATTTATTGAAAAAAGGTACTGATTTACGCTCTTTCAATTATTCAGGAATATTCCTTTCGTCTATTCTTCGCATATGTTTGCTTCGTAATGATTCCTGGCACATTCTAAGCATCTCCTTTTATTTGTTTTCTCCTGTCGTAACACGCATGTCGGATAAACGTGTAGATTATGGCCAAGTACTTAAACATACTGCCTTATACCAAATAATCCTCAGCTCACATTCTGACACCGATCTATCCAATTTTTGGTACCCGTAATAAAAAATATGCTGGATCAGTGCCTCGGTTTATAGTTTAGGCTGTGTTTATAAGGTAGTGTAGAGTTTAACGAGACGGTGAAAGCGTTTTCATGATATTTGGTTTTTTGTTTTGAAATAGCGTTTTTTTTTTAGTCGTTCGGTACTGTTATTCTTTAAAGCTATTGTCAAACAGACAGAGCGAAACGAATGCGATCCGAATCCTGTCATATTAAAAAGCGAATGCGATCCGATAGTCTCTGTGACTGGCTTTAAACAATTCTATACATTACAAACAAAAACGCTTCGGTACGCTTTTCAGTTTGACAAAGGCATAAGACTGCAAGGCGTTCCCAACATAATAATAATATTGCAGGTTTGAATCTCAGGTCCGGCAAATATGTTATTCACTTTTTCAAGCATGACATTATTTTGTTACCAACGATAGCACTTCAAAACTGCTTGCATCGTTATATTTTTGACAATAATGATATCACCATAGAATATTATTATACACTCATCACTAAAGGCTACCGTAGGTGCTCAAAAGGGCATACAATCTTTAAAAATGATTTTAAATGCTTTATAAATCGTTGCTCAAACGGGAAAAACTCAAAAAGAGCCATTTTGATTTTTGTCAGTGTTCCAATAGACAAAAAACAAAAGAAAATCGCCCCTCCGATACACAGTACACACATCCTTATAACTATGAAAGTAAAGTATTACATAGGTTCATAGTTCGGTCCTCAAATAGGATTGGTCCTCCGGGAGTAAAGGGACCAACTTTTGTACTACCCTAAGTTTTTTACGTAGTTTTATTTGGTTTAATTTTCATCTCTATAAGTGATTTTTTTATATAGCTGTGTTTTTTTCATTGATATAATTATCATTATATATCGGAATAGATTTCCCTTGTTTGGTTTTAGAAAAATACTTCTTTAGTCTATAGGTCGCAGCGGTGAATGATGAGCACAAAAACCTGGGTTCGACTCCCAGGTCGGTTTACTCTTGGAAGTATCTTTATGTATTTTTTATTTAATTTTAACCCTGGGTTACTGTTACTTAGGCACTGATTTAAGTGCCTCTTCATGTTCGTGAAACAGGACACTTAATTACGATTCGAATCCACTTCATACAATCCGTAATCTTTCAGGCACATCTTGACATTAATGTTACAGCTGAAACTTTATATATCTTTGACGTAACCAATAAAAGAAAAAAGATACTTTCATACTAAAGCTGATTACATATTTGTCAGCAACGTACGTGCTTGTACACTGTACGCGTCGCCTTTTTAACCGACTTCAAAAAAAGGAGGAGGTTATCAATTCGACTGTTTTTTTTATTGTTTTTATAAGTTGTTGTAAACCTCACGCATTGTACGCGTCACATTTCTTGATGAGGTCATACAATTCGAGGCGTTCTGCATGCTAATGATGAATCAGATTAGAATAACTGAAAATTTTTGGCAATAACCAGGTATTGGCCACTGTTCGACAAAAATAATATGCAGTACATTTGTTACCGGATATTTTGAGCAGAACTTCAGTAGTGTGCGTACTAAGCTTGTATCTTTTATACCTCTATGTCTTCCGGCAAAGCTGTGCGTGACATTTGCTTAAGCGCGTAATGCTAATATTGTGTGAGACCATCAGTAAATGCGGTGCGTACGGTGCGTACGATGTCGATAAATGTGCAACCACCTTTACACTACTATCTATTATTACTTTGACAAAACTATCACGATTCTAATATCGGTAATAGATATCGAACTAATAGGGTAGCACCTATTATCGTCTCTGATTGAGAGGGATCACCAATCAATGATGAGACATAATATAGAGTAATTGAAAGGAAAGAAAGAAATGAAAGAAAAAAAGAAATATATCTTTCGGTACCTGAAAAGTTAATTAATACCTTATTTTGTTGTGTGAGAAGAATATTGGAAGAAAAATTGATCGAGAGGCAAGCTTGGTGCCTTATTTTTTTATTAACAAGCTGAGCACCGACGGAACACACTATGAACTGTTTGGATGATGGTCGTGAGCCAGACAGCCCTAGAGAGGCCTTTTTATTTTTATGTCTCCTCCGTACTATTCCCAACCCACTGCAACTCCTGAAAGTCAGAATCAATAGTGGCAAGCACCAGAAAAACTTCGAGACAATAAAGCTTGACGTTTCCCGGAGAATGAGTTAAATTGATTTCGATCCTGCAGCGAAGTTAACCAGAAAAGAATAGTGGGGGAGGAAAATTAATATGTAGTTTCCACTTCCCTCCATCTCAAGCAGGAGACAGAACAAAACAAGGCCAATAGGCACAAAGGGGCATTTGTAACCGAGGTATGTCCAGTTGCCTAGCACTATTGGTAAGGCTTAATCACTCACTCAGCCAGTGCGATCGGTTCCATCATCATCATCATCATCAGCCTATTAATGTTCCCACTGCTGGGACACAGGCCTCCTCTCTGTGAGAGAGGGTGGGCCATAATCCACCACGCGGGCCCAGTGCGGATTGGTGGATGTCACATGTCTTCGAATTTTTGGTTCTAGGACATGCCGGTTTCCTCACGATGTTTTCCTTCACCGTTTTGAGAGCAGCGGTGATGAAATAAATTACACAAAGTAATGCGCCTGCCGGGATTCGAACCCACGACCTGCAACTAGTAAGTCGGGGCCGATACCACTGAGCCACCACTGCTCTATACCATCAACCTACTAAGAATATAATATCTCGCTTCACTCGCTAACTTATTAAGAGATGGTGATAATAACTAGCAGGAATCTATTAGTCAGACGACAAATTGGTGTGTATGAGGGGCCCTAATTCATTTATCCTTACTGCTTCCTATATTACGTAGCGGTACGAGTGGGAAATTAGGATGTTGGTAATGTTTCTAGTTATTATAAATGAGTGAATTTGTAAATGGTCTGTTCTGGATAAGAACTTGTGGTTCATATAAACTGCTATTCTGTTTCATTGATAACTTAAGTTATCACGAATGATTATTTACATAGAATAAGTATATAAATAAAAAGAGTAATCATGGAGTTTCTTGCCGGTTTTTCTTCATAAAATCGACCAACACGAATCGAGCACCTGTTGTCGACGTTATATGCCGTGAGGGCACTTATAAAATAGCCCACGTGAAATAAAATAATTTCATTTTGATGAAGAATGCAAATTACAAACATTGGAGCCGACTTTTTTTCGCAAATCAGAAGCTAAATAAAATTATAACTGTTTAAACAGAAACATGGCTCAAGAACTGGGTTCTGATGGTCAAACAGACATAAAATTCTTGCCACTTCGGCAACTAGTTATTTTGTAAGTTATAGCCAAACTTACTTTAGGAAAAAATGGTGAAGAAAACAATCCATTACCGAATTCAGTCCAAGAAATAAATCACATCGTACACAATGCAAATGAAAAGCAAATAACAGGAAAAGCGACACATTAAAACAATGCTTTCCTAAATAGAGTTGCCACTACCGAAAATTCCTCCCCCTTTTGCAATATTTTAAAACCTGACACCTCTAAAGTAACAGGTAGCCTTTCCATCGTGTGCACTATTACCCTATTTCTCGTGGAGTGTGCACTGTTACCCCCATTTCGGAAGGGTAATTTACGTGGCATAATTAGCACGGATACTGCTAATAAGTATTCTAGACGTGGGATAACTTTGTGAAGAATGTTCGAGAATGTACCAGAGAGTTTGTGGAGGAAAATGGTTTTAAGTTTTTAGTTGGAACTGTAGTGTGTGGGTGGGGTTTTATAGCGATATTCTTTTAAATTCTTAATGAAGCCTGAGTAATTATGAGGTAGGTTGGTTTTTCAATGTGAGTCGCTCAAACTGTTGAAAGAAAATATCGGGAGAAAAACAGGCATGTCTTAGTACGGTATGTTTAAAGAGGTGCGACATCTACCGACTCAAGCTGGGCGTGGGGAATACAGTTCATCACGTAGAAATGAGTTCAGATAATCAGTCTTATATCTCTATGGGATATTGTATTACCCCGTTACTGGATTGTGGAGGTCAGACAGGCAGTCGTATAAAATACTGATATCCAGCTGCATCTGGTTCGACTGGAAGCCGACACCAAAATAGTTGGTAAAAGGCACCTAGCCTTTTCCCAACTATTACGAGACATAGAATAAGGCTTATGTTCAAGCGTTGGGAATATTACAAACTTTATTCCAACTGTATTCTGACAGTTTACAAAACAGAACCAAAGAAAATTATTAAACAGGCAGTATGTAACAGACCAACACAACATCGACCAACTTTATCAACATCTGGTAACTTCTCAACAATACCAACGTTGATTATTGGCTACAACTCAAATATTCGTAGATACATATTCGTGTAGTGTCCGACATTGGCCCACCACCCCGGAGATCCTATCGGCCCCCGATATTGCAAGGTGGTAAAATTCCCGGCCCCATTACTTGTAGTGATGTGGGGTTATCGATATCGATAAAAAAGTGGGTAAGTAATTTTATCCAGTAGGTTTAGGCCAATTAGGGTTCTTCTCTCTAGAGCCCTATTTCTTGTTATTTTTTTATGTTTGACAAAAAAATATCTACCTATAATTATTTATGTATTTTAGAAAAGAAGGGAATTCTATCATGGAAGCCTGTTTCGCGCGGGCATGAGGGCGGCAAGTACTGGCCGACTCGTTCTCCTACCATGGACCATGCCCGGGTCGACGGCGCGTCGTGTTCCACGTCTCAAAGAGTGTCAGCATTATGTTTCAGACTGTAATGGATCCTGGATTGTATCAACAATAATAAAACGCCTTGGAATCCGGTCTACAGTATGTCTTGTGATTGGGACTGTAGCACCATAATTTTGTAGCATTTTTTGTCTTTCCACAATTCAAATGCGCTTGTAACTAGCCTGCTTGAAATAAATGCTTAGATTTTAATTTTACAAACATTTTGACTTCAAAACAAGATTTTGTTACCAACATTCAAAAATCAAAAGATTCAGAAACTAAACTATCTTCTACTGCTTCCCAAAGTTACCTATTCAAATAAATTTCTTTAGGGCCATTATCTGACCGCAAGGAGGCACCCACAAGACGTGGGGATGACAGTTCAGATCCTAAATGTCACGTTGTGGCGGCCGACGTCCTAGAAACGGTTTACTTAACCTAATTATTGTGGATAGCTATGTCCAGGGATCTTGGGGGTAAGGGTACTGTCCCACAGTCGACTTAGCGACTAGCTGTAGACTATTGGAATGCGACATCGCCATAAAAACTTTTTCATTGTTTATAGCGATGAGATCGCCCATTGTGTCTACTATTTAGACTTATATATTTTTTTAAGTATATTATATTTTGTTCTGAAGGGACGCAAACTATTTATCATCACCTCTGTACATTCAACTATTTATTTCCCGATGTGAAACATAGCTAGGCAGCGAAACCTTCGCTAAGATACTTGCTTTCTCGTTCGACCAGTAAAATGCAAGCAAACCGTTGAATTTTTCGAACTCGCTTATAGCATTATTAAGTTTCAAAGCTGTCATGTATTATATATCATTGTATCTACTGCTCTCAGCTTTTACTCAACAACTTGTTAAGGTACATATTGTATACTAAAATCGTGCGAGCCTAGCACAAAGTTGATGGTAGTGTTATTTTCGACTCCGTAGTCTGTTTACGCTGGTTCAATTTTTAAATATCACGTATTCATTCATGATCGATCATATAGTCGCAGAGATTCCAGTTGGTCGCTCAACTCGCTTCCCGCTAATCGCCAGCAGTGCGACAGGTGTTCAAGTTTTAGACCTTTTTGTCAGGTTTCGGCCTTGATTTTATCCCAATTTTTTTATTGTGATAAGTAAAAGAGATTGGGGAAATTAGGTCTGGAATTTAAGCCGCTTTTTGTGATTTGACCCGTACTGATTTAATCTTTTTGCCTTGTTCATAGTTTTTTTCGTTTTATAAAAGGGATTAAGTCGTCTAGCTTTTTAGTTTCTGTTGGCAATATTTTAATTTAGCTTTCAGTGGATGAAATGTCATCACCATCGTTAAAATAATTATAATGTTCTCACTGCTGGGTCACAGCTCTCCTCGCTGTGAGAAGGAGTAGGTGATAATCCACCACACGGGCCCAGTGCGGGTTGGTAGACGTCACATGTCTGCGAATTTTTGGTTCTAAGACGTGCCGGGTTCCTCACGATGTTTTCCTTCACCGTTTTGAGAGCAGTGGCAGCAGGCTGGGATTGAAAAGACCATCTACAACTCGTAAATCGGGGTCGAAACCACTGGGCCACCATTGCTCCGTGGTGAAATATCACAGATGTATTATACATATATCTTCACGTTGATTCACTTCGTCTGCTGATAAAAACCGCAATAAAATCCGTTGCGTAGTTCGAAACATGTAAGCTTACAAACAACGGGAAGCGAGGTTGTTTTAAACTATGTAAAGAAGATTAATGTACACAGCACTAATTAATCTATCGATACCACGTCCCAACACTACAGTACACTATCTTGCCACTTATTAGCTATATGGTCTAGCAATTTATCGGCTGGGCCCCGAAAATTGCTCGGCAATGTAGTGCCGAAGTTAGTTAAGCGATAGTTCAATGTGGCCTTACATGTAAAGTACAGGGTGTTGTATTCGATTGGGGTGATTGGGGGTGTAAGGGGTGTTTGGTTTAGAGTAATTTGAAAGTGTTTAATTTAAGTTTTATCAGAAAAAATCCGTTTGGAATTGGTTGGTTTTTAAAGGCGTTGTATTTTTAAATATTATTGTGTATTTTTGAAAAACCTTGGGCCAAAACAATTTTTTCGCAATATTATAAAATGAGTCGTGGCAGGCAGACGGAAAAGAAGCTACTGATAGGCTCTCACTGATTAAAAATGCAACTTTATCGTACAGTTGCCCTATGCGTTCCTGGGTCACGGATACCTTAGGCCCGCGAATTTAGTATATGTTATTATTGTGAGTTTATATTAATTGTGTTTTTTCCGACCACATCTAGTTTTCTTTTACTGAAACAGACGTATAGCAGACAGTCTCTAAAGTAAAGATTGGTACTAAATAAATAACATTTAGGTACCAACCTTTATTTATTTACTTAGTACAATTTTTATTCGTCTTATAAAATTTTCATTAAATATGACATTCTAAATTTGAAAGTTTCATTAAGTTTTATGCCAAAATTATTGAAAAGATTTTATGAATTTTAGTACAGAAATAGATGGGGTTCTGAAAACAGCTTTAGGGTACATTATTTTTGCCTGATTCTGAAAGGCAAAGAAATTGTAGGGATGTGTTTTTTTAGAAACTTTCTCTTTTATTGTTTTAAAAAATGTTAGTCTTGAAATTTTTCTTGTATGGTTGGGTGCATCTAATTTGCTTCAAAAGCATAATTATTGCTAAATCTAAATAAACACGAGAGAAACCGCGGTAATATCCTAGTGCTTCAAAGTTATTCTTAGCTCCCTTGCTATATCTGATTGTGACATCACCCCATGAATGAATTGATCAAACTTGCGAACAACCCCAACATCCCCTGAACCACCCTTTCCAATAACAGTGTATTAGCCAATAAATTGACAATTAATAAACAAGTTTGTCAAACAACTGTTGGACAACTGGATTGGGTTTGTACCCAAACTGTCCCTTTGGTCCTAAGGGTGCTTGCATAAAGATGCAGGTTTTCTGGACCCTATTTATTGGTACCGAAATATTTATACATTTTTAATTACTTGTCATAATTATTTATCTAACTTGTTTCTGACAATTATAACTGTGACAGAAGGCTCTCTCTTACTGGATGCATCAGAATTTCATTATTTCACAGGAATCGCTCAATTAAAGGCCCGGGCCTCTTAGAAAAGACCAAAGCTGTGCGAGTCGAGACGTGTTTTGAGCGGCCAATAGAATTGCGTTATTCACACAGCTCCGCTCCGGCAACGCAATTCTACTGGTTGTTCGTGGCATATCTCGACTCGCACAGCTTTGGTAGAGTCTCGGCCTAAGACGAGGACGCGTCGCGGACGTGCGAAAATGTATGGTCGTTTCCGCGCCCCGTCTCTTCTCTGTGTTTTATGTCGCGACGCTTCTATACATTTTGTATGAAAGAGACGCTGAAGAGACATATATCTCCGCCCTTTCTAAGTCTTACATCTTTTCTATGTGGCCCGCGCCTAAAGCCGAAACTATTTCTTTTTGCTCAAAAATTAGACACTTAGACCTACTGATCGGACGACAAGCTATCCATTACATGCCTTACACAAAGCCCCTTAGGGTATAAAGTACCAAATTACTTAATACCGATACACGTACACCGTTCAATAGACCCGTCATGAGATTGGGTTGATCCTAATTGAACCAGTGTGAGTTAGCGATTTATAGCCTTCTCGTATTCAAGCAAATTTGTTAAATGAAGATTAATTAATTATTGGGTAATGATTGGTGAACTGCTATTAATTTAATTGGCAATTTAAATATTGGGTTAGATTGAGATTAAGTGAAAGTAACTGATATAGTGTTGACGGTAAGTACAGTCACGAGCAATAGTATGTGTACACTAAGCAGTATTCAAAAGCGATTTTCAGCTAACATATTGATTAAACTTTTGCCTTTTCATTAGACTTCTATTTTGGAAGCCATACTATTACGAAATAGGTCTTATTTCAAAGTGGAAACCAGTAAATCACGAATAATTTGCGTTTGAATTTTGTTAATTGTATACATGTTATTGCTCGTGACTGTACTCGTATTCTAAATAAGATACGAGTTTTAGTTCTAAATACGAGTTTTGGGCATAGAGTTTTGCGTTTGATTCCCGAGTGAGTTTTATTATTATGGGGAGTTTAGACGTGTCCACATTAAAATAAATAAAGATATTTTCTCGCTATATGGTAATGGTATTATGGGCTGTTAAGCCCCCTCTGATATCTTCCCTTTCACTGTCTGACATGTTAAACTCTATGACACGATTTGACATTATGTTTCAAAAATTTTATATGACTAACTAATGTGTGAAAAACGGAAAATTTTCGAGCTCCGAGCGGGCAAAATCGCGGGATTGTCCACTTGGAGTAAATTTTTCGCTATCGCCGCGCCGAACTGAGTTTGAAAAGTATTACATGATCTAATACCGGTCAAAAACTATCTGTTTTTTTTTCTGAATAAAAGAGTAATAAATAATCCACAAACTTTTACGTTTTATTGTTTAAAGCTCAAAATAAAAAGCACTTTGCTTTGAAATTTCAGTGGTATTACAACATAAAAAAAAAACAAATTCCCTCCCAGCCTCTTAGTTCTAAAGCGATTAAACTAAGCCCCACTAAATTTCATTCAAAACAACTAAATCGTGTAAGCCCTTGGCTGTAATTCGTTAACTTTTTCGTGTTTAATTTCGTGAAGGAATAAATTTTCATTTAGTCTGCTGATACCGTTTTATTAATGTGCTCAATTATACAGACAACGTTCTAAGATGGCGGTTGTTGGAAAAATTGGAACCAATTTCAACGTTTAATAGCTATCGAGTTTTTAGGAAAGAATTATTACTATTTTTGGGAGGTACTTTGTAGTAATTTGTGTGACACTTTACTTACGCAATATGTTTTAAAAGTTTATTGAATGAAGATGAAGTAACATCTAGTTTAATGTTACTACTTGCGCAAATAATGGATATATTCCATTGAATATTTTAGGGGAACAGTGCATAAAACGGGGACGCGAGGTATAATGGGGATATACACTCTTTAGGCATACTTAACCCAACACTAACGTAGCGCAAGCGCCAACGGCCGCCGATTGCGTCCTGTTGGCGCTTGCGCTACGTTAGTATTGTGTTAAGTTTGCTTTAAGTGTTTGATTTCCAATCATTCCCCGCGTCCCTGTCTTATACAGTCACTGTTTCCTTATTTACTATGTGAAACTAATTTGGTGCTTACACAAAGTGATATTAAGTTATGGTTGCAAATACCTAAAGGATTGGAATAACGAACCTCAGAACAAACCCAAAAGATCACATCATGACCCTGTTAAAAGTATGTTTACTTCCTCAGATCAAAAAAATAGGCAGATAGAGCGCTCAGAACACGCGAGTGTATCCAACAAAGCAAATACAAAATCAAAAACGATTATCAACTCGCGACAGTACCAAGCTACGCATCGTACTAAGCTACGCGTCGTCGTTGTTGTTTGCCAAAATATACCGTCTCGTGTCTTTAAACACTGTAAAAGTTGTTCTCAAAAACAAAGAAAACAATATGGAATGTAATTCGACTCTATTTTGTATTTGCTTTGGCGGACACACTCGCGTGTTCGGAGCGTTCTATCTGCCTATTTCTTTGATCTGAATTGACTTCTGTGAGTTATTTTTCTGTAGTAAAACGGATACCAAATACATTTATAGATTTTTAACTGTGGAATAACCGTGATCCGTGCTGTTTAGAACACTGCTATTTACCTATTTTTGAGTAACAATAAACTCTCCACATAATTCACAAAATACTCCCACCGGTCAGTATAAAAGTAGCTACATACAAGACTCAATGAAGCGGCTATCTGTGAAAATTCCAATAAAATTCACGCGCGTTAAACGTTGGAGTATTGGATTCCCACGTTGCGCGATGTGTGCGCTCGTGCGTACCGCGATGTCTGGGCACGATCTTATGTTATTTGGGAATTAAAGATTTAGGGAGAAATCGTGGCTATTCTAAATTTAGATATAGTAGGGTAAATAGGCTTATTTACTTTCAAAAGACCACTTCAGATACTAACCTGTATGGTCTTCGTATAATCTGATGAATGAAATGAAATGAATCTGAAATGGGTGAAATTTGGCCAATTTCACCCATTTCTGCGGACAACTCACACTTGACCAAAAATTAAAACGCCAAAATTGTCAACATCAAAGAAAGACCTAATGATTCCTAAGAAAGTTTTTCTGTGTATCTCATATGGATTCGGATTTCTCCCTTTTGGCCAATTTAAAAGAAACACCCTACAACACACAAATTTTATTTAGTGTCAAAATTCAATAGAATTTTGACATTAAATAAAATTTTAAACATGTTTAATTTTTGGTGAAAGTCGCCCTTAATCTATATTTTTTAAATAAAGAATCCAAAAAAAAAGAAGAAATCATAATTAATCGACCGCAACAAAAAAGGTTTCGATTTTTCAAAGTGATCGCGAACTTTTTTGACGTGTGTATTTAAAGGCGCATCCACACATGCCGCCGGGTTTCAGACCGCCTTGAAAACATAAACAAACTAAACATGAGATATTGTTTCATTGCCGGCGGCACGGCCGCCGGCCATGCCCGCCGGCCGTGCCGCCGGGCATGTGTGGATGCGCCTTAAAATGACATAAATAAAAAACATCGACATACCTCTGACATCCAGCTTGACTTTCTTCACGATATCAGCGTCCAACGCAGCGGAGCTGACTACACAAGTCAGTTCACCCCCCAGCTCCTCGCGGGTCACTGTCAGGGGTAGTACCCGAGTGATGGTCGAGTTGTCCGGGATCACTGTCTCTCCTGTAGACAAGGGATAGAAAGACATGATTAAAAGTTTTCCGGAATAGAGAATAGATCGTTCATTTTTAGGTTTGAATATTTTTGTCAAATGTGTTTTTCTCGATAGTTTTTTTAAAAGATTTTTTAAAACACGAATAACAAGGCCCTTTGGTTAGGCGATTGACGGGTTCTCTACGTGTCGCGTATGTTGACTACCGATTTATCACCTGTATCAAATGCGATAGTGGCAAAACATGAACATAATAAAGAACTGTAAATCATTTTGTCAATTCAAAAATATCTTAAAATATTAGGGAAAACGCTCTGTAGTATTTAGTTATGATCTGTAGACTTTAATAACGCACTGTAGTAAATAATAACCCTCTGTAGTTTTTGTATCATCACTCTGAAATCTCTAATAACACTTTGTAGTATTCAATAACGCTTTGTTGTTTTTATCAACACCCTGTAGTCATCAATAACGGTTTGTAGTCTATTAAAAATAATACATTATTCTCGATGTAAAATTTCGCCAGTCAAGCAGAACCAGCTATATTTTTTTTAACAAAAACACTTTAATTAAACAAGAAACTCTTTAAAACAAGTCTTGAGCTATAAAACACAGCATTTTCTCAACAGCTCGACGAGCTAACCAAGCCATAATCCCATCGTTAGTATGCGTGCCTTATCCCATCTCGTACAGCTCTTAATTTAGCAGCTGAGCGCGGGTATCTTAAGATGGGGGCTCTTTGCCAGTAACCCGATTATTGACTAGTGTTTCGATATTGGTTTTGAGCTAGTAGACGAAGTAAGTTGATGGGTTAAATTGGAAATTAATAGGATTTGATTGAGTGTGGGAAATTTTGTGTGGAAGTTGTTGTTGCCTGTGGTTTCATTTGCCTATAATATATAGCCTGTAGTTGCCTCTATATTTTCCGCCAGATAAGTGTGGAATAAAATACGTTGACCCCCGTGTGCCAATAATTTGGAAAATAAATTCAAAACCATTCGAAAAAATATAAAGAAATTGTCGTAGAACGACCAAAAGCAACGTATTGTTGTAAGAAGCGATCTTGGACCTTATATTTTATATTGAAATTCGAACGATGCATTATAAGGATCAATGACCTTTATTTCAGCCTTATTTGGCGGGGACTATAGAGTCCTATGTTTGTTCGAAATTTTATCAAAATTAGTTCAGTTAGTTAGTTTTGACGTGAAATGGAACGTACGTTCAAATAATCAATTCTAGGGTTCCGTCTATTTCTTTATCAATATGATTATAAATTATACAGTAATCTGCAGTTGCTGAATGTACAGACGCCAGCTGATAAACCTATTCCAATGTGTCAAATTTTACCAACTGAATATTAACCTTCCACTATCCTGATAAGGTTGAAAATCGATTAAAGTTTGACAGATTGAGGTAGGTTGATGTGCTGGCATCTGTACTACGTATATTTTTCCAATCTATCGGTTCGTTTTTATAGTATCGGTTTTATAGTAAAGAGAAAAAACGGAAAAGGTTAATTGATCACAGTATCCGTTTCTAGAAAAACCCAGTTACTGTGTTCAAGTAAAGTACACCATTTGGCTTCTGATACATTCTAGATTGGAAACCGACTGAAAATCTGAACAGATAAAAAATGAATTCTTGTAGTGAGTGTACCACTTAATAAAATGGATATACAATTCATTGGATTTAACTGTCCATTAAAAAAAAAAACAACCACATCAACCCACCTACAATTGTCCCCATAAAAGTACGAAAGTCGTCGAAAATTCCCACTCAGTGATTAAAAGCCAGTACTTCCCATGGACCCAGAACAAAATAAATGTGGACCACATACGACACACTGGGAAGATTTATAGCACCTGCCCATTCCGATCAAACAAGCCGTGCGGATACGATATACCGTAGTTTTCGGTAAAAAATTGAACTGGATTTTCTGCAGTTTTTAAAGGTACATTTTGGGTGCAGTTTTGGTTTTGCGAAGCTTGTGGCTCAATAATAATAGCCTCACAGGTCGATCTTCTGGGTAAAGCCGCGCTTGCAGAGGTTTGTTTGTAGATGGATGACCGTTTATCATTGAGAGTTTCCTCCGTGTCTAGGAAAGCACGTTGGTCTTAGCTGTCATTTGTCGACTAGGGCATGGTCCATGGTCGTACAGCGAGTTGCCCATCACTTGCCGCCCACATGCCCGAGCTGCATCCGACTTGACAAATATTAATTGTATAACCTACAAGTAGTTGTTTCGGGTCTGGGTGTTCTTGTATGTGAGCTTATAATTATGTTTGTAAAACACACCCACGACCCAGGAGCAAATCTTAGTGCGGGCACAGAATATATAATAGTACCTAAAGTGCGGGGCAAAGGTACAAAAAATGGTTTAAATAATCAAACATTAATAAATACAAGGAAAACATTCGTTCAGGCAAAACCTAACCTGTAAATAACATTTCTAACTGAAAACTAAATCCAACATAGTTGCAGAAACAAACTGTATTTGAACTAAAAACAATATCTAGCTTCTAAGCTCTATAACGATCTGTAAACTGAAATTCAGCAAAACTCAAAACGCCTAGTTATAATCCTGAAAAGTGCTGAAACAGTGGAACAAGGCTAAGATTTCACTAGCTGGCTTTTTGTACGGTATTGTTTAAGCGTCCGTCTGGATTGTTATAAACTAGTGACGGGCTCCTGCTTATTTATACCGACTTTGAAAAAGGAGGAGATTTAAAAATGGACTTCGAAAAAGGGTACATTTTATAGATGGTGGATCTGAAAAGAGTTGAGGGAACTCTTCAAAAATCATCGGTGATTGCTGACATCAAGTAAAATTGTTTTTAAAATTATTAAAGTACAAAAAAAATGAAAAATAACCTTTTCATGTAAGTATAACTTCGTTTCTTATTTCCTTCACTTTTTTCACTTTCACCCATAAAATGCAAAAATGCAAAATATCTTTTTCTTATTTTTGTTTAGCGTATGTTTAGAAATTTAATAGGTATTTATGTTTTAATTAAAAAATAATTTTGGTGCTTTTCCATGTAATCATCATTATGAATAATTGTAATATTTGAATTACATTTTCAATTGACATGAAATGAGAAAATAAATTGGATTTTTTTAAACATAATTGAAAATCAGAATTGTGTCCTAAAAATTAATTAATTTGTAGGTACAGACATAAAATAAAAACAACAAACTTCTTATAAAAAATATAAACTGTGTAGATATTCCATTGTTGAGCGATAAAATGGAATCTGTCTGAAAGAAGATGTTTGCTATAAACTATCTCGGGAACTGTAATGAGGAGAAATAACTTTACGAGATTATCTCCGTAGAAAAGGCAGTGAAAAATTACGTTTATATTCGTTCTAGATCCTTCGAATTAGATTGCCTTGTCAGTCTAGTAGTTGCAAACGTTACTACTGAAAGTGTGGTCTTAGGTTTGATTTCTATGTCGTTTTTAAATTGATACCTAAAATCATCAAATGAGTCCTCCCTATCCAGGGCGAGGCGGAAGGAACTGTCAGACTCGTACTGACTAATATCCACAATGTCCATCAATAGCCCTTTACGTTCCAGGATCACGGCTACCTGATAAGACAGTCTCACAACCCCGGCAGGCTTTAGCCCTCTAAGGGAGCCCTGTCATATTGCTGACAGCTCCTTGAGGCGTGTGTGAAACACGACGACCCGTTGACCCGGGAATGTTCCATGATAGTTACCCAATCGCCACTGTTGATTCTGACTTTCAGGAGTTGCAGTGGTTTGGGAAAAGAGTGGTGGGTTCGTCCCAAAAAAAAAATAGTTACCCATAACTTGCTGTACGTATGCGGTGGCGGGCGTCCACTTTTGCTAGGCATTTATACCAAATTGACGATAAGAGAATAAACTTTTTGCAGAAGGTGACTGGCAGTTGATGGACGTGAACTGTTTGAGACCGGAATGGTTGGACTTCTTCGCAGAAGGCTTACGTTTAGCAATGGACGGAAATTGGCACTGCCAAACCCATCAAGGATAACAGACCAACCAATATTTCCGTTAATACAAGACCTTATATCACAAGATTTCTGTATTTATTTACAGCGTAATTGAAGCATTTACTCATCGTCATCATCATCATCATCATCATCAGCCGGAAGATGATCACTGCTGAACATAGGCCTCCCCCTTAGACCGGCACGCCGAACGACAATTCGCCACTTGCATCCATCGGTTGCCCGCGACCCTCACGATGTCGTCGGTCCACCTAGTGGGACTACCTGCGCTGCGTCTTCCGGTCCGTGATCGCCACTCGAGTACTTTTCTTCCCCATCGGTTGTCAACTGACAAACGATGAACTCTACGAGCGATGTGGCCTGCCCATTGCCACTTCAACTTGCAAATTTTATGAGCTACGAGTATGTGTCTCTGGTTCTTCGCCGGATATCCATGTTCCGAATTTACTGCGCATTTAATGAGTTTATTAATGAAAAAATAAAAAGGCGTCTCTAGTGTACGATTGAGGAACTAATTTTTCCATAAAAACCTGAAATGTCATGGTTGCAGCTCATAATCTATCCAAGTAACCTAAAAATCATTTCCAATCCCGATAAACTCAAGTCCATACATAATTGCAAAAAAAAACCCTCCACCATTCATACATCATTTTGATAGATACCAGTCGTATTTTAACCCTGTATTGATACGGGTACAAAAGACCCGTTTATTACACCAAATGGGAAGGTATTTGGACAACAGCGGGGGGGTTGGATTCCAAAAATATGAATTGTGCGCTACGGTTCGCCGGTTTGAGGTAAACGGGGTACTTTAGACCCCACAATCTATTTGAGATGAGTGTTTTGTTACCGTTTGCCGATTGTTTTGGGGTTATATAAGAAAAACAGATGGTTTTCGTTCGAGAAGGTCGTAATGTATAGCTCGAGTATTATATGGGTTTTGACCATGATTTAGTGGTGTTTTTATTGGAATGATTTGAACATCTATTTGTGGAGAATTTGTGTGCTATTTTAGGAGCATTTTTTTTAAGTTGTGACCTTCAGAAAAAAACTTAAGTTATTCACTAAGTGAAGAAAGGGTTTGTTTTTAATCAGTCAAGAGTCTGACAGTCCCTTTCACTCCACTAAGGGTGGGAAGACACATTTGATGTTTCCTTGCACTCTTAAAATACACTCTTTGGTCTTCGAAGCACGAAGGAAACTTGGTAGATATGTATTAGATTGTAACCCATCCACTTACAGACCTTGATAAGTACGGCATAGACTTGAAGATCGACCCATGAATTTGACAGTCTTTAATCATGAATTCTATCACTTTATTATTTGTAATTTTTTTGGGTAATAGAATCATCAAATGAGTCCTCTTCTGGGTCAAAGTCAACATCGAATCATTGCAATTAGGCTATCAAAGAGGTAGTTTTAGGGTGAGCCTAAACGACCGTAATTTTTGAGTTGTTAGTCGCAGAAATTCGGTTGCTCTCATAGAAAATACTTCCGCGACGCAAAAGCGACTATGAAATCGACTGAAACTCTGCGACTCAGGACTCAACAATTACGCTCGTTTGATTTCAGCCTTCAAAGTCGAATATAAAAATTAAAGGAAATGGGATGGGATGGGATCTATACCCATTCACAAGGGTTGGTTTGCTTGGAGTAGAAAGGTCAAGAAGCTCCATATTTACTCTTTAATTCGATTGCACGTGCTAAGTCGCCAATCCCTCGCACGCTTGCCGCTCTTAATGATCTCTTGGATGCCAATCCAACAGAAAATCTGTTTGAGGATGGATGGTCGAAGATGTTATTGGTATGCCAGAAGTACTGTGAGGTGATTTTATGAAAGTGTTTTACCGTCTTATTACAAAAGTTTGTGTTAGTACTAGTTTAAACCTGGACTAAATAGTCCAGAATTGTTACGGTATTAAAGTTAGTACCAGGCTTAAAATGTGATCATATTACAAATCTAAGACCAACTGAAGATCAGTTAGTCCAAAGATCATCCATGGTTTACACAGATAAAAAATGAAAAAAGGACAATCATTCATTCTTTTACACTGGCTTCATTCAATATGACATTCCGTTTTTACTAATGTTGATATTAAATACTTGAAATGTATAATAACTCTTTATTCCTAAGTCCTAACAAACAAACCATTTAATTTCATGTCCAAGTTCCATCCTCTTGAACGAGCGCAACAAACACACATATCGCGTTTTTTTTATCAAGTTATATTTTTATCAAAGAACGTGAAACGGAGTACATAGTAAAAACTATATGGACTTCCTATGTTGCTAGGCAACACTCTTGTTTATAACTTTGAAGTTTGTGGCGTAAAATAAAACTATCTTTTTTCTTCATGTATTTCTATTACATTTAACAATCAAGTCAATCATTTTAATATCCATTTTTTAACGCTATAAAAACAATAAACACAGAAATTTACAGCCACGATACCCTCAACTTTTTGTAGAAATTGACATTTGACAGTAGTACCAAAGTTAGACCATGGATAAACTAGGGGTCTCGCGGGTTTATCTTTAGTACCATAGATAGTACAAGGATTAGTGATAAACTTCATTTTATAATAAGGTTTTTCTTAGTCCATGGTTTAAACCTAGAACTAATCCCAGTACTATATTTAGTCGGCGTTTTGGAATAAGACGGTTAGAGTTTTAATTTTTATGAAAATTGTTTTATTTACGTTTCTCATATTTTAATTAATAATGTGTATATTGTTTGCATAATTGTGTTTAAATTACTGTTATTGGCCGTTCACACAGCCGTTGTAATTGACAAATAAATAAATGAGGCAATGAAGAAAAAAAAATGGTGGGTAAGGTAGAGTGTAAGGGACTGTTTGACTCTTACTGACTAAAAATCCACCCTGTTCCTTTGCGCACCAGGGCTACAATATCCTTTTCCGACGGTCTTACTCCCTCATAAGTTTACCCTTAACTTTTCACACAATAACAACGCCATCTCCTATTCACCACAAAATAAAATTCTCACAAACCTAGAAACTAAAAATAATTCGTTTCAATTGAACCGTACGTACATCCATCCCGTGCCTGCCAGGTGAAACGAAATGCAAGGCAATGAAGTGAAAACTCGCCATCTGGTGGAAGGATCGCTCTCATGAAATATGTATTAAGAACCTTTTAGAAAGGACCTGTGTTATAGCTACAGGTACTTTCAGGAAGTTTTCAAGTTGAGAGATTTTTGAGGGATTACATAAGGATTAATTAACATAACATCCTTATTTGTAATCCCCTTAGGGTCAATATACATCGAAAAGCGACGCTGTGCTCACATTTCAAACTGTAAGGGCGCTCCCTCACCGCGAGCATTCACTTGTAACGTTACAGATTCAAACATTCGAAGACAATTGAGCATCAAATTGCACACTTTATGTTACACTAGCTGTTGCCAGCGGCTTCACCCGCTACAACTCGAAAATTATCCCACGGGGACATAAAATCGGGATAAAAGCTATCCTATGTATTAATTCTATCCTAGGTATTTGTTTTTCGAGCGTATGGCACTCGTGGGCTGCAGCTGAAAATCAGCGTCAGGCGGCAATTTTTGTGTTGCCACTGGCATATGCTGAGCTGAGGCCCTTTGGCATTAATATGTTAAGTTTTTATTTAATCTATTTTTACTATTTACTCTGTCTTTATAACATTATTTGTATTGTTTTTAAGTTTGTGCCAATAAACACAATTTTCTTTCTTTCTTTCTTTCTAATCCAGGTTATAAACTATCTGTGTACCAAATTTTAGCCAAATCCGTTCAGTGGTTTTTGCGTGAAAGAGTAACAAACATCCATACATCCATACTTACAAACTTTCGCCTTTATAATAGTAGTAGGATTACTAAACAAAACTATAAGAAACGCATTTCTAGAATTATCGCCTCGTGTAGCGTCTCGGTGTGAACTGGACGAATAGTTAGAAAGTAAAAATAAAATTATCCATGTTTTTTCTTGTGTTACTTTAGCCATTTACGAAGATTTGACCCCCTCATTTACAATAGGTACGTTACTTTTGGGTACATCTTTACATACCTCTGACGCCACGAATCTCCGCTCATGAGTTTTTATTCATAAACAAATCCGAATCTATTATTTTGAAAACTGTAACTGACGCCACGGTCTAATTAAGATTTGCAATATTTTGGTGCTCACACCATGCCTATACTATAGGCTAATAAATTAACATTTTTACTAAGCTTAGTACTAGTTGACTACAACATTGTGAAAGTAGATTAATATTCTCGCTAATAAATAAACATTTAAAACTATAGCGAAAATATCCTAAGAACTACACACAAAAATTACACTTTTACGTAACCACCAAACACACAAAAAAATATTAAACGAAAAAAAAAGAACTATGGCAAACACGCACCTTTCTTTCCCAAACGATATATAAGTATAAAGTAACAAGTGGAGAGCAACACACTTTAAAATTGTTTAATCAAAATATTCAAGGGTGCTCTTCTAAACTACTGGAAATGGAAATGTTTTTGGAATCAACCAAGTTTGATATTGTTTGCCTTACCGAACATTGGTTAAAAGATCATCAAGTTTTGTCAATTTGTTATGATAATTATTGTGTAGTTAGTCATTTCAGCCGCAAACGTATGTTACATGGCGGATCTTTAATATTAATTAAGAAATCAATTAAATCTAAAACTCGAAATGACATTGTTGAACTGTCAGTTGAACACATAATTGAATTGTCCTGTGTTGAGCTTGATAGGCATGTTATAGTGTGTGTATACAGACCCCCAAATTACCAGACTCTTCCTATATTCGATTCTATAATGGAAGATGTGTTAAATAAAGTATGTAGTAGTAGTAAATCTATCATCATCTGTGGTGATTTCAATATTAATATATTAGAAAATAACTCCAATAGTATCAAATTGTTGAGTCTTTTTAAATCATTTAACTTGTCACATATTTTTATGGAACCTACCAGAGTGACAGCTTCTTCTGCCACTTGTATAGACAATGTTTTTTCTAATTGTGATTATTTGCATAAGGAAATTATAAATAAATTGCCATCTGATCACAGTGGCCAAACAATTACGTTTTGCGCCTACACACCTACACAAAAAACCCAAATAAGGTATAGGCCAATTACATGTAAAAATTTAGAAAAATTTAATGATACACTAGCGAGTAAATTATGTGATCAAAATATCTTTAATAATATAAATGACCCAAATGAGTTTTACACCGAGTTTTTTGCAATTTTAAATACACAATTTACTCACACGTTTCCAGTTAAAACTAAAACTATCGTCACAAAATTCTTATTTAGTGATTGGGCGACACCTGGAATTCGTAAAAGCAGAGAAAGGCTTTTTGAACTTTATGGTCTTAAGAAACACATTATGAATGATACCTTTCATCAGTATGTTGCTAAATATTCTAAAACTTTTAAAAATGTATGCAAAACAGCTAAAGCTATTCATATTAGTAATAAAATTAAATCAGCCGATGATAAAATTAAAACAACTTGGAAAATTATAAATAATGAGACAGGTAGGAATAAACAGCGCAATAACGAATTTAATTTAGAAACTGCACATGGCCCTGTAAGCACAGACGTAGAAGTAGCTCAGGAATTTGAAAAGTTTTTTTCGAATATACCTCTTAAGACGACTGCGTCTTTAAATTCGTCACCCGCACTCTCTGCTGCCTTACTTAGAAATAATGTAAAGGCCTGCCCGAAGGAGTTTAGGTTTCGGCACACGAACCCCCAAGCTGTGATTAAAGCATTCAAGGATCTTAAAATTAAGTCAACAGAAGATCTCTGGGGAATGTCTGTAAAGGCCTGTAAATCTATAATAGAAACCGTGGCACCTTATTTAGCTTTTATATTTAATAGCAGTATAGACCGAGGAGTGTTTCCGGATCTCATGAAGCATAGTAAGGTAGCTCCACTTTTCAAATCGGGTGATTGTAAAGAACCGAACAATTATAGGCCTGTGTCAATTTTGCCAGTCTTCAGTAAAGTGTTTGAAAAGTTAATGCTTGCACAACTGCTATGTCACTTCAATAGAAACTCCATCTTTCATAATCAACAGTTCGGTTTCACCAAAGGTCGTTGTACAACTGACGCCGGTGTTACCCTATTGAAGAACATTTTTAACTCCTGGGAGGAAGCACAGGATGCCATAGGAATCTTTTGCGACCTCTCAAAAGCATTCGATTGCGTTAACCACAAAACGCTTTTGCTGAAGTTAAAACATTATGGTATTAAAAA
The DNA here is from genome assembly GCA_036375495.1 of Agrotis segetum. NCBI lineage: Eukaryota > Metazoa > Arthropoda > Insecta > Lepidoptera > Noctuidae > Agrotis > Agrotis segetum. The sequence continues at coordinate 953,376 of JAQSVV010000222.1, read as the reverse complement.
TAAAGCCCTTGATTTACTAAATTCATACTTGAAAGATAGACAGGTTAAAGTTCAGATAAACGGTACAAACTCATTGGGGGCTGAAATGAATATGGGAGTGCCTCAAGGTTCTATTTTGGGTCCATTCCTCTTCTTAGTCTATATTAATGATTTACCTTATTTACTAGAAAATCAACCACAGATGGTGTTATTTGCGGATGATACATCTTTAATTTTTAAAATTGACAGACGTGCACAAAATCTAGACACTGTAAATGACTGTATTCTTAAGGTTCAAAATTGGTTTACTGTTAATAATTTAGTTCTTAATGAAAAGAAAACAAAATGTATTAGATTCACTTTACCAAATGTTAGAAGAAGCGAATGTGAAATTTTATTGAACGGAAAAAGATTAGAATTTATTAATCAGACAGTTTTTCTAGGAATCACGTTAGACGATAAATTACAATGGGGCCCCCATATAGCATCTCTAGCAGGGCGACTAAGCTCAGCCGCTTATGCTGTTAGAAAGATAAGGCAGTTAACCGACGTCGAAACTGCGCGTTTGGTTTACTTCAGCTACTTTCACAGCATTATGTCATATGGCATCCTATTGTGGGGCCGGGCAGCTGACATTGAATCTATTTTTATTTTGCAAAAGAGAGCTGTCAGAGCAATTTACAATCTACGTCGTCGCGAATCTCTTAGAGAATTATTCAAAAAAATTAATATAATGACAGTGCCTTGTCAATTTATTTATGAAAATATAATGCATGTTAGGAAAAATCTTCATCTTTTTAATAAAATAAGCGACAGACATAATTTTAATACGAGAAATAAAGATAAAATTGATCAACCATATTTTAGATTGTCTAAAGTAAAAAAATCTTTTATGGGGTTCTGTGTTAAATGTTACAATAAAATACCGAGTGAAATCTTAAATCTAAATGAAAAAAAAATTAAAAGTTGCATAAAAAACACCCTTATTAAACAAGCATATTATAAATTAGAAGATTATATTCAAGATAAAAATGTTTGGAAACATGCTGGTCCTGCTCCATAGTACAATGTAGGGCTTAAACAAGGTCAAGCTGGTTGAAATTTGAATGCTCACACACTTAATTATATTTGTAAATTGTGTAATTTCAATATTTTGTTAAAATGTGAACGCCATGTACCTTTTTGCTTTTTTTACTTATTATTATTTTTTAAATTTTTAGTCCAGATTTTCAAGGTACATTGCTTTGACATTAATTGTTTCAAACGCTGTTAAAAATATTGTAAAACATTTTTTAAAAAGAGTAAGTATGGAGTTTCTTGCCCATTCTTCTCCATACAACCTACCTTAGCGAATGGGTGTAGAATCAATCCCTTCCCTTCCTATTCCCTTTAAATTTAAATTTCGACGTTCAAAAGTGCCTCTTTGATGGCCTAATTGGAATAAATGATTTGACTTTGACTTTGACTTTGATAAACTACCCATTTCTATTCTACCCGCAACGGAAATCAACTACAATTTAAAAAAAAAAACAGGAAAAGGCCAAACTACACCAATGTGTGAGTTAACTACAATTTATAGCTGGCAACACAAATTAATAGTCTTTTGGAAACGGAGCCTAATTGTGAATTGTGTTCAATGCGTGCCTCAATAATGTTCGGGCGATCGCTAATTTATTTATTTCGGTACTTGAGGCGCCTTGGTGAAATAAAATGGTCAAAGAGTGGCTCTTGTTCTTTGTGAAGAAGGTCATGATTTTCCATTGTTTTCTAGGGTGTAGTTGATTAGAAATCTGGGGGTTGTAAGATTTGGTATAACGATCGACTGAAAAAAATAAACGAATGCAATTTTTTTTTTGTATGACTGTTGGTTGGGTGGGGGCAGTTTGTGTATGAGATTTTGAATGTTTGTAAACGCACCCTTACGATTCCACGACACAGGCAAACATTACTACTGTGAGGCATTTTTCTTTACACTGCTGTGTAGGGCAAAGGGTACGTTTTCTTAATGAAAAAAAAATACATTACTCGTAAATCGACGTATATCCTTTAGGCGTTGATGGAGGAGTCAAAATGCAACAATTTGAATCTCCCAAATGTACGACTGAAAAATAATTTTTCAGATTTTCGAATTTTAAGGGATCTTACTTGATTTTAACTTTAGCCATCTATCCACCCATTCGAATAAACCGGAAATCGACCATCAAAATGACAATTCGATAAGTTTTTTACTATTTAGTTATGCGACTGGTTCCACTGTCATTAGCGACATACTTTCAAAATACGTTATACTTCTGCAATGGGTTCAAAATCCATCACATTCATTTTCCTCTAACTTTAATATTCGACGTTCAAAAGTGCCTCTTTGAAGGCATAATTGAAATAAATGATTTGACTTCTACTTTGACAGCGAGTTTCAACTTTTTGACAGCTTAAGACACTTTTTTTAGTACTGTTTTCGTTGATTTAATGTCTCAGTAATTCAAAAATCTCGTGCGAACTCTGTGGAGGAAACTGTCAAATCGATAGCAGCACGCGATATGAGAGAGATGTGCAATGATTCAGGACTCTCTGTAGTGATATGTGTCAACAACAAAATGTAGACCAAAGTATTGTCTCTCTTTCTTCCAAACACATCAAAAAGGTTGTCTTGAAAAGGTAGCTTCTTTATAGCGTTATGACCGCCTATGGTGATACCATATGTACGAGTAAAAGATATCTGTACATAACCGTAATTTGTATAGTGTGCATAATAAAGAGTGTCTATCTATCTACGATTTTTTTCTTTTTTTTTTTTTGATAGAACAACATATTTCTACACTAGTATAATAAAGAGGGAAAAATTGTTTGTTTGTAATGGATAAATTGAAAAACTACTGGACCGATTTTAAAAAAAACTTTCACCTTTAGAAACCTACATTATCTGCGAGTAACATAGGCTATGTTTTAATACGCGCGGACGAAGTCGCGGGTGAAGTGCTACTTTCTAATAAAAAACACGCTGAAATTATTTATCAAAATATCTGATTGACAAGAAATGACAGATAAATAATGACGGACTACTAACTAAGAGGTGCAAATACTCCTACACAATATTGTCTTACTAAACCATAGATACCTACTTAAAAAACACTAGACAGATGTTCAACTACCCTATCCTTAAAATAAGTACCAGCTGTTCGAATATAACCCCTTATTTCTGAACGAAGAAACGGGTCGTCACTCGAAGACATAGAAATCCTTTCGCCCTAGTCGTATGAGTGTGAGGCTACGGGCCAATGGAGCGAGCACTAGTTCAAGTGGGGACTGGCTTATGTTAGATGGAACTAGTGATTTTATTTTAAAACAAGTTTTTTTTTTAATTTGAAAAGGGCAGTTGTTGAAAGAGCAGTGGTGGTGGCCCAGTGGTATGGGCTCCGACTAACGAGTTGTAGGTCGTGACTTCGAACCCAGCCAGGCACAATACTTTGTGTAATTTATTTCATCACCACTGTGTCTGAGTAAGGGTTCTTGTACACGGCGGATGTAACCCGCGCAAGTAAGGTGCGGGTTGCCCGCGCGAGTAACATGCGCAAGATACTTGATCAAGTTACCCGCGGGATACTTGTACACAGCGCATGTAGCTTAAGCATGTTGAGGCACTTGCGCGGGTTACATGTGCCATGTGCAAACACCCTAAGCTTTCCATCGTCGACTTTGACACCTCTGACGTAAACTAGAGTCAAGAGCCAAATCAATTTTGCTAGTGAAGGAGGAGGCGAGACGAGCAGCGATTAATGGGTGACTTGCCGTCCGATAATGGACCATGTCCGGGTCGACGACGCGTCGTGTACCACGTACCCTTCAAAGAACTGTCAGCAAAATGACGGGCCCCTCTTAGAAGGCCAAAACCTTCCTAGATCGCGGAAATGTCTCATCGGGTAACCATGATCCTGGAACTTAAAGGACTTTGACAGTCCCTTCAATCCCGCCCTGGATGGGAGGACTCATTTGAATAAATAAAACATGAAATACTACTACTTTCATTCCCCTTTATTATCTACCAAATCAATCACCATTTTGCTTTCATGACATTATGACCTTGACCCGACATTCAAAAATATGTTTTACCATAATTCCAATACCTTGTCGTAAACCATAATCAACATCTAATTATACGGTATAGGTATAATTTTGACCCCTAATCATGGCTATGAAACTCTATGGCGGAAATGTCTATAAATTATGAAAACCTATTTCAACCAAAAGAAGTAAGGAACATTGATCGATGGTGAGTTACTGCGTGTTACTGATTTAATGATTTTAGACCCCTAAATTTTATGTATTTAAGATTTTACGGGACTCCATTGAAAATACGGTATTCGAGATTAAAATACGGGACAGGTAGGTAGTTGTTTTATTAATAACTTTTCACTCTATTTTAATTACGGGGCAATGTACTGTGCCATAATATTAGTTTCGTTGAAAAAAGTGCCTGAAACCGAGACAACCTATAAAATACGGGGGATTTAGTCACTCTATTTTCACCATGTTTGGTTTGTTGATTATTATCAAATGAGTCCCCCAGCCCTGGTTGTAGCTTATCATCCTGCCTTTTCTTTGGTCGGCTTCCAGTCGAACCAAATTCAGCTGAATATCAATATTTTACGTAGACAGACTGCCTATCGGACCTCCAAACCCCTGGGCAATACGATACCCCATGGTAAGACTGGTCAGACTTCAGAGCTTCTGACTAACAGTAACGCCTGTGAAAGATATAGAAATGACAGCCAACGGCGGGACCAACAGCTTTACGTACATTTCGAGACACGGAGGGAACCTGCTATGTCCAGTGTCTACCCATCCACAGACCAACCTCGGCAAGCGGGCTTAACCTGGATTATCGGACTATGTGGCTGTAATTATTAAGTCACGAGCTTAAAGTTTATGAAGAACAGAAAAACTAAATATCCACGCTGTTCTTTCAGTTGTCTTTTGAGTTCCAGAACCACGGTGTGCATTCAAGACAGTTCGGACACCATTAAAATCACGTCATAAAGTCAGAATATCCTCATAAAATTTCCTCAAAAAAAGATACAATAATCTTCCCAAAAATTTAAGATGAATAAGCAGATTTAAGAACAATTTTGCTCTCCTCGAGTCATAAATAAAATTGCTGTAATATATCAAATTGTTCATCGCGTGAGATAATCTCTTGGTACATAGCCCTCAGTTTAATTTCATTTTGTCCGCGAAATTACCATTTTTATTGGTCAATATATTATAAGAGTCTAATAAACATAATACAGTATTTTGAGGAAAGTTTTCAAAGAGAATTTTTTGTTTTATTTCTTGAGTTTGATGGAGAAGAATGAATGCGAAACTTCTTCGCGGTTCTTCTCCATAAGGAATTGCTTTGTATTTTGCACCTAACTTCTGACTTTTCATAAACCATTCAAGTCTATTGTTTATAGCGTACTTTGGTTTTGAATTTTATTTGCAAACAGAGTAAAATGTAAATGACGTTTTGACACATTTGTTTTTTTATTGAGTACATACTTTAAGACAGGAAAACAATAAAATGCAAAGAAAACTAACAAAAAAGCAATCTGCTGTTATTACAACCAAAATTCCTGGACTACTTAGAACACTACTAAAAAAAATACATTTCCTTATTTTTCAACTCATTCTCATAAAACAACTGACAGTACAACAGCAATGTTATCCATAACACAATAAAAAAAAACGCCGCGAATAAATCGAACAGCAAATCAAACAAAGAACAAAAAAAAAACACTTCGTCTTAAAACTTTAACTTGCCAACTCTTGCATAGAGCCATTCAACAAAAACTGAAGCCGACTCCTTTTCCAACATTTAAACTCAGTCAGGCCCTTAAGTACCAAGTTCTACCAACTTATTGTGATTTTTCTCTTATTTTCTGGAGGCTTGAGTTTCTCCCTTGAGTTCTCTCGAAGTTTCCAGAAATTTCGGAAACAAATGAACGTGAAATTGGTTGAAAGTACTTACGATTTAAAACGATTGGACTGTGAGATATTGGGGGGAAGGGTGATTATTCTTTGGGAGTTATTAGTTAGTTTGAATGTGATAGTTGGTAGGTGAGAAATGGAAAGTTGGGGTAGGAAAGTAGGATTGTTTTATGAAGGTACTATTTAAAGGATATTCAAATTAAAGTGTCTTCTTATAAAAGATTCTCTTGGATGTTATAGATGGTAACAAGGGCGGGTGATATCTCAAGTATTTTAAGAACACCGTCACTGTCTTAATTAGATACAGTGGCCTCGGAATGCAAAAGACAATTCAAGTCTAGTCTCTTGTGCTGATGCTTATGTAGTGAAAAACCTAAAGAAGCATCGCAGGGCTCTCTAAGAAAAATACCGTGGTCCTAGAACGCGAAGGACAGCAAGAGAATAAGGTGGGGTTTCAGTTAGTAATAGTCTAACAGTTTCATGCGATCCAACATGGGCGGGGACTCTAACGAAGGTATTTTTGAACACTATCAAAATTATTATTTAATTAATTCCTATTAGATATGAGCGCCGATGGTCAATCAGTCGGCGGCGGCGCGCCGACTTTTTGGAGTCGACGGCGGCGGCGTCGGCGGCGCGGCGTGACCTTTATTTAACTACTTTAATTAATTAATTTAAGAGAAGAAATAGATTTTTTTTATGTATAATTAAAGATTAATTATAATTTTGACGAGAAAAATTGAATTGGCAAGATAAACTAAAAAAAGAGCAAACCAAATTAACATTAAAAATTGCTGGTGGCTATATTTTACTGTAAGCCTTGATGAGTATGCCAGAGGGTCATGGCTGTCCGAATGATTCGGGGATACCGCACGATCGCCGGCGAATCGGACAATCTCCGGATCTGCCGGATTGCTGCCCTGAGATCTGGAGGCGACTACCTTCCAGCGCGTCTAGAATGGCGCGTGAAGGCGCAGCGCCGGAGCATATCCCCGCTGCCTCGAGAAGGCGAGGCGCGGCAGGAAGAGCTCCGGCGCGATCTCAGGGCAGTATGGATGGAGGGACGACTGTCGGAACCGACGTCCGGGCACGCCGCAATCGTGGCAGTAAGACCCCTGTTGGGGGAGTGGCTGTCCTCACCGGAAACAGAAGTTTCGAGAGGAACCTGCGTCTGATGAGGAAGGAGGAAACGATTGGGTGTCACCACTGTGAGGATCGCCCGGAGGACACAGTAGAGTATACGGTGCAAAACTGCCCGCTTGGACAGAGCACGGCGGCGATAGGCGGTGACCTCTCGCACCCGGCATTGGTCGCGACCATGCTGATTCTGAGAGGCAGTCATGCTCGCAAAAGCGGAAGCGGGCCACGTGATCCTCTCCGTCCCAGCCGCAGTGGTGGACGCCCACGGCAACGGACATCGCAAGACGATCTTCGGCCACCGTAGGCGAGGGAATGCGGGCGGCGAGTACAGGGCAACTCCACCACGGACCATGCCCGGGTTATCGGCGCGTTGTGTTCTATGCGCGTCTCAAAGAGCATCAGTATGATAACGGACGGGGCTCCCTCTAGAAGGCCAAAGCCTGCCGGGATATAAAGGGCTATTGAAGGACACCGTGGAAGTCAGTACGAGTCTGACAGTCCTTGATGAGAGTGCTCATCATCTGTTCGTTTTTTTCCCTAATATTAACAACCTACTGACCAAAATAGGTCCTACAAAAACTGTGTTTGTTTGCTGATAACTTGGACAACACAGAAATTGTAATGTCATAGAGTATCGTTTTATAAACGTCTACGTCTAGTGCCGCCATTGTGCCAGCATTTATTATCGTGCGTTCGGTTTGATCAGTGTGTTAGATTAAACTGAACGCCGCCCGCTGGGGTTCGGCGCGCCGGCGCCTGTGGACGGCGGCGGCGGCGCGGGGAAAATCACGGCGGCGGCGGCGCGCCGGCGCGGCGCTCATATCTAATTCCTATGTAATATGGATACAAAGAATAGTTTTTTTTTTATAGAATAGACAGCTATTTTTGTGTCACTTACGGCACTATATTTCACAGCAACTTTATTTTCGGCACCGAAAGAATTAATCAGCTTCCTTGCCAAACAAAATGGCGCATGTAGGTAGGTATAAGTAGTATCTAAGTGTTGTTTATGTAATAACTCAGTGGTATATAAATAGTGTGTTGTTGGAAGCACTTAGTATATGTATAATTAAGTTGGTGTACAACGGCTTTGTCACTAGATTCCTGTGGTCACAGCAGTTGGGGGGTCGAAAGGCATGAGCGGTAGCGGGGCGGACTAAGAAAAAAACATCAAAGGCGGTGGTAAGTGCGCCTCAAAGAGCGTCAGCAAAATGACGGGCCCCCCTGTCAGAGGGCCATAGCCTGCTGGGGTCGCGGGACTAATCGCATTACCGTGACCCCGGAATATAAAAAGCTATTGAAGGACACCGTGGATTTTAGTCAGTTCGAGTCTGACAGTCTCTCCCGCCCTGCCCGGGGTGGCAGGACTCATTAGATGATTTTACCACGTTAAAAAAAACTTAAAAGCAAATGCAATTCAAATCTACATTAAATTAAAATACCCCTGGTTATAAACAATGCAAATCTTCCCCCCATTTCTTGTAGTTCACTAAGAAAAGATTTATACCTCCAACCTTACGCTATTTTTCGATAAAACTGTGAAAATGTCAATGTCATAGTGATCTTTACATATATATAATTATACATATTTATAAACAACCCTATTGTGATGGAGAATATTTTTATACGGTTTGTGTTGCCATCTCAGGCCACTGACAAACAAAATTAATAGTTATTTTTTATGCAAGGCTACTAAGTTGTTTTAAGCGCGAGTACTAGGTTTGAAAACTGAACAAGCGAAGGAATCTAGGATTTGTCTACAGATCTATAGTTCAAATATAGAATCCTGAGCGTAGCAAAGTTTTCAAAGGTACGAGACGCAGAATAACTTCGCTGCCGAGCTAAACAAACAACTTTTCACCTCACTTAGCAAAGAAATGCAGTGGGCCGGGTCGCCTGTCATTGTAGAAAACAATTGAATACAAGACTTGTTCGAATTTTGAAAACACTTTCCGCGCTAGAGCGCAAAATGGAGTTTTCACACAGATTTTGAATGAGAAACAGAATCTTTCCGGGCGTGCGAGGTGAATAGATATTTTCGTTACACTGTGGTAGGTGTGAAAGGACTGTGTATTTCAGAAGGATAGAATCTAAAAAAAAAGAAACTCCATCTATAAGCCGTGTCTTCCTTATCAGAATTATCTAGTAACTAGTCAACTTTTATATTAGAACTCTTATATTTATAATGGTGATCTATTGTGCGCGTAATGCACCTCTACCTATACTTTCGGGGAATTTACACGTTTTGTTAACTTAATTTTTTATGAGGAGCTCGTGGCTAAATAATCAAAGCCGCACAGGCCGATCTTCTGGGTTAAGCCGCGCTTGCCGAGGTTGGTCTGTGGATGGGTGACCATCTGTCATAGCGAGTTTCCTCCGTGCCTCGGAAAGCACGTAAAGCCGTTGGTCCCGGTTGTCATTTGTAGATCTTTGACAGTCGTTAATGTTAGTCAGAAGCTCTAAAGTCTGACAACCAGTCTTACCATGGGGTATCGTATTACCCAGTTACTGGGTTGTGGAGGTCCGACAGGCAGTCGCTCCATGTAAAATACTGATATCCAGCTAAATCTGGTTCGACTGGAAGCCGACCCCAATATAGTTGGGAAAAGGCTAGGCAGAGAGAGAAAAAAAACTTAAAAGCTTCAGACAGCACAAACACATAAATCGACTGATTCAATCATTTGACGGCACGGTTGACACAGTGGATGAGCGATTGACTGTTGAACAGTGTCTCGTTGGTTCGATCCCCGCATGGAACAAATATTTTTATGATCTGCAAGTAGTTGTTTTGGGTCTGGCTGTTTGTGAGAAATTCCTAGTATGTGGCAAAGTTTAAAATTAAATAATGAAATGCTATTTACTTTTGTAAGTCGGTTATTGTAAACATTTTTACACGTCGTCTTTAACAAACTAGATGAGGCCAGTGTTTCGTACCTGACTACTCTAAGCCGAAACAGTCGAAAGAAATTCAGAGGTCACAGTCTCTTTTAAAGTCCGTACTGGTAGTCATACGAGGATCATGTAGGCGTGTCTGTGATGGTCTTTTGAAGAACACAGATTTGAGTTTAAAAATTACTGTCCATCCCGCTTCCTCTTATGCCCTACACCACCCCACACTTGAGGACTTCCTCAGATTTTAGCCCGGCACATAAACTTAGCCCGGTTTGTTCAGACCCCGGTTATTATTGGAGCAACACTTATGCCTTGTGAGCAACTTGCCGCTTGTTCGTCGTGGACAATGTTTTGTTGCTATTGTTTGAGTTACTTGCTCGTTGCCTTGTTGCATGTATTGTTAATGTATGTGCAATGTTTGATTTAGTTGAAAGATGTTTAAAAACAGCTTTTGTTGTAGTTTTAAAATTTTCGGTGTTTTACTCTTCCATACTGACTTCCATTCCATCAGAATTCAACGGTCTAGTCTTTTCGCAAGATGATTAGTTTTCTGCTTTAGCGACAGTAGAAAACAAACGTTCTGTAGGGTCAATTCACACCGAGAAGCGACGCTGCGCCCATATTCTAATAGTGTCTCAAAAACCTACTTTATTAAATATAGGAAAGGATACACACAGTTACACACCGCACCGTTGCAAAGCTTACTATTAGAAATTTACATCATTGACACATTTTCATTCCACCACAGGTGCGGGCATAGCGCGTGTGGCTCAGTCAGTAAGACTATAAGGCCCGGTATCCAACAAAGCGGATAGGAGAGGAGACGGGTTTGAATAACCAATCAGATGTCCACTGAAGCTAAGCGGAGAGGAGATGTGGACATCTGATTGGTTATTCAAACACATCTCCTCTCCGCTTCGGTGGATACCGGGCCTTACAGTCCATTCCGCTCCCAGGGCAGGGAGGACTCACTAGATGATTATTTTTTACCCAAAAAATCTGTTCATAATATTATAGTAGCCCTCTACTAGACTGGAACTAAGGAGAAGTTTTTGACTGAATAATAAATATGCTAAGCCGCGGTTGACAAGTTCGGTCAGTAGATGACAAATACAAGTTTTATTAAAAAAAAACCATTCATCACACACAACCCTAGTATTTTTCTCAGTTCCTTAGTCCGCAACAAAACAATAGTTAAAGCAACAAAAAGAAATCAATCAACTGTTCATTCCTCAAATAAATACAAGACAAAAATACCCAGTGACCTAAATATTACGATTATTTCGCGACTGTTCCCATTTCTTTGGCCCACGAGACGGCCATTTTAATTAGTTCCTACTGTAATAGGGGAAAATTTTCAAACATTCGCAATGTTTCAGTTTTTCAGTAGCTGTAGGTATCTATTATGTTGTTATTTTAATGGAAGTTGTCCTTTTTAGAGTTACGTATGTAACCCGCGTAGCCCCGGAACGTAAAGAGCTATTGAAGGCCACCGTGGATTTTAAAGTCAGTATAAGTCAGGCAGTCCCTCCAGCCCTGCCCTGGGAGGGAGGACTCAATTATAATTGATGATTTTACCAAAAAAAGGGTAAACCGGGACTGTATTACTAAGACTCTGATATCCGTCCGGCACCACCACCAAAATTGGGTCAATTAATTTAACCAACAGAAGATTCACCGATTCACCACTATTGCAGCAACAGCATCATACAATAAATGTTCCCACTGCTGGGACACAGTCCTCCTCTCTGTGAGAGGGAGTGGGCCATAATTCACCACGCGAGCCCAGTGCGGATTGGTAGATGTCACATGTCTTCGAATTTTTGGTTCTAGAACATGCCGGTTTCCTCAAGACGTTTTCCTTCACCGTTTTGAGTCAGTGGTGGTGAAACAAATTACACAAATTAATGCGCCTGGCTGGGTTCGAACCCATGACCTTCAACTCGAGTAAGTAGAGTAAGTCGAGGCCGATACCACTGGGCCATCACTGCTCACTGCCATACTATTGGTTTTTAATCAATAACCTGATTTTGTCTGTTTGATTTTAGCTTTTGGACCATAGGATGATGGTTGATGTCAAGGGCGCCTTGAGGTTCGGTTAGGTTAGTTTTCTCTAAACCTTGCAGATAGAAATAGGAGCCTCGCTCAGCAGGGCTCCGTCGTGAAAGCTAATAAAATATCTGCTTGCAATTGCTTTTTTTTTTTCGAAAACTGGTCTGTATTTTTTTATTAGTGGTGATTCTCTACTGGTGGGGATTTGTCAATGGGGATTTGTGGATAAAAACTGTCAACTCATTTCAGAACTTTCCTATACATATGATTATTTTCCTCCCTTGTTTTTCAACTTTACTTTGTATAACACAGACAACATAGAATTGGAGTTGAACAACAGAGCCATATGACCCGGCCGCGGCGACGAGGGAAATCACTAGCCGAGTATGTTTAATTAAAACTATGTATGTTGTACATATTTGTATGATAATTTTAATATCACACGGTTTTATTTTAATAAACGTGTCGGTTTTATGGTTTATTTTGGGGTTGGATTTTTGGAATAATTTGGTGTTTGAATGCAGGCATGTTATCTTCGACGGCGCGTTGTGTTCCACGCGCGCCTCAAAGAGTGTCAGCATAATGACGGGCTCCCCCCTTTAGAGGGCCAAAGCCTACCGGGGTCGCGGGACTTATCGAATTACCGTGACTTTGGAATGTAAAGGGCTATTGAAGGACACCTTTGATGATTGCTAAAAAAGTCTTTTCAAAATTATTGTTGCGGAAACACTTTTTTAGCGGCGTTACCTCACTCTGTAGCGTTCCATAGCAACGGCGTATCAATTGTTTAAACACATACGGAAAATTTGTTTTTAATTAATTGGCCGACACAATTTCATTTATGTTGCATTATCCTACAAAAGGTGCCTCCATACATTACCCCGCGACATTCACACCAATATTCCGTTTGATTCGGAAACAAAACAAGGCGACAGGGAAAATAACGTTCAACAAACTTTAATTAAAATGAATTAAAATGCTTAATTAAATCGCGCAATGTGCTCACTCCGGCAACTATTTCATTATCTTCGTCTCTCTTTTGCATAAGCGTTTCGTGTCGCGTTCTCTCTGTCTTACGTTTCTCCGCATCGTAATTTAATTGGAGAAGTTTTTAGATTTGGAATGAGAAACTATTATTAATTGTTTTTTGTCCTTTGTGCCTTTTAAGATAATTATTTCCATGGCAAGGTTGGCGAAGTGGTTGAGTGATCCACAGACGCGCATTGTGACGCTAGTTCGATCCCCGCACGTAACTAATATTTGTGTAACCTACAAGTAGTTGTTTGGGGTCTGGGTGTTTGTGTATGTGAGTTTCTATGTTTGTAAACGCACCCATGAAATTTCTAGTGTGAGGGCAAAGTAATATAAGTAAGTAAAGTAATTGAAAATAGTTTTCTTTAAATGATTTTGATTTAATTATAACCCCATATTTGTACTCAAAAGGTAGCCCAAAATCATAAGAAATCTCTTAACAGAAAACAAACAACATATTAAATAAATTAAATAACCTTAACCTCCTTTACAAAACCCTCTGTCCATTGCTGAAAATCATAAAGGGGTTTGAAGATTTGTGGCATACCTACCGCCGCCATTTTGATTTTTTTTCAAAATCGCGGCCAGCTTTGAAACCTTTTCAGATCGTTAGCTGACATTAATGCCAACAAAAAGTATTATGACAACAACCCGCGTAAAGTTTCAGGTTTCCGAGATAATAACCGTGAAAGTTAATCATGTGACATTCACAATTCTAAGCTAGTGTATGTGTTCGAATGTATCAAGATGTTAAAAATAATAACTTTTTGTACGTAATATTTATGTTGCATTATATCTGCATGTTATTTAAACATTATACGTCTGATATAATCTACTTTTTGAATTTAATAGATTATTTTTAGACCGTCTACACTTATTTGAATGTAATATCTTCTTAAGATTTAACTATCAATACGATAGTAATACGTTAAATAAAAGTATAAATAATTATGACACAACTCGCCTCACCCGCCTGCATTGTAGGTGTCTCGATCGCACCTTTGAAATATATGAGGCGTAGAAAGAGAAGAGTATAATTCATCTATGGTATGATGTATTATATTTTAGTGATAAATATACCTAACCATGGTACGAGTATGTCACCTTTACTTTTTGCAATTTTGGTAGGGATGGTTAGATTTTGCCACATTTTTAAATATCGAATTTCTTATTTGTACATGAAGCCATAACTTAGCCGTTACATTGTATCCCTATCATCAACAATAATGACCACTACAGACTTGGATTGGCTTGTACCGGAAGAGTATTTACTTCGCGTGTAAAAAAAGAGATATTTTGATTTCTTTTAACGATTCCGCGCTCGAATATTCTCGTAGTCAGACGTAATACAAAAAGTAAAAAATGCCTAATTGTGCCGTATTGAGTTGTAGAAACAATACATACACAAGAAGTAGGACGACTATGTCGAAGTTTGTATACTAAATTACAGTTGTACAGTTGTATCACAAAAATATCCATGCAAAATATGACACGCTCGTCTCGATACAAATCGAAGAACATATTGCTTCTATCCAGATAATATTGCTGTGATGGCCACAGTAAGCAGAAGCATCATGAGGCATGATAGGTACCTAGTTTTAATATCATTATCAATTCATCATCATAACAGCCGTAGAAAGTCCACTACTGGACTAAGGCCTCACCCAAGAATTATCCATTAGTTAGATGGTTATTGCCACGCTTGGCAGGCGGTTTGACGAGCGCATTTATTTCAGCTTATTAGTCTTCCAACGCTTCCAAATCATCAAATGAGTCCTCCAACAGGACTCATTTGATGATTTTACCAAACTAAAAAAAAAAAAAAAGCTGCTGCCCATTTGAAGAGTTTTAAGCTGAGGGGCTATGGATCTTACATTTTGCCCTATCCCGCGATCGAAGACCAGGATTATCGTTTACTTACTAAAATAATATATTAAGCCTTTGTTATTCCGAATTAATGTGGACAACTTTAACACTTTATATCTTAGAAACCTGAAACTTTACGAGGGTTGGTGTCTTAATATTTTTTGTTGTTATTGATGTCAGCTATCGATTTATAAAGGTTTCATGGCTGGCCGCGATTTTGAAAAAAAAACAAAATGGCGGCAGTAGGTATGCCACGCTCCATAGTAAAATCTTCAAACCCCTTTATGAAAATACGTTCAGTAGTTTTGTAATTTATCGCGCTCAGACATCAAGGTTCGATCCCCGACGCAAATATTTGTATGATAGAAAGAAAAAAGAAAGAAAAAACATTTATTTGGCGCAAATGGACCACGACACACACATTTAAAATAAAATAACACATAAAGCAGAAAAAAAAACTTATATCTAAAACTTATAATAAGAATAGGTAGCAAGTAATTGTTCCTATGTGAGTTTCTATGTTTGTAAACGCACCCACCCACGTTATAAGAGAAATTACTAGAGTGGGGAAATATAAAAAAAAAAATATACATAATATACACATATATATTAAGTTATGCTCAACTACTCACAACACAGGGGTGACAAACTATTGGCGTTTTAATTTAGAAATTTTAATGAAACTCAACCCCTGGCGGGGAACTTTTAGTTTTATCGTTACGGTCAAATGCCAATTAAAATTAATAATTAACTAGTTTATAATTAATTTGTTCGCGGGAGTTTGTTCATGGTAGTTTTATGGTTTGGCGTCCAAGGTTGTGTTTTACTGTGTTGAATTATTTATAATCTAGTAAAATGAAATAAGTTCAATGAAATAGTAGAATCTTGTAGTTAACAGTTTTATTGATGAAACTTGATTGCCAAACAATACACTGCTATACAGGTGTAGACAGACACAAAAAAAGATAAAAGAAAATAATCGTCTTTCTAGCACAATCGATAATTGGTCCCAAAACAAAGTTATATACCTAGTGGACGAGTTTACCCCTTATAAAAAGATAAGTTACAACTGTACCCTTAGCACGAGTTTTCAGTATTTGAGACGTAACGTAAACTGGAACTTTGACAATTTCAAATTGTCAATTTTCAAGGAAAATATTAGTTTGTCTTCGCACACCAGAGGCGCTGTTCCATTTTTTCATACAAGAAACGCTGTGAATACTGGAAAGACGCTGTAAAGAAAAATAGTGAAAACTCGTGCTAAGGGTACTGGTCTCAGTGCTTTTATCACAAATTTTCACTATTTTACTTTACAAAGTGTTTAGACACTCTATTGACCCGTATAAATTCACCATTACTGACTGACAAATAAGTTTTCAAATTTATTGCTACTGTCAACATGCCAATTCAATATTTCCACTATCACCAAAAACAAAAACATCAGATTAGAAACTCGAACAAACCTGAAACCGAAACCGTCATCAATATTTCGTCCGGATGAAATATTCACTATACAACCATCATTTTTACAGGCAGCTTTCAAAAATTGCAATCGGAAAAATCCTCACTGCATACTCTACATCAAAGGTTTCTATCAAAAGCATAGACGAAAAGAGAAAAAAAGGATTCGTTTGTAATCTGATCACACGTTTGTGATTGCCATATAAAAAAAAAAAACAAAAAAAAAAAACAAATCGGCTGTCAGCTGTCACGTGATTGGTTAACGATAGTGTACTGGTTCATATCGCGTGGTTGACGGCCCGCTGATTGGTTGGGAGTGTGGTGCTCAAAGTTTTGGTTGTATTTCAATTACACGTAGAGAAATGTATACGAGAACTTCTTTAGTTAAGGTTTCAAGAGAAGATTTCAGAACATATCGGTAACAAAATAACTGGAAGCAGAATACCACGGTAACAAATTCACATGCAATCTCCCAAATAACTTCGTACAAGGCAGTAAGTTACGACGCTGTTATATTTTATCGTTGAATCTCAAAACTTTTGAACGGCAAAGTATTAAAATTTCATATTTCCCAGACATTGCAACTGACACTGTGTCTGTATATTATTCTTTTATGTTGTTGTGTTGTTCTCAAATCGTTCGGAAATAAAATAGCGATAATTTTGAATTTCAAGGCTGGTGGTGGCTTGGTAAGGCGCAGTGTTATTCTGCTTTTTGATGGCAGAGAAATTTCAACTGTATGTATTATGAAATACTGGTGAAATATACCGTCACGGTTAGCACAGTGGCTGAACGATTGGACTAATACGTAGCGTGTCGCAAGTTCAAGCCCCGCACGCAACAAATATTTGAATGATCTGCAAGTAGGTACCTGCCCACAACCTCATGCCACCAGCCCCTTCTATCATCGCACATCTAGACGCACGGCAAATTACCATCCTTACCTTATTGCTATACCACCAATTCGCACAAAGCGTTTCCAAACGTGTTTTATGCGGACAGTGAAGGAGTGGAACTCTCTGCCTGCGTCTGTTTCCGAACGCATACAACCCTAATCTCTTCAAAGTTGGAGTGAACAGGCTTCTTCTGGGTAAGCTCGCTCCATCGTCGACCTTGTCTTAGTCACTCCTGATTTAGACTAAGGTCAAGAGCAAACCCATTAAACATAAAAAAGTACTTGAATTCCTGGTTTGAATGTTTGTGCTTTTCTATGTTTGTAAACGCACCCTTATGCAGGAGAAATACAAAGTGTGGGTCAACGTATTTTTAAATCGAAACGAAAAAAGTACAGTTCTATGTCAGGTAAAACTTAGCTCCGCTTAGCTAGGTATCTGCCTTAAAAACTTTCCGCCTGGACGCCTGCTCTTATCTTTTTTCGCTATCCTCTACACGATAGTGTTTTCTTTCTTTCGTTTTTATACAAGCTATCCTCGATAAAATTTGATTGGTTGGAAAATATTCCAATAGCTGATAGCTTTGGGGATTGTGTTTTGAATTCTTATTTTTGTACTTTTTGAAATATCGAAACTGTTTTCTTTAAAAAACATACAATAGTTCTGTCTTATCTTACTCTTCTTTAAATGTGAATGTATGTTTGTTTGTTATATTTTCACGCCTAATCCAAAGAACCGATTGTACTGTATAATATGTATACATAGTCATACAATAAGTTTTTGATAATAATTAGATGGCTCCATGAATCGCCAAATCGATCGTCAAATTCTAAATAAACGTAAGCAAAGTCGCAAGAAAAAGCTAGTAAAAACATATGTAAAACTAAGCAATTTTTAGAAACACATCTTATTATAAAGAAAATCAAAACGTGCTATTTTTTCTTGAGGTTTAAATTATCCCACGGGAACATTCTTTCAGGATAAAAATTGCGTAGTTTTGTCCTAACCCAAGTCATTTCATTTTGTGTTTCAACATAACATCATACCTTTACAGGCCCCCGAAAGAGGTTAAAGATGACTCTAAGGGAATTTACACACCACGTTTTTTATACGCGCCGTCGACGCGCCTTTTAGAAACGCGCTTCGACGGCGTGTTTTTATCTAACAGAGCAGTTTGTTGTCGTTTGTTTCGCGTCAAACGCGCGGCACTGGCGCGTCTGTAAAACTAGAGAACGGAACTGGATGAAATACAGATAGTTTACAACATAGATTAACAAGTAAATATTTCAGTCTTAATATGATATTGCTGTGAGACAATTACAGAACGAAATGCCGAAATCAAAACCTAGTATTCTAATAATGTGACCGAAAAATAACACCTCAAAAAACCTCTCAAAGCAAAACCAACCCACTCACTAAAGTAATACCTTCCAATTTTCAATAAAGAATTAAAAATAGACCGTGAAGAAACAAAGCAACGCTATTCTCAAAGCCAGATTCCGGAGCAAAGTGCACCGGAAACTTTAAGGAAAGGAATCCGAAAGTTTTGCCAAGTATTAGCCGTGGTTACTTTGGTGCCCAACCCCGGGTGGGCAACCTGGTGCCCAGATTCAAGAGATAGGTAATTTTCTGTAAACAAGTTTTGTGTTAGTTTGTGGTTTGTTAATGAAAGGAGTTTTGAAGACTGGATCTTGGGCGGAGAGCATGTATTGCAGATGTGGAGTTTGTGAGGTTAAATATTTGGTCTGATAGTAAAGGAAAATAGGTAAGTACGTATGTTTTTTCTTGAGAAAACACCTTATTAAACAAATAAAATTTCCATTAATAAACGAAACCGGTAGGTCTTTTTTTTAACGTGGTAAAATCATCAAATGAGTCCTCCCACACCGCGCAGGGCGGGAGGGAATGTCAGACTTGTACTGACTAAAATCCACGGTGTCCTTTAATAACCCTTTATGTTCCGGGGTCACGGTGATGGAATAAATCTCGCGACTAATAAGTCAAACGACCATAAACCGGCAGGTCTTAGAACCAAAAACCGGCCAAGTGCGTGTCGGGCCACGCACAGTGTAGGGTTCCGTAGTTGCCCATCAAAATACTTATGCGAACTATTTAAACTGATTCGCTGAATATAATTTTAAAAAGAAGAATTTTCAAAATCGGTCCAGGAGTCTTTGAGAAATCGGGGAAAGTACATAAGAAAAAAGATTACGACGAATTTAGAACCTTCTCCTTTTTTTGAATTTAGTTAAAAATAGTTGACGATAAAAACCTACCTATCCCCAAAAAACATACCTATAAAAGCTGTTAAAATAAAGTTGACAAACTTACATTTGCAGTTGTCTCCGATACATTTTGTTTAAGAAAATTGATATCCAAGTACATTTTATAAGTTGGTCGACTATTACTCGTAAAGTTGTAAAGCCTACTTAGTCGTGATAATTTTCTTTTAAACTTCGTTATATATACTACTATTGTGAATTTTTTCACACCCCCAAACATAACCGTTTAGCTGGTAGAGGGGGGGACACTCGAATCGAGCAAAATTTTGCACTTTAAAGCTTAATATTTCACAAACGATTTTTTTTTATCAAAAAATTGTTAATGGAAATTATCATTATTTTTTAAAGGCCTATTTAATGATACCCCACACTAAGGGGTACGCGAGAAAAAAAAATCCTCACTTTACGTGTAAGTACTGGAGGTACCCTAAAAAAAATATTTTACGAGATTTTATTTTACCACTTTTTCGGCACAACAAATCCGTATATTTACACCAAATTACAGCTCTCTAGTACTGTGCGTCTCTGAGATAAACTGCGGACAGACGGACGGACGGACGGACATTTTTTTTTTTTTTTTTTTTTTTAGCGTGGTAAAATCATCAAATGAGTCCTCCAACCCCGGGCAGGGCGGGAGGGACTGTCAGACTTCTACTGACTAAAATCCACGGTGTCCTTCATAGCCTGTTACGTTCCGGGGTTACGGTTAGGGAATAATCCCGCGACCCCGGCAGGCTTTGGCCCTCTCTGAGAGGGGGGCCCCGTCATTATGCTGACGCTCTTTGAGGCGCGCGTGGGACACAACGCGCCGTCGACCCGGGCATGGTCCTTGGTCGGGCAGCGAGTTGCCCTTTACTCGCTGCCCGCATGCCCGCGCCTACGGTGGCCGGAGATCGTCGCGCGACGTCCGTCGCCGTGGGCGTCCTACACCGCGGTTGGGGCGGAGGGAGAACTCTGTCCTCTCTCGCTCGCGGCGCGCCTCCTCCTTCGCGAGCATTACTGCTTCGCAGAAGGAGGCGACCGCTTCCCACTCCGTCTCGCCCCGCAGCATGGCCGAAACCAATGCCGGGCGCGAAAGGACGGACGGACATGGCGAAACTATAAGGGTTCCTTGTTGACTACGGAACCCTAAAAATTAGAAGATATGTGACATCAACCTGCACTCATCATTATCTTCCTGCCTTTTCCCAATGTGTATATTGTGGTCGGCTTCCAGTCGAACCAGATGCAGCTGAATATCAGTATTTTACATGGAGCGACTGCTTGTCGGACCTCCACAACCCACTAACTGGGCAATACGATACCCCATGGTAAGACTGGTTGTCAGTCTTAGGAGCTTCTGATTAACAGTAACGACTGTCAAAGATCTACAAATGACAGCCGGGACCAACAGCCTTACAGCTTGGCCAGAACGGATTGAAACGGAACTAATCTTTTTGTTTCTGACAACGTTTTAAAATCTTTGATATTTGATGTAAACAAAGACCGTAGGTTTGTTAAATTTATTATTGTGCCATAAAACTAACGTAATAAGTGAAAAAAAAAATTCAAACTGGTGGTAGCGCGAAGACAGTGGCGATTTCCGGTTTTCTACAGTTTTTTGTCAAGCTGTACGTGCTTTCCGAGGCACGGAGGAAACTCGCTATGACAGATGGTCACCCATGCACAGACCAACCTCGGCAAGCGCTGCTTAACCCTGAAGATCGGTATGTGAGGCTGTAATTATTTAGCCACGACCTCCACAATTATAAACCTGCACTGGGTCTGCAAAAGGGTCTTATCTTAATAATGGAAACAAATCCTAAAGATAGCCATAGAAATCAGATACCTACCGAGTTAATATCAGAGTTCTATAATAAGTACTTCGGAAGGTAACACGAGTATTTATTATAACAGGAGGGTCGGTAAGAGGAGTATCTATTCATAGACTGAACGAAGAAAAATAACAAGAACTGTTATTTCCTCTTTCAATACTTATCTATCAACAGTAACAGGAAAAATGAGAAACTCGTGGCTAATTGTTCACAGCCACGTGTATAGATTTTTAGGGTTCCGTAGTCAACAAGGAACCCTTATAGTTTCGCCATGTCCGTCCGTCCGTCCGTCCGTCTGTCCGCAGTTTAGCTCAGAGACGCACAGTACTAGAGAGCTGTAATTTGGTGTAAATATACGGATTTGTTGTGCCGAAAAAGTGGTAAAATAAAATCTCTTAAAATATTTTTTTTTAGGGTACCTCCAGTACTTACACGTAAAGTGAGGATTTTTTTTTTTCTCGCGTACCACTTAGTGTGGGGTATCATTAAATAGGCCTTTAAAAAATAATGTGAGTTTCCATTAACAATTTTTTGATAAAAAAATTAGTTTGTGAAATATTAAGCTTTGAAGTGCTAAATTTTGCTCGATTCGAGTGTCCCCCCCCTCTACCAGCTAAACGGTTATGTTTGGGGGTGTGAAAAAATTCACAATAGTAGTATATATAACGAAGTTTAAAAGAAAATTATCATGACTAAGTAGGCTTTACAACTTTACGAGTAATAGTCGACCAACTTATAAAATGTACTTGGATATCAATTTTCTTAAACAAAATGTATCGGAGACGACTGCAAATGTAAGTTTGTCAACTTTATTTTTACAGCTTTTATAGGTATGTTTTTTGGGGATAGGTAGGTTTTTATCGTCAACTATTTTTAACTAAATTCAAAAAAAGGAGGAGGTTCTAAATTCGTTGTTAATCTTTTTTCTTATGTATTTTCCCCGATTTCTCAAAGACTCCTGGACCGATTTTGAAAATTCTTCCTTTTAAAATTAAATTCAGCGATTCAGTTTAGTTAGTTTGCATAAGTATTTTGATGGGCAACTACGGAACCCTACACTGTGCGTGGCCCGACACGCACTTGGCCGGTTTTAATGTAAAGCTACGCTTGCTTAAAAGTCGAACTGTGGATGGGTATCCATTAATAACATACTGAAATTCTTTCGTGACTCGTTGAGGCTGGGTTGTGGTGGTCAGTACCCTCAGCACGAGTTTTCAGTACTTGAGACGTAAAGTAAACTGGAACTTTGACAGTTTTCAAGGAAAAAATTAGTTCCTTCTTCGCACACCAGAGGCGCTGTTCCATTTTTTCATACAAGAAGCTGTAAATACTGGAAAGACGCTGTAAAGTAAAAGAGTGAAAACTCGTGATAAGGGTACAGGTAGGACGTCGCTCCGTGTAAAATAATAATATTCAACTGCATACGGTTAGAAAGACTAAAAACTCAACCCATATTATCGGGAAAAATATAGACGCTAATTTGTAAAGAAAAATATTTTATGTTTCATGATTTGTGTACTTTTCAAAATTATAAGACCTCCAAAAGATAATTTTATCAGTTTAGAGTTACCAATATTTCGGTATTGACAATCATGGCTTAACATTCTGTGCAGTTTAAGCTCTGATGTAAGTGTTAGCGACCAAGTTATTTAACTTCTTTCTAGACAAACATTTAAAATTTCACCCATTCTTTTCTCTATTCTACACTCCACAGTTATTTGCATCTCTACCAACAAAGGAACAGTTTATAAACCCCTCCACACTGATCTCACTGAACTTTGAAAAATGTTTGTTTAATGTACAGACGCCTTGACCGGCTGGCGGCTGGCGTTTCGACAGTGAGATATAGCTCTACTGATACCCTTTGACGCTTCACTTAGGCTTTGCTATATCTTCAGACAGAACTTTAAATAAAATACCGTCTGGAAGTCAAAAGAGAATGCTTCGGGCGTGAGTGAAACAGATTTATGTTTCATGAAGAATTACTGCAGACATGTTTCATTTTGTTTTGGTATGTTGTGTTGTGTTTGTTAATTTTTTGATGTAGTGTTGCACAGCTGTAAATATGTGTTCATCGGGATTTTGGCTTAAGACAATCGTCTACCGAGCGCTCGTCCATACTAAAAGAGAAAACGTTTTCCTGCTCCTAAATGTTATCCTATTACAATGATTTATTTTAATGCTTCTGACACAGTAAATTCGAAGCTCGTAGAACTGACAACCGAAGACGCCGCGTCATCGGTTGTCAGTTCTACGAGCGATGTGGCCTGTCCATTGCCACTTCAACTTGCAATATGAGCTATGTCGGTGACTCTGGTTCTTCGCCGAATATCCATGTTCCGGATTTTATCCATTAACATTAAAATCGACGTTTAAAACTTTATTAATTTTATCTCTTTCAAAAGACCACCCCTTTTAATTTGATTCAAACATACGTCATTTCATTTCGTCGTTTTATAATACATCGACTATTATTTTAGACTCAAAAACGTTTTTGCCTACGAATCACCTCAGATAAAAATCATTATTTTATCCGGGTGAGATTGAGATTTTAACCGGAATCCCAGCCTTCCCGACTGTAAGCCTCGCAAGAATTCCATGCCCAAGATTGGAGGCTTTCCGCGAACTCCCAGCTTGGCTGTTCGGAGCGCAAATTATTATAGCTAAGGATTTGGTGGCGAAGATGGCATTTAAAAATCGTGGCAGGTGTTTTCGGTAGGAGGGTAAAAAGGTGGTTTGGAAATAACAAAGATTACATTTTTTTGTTATTTCTTGGGTAAGTAAGATTATTTTGGTTAATCTTAACACAATTTCTATGGCCCAGTGGTCTGTGGTCTATTTCTTACTCAAAGTATCAGAAATGCCATCCAGCGTGCAATTCTGGCAGCGTTCTGTGTACTTTTGCCATTGTCAGTGATGTTTTTGACTTTTTTGACGAGCTGTAACTTTCATTTAAGTTTTAATAAAGTTCCTAATTCTAAGGCCCGTATTACACAACGTCACTCAATACTCAAGTATTACTTAAATCTAGATTCAAAGCTATTTGATTGGTTGAAACTAGTTTTAAGTAAAACTTGAGTTTTGAGGTGCGTTCTGTAATACGGCCCTTTTAGTGTTTTTGTTTAAGTTTTATTTTCGCTTCGAGCTTTCAAACTTCCTTCATCATTCGCACAGCAAATGAGTAAAATTCACTTTCTACGTAACGCGAATCTCTTCAAAGTAAGAGTGAACAGGCTTTTGTTGGGTAAAGTCGCTCCAGCGTAATTCTTTGTCTCAGTCACCTTTCATATAGATTAGAGTCAATAAAAAACATAATTCAAATAAAATGGTTATGAATGTGTGACAGAAAAAACGTTATTTATGTAACCAAAAGTAGCTGATTAGATTATGTCTTTCAGAATGCCGACAAACAATATTTAGTTATTTAATTTTATTATGGACTTGTTTGTATGAAAATAAACGATTTTTTTTAAATATTCATCGCTGCTACCTTGGTTATAAAAAGGATCTACCTCACTACTAGAAAAAAAAACTCGTAGAAAGATCCCTAAACCAAACTTATCATCAAATTCAAAAAATACTTTTACCTCGATGATATCATAGTAGGTACTTACTGCAAGCTACTCATTGTGTATTCAGCTCGCCTGTCTATTGAACAGAATTGTCTCACTAGGCTGTCATCGAAGGAGTTTTGTGCAGGAAATGTATTCTTGTAACGTGTTGAAAGTACGAAATTTTATTAATATGGAAATGGTTTACAAGGATTTTTAAAGTAGAGGTAGAATTGCATTTATTTTATTAAAAATTAAATATAGGTATGTTGAGATGTCCAGTTAGTAACAAGAAAAGATACAGTACCCTTAGCGCGAGTTTTCACTCTTTTACTTTACAGCGTCTTTCCAGTATTTACAGAGTTTCTTGTATGAAAAAATGGAACAGCGCCTCTGATGTATGACACTATTTTTTTCCTTGAAAATTGACAATTTGAAATTGTCAAAGTTCCAGTTTACTTTATATCTCAAATACTGAAAACTCGTGCTAAGGGTACAGAGCAGTGATGACAAGTGACATCTCCCAACCCGCACTGGACCCGCGTAGTGGATTATGGCCTACATCTTTCAAACTAAAGGTAGGCTCAACCTTGTTTGTGGTACCAGATAAAGACGCAATATTTTGTTCGGCGCTAGTGTGGATAGATTTTGTGTTTTATTCCAATTTTGTGCCTTGTACGGTCAGTGCCCTTAATTACATGATTCTTTTTACACAACAAAACTAAGAAAAGTAGGTCAAATCAGACTTATTCCCATGGGGGTAGGCTTTCGCCTCATCCATATTCATACATCTGGTTATTTATATAGGGACGCACTTCTAACAATTCCTTAAAAAAATCCTTTTTATATTATAAATGCGAATGTTTGTGAGGATGTATGTATGTGTATGTAGGTATGTTTGTTACTCTTTCACGCAAAAACCACTGAACTGATTTAGCTAAAATTTGGTACACCTATAGTTTATAACCTGGATTAACACATAGGACAGTTTTTATCCCGACCTTATGTTCCCGTGGGATAATTTTCGAGTTGTATCTAGCGGGTGAAGCCGCTGGCAACAGCTATTAATTCATAACATCAAGACATTGCTTCTAAGTATAAACAAGGATCTAATGTCTAGGTTAAAAACTTCAGCAGAACACATTAACAAACCGTCCCATTTTCTGCTAAAGTTCACTTAAAACCATGAGTGATGTTCTCCCATGACAACTGATGGTGCAGTTAACGATCCGGAACATGGCTTTGAGTTATATTCACAGCAACGAACGATACTAGTACACAAGAGCTATTATATACTCAAAGAGAAGAGCTAAGCAAAGTATTTTTTTTTACGTAGTCAATAAAATCATCAAATGAGTCCTCCCACCCTGGACAGGGCGGGAGAGACTGTCAGACTTCGACTGACTAAAATCCACGGTGTCCTTCAATAGCCCTTTATGTTGCGGGGTCACGGTAATGGAAAGCCTTGCATCCCCGACAGGCTTTGGCCCTCTAGAGGGAGGCCCCATCATGATGCTGACACTCTTTGAGGTGTGCGTGGAACACAACGCGCCTTCGACCCAAGTATGGTCCATGGTCGGACAGCGAGTTGTTTACTGCGCGGAGTACAGTACATAGCTCGTCTTTCAGTCTTGAAATCTCAATGTCTAGATTACTTGATCATCATCAGCCTATAATGTTCCCACTGCTGGGACACAGGCCTTCTCTCTGTGAGAGGGACTGGGCCATAATCAACCACGCGGGCCCAGTGTGAGTTGATAGATGTCACATATCTTCGAATTTTTGGTTGCAGGACATGCCGGTTTCCTCACGATGTTTTCCTTCACCGTTTTGAGAGCAGTGGCATAAGATACACAAAGAAGTGCGCCTAGCTGGGTTTAAACTCATGACATAAAATTCGTAAGACAGGGTTACGACTGATCCATCATTGCTCCTTGAAAATAATGGCTGTCAATTAATACGAAACGTAGAATACTGAGAAATAGACTATTTTTAAAAAGAAAAGGACCACAATCCGCAATAGACAAAACAAACGAATGATATAAATAGAATAAAGCTCCAAGTTTCTAAAACAAGAGTGTAATGTTTAATGAAGTTAGTACAGCTACAATTTGTTAGTACGATACTACTTCAAATCGTGCTTGGAATTGATGTGTTACTGATTGGGCTGATTTACGGAACCGTAGACTTAGGCTAGGCCCGTAATACAGAACGTCACTCAATACTCAAGTAATACTTAAAAAAACCGGCCAAGTGCGTGTCGGGCCACGCACAGTGTAGGGTTCCGTAGTTGCCCATCAAAATACTTATGTGAACTAACGAAACTGATTCGCTGAATTTAATTTTAAAAAGAAGAATTTTCAAAATCGGTCCAGGAGTCTTTGAGAAATCGGGGAAAATACATAAGAAAAAAGATTACAACGAATTTAGAACCTCCTCCTTTTTTTGAATTTAGTTAAAAATAGTTGACGATAAAAACCTACTTATCCCCAAAAAACATACCTATAAAAGCTGTAAAAATAAAGTTGACAAACTTACATTTGCAGTTGTCTCCGATACATTTTGTTTAAGAAAATATGATATCAAGTACATTTTATAAGTTGGTCGACTTTTACTCGTAAAGTTGTAAAGCCTACTTAGTCATGATAATTTTCTTTTAAACTTCGTTATATATACTACTATTGTGAATTTTTTCACATCCCCAAACATAACCGTTTAGCTGGTAGAGGGGGGGGACACTCGAATCGAGCAAAATTTAGCACTTTAAAGCTTAATATTTCACAAACGAATTTTTTTATCAAAAATTGTTAATGGAAACTATCATTATTTTTTAAAGGCCTATTTAATGATACCCCACACTAAGGGGTACGCGAGAAAAAAAAATCCTCACTTTACGTGTAAGTACTGGAGGTACCCTAAAAAAAAATATTTTACGAGATTTTATTTTACCACTTTTTCGGCACAACAAATCCGTATATTCACACCAAATTACAGCTCTCTAGTACTGTGCGTCTCTGAGCTAAACTGCGGACAGACGGACGGACGGACGGACGGACGGACGGACGGACGGACGGACATGGCGAAACTATAGGTTTACCCTTGTTTGGCCGAACAACTTTTGATATAATTTTACTAATTCGAACAACGTTTGAGAAAATAACCAGTTTATATAATATCGGTTATCTTAATTTTCATTTCATCGAATATTTATTTGCAATAACAACTTTTGCGCTATTGATCAAAAGGTATAATATTCATTTGATATAATATTCAGGTGGTATAAAATTTAGTTTATCGAATATTCGATTGGTGTAATGTAATGCAGAAAAGAAAACATTTATTTATTGTAAATATTTATGTTCCGTCGATCTAACTTGGTAGGTAGTAATCAGTAACTAAACTAAGGATGCAAGAGCGAGCGGAGCGAGTTCGGGATTTGGGGCACCCCGACTCGGACAGGTTAGGTTCGAAGGGGATGGCGGGGTCTGGAAGACCCCGCCATCCCCTTCATGTTAGGTTTCTTTAAACCTTGCAAACAGAAACAGGAGCCCCGCGAAGCGGGGCTCCGTCGAGCTACCTTGGTAGGTAGTATTCGGCAATTTGACTATGGATGCAAGGGCGAGCGTATATTAGTGATAACCACCTACCGAGGTAACTTGACGGAGCCCCGCTTCGCGGGGCTCCTATTTCTGTTTACAAGGTTTAAAGAAACCTAACATGAAGGGGATGGCGGGGTCTTTCAGACCCCGCCATCCCCTTCGAACCTAACCTGTCCGAGTCGGGGTGCCCCAGGTTCCGAGCTCGCTTCGCTCGCTCTTGCATCTTGGTAAAATTGCTGATTACCATTTAGCAAGGTAGCTTTGGCCGATTTTTTTATAGACAATGCAAGGAAACGAATAATTAGTTAAATGAATATTCGATTCGATATTTCGACTAAATCATTATTAGTCTAGAGAAACATTAGTTTAAATAAAATTAGTGCATTTAAAAATTCGGTCAAATGAAATTATTTCAAAGAAATAAATAGGCTAAATAAAAATATAACTATTAATTATTCGGTGAAATGAATAATTCTACTAAACAACTTTACAGTAACCAAAATTAGCCGGAGTGATTTTCGACGAAACGTTGTTCTGCCAAACAAGGGTGAACCGAAACTATAAGGGTTCCTTGTTGACTACGGAACCCTAAAAACTAGATTTAAGGCATTTGTTTGGTTAAAATCTAGATTTAAATAGAGATCAGTGCTTGAGTTTCGTTCTGTAATACGGGTCTTAGTTCATAATCTGGCTAGCTTTTTCCCAACTATATTGAGGTCGGCTTCCAGTCAAACTAGATGCAGCTGAATATCAGTATTTCACATGGAGCTACTTACTGCGTATCAGACCTCCACATTCCAGTCATTGGGTAATACGATACCCTGTGGTAAGACTGGTTGTCAGACTTTAGAGCTTCTGACGAACATTAACGACTGTCAAAGATCTAGAAATGACAGCCGGGACGAACGGCTTTACTTGCTTTCCGAGACACGGAGGGAACTCGCTATGACAGATGGTCACATCCACAGAATGTCCTCGGCCGATTTTGGGCAAATTATGCAACCATAAAAAATAACAAATAGCCTTAATATGCAATTGCATTTACGTGTACAAATATGCATTTGCATGTAATCTGTTTTCTATTTATAACCGTCCATATTCATACTTATATATTTAGAGATCTCTACAAAGCTGTACATACTTGTAGGTTCAAGTATAGTAAAGTTTTTCAGCTCTGTTAAACGGTGAGTGACGCGGGTCAATGACGCCAGTTCATCCCATGACAATTGATACGAGGACTAACGATTTGGAACACGCTGTACATGTCTATACATACATAGCTTTATATATATATGTACAGATTTAGTGATATCGCACTGTGGGGACTCATTCCAATGCCTGACTAGATTGGAAACGATTGCGCTAGACTTTTTATTTTACGGATTCAGACCTTTTGTTTCGGATGTAAAGATATATTTTGGGATTTAAAGGTTGTGTGGATGTCAAAAGGATTTTGATTGAATGATTTTAGTGGCAATAGAATTAGAAAAACATTATGCTTAGTAGCAGAAACTCTTGTTTTTAAATTGTCGGCGAGGTGGTGTGGCGATCTTATCATAACATTGCCAGAAAATTGCCCAAAACAGAATAGATAAGAAAAGAAAAACATTTTTTTAACATCAATGACATTAAAGAACAATGATAGTGACAATAAGTGTAAAAGAAAAAAAGATAATAAAAACAATATGAAAATTGCTGTGAGCATGTCCACACCGAAAGAAACACGAGAGATTTAGGAAGAGAAAAGAAAGTATTTCGTCCAGCAGTGGGTTTTATTATGCCATAAAAAATAGCAGCAGCATAACATTATTTTTGTTTTAAAATCTAATTGACACAGATTTCTTGATTCATGTTTAACTTTTCTGTTAACATTACTGCTGATAAGATGTCACATTTTCTTTTTATCAAGAATCAATACAGTCTAAATTCAGATTCTGTAACTCCCCAATCAATAGTCCTATCCTGAATCTTTAAGGTTCAAGTGGAATGAACGTTTCTTTATACCAATTTCATCTCTACCTTAAGTCCCTCCAAACGAGTTTCATATTGACAGATGCTTTCTACTCCAATAATAATAACTTATCATTCTATTAATGTACGACAATTGTTTACCTTTCCTTTATTTATTCAACCAATAGTAACCAAGATAACAAGACCACATAGAGCTAAAATACCTAATATCTCAAAATGATTTTTCTAAACTTTACCTTTGCCATTCAATTTTAAACTTTCAACTGTGTATTTAAGGTAGAATTTCCTTCAGTTTCAGCAGTAGTAGAACTAATATATTCTAGGGATGTAGCGAGTATATTCCAAACGGTTTCTATGAATATCTGAGCTAGTCTGTACGAATGGGTTTCGATTTATTTAATTCTGGGTACCTATATGTTGGGAGGACTCGAATGGAATATTGACCCAGGAAAGGTAAACTGGGTAATGAATTTGGTTCTATTTTGAAAGTGGTGACGGAAATTACAAAAACTATATATTATAGAACGTTCAGGTCGTCGTTCAAGTTCCAACAGCTCTTAAGCTATTTTCAAACAGAGAGCCGTGGCGAAAGCGAAGCGAAGCGTTTTTATTTGTAATGTTTAGAATTGTTTGAATCCAGTCACATAGAAAAGCGAAAGCGATCCGATAGTTTATGTGACGGAATTCAAACGATTCCATACATTACAAACAAAAACGACTCGTTTCGCGTTCGCCACGCCTGTTTGATTGACAATAGCTTCAGGCCCGGTATCCACCAAAGCGGAGAGGAGAGGAGATCTGTTTGAATAACCAATCAGATGTCAACTACGCGACAACGAAGCTAAGCGGAGAGGAGATGTGCTTATTATATGTGCTTATTTACAGACGCCTATTACAGTTACCTGATTGGTTATTCAAACACATCTCCTCTCCTCACCGCTTTGGTGAATACCGGGCCTTACGATTTTAGCGGCGAGCGGATCGAGGGGCGGTGCGAATAAGATATTAATTACTTGGAATTAAGCGAATTCGCTACTTAGCGGCACCTCGTGCTGTGTTTGAAACATTTCTATACCATTTCGATTTTACCACTCGCTGTTTCGCACTAAAACACCGCTCACAGCGGGAAGACGAAAGCCAATATTACTGGTTTTTGTTATTTTGACGCCATTTGATACGCAAATGAAAGAGGAATAACTTCAGCTAATCAAAAATAAGCAACGTTCAATAGAAAGTCTCATGTTTTAAGTGTCACCCAATAATATAAATGCGAAAGTTTGTGAGGATGTATTTGTATGTATACGTGTATGTAGGTATGTTTGTTTCTCGTTCACGCAAAAACCACTAAACGGATTTGGCTAAAATTTGGTACACAGATAGTTTATAACCTGGATTAACAACATAGGATAGTTTTTATCCCGATTTTATTTTCCGGTGGGATAATTTTCGAGTTGTAGCGGGTGAAGCCGCTGGGATCAGCTAGTTACATAATATTTTAGTTTGTTAGATTCCAGAGCAGATGATATAAATAAAACATTAGGATTATTCCAACATGAATGTATGTATAATGAATACTACTATTCATTCTGAAGAAAGAAAATATTCAGTCTTCGTTTTTTTTTTCCTGAAACTCTGAAACATTATTTTTTCAGTGTCTGTGACTGATTGTTTACGCTATCTGAAAATACGTAGTGTCTACAAATCAGTCGCTTGAAAGAAAAACGAGACGTTAGACGTGGAAGAATGTACGAGTATGTACTGTAGGTATAGTTATTTGTGTACTGATTTTATAGTTATCTCCCTTTACCTTAAAAACTTTTTTTAAAATAGTTCTAAGGTAAAGGGAGATTATTTGGTGAGGTTGTCCACTTTAGTGGTGAACTAGTTGCATCATTTCGCATTACTGCATGTATAGGTAACGTTTTGAGAGACTTTTATGGCTCTATCACTGAGTTGCCTGTCTCACCAAATAATCTTCCTTTACCGTATATTATATGTTTAATATTAATGTTTATGGCTTCGTCCACGAGGAATAGGAACGGTGGGTCCTTTACACTACCAGCATGTAAAAAGTGCCATATTTGAACCCGTTTATAAGCTGAAATGTTCAGCAACTTTTACGTAAAGGAGTAAGAATCATTCATCCATACATCCTTATAAACCTTCTAATTTTTTTTTCAGGGTTCCGTAGCCAAATGCCAAAAAAAGGCTGTTCGTCCGTATGTCACAGCCACTTTTTTTCGAAAGTATAAGAGCTGTCCTGTTGATACTTGGTAAGTAGATGTATTATGTAAATCGCATTAGGATTTTTACACAAAAATGAAAAGAAAAAACAAAATTTGGGGGTCCTTCATTTTATTTTATTTTATTTTATTTATTTGGTTCACCAACGACTGTTTACACTAATAACAAAGGTACTTAAAACTACTTTTACATTAAATTCACAGTGTAACACTCACTTAAAGGTAAACACCACAAGCGCCATAGTAATCTATTTCTAGTAATCTATAACCATCTAACGATTTTCAAAATTAAACAAATCTTAATGAGCAAATAACATAATAAAACTAAACAAGTCAGACAAAATGATTAAAAGGAAAAAACTAACAACAAAAAAATCTAAAAGAAAAATATATAAATATACCTACATAAAATTATAATATGTCGGGCAAAGACCTCATATACTTTGACTTTAGCTTTGATAGTGAGTCATGATGTAAGTCAACCAGATCACTACCACTGTTAACGACCTTACAGAAACGGGCGTAGGGAGAGTTAGAGCCTAAGACAGTACGTCTAAGTGGGGGACAGAGTGGAGTGATAGAGTTGCGTGGGATTCTTGAAGGCGCACGAAAATTACAAAGTGCTAGCAACCTAGGGCACTCAATGCTATTTTTTAAAATTTTACACATAAATAAAGCGTCATTAAATCGCCTCCGCTTTTCTAAACTGCACATGGCAAAGGGTTTTAGTCTTTCTCTATAAGATGGCTTTTTTTTAGCCATACCTACAGAAAAAGCTAAGTGCCAAAGAAAGCGCTTTTGAACACGCTCAATACGCAAATTATGTACCGCATAGTGTGGTCGCCACACCACACTACAGTACTCCAATCTGCTCCTAACCAAACTGTTAAATAACATTATTTTTGTTTTTTTGTTACGGAATGTTTTACAATTCCTTAACACAAAACCTAGCAGTTTTGACGATGCTTTTATGATGTTATCCAAATGGGGAAGGAAAGTTAATTTTCTATCAAACGTAACTCCAAGATCTCGAATCATATCTACTTCCTGTATTGTTTCTGAATTGATTTGATACTTAGTATATATTATGCTATAAATATACATAGAGATCTACGCTTTGGAATGGGCATCTACAGTACTTTCACAGTTTTTTATGTCTGGTGACTGTAGCACCGTAACTATTTTTAAACTATTTTATTTTACTTTTGTCTTTTGACAATTCAAAAGTGCCTGTCACTGGCCTACTTGAAATAAACGATTTGATTGATTGGCTGATTAGAATTTAAACTCATTTTTTTATCCTTTAAAGAAACTCCAAGCATAGGCTGCTCTCTAGCAATATACTTCAGAATACTCCAAAATGAAAACTTACTAAGATGTAATATATTGTTTTAATAAGATTAGCTCGGTCAAACCAAAGGACGACCACAAGACATTGTCCGCTTAGATTAGATTAGAACTATCCCAAAAGTCTAGACCTGTATCTAGGTTTCAAACTAGGCTCTGTTTAGTTCGATATTTCAGTAGGGATTTAGTTTATCTCTGTATGTTTTTGCTTATTTATAGGCATTGTTGTCTCTACGAAAATTTGGTTTGAAGATTATCCAAGTTATAAAAAACCGGAGCGGACCATGGACAATGCCAGGGTTGTGTTCCACGCGCGCCTCAAAGAGCGTCAGCAAGATGACGGAACTCCCATCTAGAGGACCAAAGCCTGACGGTGTCGCGGGACTTATTCCATTACTGTGACTCTGGAACGTAAAGGGCTAATGAAGGACACCGTGGATTTTAGTCAGTACAAGTCTGACAGTAGCTCCCGCCCTGCCTTGGGTGGGAGGACTCAGTTGATGATTTTACCACGTAAAAAAAAGACGTTATAAAAACGGTGGTGCATACCAATATGTAAATGTCATCTCTGTGCAATAATTTACATGGAAGTATCAAATTCCCCGCTAATAACGTAAACGAGTTGGATAAGACACGTATCTGTTAGCAGTCAAGCGTGAACTTTAGTTGGTTGGTTTGGTTCCGTACATAGAGAAAAATAAGTTAGTATCGACAAACTTGAATCATGACCCATTTTGACAAACAATCGTTTGAATCCGTCAATGTAACAAAGATCAAAGTCATGACCATAGATATATATTTCGAGTAAATATAGACCTATTTATAAATGTGGACCTAATTGTATTTGATTATTTGTTAGACCGACAAACCTTTTTGTCTGGATTTTCACTGTCGAACGAGATTTACAACAATCGAAATAATAGAAGACCATACACGCATATTGCCCTGATAATAATACAATAATTAATATGGCATCATTACTAATAATGCTTCAAAAATAAATTGCTGCTTATTTAGATTCCAAGCCTACTTCAGTAGTTCATCCTAATGAAATCAAGAAATGTCATAACCTCCAGAAGAATGACCTCGATGCAAACTGAATACCGTATAATATTTAATAATAATAATATTCCACAACTATCACACAACGCCATCTAGTCCCAAACTAAGCAGAGCTTGTGCTATGGGACAACTGATAAAAATACTTTTATATTTCTAAATACATACATAATTACATATTATAGATAAATTACACGCAGACACAGAACAAATGATCATGCTCATCACACAAACATTTTGTCCTGGGTGGGAATCGAACCCACGACCTCCGGTATAGCAGTCAGGGTCACTAACCACTAGACTAACAGTCCAGTCGATTTGTCACTATATTAAACCCACACTAAAAAAAAAACAGATAACCAAATAATCAAGGAACCCTAAAAACTCGATATGAATGCATCATAGAGCTCACGTGCCAAGCTGTGTAATTTATCACTCTGTGCCGGGTTCTGCATACAAATGGTTTCAGAGATAGCTGCGGAATTCTGAAGTGGGGGCATATTGTGCTCGATCCTGATGCTTGATAGTATCGTCAAGGTTTTGAGAAAAGAGCTGAGGTGGTGTAGTGGGGATTTTGAGCCAGCTGGTTTTGTAATTATTATGGTTCCTACTTCTTGACATACTATTAAAAGTAGGATCCATGTTATGATTTGGTTTTGTTAACAGGAGTCCATTTTAAACACTGAAATGATGAAATATAAGTTCGTGTTCAATCTGTCCGGGGTAGAACGTGAACAAGTAGGACAGGGTTAAGAAAGTTGAACATGGAATAAACCAGAAAACTTTTTCTTCAATTTATTCATTTTAAATATAGCTTTCTAAAATCATTATCATTTAAAAATGTAATGAAATGAAAATGAAAAATTATTTATTAGTATCATAAATAAAGGATAAGTACACCATATTGTGATTGGAGCCCCCTTTAAAATAAAAAAGAAAGGCCTGTATTAGGAAGCTCCGCTCTTCCTTAATTATCATTATGTTCATATTAAAAATAAAAATAATGTACTTGTTTGAAACAATTACATGCAGGAAAATTAAAGAAAATTAGTAAATAAATGTAAGAAGAAAAAAAAGTTAGGTGTGTTAGTGAATGTGTGAGTTGATTTTGATATGAATGAAAAGGCTAACCAAATGATACTCGTATCATTTGGTTAGCCTTTTCTCTATACTTGTTATTTCGTTTTCTAGTTTACGAGTAAATGTTAAACCCCATAGCTTCGGAAGAAGGTGCTTTCTACACCGTATCACTTCAGACACAAGAACCCTACCTACATTACATTACAGATCAACCCTCCAAAACTTAACCTTGGATAAAGTAGTTTAACCTTACATTCCTTCCAAAATTAGGTCATGAAAATCAATTCCCACTTCAGTACCTAATTATTGATTCTTCAGCCATCTGTTCCCCGCAACTGTCAATCCTTTCCGTTCCACTCCTGATTCCAGGCGGAAATATTTAATCCTAGATATATTTTCAGTTCTAGCATTTCATTTCAATCTGCGGGTAGCCGAGAATAAATTGATTTCATTTCAAATGTCTATAGAATCAATTGGATTGTCACATAGCGTTTTGAGGGAGGAAGACTGAAAGGTGGGATGGAAAGATGGAATATTAAACTGATAACAGTTATTGCGGTTTTTAGATTCGTTTATATAGAAAGTATTTTCTTTTATATGTAAGTATTGTAAACACTGTTTCATTACGTTTTTTTTGTTTAATGTGGGATATCTGATTAAAATTCTCTCTGTTTCGTTGTGTTTGTTTGAGTTCTAGAGTGTTCTACGAATTACGATGACCTTTTTCACAGTCTCGTGATCCTATTTTGTCAAGGTTCATTTTTGGAGTAAAATATAAATATCTTTAATCAACAGTCTAGATCAACAGTTTTAAGCATGGAGGGCATTCATTACTAAATGAATAGTCACCCATCTAATGCCTATCCTTGGTAAGCGCTGCTTCACCTTAAATATCGACTTTGTGCTAATGCCATGTACAGTCACGAGCAATAGTATGTATACCCTAAGCAGTATTCAAAAGCGATGTTCTGCTACCGTTTTGATTAAACTTTTGCCTTTTTATAAGACTTCTATTTTAGAAGCCTTACTATTACGAAAACTGTCTCATTTCAAAGTGGAAACCAGTATTTTACGAGTAAATTGCGTTTGAATTTTGTTAAGTGTTTACATGTTATTGCTCGTGACTGTACTGAGTACTCTGTATCAAGAGTAAATCTACTTAACCTAGACCAATATAGACCTTGGCTTATTTCAAAATTCAGACCCAAAATCTCCCACTTTGACCTAGATCAGACCAAAACAACATCAAACCTGACCAAGATAAAAAAGTCAATAAGTACTGCTTTACATTCAACGTGGCTACCCAAACAATAAATATATACGACCCGGGAATCGAATCTGCTACCGGTGAGCGTTTAAAACGTTTGCTTTGAGGTTATACCAAGACAGGGTTTGAATACAAACTGTTGGATGACGCTAGTTTCTGTGGAGATCTGTTGAGTTCTGTTTTAGAGGTTATTTTTATGATTGGTCTGAATCTGGTTTGTTGTTTTACTAATATTTGACTCTAGTGTTTTGGCTGACTTAACTGAAATAGTTTAGAAAGTTCGTTTTTTTTTTCTTTTCACACGTATTCCGATCATCCTGAAATGTCATAAACAGGTCAGGTTTAAAAAAATGTGTTAGTCCCATGTAATCTACTGTCATCAATTGGGTGCAACCTAAAGCTCTGCCAGACCTTATGGCCTCATGAGCAACTCGCTGTCCGACCATGCACAAGTCGACGGCGCGTTGTATTCCACGCGGGCCTCAAAGAGTGTCTGTGGCTTTTAGTCAGTACGAGTCTAACAGTCCTTCCCGCTCTGCCCTGCGTGGGAGTACTCATTTGATGATTTTAACACGATAAAAAAAAAATGGTCAAAATAAAAAATCAATTTGCCCGACCCAGGAATTGAACTCTGGATCTTTAGTACAGCAGTAGCGCTCACTGGACCAACACAGTTATTATTTTACTCTTTAAGTCTAGTAATAGCTACTCTAATTTCGTGGTTCTAAATAATAAATAAAGTTTAAAGATTAATTTTTAGACCTGGCGATCCTAAACTTTATCAATTTAGTTATTTATTTAGCACCTAGTAAATAAGTTATTACTATAATTTACTAAAGAAAGGCTTGGTTAATACCTATTTTAAAGTTTCCAGACAAAATTAATCTTTTAGATTATTACTAGTTATCTAAATCTTGGGCACTGTTTATAATAAATTGGTGCTAAAATAAAATTTCTCATAATAATTTTCTCATATCGTATCTTGGACGTTGTTTATTATAACCGAAATACGTAAAGAAAAAGCTAATTTATTCACCTAGATCTTTAACACTGAGTTTTTCATCATCTAAACTAGGTTTTAAACTTTCATCTGTACTTATTATTGGATTATTAATAAAATAACCGGTTTACTATTAGTTATAAGCAAAACTTTATTTTATTAAATGCAAAACAAAACACGGCTTTAGTGATGTCATAGACAAATTGTACGGGGTTCTCATAGAACCAGTGCTACCAATTACCATAGACTATAAAAAATCAAGAAGGATTATTTTAATATTCTAACACTCCTCCTAAAATAAACCTTCTCTATATTTAAAGTTTTAAAATCCAACACAAACAACATTAATTAAAAATTAACTGATCACATAACATTCTGAGGAACTTAACAAGATTTCATGCCTATTTTTTCTCTGAGATAACAAAACTTAATCCTACATAGAGGTTTTGTAAAAATATCTGCATATTGTTCCTCGCTTGAAACATAATTTAAATCTATAATTTTTGCATCATATTTTTCCTTAATAAAATGAAACTTGATATCAATGTGTTTACATCTTTTGTGAAAGTTAATGTTTTTAATTAAACTTATAGCACTTTGGTTATCTAGATTTAAGCACACTGACTTTTGATTAAATTCACCAATATCACACAACATTTGTTTGAGCCACAAAGCTTCTTTGGTGGCTGCACAGGCTGCCATATACTCAGCCTCTGTGGTTGAAAGTGCTACTGTTTGCTGTTTCTGACAAGCCCAGGTCACAGCAGCATTGTTTTTAATGAAGACATAGCCAGTGACTGATCGTCTTGTGTGAGGATCATTAGCATAATCTGAATCACTGTATCCTGTGATTATATTCGTTTCAGAAGATGTATAGTACAATCCATAATCTTTTGTCTCTTTGAGATATTTGAAGATTTTCTTCACTGCATTCCAATGACTTTCATTATAAGAATTCAAAAAACGACTCACCAAGCTTACTGCATAAGATATATCTGGACGGCTTACGGTTGCCAGGTGAATCAGTGACCCAATCGCTTCTCGGTAGGGAATGTTCTTTGCTGTTTCTCCTTCTCCCTTCTCCAATTGTATGTGTGGATCTGCTGGAATGCTGTTGGGTTTACAGTCATTGAAATTAAACTTGTTTAATAACTTTTCAGTATATTTTGTTTGGTGAATAAATATGTAATTTTCATATTTCTCTATTTCCATTCCAACATAGTTTTTAAGTGGAATTAATTGTAATTCAAATATGGTCTTAAGGTCATTAATCAAATGATTTAATACCAATTTATCTTTTGAGAATATCAACCCATCATCAACATACAGACACAAATAACATTTTGTTCCATTTATGGTGCCCACATAAACACACTGGTCTGCCTTACTATTTACAAGTCCAAATTTCTTTAGAACAGAAGAAAATTTGTAGTTCCAGCATCTGGGTGACTGTTTAAGGCCATATAAAGACTTATTAAGTTTACATACCTTGTTTACATCACATACTAGTCCTTCTGGTATAGACATATATATGTCTTCATCAAGCTCACCATACAGGAAAGCAGTTTTCACATCAAACTGTACAATGTGGAGATTTTGTTGTACAGCTTCTGATAACAACAATCTAATGGAGTCGTACCTTACAGTAGGAGCAAACGTTTCTTGATAATCTATACCTTGGGTCTGAGAGTAACCCTTTGCACAAAGTCGAGACTTGTAGCGTAAACCTGAAACATCTTCTTTGATGCGATACACCCATTTGCATCCAACCAATCGCATTTTATCGTTTTTGTCCACTAATGACCATGTGTTGTTCTTTTGATGAGCATCAAGTTCTTCCTTCATTGATTTCATCCATCTTTCGGCTTCCGGTGAGGTTATAGCTTTTTTATAATTTTCAGGAACCTCCATTTTATGGAATTCTTGTTCATCAACACAGAGGTAAGAACTTTCATCTTGATTTTTAGCTTCTTTACATTGACTTCTAGTTCTTATTGTTATATTTCTTTCAGGGGAAGAATCTATACTCTCTTCAGGGATGTAATCACTATCTGATAGTTTATTTTCAATTGTACTATTAAATGAGTCATCATTTGAGGTAGTTTCTTCATCATCTTTATTTTGCACGATAATGCATTCATTTTTATTCAATTCTATAGGCACATAATCCCTTTTGATTGTGGATTCCAAAAATACAGCATCTCTACTTTTGATCACTGTTCTTGTATTGGGTAATATGAAACGGTACCCTTTGGTATTTTCACAATAACCTATAAAAATTACTTTCTGTGCCTTTGGATCTAACTTTTTCCTTTTTTCTTTCGGTAAATGAACCATTGCCTCACATCCAAATGTACGCATATGACAGACTTTAGGTTTCTCACCTGTCCACATCTCTTCTGGAGTTTTGAAACACAGAGATGATGTTGGGGATCTGTTGATAATATAAGCAGCTGTATGTATGGCTTCAGCCCAATAGATTTTACTTAAATTAGCATTCAACATCATACATCTTGCACGTTCAATCAATGTTCTGTTCATTCTTTCTGCTGTACCATTTTGTTCTGGTGTGTAGGGCGTCGTGGTTTGATGTATTATTCCGGCATCTTTAAGGAATTTTGAGAAGTTTCCATTGACATATTCTAGGCCATTATCTGATCTAAGAATTTTAATTGACCTGTTCAATTGATTCTCAACTTGGTTCTTGTAGTCTTTAAATTTTTCTAAGACTTCTGATTTATTATGCATTGTATAAACAGAAACTTTCTTAGAGAAATCATCGAGGAATGTTACAAAATATCTGGCTTTGCCTAGAGACTGTGTTTCTATTGGTCCGCAGACATCGGAGTGTATCAATTCAAGCAGGCCTTTACTTTGATTACCTTGCTTCGGAAATGGCTGACGTGTCTGTTTTCCTTCATGACACGTTATACACTTAACATTCTCTTTCACTTGGCTAAGCTTTAAATCGGCAGTATTTTCAGTCAACTTTTTCATGGTCTGAAAATTCAGGTGACCCATCCTCTGGTGCCAAAGGTAAGTATCTTGCTCAATAACATCAGATATGCATGCATAGCCACCAGGCATATCCAGCCTGTACATATTATTTATCAAGCTTGCAGTTGCCACAATAATATTTTTATTATTTAATATTTCACAACCATTCTGATTGAACTTTACTTGGCCACCATTTTTAATTATCTGACTAACAGAGAGCAAATTTGTAGCTAGTTCAGGTACATATAAAACATTCTTCAATAATATTTCATTCTCTTGGCCATTTTTGTTATACACTGATAAACTCAGTTCTCCGGAGCTATGAACTGGTAACATTTTGTTATTTGCAACTTTGATATTCTTTATTTGTGGAATTGTTTCTTGTTTCAGCAAATGTTTATGTTTAGTCATGTGTACGGAGGCGCCAGAATCAATATAGAAGGCATCAG
Source organism: Agrotis segetum (assembly GCA_036375495.1). Lineage (NCBI taxonomy): Eukaryota > Metazoa > Arthropoda > Insecta > Lepidoptera > Noctuidae > Agrotis > Agrotis segetum. Next base: position 911,438 of record JAQSVV010000222.1, on the reverse strand, counting down.
AGTGTTCAGAAGAAGCAACAAAGACAGCAGCATAAGAATTACTACTATTTTGCTTAGATTTCTGATCCTTGATTTTTGATTTACACTCATTACTTTTATGACCATATCTGTTGCAGGTATAACAACGGGGGCCCTTTGAAGATTTCTTATTTTTATTATGTTCTTTCAGACTTGAAGATGTGAATGCAGATGTATTGTTTTCCGTTTGTTGTACATCTTGAAGTATCTTCGATTTTACTGAGTCAGAACTTATTTTCATTCCTGAACTCTCGATTGCTATAATCATTGGTTTATAGTTTTCTGGAAGGCCTGACAGCAAAAGTGTTCCCAACCATTCGTCGTCGACGTGAAAACCAATATTCCGTAGCTTATGAGCAGTAGTAATTATTTTGCTCACATACTCTTCCACGGTCTGACATCCTGCTAAAGTTGTATTGCATAAATCTCGCAGCAAACCAACCCGGCGTGTTAGCCCAGAATCATCAAAAGCACGAGCTAAATTGTTCCAAACTTCTTTTGCTGTTTTTGATTCTTGTATGTGGATATAGTTTATAGGATCCACGAGTAGAATAATTTTGGATCGGGCTTTTAAGTCTCGTTTTTCATCTACCTTACTTTGCTCGGCATGTTCCACGCAGTCCCACAACTCTTCATGCTGAAGATATGTTTTTACAGCGAATCGCCATGTAGCGTAGTTTTCACGACCCGTTAATCTCTCAATTAATGCCAATGAATTACTTGCCGACATGATTTATTGTGTATTTTCTTGTTTTTAGAGATGAAAAACTGATGACAATACGGTTTGAGGTTATGTTCCTTTCACCACTGATTTTTTTAAGCACTGAGTCATTTTATTTTTCACTGACTTTACTTTACAGGGCTACCTGGGCCCTAAACCTATTGGATTATTAATAAAATAACCGGTTTACTATTAGTTATAAGCAAAACTTTATTTTATTAAATGCAAAACAAAACACGGCTTTAGTGATGTCATAGACAAATTGTACGGGGTTCTCATAGAACCAGTGCTACCAATTACCATAGACTATAAAAAATCAAGAAGGATTATTTTAATATTCTAACACTTATAATACGCGATATTCTATGAAATGAGAATTCTAAATTAAAAGTACTTAATTATTTAATTTGTCAAAAGATTCTAAGTGATTACTGTACATTTAATGCAATTTAACAATTCAAAATCAGCATAAGAAAGTTATGGAAAGTAAAATAAAAATTGTAGCTAGTTTAGCGTTCAAATCTTTTAGAAGAACTGTCAACAGTCAAAAATTCCCTGGTCACATTTGAAATTTTTAATTTTCAAGACCCACCAAGTTTACGGCTGGAATCTAACATTAATTTGCATTTGAGAGACAACATATTTGTGCGATGACAAAACATGACAAAAAATATACCTGCACTACGTTCTGCCTAGCCTTTTCCCAACTATATTGGGGTCGGCTTCCAGTCGAACCAGATGCAGCTGAATAGTAGTATTTTACATGGAGCGACTGCCTGTCCGACCTCTACAACCCAGTAACTGGGTAATACGATATCCCACGGTAAGACTGGTTGTCAGACTTTAGAGCTGAAATACCTGCAGTACATAGCCTAAAAACTTAAACAAGGAAATACCTACCTACCTACATCCTATTTACGTCCCATATTTGAAACCACAACAAATCTACGGCACCGGTCCGCTCAAAACCACCTGAATCGGACCGGACCGGATACGTTTTGATTTAATGCCTACGATTGACCACAAAATCTCGGTAAAGCATTCAATTTTGGCCTAATTTAGCCGATAACTGAGGCAGATTAATTTATGAGTAGGTACGAATTAATTTATAGATTTTGGGACACGATTTTCTATTTGAGTTGCGGTTCGGATAACTGAATTTTGGTCGGATTTGATTTAGTGGTTATTGATGGAGTTGACGGTTTAATAGAACTGCTAAGTATAATTTTGATAGTCGAAACCATTCAAGCATAGTCATGGATTGTGACGCTGCACTGACAAGCCCGGAAAGGGTCGGTCAAGGTAGAGACAGAATATGGTCTGTGTGCTTAGTGCGAGTTTTTTACGTTGACGCGATAGTAACGTTTAACCGTGTTTGGCGCTCTCATTGGTTGAGAGTTCTCACGGCCTTGCAGCGGGCCAATAGGAGCGCCAAACGCGGTTAAACGTTACTATCGCGTCAACGTAAAAAACTCGCAATAAGCACACAGGGTAGAGACAGACCACGCCGTTTTTTTAAGTCAAACGTCACCTTATATAATTATGTCACTGTCTGCGGTGAATTCCGACAGAACAGACGTAAAATGTCAAATTTTGACGCTTGGTTTGGAAGCAAAAGTTTTCAGTGGCGTTTAAGAACTTTTTTGACAGAAATTTGACGTTTTAGGTAAAGGACTTTTTACTGGCGTTTCAGTAGAAAACAATTAAAATATCGTTAAATGTGGTCGTTAATGACCCTTGTTGTTAAAAAGCGACCTAAAGTAAATAAATTAAAAAAAAAACAAAAAAAAAATGTTTTCCTCTGTATCCTAGAGTGAACATAATATCGCAATTGATTTGAGTAGAATTAAAATTCTTCTCCAAAATCCGCAGAACAGAACAGATCTATAAAACACAACTTCATACTCACAATCATAAGAAAAAAAAGCCACTCACCATTCAGCTCCCTCATGTCTCCTCCACTTTTCTTCCTGAAGTACCACACGACCTTGGGCTGAGGCTTGCCTTCCTTCACAGAACAGCTGATGTTGACCTTCGCGCGCTCCAACAAGGGTCCGAAGATCGCCCCATCAGACAGGGTCTTCCCATCTCCTGTTACCACTTCCACTGACTTGGGTTTTACTGTGGACAAAGAAAGGGTGTGTGTTAATGAGAGGCTTATAAGTAAACCAGTTATACAGTTTCTGGGTTGTGGAGGTCCGATAGGCAGTCGCTCCATGTAAAATACTCATATTCAGCCGCCTATTTTTCATCATCATCATCAGCCGGAAGACGTCCACTGCTGAACATAGGCATCCCCCTTAGACCGCCACGCCGAACGACAATTCGCCACTTGCATCCATTGCCTTTTTTTTGGCCGTGGTAAAATCATCAAATGAGTCTTCTAATCAACCACGGGATGGGATGGACAGTCAGACTTGTAGTGACTAAAATTCACGGTGTCCTTCAGCAATAGCTCTTTACGTTCAAGGGCTACAGTTCTCTGATAAGAAAGTCCCGCGACCCCGGCAGGCTTTGGCCCTCTAAAGGATTTCCCTTCAGAGGATTTTGTGTTTTACTACTTTCAATAAGATCAAAAAAATGTAATATAATAAGCTTTTCAGTATATTTCTGTAATTTTCAGCATCGTTAAGACTAAAAAATTTATAATATAATTAGTCTTTTTCTGAGGCCTTAATATAAGTTTTTCGTATTTTGCTCACAGCGTGCCTGAAGTATTTAACGGCGTTTATTTTATGGAGATTGACAAAGGGCCTTTAGTGCATGAACAAAGAACTAATTTCTTCCATGAAAACGTCAAAGATCCCGTTCGATTTACGTCACAAGGATTCAGTACCTTTAGCACGAGTTTTCACTCTTTTACTTTACAGCGTCTTTCCAGTATTTACAGCGTTTCTTGTATGAAAAGATGAAACAACGCCACTGGTGTGCGAGAAGGAACAAAGTTTTTCATTGTTTTTGTTTTTTTGATTTATTTATGAGAACAATATTGAAAATTGTCAATTTGAAATTGTCAAAGATCCAGTTTTACTTTACGTCTCAAATAGTGAAAACTCGTGCCAACGGTACTGTTAAGGTACCTACTAGATATAAAAAACAAAACACAACCACAATTTTGCCTACTATTTAATACAAGATACGAACAAAAATATAAGGTACTATGAATGGAACAGAGAAACGGGAAAAGCCGTTAATTTAGACCCTTGGGCCCACACTAATGGGCTTTTCAAACATATGTACCCAATTCATCACTTACCACGGAAAATAATCGGGCCAACCGCCACATTGAATAATAAATTGAGGGTAGGATGTGTGGCGCCATCTAGTTGGCTCACGATGGACTAATTTGGGTGAAAACAGCTGTGGCCGTGATTCAACGTACGTACAAAGATATTTAGATTTTTCTTTTGTTTTTTTTTTTCAGCAGAGATTTAGGTAAATAGATTAAACTCGGTCAAAATTTGATTACAATAATTATAATTATTGTCTCATAGTCCAGTAACAATGTCGCCTAAACGTAAGGAGTAGTTTGGGTTAAATCCTGTTGTTTAACCTTGATTGTGTACGTCTATTATAAAAGGAGGATTATCTAAGGAACACTGTTTCTTGAATTTTAGTACACAATGGCTCGATAGATGGTGCTGTGCAATTTTGTGATGTTGGTATTAAAATACGCCACCGAGTAGTATACAGTGTGTCCGGGCACGGGTTAGCGATATTTGAAGGGGACATTCTAGGCTCTATTTCATCGACAAAAATGCATTAAAAAAAATTTTTACTCCAAAACTTCGCGAATGGCAGCCATTTTAATTTTTTGATCTGTCGAACTGGGGTGTGTACAATAAAATTCAAATATCTTTAAATCCAAGAGACCTACATTCATGCAAATGACTTTATTGTAAAGTTAAACGTTGAGGCTTATCAAAAACTTACGAAAGTTTTCTAAATAATATGTAAAAATAACCAAAAAACATGGGCAAACACGAAATTGTACACAAAAATTACTGAATAATATCACATTTTTAACTCTAGCTCGATGAGTACCCCTGAATTTTGCCAGGGTTTTTGCATTAAATTAAAAGTGTTTGAGTCAGGCTATAAAATGATATCAAAATTATCACTCTACGTTAAGTATCATAGGAGTTACTCTCACTTGAACATCACCCTTCCGTCTCGCCCCGCAGCAATGATTCCAAGAAGTGGTTTCAAATAATAAAAAAATGCACCATTTCAGTTTATGGATTATGGTGGTCAATAAATCCAGCTGATAAAAATTCGTTGGAACGATTTAGCTCGCCCAAAAAATGCGACACCTGTAATATTGGGGTACATGCGCTAAGGAAGGGTGATGTTTAAGTGAGAGTAACTCCTAAGATACATAACGTAGAGTGATAATTTTGATATCATTTTATAGCCTGACTCAAACACTTTTAATTTAATGTAAAAACCCTGGCAAAATTCAGGGGTACTTATCAAGCTAGAGTTAAAAATGTGAAATTATTCAGTAATTTTTGTGTACAATTTCGTGTTTGCCCATGGTTTTTGGTTATTTTTACATATTATTTAGAAATATTTCGTAAGTTTTTGATAAGCCTCAACGTTTAACTTTACAATAAAGTCATTTGCATGAATGTAGGTCTCTTGGATTTAAAGATATTTGAATTTTATTGTACACACCCCAGTTCGACAGATCAAAAAATTAAAATGGCTGCCATTCGCGAAGTTTTGGAGTGAGAATTTTTTTAAAAGCATTTTTGTCGATGAAATAGAGCCTAGAATATCCCCTTCAAATATCGCTAACCCGTGCCCGGACACACTGTATAAGGACCAATGTATATGGCATCATCCTCTTTCTGCAAATAAACACCGTTGGAGCAGGGTTGCTGTCATTTTATTCTCTGATTCCAACCGAAGCCCTGCGAAGACCCCATCGGTCGAACATGGTCCTTCGGGCCGGATTAACTAGTAGCGGAGCACCCTAGTGGTGGTGCATTTTTGCGTGACTGAGCAGGGGCGGAGTCTTCCGAGCAAGCAGATCAGCTCGTGAGGAGCTGCTGCAATAATCAGGAGCCGGGTTTGGTGGTGAATCCTGCCTTGGACTTCGAGACAGCCGCTGGCTGTCAGGATATGGGAGCCGGAAGACACCTGAAGAATCACGGGTGATCAGGTGGAGTGACGTGAAGTTGGCATTCGTGAGTGAGTGAAACAAAAAATAGAAACGTGCGTGTGTGAACATTTAAAATTCGTGACAAAAGCTGTCATAAAAAAGTGACACGGGCTATTTTTAAAAAAACAACTTGAAGTTTTCATCGAAGAAAAAAGGTTCTAGACTTTTTAGTTTTAAGTACTTACTTTTTTCTTGCACCTATTTGTTTATTATTTTTTTCACTATGGAATCCAAACTAGCACTTCAATATGACAATTTGAATAATATTGTAAAAGCTAGACGAAATTTCAAAAAGGCTCATAAGGAGAGAATTACGGATGTTTACGTTAATGTGAGGTTAGAAGCTTTAGAAAAACTATGGGATATATTTGCTGAGACCCACAGAACGTTAATAAAAAAGGACAAAACTGAAATACTATGGAGCCTGGTACTTTATTCAAATTGAACGCAACCACAGATATTACTGTACTAATCGGAAGAGAATAAAATATAGTTTAACTTAATTACATCCTAGTCACGTAAATATCCTGCAAAATAAAGATTTTCATTGTTAAAGTTAAGTTCACATTGCAACACATGTAGATTTTGGCAACATCATGTTTTACGTTCCTATTCTTACCAAATCGCTAATTATGAGGATGGTCGTACTTAAACGCATTTTGTAGTAATCAAAGTCATAAGAATGGTTACCTTCACGCTTTGGTTCCGCAAAGAAAATTAATGAGGAGAAGTAAATAAAAATATACTTGGAGAATGCATTCAGCGTACCTAGATCGGAACGCGCTGCGCTGAATGACATTTGAAAAAAGCTAGATGTCATTGTCACGATAGATAAGTCCGTTAGACAGTTCTGTCACTGCTTGCGTTCGGTGTTGTTGTTTGTGTATAATTATTTGATCTCATTTTAAATTAGTAGTTATTAGTATTCGTTTGATTCTGTGAACAATAATTACCGGCTCGCTACACTGGACTACGATTAACCTCTTGACTTGGCTTTCGAAGACTGGGAAAATCGGGTTTTTTTTTTTCTAGACGTAGGTACCTAACCACCATGTTTCATTTTCTTGAATGGTCATGTTGTTATTATGGTTTGGTATTTGGGATGGGCACGGTCATCATCTGCCTAGCCTTTTCCCAACTAGCTTCCAGTCGAACCGGATGCAGCTTGAATATCAGTATTTTACATGGAGCGACTGCTATCGGACCTCCACAACCCAGTAAGGCAATACGTTGTCAGACTTTTAGAGATTCTGACTAACAGTTACGACTATCAAAGATCTACAAATGACAGCCGGGACCAACGGCTTTACGTGCTTTCCGAGGCACGGAGGAAACTCACTATGTCAGATGGTCACCCATCCACAGACCAACCTCGTCAAGTGCGACTTAACCCGGAAGATTGGCCTGTGCGGCTGTTATTATTTAGCCACGAGCTCCTCGGGTGGGATGGGCACGGTATCAAGACAATATTTCCCCACCTGCACCTTTTTTTAGATGGAATATTAGTAAGAAAGGATTTTGATTGATAAATTCACATTAAAAATGCTTGAGTATCGTTTTTTTTTATTTTATTTCCTCATCTCCTACCTATTAGCAGTCCCAAGAAAATACAATTGTCAAAGCGACACAGCGGATTAACAATCAGAATACGCAAAAAACACGGAGTAATAAATTATTTTGGATGACTAGTCACCCAGTGCAATCAACAGGCGCAGCTCGCTAACTTCGTGTCCGTGGCCTTTGAGATTTCTCTTTACAGGATAATTTGGCCTTTGCACTGGCAACAAAATAGAGCGCATCATCTTTATTGTAGAGTCAAGACCGCTCAAAAGACACTGGGGACATATGTTCACAGACTTTTCTTTGCAGTAGAGTGCCACTGGGATCTAAAGTCCCCACGGGCGTTAGACCTTTACGCACTCCAATTTAATCGTTATTGCTTCCGAATGAAGTAATAATTTCCTATTCCGAAGGTTTTTAATAATCTGTTACTAGATGCCACGCCTATCTAAACGTGAGTTGAGTAGCACAAGTACGTATTTGTAATAATAAGTTATAATTAATTGGGCTAAAACTCTGCACAGCGCCATCTATTGACATGATTAAAACTTCTCTACATCTACACAAAGTACTAAATCTTCATAATTATATTATTTTCTCGAAAACGCAGGCAATTTCCAGCTCGAAACTTTAGATTAGGCAGTCTATTGTGCAGTATTATCTATTATGATTTTCTTTGCAGTGGTTAAATTTTCTCAGAATAAAGTACCAAAAAAATTCATGTCCTTTGGTTCTAAGTTAAGTGATCACGAATATATAAAAAACGATATGTATGATGAAGCTGAAGAATGTTATCTAGAATATAAAACAGAATTGAAATCTATTTCGCTGTTAGTTGGTGAAAAATCTAAAGATAAACACGTATGCGCTGGGACTACACACGATGAAACAAAGTCTCAGACCATACAATTGCCAAAAATAGTTATTCCTCAATTCTCTGGCAAATATGAAGAATGGATTTGTTTTAGAGATTTGTTTATTTCTTTAGTTCATGATAATTCAAAATTGAGTAATATTCAAAAAATCCATTATCTTAAAAGTTACCTGACCGGTGAAGCCGAGCAATTAATAAGGCAAATACCGATTACAGACGACAACTACGAAAGATGTTGGTCGTTATTAAAAAGTAGGTATAACAATAAACGGTATTTGTCTCATAATATAATCAGGCGACTTCTTAGTCAGAAAAACATTGTTGCAGAATCAGCGTTTCACTTAAAGGAATTAGTTGACACTACCAGTGACTGCTTATGTGGGTTGGCAAACCTCGGAATAGATGTAACAAATTGGGATATTATGATTATTCATATTCTAACTTTAAAACTAGACTTGGAAACGAGAAAGCAATGGGAGTTTGAATACAGTAATAACAACAGTTCCGATCACTTGCCAACTTACCAGCAATTCAAAGATTTTTTAACAAATAGATACAGGGCCCTAGAATTTATTGATAATAAACATTCAGCAAACAGAACGAACAATAACTCAACATTGAAAGTATTGCACGTATCAGAAGTAATGTGTCCGTTTTGTTCCGATTCTCATAGATTGAATAACTGTAAGAAATTTGCTCTTGAATTCACAGAAAAACGTCGCGATTTCGTCATGAATAATAAAATATGTTTCAATTGCTTAGGGAATAATCACTCAGCGAAGTTTTGTCGAATAAATATAAAATGTAAGACATGCCATCGTCGTCACCACACACTATTACACCCAAAAAGCTCAGATACGCTTGAGACCACTGATGTCAATTTAAAACGGGGATCGGGCAGGAGCGTTTCGCAGGAGGAGCCGGAGCCTTCTACAGGAGAGGGTTCTGATAAAACTGAAAATCAAACGTCGGTAGTTAGCTGTTTTTCGACAGGTAAAAATTGTAAGCAGGTCTTGCTAGCGACGGCGCTAGTCAAGGCCGAGTCGAAATTCGGTGACCATCACGTTTTAAGAGCGGTACTGGACCAGGGATCACAAACAAACTTTGTTACAGAAAGTGCGGTTCAGGATCTGAAATTAAAAAAGATTTCATCAAGGGGTAAGATTTCTGGTCTAGGAGGAGATCAAGAATTACTGTCAAAATCAGTAGTTTTTATGAAAATTCGATCTAGAGTCAATCCGCGTTGCATATTTACCTTTAAGGCTCATGTTCTGTCCTCTATCACTACTCTTCTTCTAACGAGGAAGGTAGATAAATTGAAATGGTCAGAACTTGGAGGGATTGAACTTGCTGATCCGAATTATCACCAGCCTAATAAAGTTGATCTTTTATTAGGAGCTGACATGTACAGTCAGTTAATAAATGAAGGGTTTATGCGAAGTCCTAAAGGTTCTCTTATTGCTCAGTCTACAGCTTTAGGCTGGATTTTATCTGGAGTTGTAGACTCATCGGTTACTCAAACCGAAGGTGTACTGGCATTACATTGTCAAGTGCAAAAAGAAGAGGACTTGTTAAAACGATTTCGAGAACTAGAATTAGATAAAAAGGCATCTAGTCAACGGAAACTGACAGATGGGGAAATAAAATGCAAAGAGCTGTTTAAAGCTAATTTGCTACTAAGTGACATGAAGCCAGTAGCCGAAGCAGATATAAAAACTAAACACGTAGGATACTTAGCTCATCATACGGTTATTAAAAAGGACAGGGATAAAATAAAGGAGAGTATAATTGGTAAAAAGGGTAAAGAGGAAGTAAGGATAGGTAATAAAAAATTAAAAAAAAGGGACTTACCTGGAACAGAAGATCGAATACCTTCCAGTACTCCGTCAAGTAGTCTCGGCTGCGAAAACCTGTAACTAAATAAAATAATTATCGGAAAAGTATTATTGAAAAAGATTATTGCTCCTGTGATTGTAGATCAAAATAAAAATCCAAAAGTTATGAATTTCTGAAATAAAATAGGATTAGGAAATAACGATATGAAATTCTTTACAAAAAAAATGGTTTACTTACCGTAGTAGTTTAGGCGAGTTGAATAACATTGCGGTATCCGGGGTAGGTACCAAATCAAGCACTACTAAATTAGAATTTAAGCTTTTTAATGACATTGCAATATAATATGTATATTATTGAAACTAAAAATTATATTATTAGGCCTGTGTCTACACTATGTTTGCTACTTACCATGTTTGTTACTGAATAGCGTACCTATTTGATTTGTGTTAGAACTAAGTCAATACTTGGAAAGTGAAATTTTAAATAATATGTAGGCATAGTGTGTTATTTTTTATTGTTATTAAGGCTGTTTGCTTACATCTCTAATAATATTGTCAACTTTACACTAGTTTAACTATTTAGTACAGAATGTTTAATGTTTGTTCTTTCATGGAATGTAAATTTTATTAAGGTCAATTTAAGTTTGCCCTTAATGGGGGGAGTATGTTTAACCTTGATTGTGTACGTCTATTATAAAAGGAGGATTATCTAAGGAACACTGTTTCTTGAATTTTAGTACACAATGGCTCGATAGATGGTGCTGTGCAATTTTGTGATGTTGGTATTAAAATACGCCACCGAGTAGTATATAAGGACCAATGTATATGGCATCATCCTCTTTCTGCAAATAAACACCGTTGGAGCAGGGTTGCTGTCATTTTATTCTCTGATTCCAACCGAAGCCCTGCGAAGACCCTGACTGACATCATCGGGTCGAACACCTGTAGTTCTGATTTTTTGACAGGTTTATGATGTTTGCCCAATGATTAATATAATACAAGTATGAACCTCGAACTCCGATCGCAAGATTGTAAAAAAAAAACAACATTTAGTTGTTTTTTCCCATTTTTGTAAAATTTAAATCGTTTTGATGGATTTGACGCAAACTCTGATGTATAAAGTTCCATAAATTATTTGGTGTATTTAGTTGGTAAGAAACCTTTGATAAATCCCCTATATTCAATTCAAGACTGAAATACTGTCTAATAAGAGGAAAGATTAGTGCCATTAACTTATCGGAAAACCAAAATCTTGTGGCGATTTCGCAGTGAGAAACAGAAAATATACTTTGCCTGAACCCCAGTTCAGATAAACAAACGTAAGAGTAACATTTCAATTACACTTAAAAAGTTTAACAAAGAAGTTCGTTAACAAAAAGTGAATTATTCCCATTTCTCATTAACTCACTTATCACCCTGTCGCCTGACGTGAACAATGTGAAAACATTTTACAGCTGAAATGGTACTTCATACGTTTTTCAGTACCTAGAATTCGTGCAACACTAATGGAAAGGATTTAAGGTCGTTATTACTATTTTTGTTATTCTACTTTAAAAATAAATCAGTAATCTTATGACTTTATTATCAAAATATACGTTTATTTTACGAAAATTGTAACCTTTATAACAACAGAAACCTTCAGTTTACATTTTTTTTCTTTTATTATTTAAGAAAAGGATTGCGTATGACCACTATCTCACCTAATGGTGAGCGTTGACGATGAAGCACGCTTACGAAATAAGTCTGAAAGAAAAATCATTAAAACATTTGACCAGATTTTTTTCTTTTGTTCCGTAAACCAAAATTGACGAAGATACAACACTTGTAATATCACTAAAGTCACTCGATCGGTATAATTTTACAGTAGGCGTTATGATGTCACAAACTACGTCAATACTCGTTTTTTTTTAATACTTAGAATACGTATTCTGTTTATTTTATACACTCAAACTGATATTTTTGTAATATTTAAAATACGTGTTATGTTTATTTTATACACTCAAACTGACAAACTAAACAGATTTTCAATTTATTTATGAAGCAAACTACTCTATTTTCCCAAATTACGAACTTTATATACTCATACAGGCGCCATTTACATTTGTAAATTATTTCATAACACTCTTAAAACACATGTAAAAAAAACATCTTTAAAGAAAATAATAAGGAATAATACGAAACACTTCAGCATTCACCTGTACTCGCAACACACCAATGAAATCGTATCACGTAATAACGTTAGCTGATTGTCTCGCACCGTTGTACTCGCCTGTACTATGTAAGTCTGTAAGGCTGGCTGTTCATTAGTCGACTTTTGTTTCGAAAACAGGTCGAGGTGTTTATTGAAATGTTGCTTTTTTGTTTATCGATAGTTAGACCTTTCCCGTTTGTTGCCAGAGGGGACAATTGGGATTTTTTCTCACTCTTCCCATTGGGGGACATACGGGTTTTTTTTTTCTCATATGTCCCCAGTAGTGACAAAGAAAGTGGAAACACATGGGAATAGACCATTAATTTCGAGTTCATGTGAGTTTTAGAGATTTTGGTATTAAGGGGAATTTCCTATTTCGGGAAAGTCCTAAAAGGGCATAAGTGCCCTAGAACGTAAATTTCTGACGCAAAAACGAAATACCTAGCACGTAGGTAATCGAACCAAGAATCTCTTCACCAGCGGTTGCGATTGTGACTGCTATGCCAAACTTCAATCACATTGTAAAAATTCCAAAAAGTCCCGAGGAGTCGCCAAGATGTTTATGATTTGACCAAAGAAAACTCCACGCTTAGGAAGAGAGGATTTAACAATTTCAATTGGAAAAGGAATGTCGTGTTTCTGCGGAAAATCTTAACACCGCGATTTAGGATTTCAGCCTGATGGAATAACACCACGTGTCGAAGTTTCGCTTTAGAAATTCGATACACAAACAAACTAATCTAGTGTCGATACTAATAATAAAATATAACAATAATGAAATGAAATATCGATACTAATAGTATTGAAATTCTTGAACATAAACCCAATCTTCACTATTGCATTTGCTTTCGACCACAAACCAATACCTTATATTTAGATGATATTTCAATTAATTGGAAATATGAAAGTGGTTCAGTTGAAGAGTATTCAAGTAATGTTCGTCCATTGCTATGAGAAGTAAATTAATTAGACAGCAAAACGGAGGTAGGTAGAAATTAATTTGTTATTTTATCAACAAATTTGCTTCAATTCTGATTTAGAAATCAAGAGAATTAATTAGTGTATGTACTAATTACAGACATAACCAACAAAAGCGATTCAAAATAACATAAATAGTACCTATTTTTTTATTGAGAAACGTTGCTTTACGCTGGCTTATTTCTCCTGTGTCGTGGATGCTTTTACAAAATATATAAACTCACATACACAAACACCCAGACCCGGAACAACTACTTATAGATCATATAAATATTTGCTACGTGCGGGAAACGAATGCGCGACACGCAGCTCAGCAATCCAATCGCTCAGCCACTGCGCTAATCGTGCCGTCAAATTATCAAAAAGTACGGCTTTTAAGGAAATGTTAAATGGCCAATGGCATAAAGCGTTTCTTGGAAGAAAAACAGGGAAATTAAATACTCTTAAAACGTCATATCAACATAGAAATACAAGAAAAAACAACAATAAACCAAATACTACATAACATTTAAAATAGATGCTACATCTCTTATTACACATTTTACAAGCTCAAGAATTCACATTGTAACCTCCTTCCTAGAAATAATAGATATGTCTAATGTGCATATAAAATATTACGGCACCTTGCTTCAAAGAAATTGCGACATACATCCTCACAAATTGCCGAGATATGTAATGTTTCCAACATTTTGTCTCACTATGAATGCACTGCTTTAGTTTTGAGTTGCAAGGAATTATAAAATCATTTTTGATTATAATTTTAAATTCTATTTTCAAAAAGAAGATCGTGTCTTGTCTTTATTTGGCAAAAAAATCTCTGAATGGGCCATTTGCACTGCACATAGGTGCTCAAACCGGAATACAATCGATGCTCTAAACTTGGTGCCTTAAAAATCGTTTCTCAAACGGAATAAGTACCTACATGTTTTGGTCTATTTAGTCATGCGGCCTGCAGTGGTGCTATGACTGGTGATCTATTATGTCCACTGTTGGACAACTGTTCCAAGCGTCCCTTCATCATCAGATCCTGCGAACTCCCTTCACATATTCCACGAATTCCAGCCATTATCACGATAGATCATCAATTCGTCATTAGGTACTTTTAAAGGCTTAATTTTTACGCATAATTTTTATTCTATCAACCTTTTAAGCTCTAAAAAGCGTTTTATTAATACGTTTTAAAACTATAGAAACAGCGTCAAGTTTCTCATAAATTCAATCACAAAAAACACTTTTGAGCTAACAAAACAACAGATTACACTGCACAACAAACTAAAAATAAAAGTCGAAATGCACTCACAACAGCTTTCATTACTAAATGGAAAGAAAATCCTCTTTTAAATCCCTTTCAACAATACTCTAACAGTTGTTAGAACAGTTAAATATTGCAAGTCTTGTATCATTTCTAATTAATTTAAAACAGACTGACTTTTAATTAACTTTCTGCAACTGATGCTATCTGTCGCCCCCTAGTGGTGGGAAATGTCGATACACAGTTATCGATAAAGTTCACAATGTCCGCTCCAAGTTGCGGTTATCGATAATTTGGTTGCACCTCGTTATATCTTTTGGTGGCACGTGAAGTTCGTTAGTTAAAATGAAATGTTCGAAATGATAAAGTTGTTTGTAGTTTTGCGGTTTTGAATATCGGAAATGTCGATAATGATGTTATGCCTTGTTATGGCAGGTCGTTGGAGATAAGTTTTTAGTACTTGGCTAGTTTGGAAAGTTGTTTATTAAAATATTATGCAGCAATTGCTGCAGTGAATATAATAAGGGAACTTTATCTAACTTTTTCTCTGAAACCCCGAAGGGGTGGTAATGGTCTTTTTAGTTTTGACTCATTTTAATTATTTTTCTTAATGGAATGTTTATAAATGTCTTTGAACTCGGTATGAGTAGGTTACTTACTAAAATAACTTGATTTTGGTAGAATAAGGACAGCATTTTGCAATAATTCCAAATCACATACACGTATAATTAGCCTATAATGTTCCTATTGCTGGGTCTCATGCATCCTCTCTCTAAGAGGAAGCGGATATAATCTACCACACGATTAGAAATCTTTTCTTCTAAGATTTTTTACTTATTGCTTAAATTTTTCAATGTTTTTGCTAAAACATAAGACTCATTTTTATTATTATATTGATGTCGACAGAAACAGCTACAGTTCTATCGATAAAATTAAACCTCAATAAATACTTCACTATTAATTACTATCAGACTTCAAACAGTAACAGGGAAAATTGAGGAACAGTTTGAAAAGCGTTCGTTTTCAACTTATTTTTATTTATTTATTTGCTGTGGTAAACGCGCTCCCAGTCATTATCAATTTCATTTTATTAGAAGCTTTTCTCTTTCTGTTCTTTTGTAATCTTTTTAAAGATATTTTGTCGGAGATTGAATTCTGTATTGAGTTTTGAATTATAATCTCTTATTAAAAATATGCTATTTTCAAATTTATTGGCCCTAGTAATAAATTGCAACGGTTTTCATATAAAAAAAGAAAGACTGAGGCTTTATGGATATTTTTATTGAATGCATTGAATAAATCAAATCCACGATTTTAAAAGTAAACATAGCCCGGTACTATGCAATACAAAATTATTTTTCTCTAAATTTTATCGTCATAATCTATTTTTTATTAGCCAATTTACCCATCATAAATCATGCCTTATTAAAAAAAATCTTAAATTTTCCTTATTTCAAACCAATTTCTTTATAATAAGCCATGAAAAAGTCATAAGAACGTCCTTCAATTATTATTTCCCCGAAATCAAAATAACGGCGCCCAAGAAAAAAATGACATTAAAAAAATAATGCCTTTGCCTTCCCCGTGTCACCTTGATAATAAAATAAACACGTCACTTTTGACAGGTATTGCGTCGCCATGACAGTTTAGGAATTAGCGCGGGAATTTTGACAGATACGCAATATGAGATGGATATAATATTATTATTTTTTGTGACTATCTTTTTGCTTTGTTTTGTAGGTGAGATTTATGAATGTTTAAATCTTCACTCGTGTATTTAACATTTTTATTCAGTACGTTCTATGTGGCATACGTTATTTCTAATTCCGCTTTTTAAATAATGGTTATGCTTGAAAAGGCGCAGTAATACTATTCGGTGTATTAAAATCATTAAATTAGTCCTCCTTGGTTGGATCGAAAAGGACTATCGGACTCTTACTGACTAAAAATGTGTTACATGTTACAGTTTATAATAATTTTCAGCATGAAGTTGTGTCATGAAGTTGTGTAGCTTAAATAATGGAAAAAATACATGTTGCAAAAAATTAAACTATGTACTTTAGACGGGGCTCTCTTATAGGGCCTAAGTCTCCTGGGGTCGCGGGACTTGAGAGCTACCGTGATCCCGAAAAATAAAGGACTATTGAAGGACACCGTGGATTAGTCAATAGATGTCTGACAGTCCCTCCCGCCCTGCCCTGGGTGGGAGGACTCATTTGATGATTTTAATAAGTTAAAAAAAGACGTGAAAACATCTTCCACCTATCCACACCTAAGTAAAGGAGCTTCACCAATCAACACAGGCGTCTTCGCTAAACCAAAATATTAATAACATTAATATTCAACAACACTATACCGATACATCCGTCAGTCCTTCGTCACGACTTGTCTCAACAAACCACAGTATTACTGTTAGCACAGTATCCAATAATGGCGTGCTTAGATGTACATTATTAGTTTGGTTAAAGCTTTGATGGATGTCTTTGTACTCACTGAGGTATATTGTTTGGTAAATTGGAGCGATATTACCATATAACAATGATCTTAGATGTGTTGCTTAATTGAGGAACAGCAGAAGGTTTATTCAATGAATTGATAATGAACATTGAAAAATGTTCAGAAAAATCATAGGGGCAATTTCCGTTTTAAAAGGATACTAGTCTAAACATTATGGGTGCCTGGAGATAGATGGCGCTGCTGAAGCCAGTCTAAAAGGTGGACAAGACACACGACGCGAATATACAAGACGCTTTGGACTTTTTTTTTGGTTTGACAAGTAAGCCAGTCGAGGAGTGGGGTTTAGCGGGTTTGAATCGCACGATTCGAACCCGCTAAACCCCACTCCTACCCTGCCAGTGTCCCTCTGGCTTCGCCAGAGACTTTATTGCTTTGTATTTTTTCCTTGCTTTAGTTGGCGGCCGGACAGACCATACTCTTTTGGAAGGACAGATTTTCTGAAGTTTTAAAATATCATTCTTATCTATTTTTACCGGAATTCAATTACTATTTTGTCTATTTCTTTGATCTAAGGTAAAGGGAGATTATTTGGTGAAACAGGCAACTCAGTGATAGAGTCTTAAAAGTCTCTCAAAACGTTATCTATGCATGCTGTAATGTGAAATGATGCAACTAGTTCACCACTAATGCGAACAAGATGTAGTGACACATCATTTCTTATTACAGCATGCATAGGTAACGTTTTGAGAGACTTTTATATTACTTTTAGACTCTGTCACTGAGTTGCTTGTCTCGCCAAATAATCTCCCTTTAAATTTCGTATTGGTTTTTGAATTTGCAATGAAAATGAAAAATGTAAATGATCCCCTCCACCTCTCAACTTAGCCTCATTACAGGTATCAAGCCATCCAACTTCAGTGGACAACCGCTGGTCAGTGACTATCAAGTTAGCCAGTAGCCCTGCAGATAAGACTCCGCTATCTTATCTCAAACTAAAGTCTCAAAAGAACCTTTCATATAATTCTTGAGAGATTCTGACCATGATTGTAGTTTAGACGAGATTGCAACTAGTTATCAAACGTTTTCAACTACTTGATTACTTTAAAAAAAAAGTGTTATTGCACATAATATTAAATGATTTATTATAATCATAATAAACAAACCAGAATACAGTTCCAAAATAACCACTTATACTATTCCAACGTAAATAAATCATCACACAATGAAAACACCTCAACGCCATGACAGTGAAATTGGCGGGAAAACTGACAGCGTTGACATCTGTCAGTTAGTGAGCGTTTATGAGGGGCGCTATTACTCGACGGTATGTTTAATTGTTATTTTGTCCAATTGTTCGTGACGCTTTTCATTAGAGTTTGCGAAGCTAGTTTTGATATTTGAGTGATTTAGTGCGGTGCAAATTGAATTGTTCGAGTGTTTTGTATGTTTTTGGGTTATAAAGGTTTTAGTTAATGATTCCTTAACGTGATTTGGTTAATTTTTCTTTTAAAGAACTTATCTGATGCAGCTGAATATCAGTATTTTACATGGAGCGACTACATACACATAATTATCTGATCTTCATAATACAGTAACTGGGTAAAGCTGGTTGTGAGACTTTTCGGACTTCTGACAAACAATAACCCCTGTCAATATTATATAAAAATTAGTTGGGATACTGATTACGTGCTTTCCCAAAGCGACATAAAAGAAACGTGCTGTGACAAACGGTCATTTTGTAAATTGCTTTTTTGCATAAACTTAGTATTAAAATAATGATTTGCATCAATCTATTATCTTATTTCTGCAGAAAAAAGGTAAACAGAAAACAGGAATTTATTAAAAAATGCAGATTGTTGTTGAATATTTATTTACGCCGATTTATCACAAAAAACAGCTGTAATATTCATTGGAATTGGCAATTCGCAAACTGCGTTGCCGAGTGTACACCGGCGCTCTCATTTATATTCTCAAGTTGTACAGTAAATCACTCAAGTTCCGATATTCGTGTAAGTTTTCGAAATATTTCGAGTTTACGATAAAATTTCAACTTTTGTCAAGTTCCGAAGTGAGTTATAGTGGTTGGATGCACGTCGAAAACAGAACCAATGTGTTACAATTCAATTCCAGTTTTTATTTTATTGAGGATAGAGTTTATTTTTGTCTGGCAAGCGAATGACATTTCAGTATTGCCCGAAGTAAAATAAAATGTTTGTGAAATCGATTCGAAAATGCATGATACAGTTTTTTAGATTACGTATATGTTTCGAAGTGAAATTCTCTCTCTGAGGATAAAAATACTGAATACGAATAACTGTTCAGAGCGCTTATTCTAGAGGATTGGTGATCGAAAATACTGATACATAGAATTACTTGGTTGCTTTTTACGATTTAAGAGATACAATATTATAATTGGATTTGCTTTTCTATGCTTCGGATTCATTTCTTTCAGGAATAGCTTTTGCTTTTACAATTAAATTTTTCAATAATTTATTGAGGAAGCATTATAATCAAGTATCTGTACTGTGTGAGTTTAATATCTATGACTTACTAGTCACCTTTTTTAAATTGATAAAATCATCAAATGATCCTGCCCTGGAAAGGAGGGACTGACATGACAGACTTGACTATTAACTTTTTTTAAAGTAGCAGAATCATCAAATGAATCCTCCTGCCTTGGGTGGAGCAGAGATAACAGTCAGATTCGTACTGACTAAAATCCACTGTGTTTTTTCAAAAGCCCTTTATGGTCACAACTTCACAAGGTCACAGTTACCAGTTCTTCAACCCCAGCATTTGCTTACCCTGACATGAAAACTACTTGAATTTAAGTATGTACGTAAGTAAAACGGTCTAATCGAAGAATAATCGCTGATCTCACACTCGATCAACTTTACCACAACACAGCCCATCGGCCGCAACTTGTTGAGACCCCAACCCCATATATTAGGAGACCCCACCATCTTCCTTACTTAGGGGTCGTCATAAATCCAGCCGCCATGTGCTTGTAACGTTCCTAATTACGGATAAGCGCGACGCTGTAAACTTTTGTTCAGAAAATGTACAATCGTGAGCAGTGATACCTATGCAAAGCTTTTTCAAACTGATTTTCTATCTCTCTCTCTATTTATTTTTGTCTCACTCTTGTTATCATAATAATGTTTCTAAAAAAAATCAAATTAAGTTGGGGTCTTGTATGAACAGGTGTAGAATAAAAAAAGTAATAATTAAAGCTGTAAGTTTAGATTGTCATTTAAGGATTTTTGACAGGAAAAGTTTGACACTAGTTGTCAAACTTTACAACTACAACTTACTAAGAGATTTTGTTTACCCAGTAATTCCTAAGTTGTGGGAATCAGATAGCCAATAATTGTTCATTTTAAATATTACATATTCATCTGTTTATAATTACTATTTCTATTCATGATAAAATCGTTTCTGCATTGCGCAAAGAACATGAGTTCGTGACTGTACTTTAAGTTGGGTGATATTTCGGACATGATTTTGTCGAAATTTTTTGCTGAAATTTTTTAATTAGGTTGAAGGAAGTTTGCGAGATTGTAAACAAAAGACTTTTAATGAAAAGGAAAATATATTTTATTGTTGACTTAGGTTAATAGCTATAATGTTTAAGGTACCTTCACAATGAGAATATAAAACATATATTTGATTCAAGGTATGAATTTTGTTTTTTTTTTGTTGTTTGAGTAGTATCTTATTTTTCCTAATAAGTGAATGTTTAGCGTTCCATCGCTATAGTGATGATATCCCAAGAAGCAAATGATCAATATTTTAGTATTTAAAAAGCGCATCATAATCTATGTATCAAAAAACTAGTACTTAATTTGGAATTTACGGCAAAGTTGTTAACATTGAGTACATTGCGACATGAGTTTGAACGAATACAAAAATTATAATTTTCATTATCATTTGTCATCTGAAAAATTAGTCTTTTGAATATGAAGTTTCTGTTGTGGTGGATATAAGGACGGTGCACTAATTGGCAAAAGGTTTGAAACTTATTACGCACTTGTTTATGTGTTTTGTTATTATGTATAATTATTTTACCATAATGTTGCTGAATTATTTGTGAAGCCGAAAATTACAATAAATATTTAATTACTGGAGCAAATATTGAATGGCTGGATAACTGCTACTACCTGTTTGAATTATTAATATCTTAACGTTTGTAACCTAGTTTATTGGAATACTAAATGGCTTTAGTTAAAGTTGTTTAAACTATTTTGGGTTTTGGATGTGGGTTGAATACGCATAATTTTGACTATCTTCAAATGAGCAGGCAACAACATTTTAGCACTCCTGAAAAATCAAATAAATTCTTGAACTTAAACTGGCATAAATTTCGATTTACTACTGAGAATTTCCAAACTTTAGAACCCAAAACAACTCTTTTGTAAAAGCATCAGCAGGAATTGCCTAAGAGAGAAAGGTTTGCAGGAAGAAAGTTGCCCTTGCCCAGCTGTGGGATACAAAATTCTGAACAAAGATACCAAAGACCTGGTCATCAAACCAAGCACCCAACACTCAGCTGTCAAACTTTCAACCACTAGACCAGGGGTTCCAACACTGCGTTGCGGCACCCTGTTGCGTCGCGTCGTACAGAGGGGCACCGTGAGACGCGACTGTCGACCATTCTCCGGATTGATAATGTGTGGAACCAAGATTCTATAGTATCATTGATCTCTTTTCAGCAACAAACCCAGATTTACGCGCTCTGATTTCGTGGACTTCATAACCAGGTATTATTGTTTTATTATTCACCTGATATCGACCAGCTAGTTCGCCGAGAAAAAATCTAAACCTGAAAAAGTTTGGGAACCCTCTGCACTAGACTAAAGAATCGGCCAAGCACCACTTAACAAGAAAGACCAAGATAATGACATTCTAGCTTCCCAAACCTGATTAACTAATCGTGATGTAGAAATCTATAGATATTTCATAGCAATAAAGGTTAATGACAGAACCTAATGGTAATGTCCCAGTTTTTTAGGAGGCTCAATGGTTATTGGCAGCAGATGGCCTTAAAAGCGTCATTGAGGAAGAGATAAGCTTTTATGAGGCCGCTAAGAATTTTTTGTTGAACTTAGGAGTCGGTGGAAGCCGTGTCGTTGCTTATTTACTGCGTTTTGGTTGAGAGTGTTTTTTTAAATGGTACCAAAGATCCGTGAACAATAATGTCTCTTTTTTTCCCATAGATAATAGGCAGAAAAGTCCATTTCACAGAACAAAAAAGCGTATGTCGAATTTTGTATTATCAAAAATCAGTAACTTCAATAATCGAAAACTATCATGCCCTAGCATAGGCTATTAATAGTGTAAACCTCAAATTTACCAAAATCCTTCTGTAAGCATCTCCTTTGTAAGAAAAGCGTACATAAAATTGTTCAAAGAGCGATTTAGGTCTTGTGGATCTTGTCTGTCAGTTAATATCTAAATTTTAAGCTCTTACCAAGAACTTTGACAAGCAAATGACACATTCAAGCAGCTCATATTCCAAAATGGTCCTAATATTATCAGAGACAAAACGTAATCTACCCTTCTAATTGCATTCACCAAAACTTCCAAACCAATATGGCTGCCGAACAACAGTAAAGAACTGATTAAATTGCCATAGAAACTTGTAACAGGTTGTAACAAGCATAAAGCGTTCCTCAAGGTAATATACTTGGACCCTTACCGTTACATACACTAATATTGGAAAGTTATGTGAAGTTCGGTTAACTTTGATTGCGAGGCTGGCTCCTAATATTAATTTAGTGTTAGAATATACAGCTGTGTTCGGATTGGTGATTTGTTTGGTTATTAATGTTTATGTTGGTGATTTGACAGCAAGTTATTCGGTTTTATTAGTTTTAGTTATGAGATACCGAGTAAATACTAGCTTTGAGAAAAGGGAAGGTTCCAAATATGTTGAACTTTTGGTCTAGCGAAGTCTAGATGGTTTTTTTTATACATGGATAGGTAAGCTGAGCTAAAAAAAAAAGCATTTATTTGATAAAATAGTACGTGGGTCCACATTTGAGCCTTTAAAATAACTTAAATGAAATGAAATTAATTCCGTACGGACTATAAATAATACAGAGCTACATTAAGGACAATAATTAATATTTCATCATACAAGCTTTGTATTGGAATAAAATCAACGTTTGGTCCGAATTCAAACAATCAGAATAATTAATTAATGGAAACCATTTATTTTGATAATCTACGTAAACATAATCATTAAAAAACGTACACGTAAAAAGAAGTTCTTAATATTTATTTTAATTGTCAGATAGATTTAAAAATAAAACACTTTATGTTACTCAGAAGAATCAGGCAGTTGTGTAGATGAAATAAAATAAAGATAGCAATTGTATAGTTATCACCCACATTTTAGTTCTCTAAATAGAACCATACTCTTTAGACAGGCCTAGTCATTACGACATTTCGAAAAAAAAAACTTTAAGCGGGAATCACACCATACGCATGGTACTGAAAAATGATTGTTTCAAGACTTCCGGAAACTCGCAAAAAAAAAATTGCTTTTTCATACAAAAAGAGAAATTTATCGGCCTCATCAGTATGTTTCTTTTTTTGCGGATTTCCCAAAGTTAGTTACTTAGAACAGACATTCTTCTGTAACATAGGCTGACGTACCCCACGAGGTTTTGAGTATTAACGTTACACGTTGTATAAATATACGTATTATTTTGTTTGTTTCTTTTCATGATACTGTCTGCATCTCTGTGGCATGTGCCAAACGTTTTTTCTTTCCTTCTTTCTAGTAGAACTAAAACGCCAGTTTCTAAAATAACTCTTTGGTCCATCCAATCCTTTTTTGCAGCTCGAACAATATCACAATACATAATCCTCTGCACCTCACCTTTTGACAATGGGAAACTTTGCCAATATTTCGAGTCGATTCACGCATACAGTTTCGCGAAGGCTCGAAGTATAAGCCCATGGTTTTACTTGTAAATACAGTTTTGCAACAGAAATAGCCTCTTTGGTAGGTAAGTTGCTATTATTGTTTCTTTTGGTGAGAAACTTAAATGGGATTAAGAAATTGGGTCAGAAGAGGTCAGGGCCTCAAGTCTGCTAATTTTATTTAACTCACATGCTATTGATATTCAATTGAGACTCAATCACGACTCCATTAAGATTAGAACAAATTTGGTATTCTGCAAAAACTTGTGAAGGTCACCAGAATCGTAATGGAATCGTAGTGTAATTGTAATTGAGTCTCAGTTGAACAGTTATAAGTATTGTCATTAGAGAGTAGAATACCGATAAAGTCCACAATCGATTTACAAATTGTAACACGATTGAAGAGCAGACTAGCAAATATTCTGATGCAGTTCAATGGAATGTCACTGGAAAACCATTGGTCTTAAATTAGTAGCAGAATACCAAATGTAGTTAAAACTGCTACTGAGATCCAATTGATATTCAATTGAGTCATTACTAAATTAGCAGACTTGGGGCCCAGGTTGTTATTGTTAAACTTTAAGCTTTCTTTGCTGGGCATGCGGACGGCGAGTGAAGGGCAACTCGCTGTCCGACCATGAACCATGAACAACTATTATGGCCTACAAACGGTTGTTCCGGGTCGGGTTGTTTGTAAATGTACCCATGACTTAGGAAAATATCCTAGAGTGGAGCAGTTTCTTAAAAAAAAAAATTGCCGAAAAATGGATACATTTATGATTACAAACACCTTTGTGTAATCAATCGAAAATGTTGCTTGACGATGCTATTTTTTTTGTGGATTAGAGAAGTTACTTCTATCATGCGAAAGTAAAATTCGGAAAGTGAGTTTTTATAATATCTCAAGGGATTTTAGGAAAAAATCTGGAACGTTTGTGACCTGGAATAATACGTTTATGTGTATTATGTTTCTAGAGATTATTTTCCCCCAAACAAAAACTAGTACAAGATAACCATCAAACCACAAATTTCCTGGTATATCTATAATACCTATCTATTGTAATACCTTTATTAAGATTAACTCTCTAATCGTCTCAGAGGTCCTCCTCATATAATGGTATATTCCACAATAATATATATACCATCTAAATATTCCTAATTCCCGGGTATTATCCTCTAAGTCAAGTTTCTCACTTGACCGCTATTATCCTCCTCTCGGAGGGAATTAGCGCCTGTTGGCAGCATTGTATGGAGGGCTCTACAAGATGGTTGGTGGCAATATTGTTGATATCTTGAAGCTTGTCTGCCTTCTAATTGTAGGTAGAAGTGTTATGTATAGTAGGTACCTAACTATGTTTAGTTTTTTTGCTGTCCGTATTACAAAAGACGTTTAGAAACGCTTAGTGCGAATAGTAATACACCTCCCTCTCACAGGGAGGAGGCCTGTGTCCCAACAGTGGAAACATTTATACGCTGATGATGATGAATAAGACTTTTTTTTGTTGGAAAATTATCAAATATCACCCTCTGTGTTTAGCGGAAGGCATTGTCAAACGTGAATGATTAAAAAACACCCTGTTCGACCAACTGCTCTTTGCGATCCATTTCTCCAATTATTATTCTAAAATTCAGTACAAGGAAGGAAAAGTCTCAATTGGTAGCAACCAGAGACAAATGCCTACGTCGCGCAAGTAACTGAGATTTTCGTACAGGAAGAATCATTTTGCCTGACGTAAGAATTGCCGTAACTAGTAATCTAAGCGCACGGTAGTGCGCAGGACAAGTTTTGTATTTACATCCTCTTCCCAAATGACGCAGTTAGAACATGTTCTAAAAGTTTACAGACACATTCGTAGGTTTATGTTTTTCAAAGTAACTAATTACAAAAGGTGTCAAAACTTCTCAAAACAAACACCCGGAAAAAGGAAGAAAGAAAAACATATTAAAAACAGTCTACCAACATCATAAAAAATATACCCTAACATTATTATCCCATATCATGCCAGCATTTAATAAGGTGCTAACTTGTCATACCCTTAACACGGGTCTCAGTAATCTGATAATTAAGTTTTTTAAGCATTATTCACTTGAATTAAAGCTGGATTTTCATTAACGCGTGTCATATTCAGAGGTTTTTAATTAACTTTGGGTATGGGAAAGCTTTTATGGTATAATTTTGTGAAGATAAACATGGATGACGGGGGCATTGGGAGTGGAGGACGGTGATAAAGGTATTTTTTATATGAGTTTTTAAACGAGTTTTTGGTGCTTTTGGCTTTTATTTTATGAGTTTTGCGCCCCTTTCAGTGGAAATCAACCGATGGGATTAGAGTCAAGCGAGGGTGCCCTGTTGCGTCACGGTGACGCATGGTCGGCTTTAAAGTTAAAAATTATAATTTATTTTTCTAACCAATCTACGGTGATATTTTGTCATTTTGAGTCTTTAAGGGCGACTTTCATCAAAAGTTAAACATGTTTAACTTTTGGTGAAAGCCGCCCTAAGGCCCGTATTACAGAACGAAACTCAAGCACTGATCTCTATTTAAATCTAGATTCAAATGCCTTGAATCTAGTTTTAAATAATACTTCAGTATTGAGTGACGTTTTGTAATACGGGCCTTAGAGCTTATGCACACCAAGTTTTTTAAACGCTAGCCGGTGCAGCTCGTTTGACGTTATATACAGACGTAATACGCATAATAACAGGCGTAATGCATCTTGTTATAACACACCTAAGAGGATATGCTCTTAGGTGTGTTATACCAAGATACCCAACAAAACATGAATCAAGAATAGTTACTATAAATTTTTTGTATTAGATAAAATATTAAATCATGAAATACATTATAAAAAGTAACTTGGCCGTTAATGATGATAACATTGCTTCAAAAAATAAACAAAATGAAGCAACAAAGAGCTCCAAAGAGCTAACAAAAAGGTCAAAAATTCAAACAAAATCCCTCTGATCTCACCAAACAAAATCATGAGGAAGCAAGATTTGTATACAAGATACGAAAGGCGCTTAATTAAATCGAGCAATATTGGGGGGGCTACCGAGCAACCGGGCAACCGGGCAACTGGCAACATGGTTGCACAAGTTAGGGCAATAACGAACAGAGAACCGAGCTGCGTCTTCTAAACTGGAGGCTTATCGTGGAGCTAGGAGGGCAGCGACTTTGAAGCTTACGTGTCAATATTAATACTAGAGAAAAAAATACTTGAAGCTAATGGTATTTTCTCAACTACGTTAGCGAAGGCTTCCAGTATAACTAAATGCAGTTCGGTATTTTACACGAAGTGACTGCTAACGTGAGGGTCGCGGGCAACCGATGGATACAAGTGGCAAATAAATTGTCGTTCGGCGTGGCGGTCTAAGGGGGAGGCCTATGTTCAGCAGTGGACGTCTTCCGGCTGATGATGATGATGACTGCCTATCTGACCTCCACCACCTAGTTAGTACAAGGTACTCTTAAGACTAGTTGTCAGATTTTGGGCCCAAAAATAGAACTGACCATTTTTGGACATGGAGAAAACTCAGTGGGTAATGGACGGTTACCCATCTGCGATCGGACTTCAGCAAATGAAGATATTCAGCACCAGCAAAATTTCTAAAAATGAATGAGTTCGTGGTTAATGATTTAGGCGCAATGATAACGTATTATCCAGTTATTGGGTTGTGAAGGTCGGAGAGACAGTCGCTCTATGTAAAATACAGATGCTCAGCTGCATCTGGATCGACTAGGAAAAAAGCTAGGCAGATGACGATGATCACGTGGAATTCTACCGGTGCATCTAGATCGCCGAAAACATTTGTTGTGCAACAAAAGGCAACACGGTAACATTCGGTAACTTTTGTGGCTCCTTGTTACTATTTGTTGATTGTTACTTACCCGTGCATCTACACTGAAGTAACATCCGACAACAAATTGTTGGCGTAACAAGGAGACACAAAAGTTACCGAATGTTACCGGGTTGCATTTTGTTACTGCGATGTGGATGCAGGGGGTAACATTGTTACCGATTGTATAACAACATTAAATATCATTTTGTTGGCGGGTGTTACCGAGTAACATTTGGAAACGTTGAGCTACAATGAGAACCTCCTCCTTTTTTTGAAGTCGGTTAAAAACTGCGGTGTGGATGCACCGTGCCAGTCATAGTCGCAAATTCATGCTTGCAGTTTCTTGATAATGTTAGAATGACAGGAAAGAGGATTGTAGGGAGACAACCGACTAGGTGGACAGACGATCTTGTTAAACTGGCCGGAAGAAACTGGATAGCCATAACACAAAACCGCCAGAAGTGGAGAGATTTGGAAGAGACCTACACTCAGCATTGGGTGACTAAAGGTTGAAGAAGAGAGAGAGAGAGTTAGAATGACTGCGATTCTGTGAGGAGGCAGAATAAAAGAATAATTTCATTTAGAGTTGATGGCATTTTAACCTGTACTAAATGTATTAAACAAATAAATATATCAGTACTTCAGAACCTCTACTCTCCAACTTAGGAGCCTCACAACAACTTCTGTTTTCATTAAGTGGACTTTGGACTCTTGAATTATTGTGTGTGAGTTACCAACTGAAAACTATTATCTAAATTATTGGGGATCATGTTTGTGGGGTTACACTCTGGTACACGAGTAGTATTGACCGGGTAAGTTTGGAGCTCGATTTAGTTTGTGTACTGGTAAAGGGGGTGTTGAAAAACGTGTATGAGGGATAAGGAGTGTGTAAGAATGGTAGCGGATGGCGTTTTGTAGGTTCTGCAATTATGTTTTGTTAATCTATGACGCTATTACCGGAAAGCTATGATGTATTTTCTGGCAAATGCAATTATTTTGACTGTTAATTCATTTGATCCGTGGCTTAAGTGGGCTAGTGGTCAATATAAGTTTCGTCCAGGTCGTTCCGCCATCCCAATCGTCGCGGTTCTGTACTAATTCTGTCCATCAGTGTGTACAATTATTATTGATACATTTTTTAGCGTGGCATAATCATCAAATGAGTCCTCCCACCCAAGGCAGTTCAGAAACAACTGTCAGACTCGTACTGACTATAATCCACGGTGTACTTCAATAGCTTTTTACGTTCCAGGGTCACGGTAGCTTGTTAGTCCTGCGATCCCGGAAGGCTTTGGTCAAACGAACAATGTTTAGACTTTTTTAAAGATTTTCTTTGGAAAGAAAAATTCGAACCGTGGACAGAATTCGAACCTGTGACCTTCGGATTCAGTAAATCCATCGGAAGGACGCGGTTCGAATTTTTTTTTCCAAAGAAAATTTTTGAAAATTCGCTACGCATGCGTTAATGCGTTTAATATTTATAAAATATTAATATTTAGAGTGTTTACAAGCTTAGATCGTTTGCTTTATCAGTTTGATATTAACGAGAAAATATCGAATGAAGTTCTTTGTGCCGTTTTCTCTATATTGGCGCCACACTTTCCACTACTTTGTACTTCCAAAGATTACCCGTTGCATGCAAACTTTAAACCCTTTATAAAATTTATTCAAAAGTGTAGATTAAACAACTAAAAGAGATGAAAAAAACTAATTAAACTACTCTTAAAAATACCATTCCACCGAGATTTAAATAAGATTTAAAACAAGTTAGTTGTAGCGATTTCATGTGCAATTAATGTAACCATTAAGTATCTTCTTACAGCGATAGTCGTGTCTGTGGGTATAACGTGGTTGGAAGTAGGGCAAGAGGGCGCGGTCTCAGTGTAAGCGGAGAGCGGGTGAAATAGCGGAAGCGTTTTCGATATGAAGAGGTCTATTAACTCCGCCAATCCACACTGCTCTGTATACGACCTCTCTAAAGTTACCTCCGCAAATGACGAGCTTATCTTCTTGTCTAACCGAGTTATTTTGTTTATTTGGTTCAGTGGTCAAAGTTGGCGCTTTGGCTACAATTCGCTGTCCAGCTTGAGGTCTCGGGTTTGATTTTATTTACCAGATCCGGTAAAACATCACGGTGTTTCTCAATAGAAATAAGAAACTGTTCGGAGTTTAGTTTTGCCCGATCTTTAAAGGGGTGATGAATTAAGGGATTTAAAAATAAATGTAATATAATAAATTACTGAGAAAATGTGAAGATCATTATAGTGCGAGAATTTGTTTTTCCCTAAACCGAAATTTTAGCCCCAAGCTTGTATTTGCTTCGGGCACGCCGCAATTGCGGCGGTAAGACCTCTCTTTGAGGAGTGGCTGGAGAGAAGTCATGGCGTCCTCACCTACCGCCTGACGCAGGTCCTCACCGGACACGGAAGTTTCGGGAGGTACCTGTGTCTGATGCGAAAGGAGGAGACGCCTGGGTGTCACCACTGCGAAGATCGCCCGAAGGACACGTGGAGCATACGGTGCAAGACTGCCCAGCTTGGGCGGAGCACCGACGTGTCCTCACGGCTGCGATAGGCGGAGACCTCTCGCGCCCAGCATTGGTTGCGGCCATGCTGCGGGGCGAGACGGAGTGGGAAGCGGTCAGCTCCTTCTGCGAGGCAGTAATGCTCGCCAAGGAGGAGGAAGGCCGCGAGCGAGAGAGGACAGCGTCCTCCCTCCGCCCCAGCCGCAGTGGTAGGCGCCCACGGCGACAGACGTCGCTAGATGATTTCCGGCCACCGTAGGCGCGGGCATGCGGGCAGCGAGTAAAGGGCAACTCGCTGCCCGACTAAGGACCATGCCCGGGTCGACGGCGCGTTGTGTCCCACGCGCGCCTCAAAGAGCGTCAGCATAATGACGGGGCCCCCTCTCAGAGGGCCAAAGCCTGCCGGGGTCGCGGGATTATTCCCTTACCGTAATCCCGGAATGTAACAGGCTATGAAGGACACCGTGGATTTTAGTCAGTAGAAGTCTGACAGTCCCTCCCGCCCTGCCCGGGGTTGGAGGACTCATTTGATGATTTTACCACGCTAAAAAATAAAAAAAAACTTGTATTTGCTTAGACAGAATCACATTATTCACAGATTATTCAGAACGTGTAAGTTTATCCAATAATCGCTACTCGCTACCACTACAACCGACCCCAAATGGGCACATCGCAATGAGCGAGCGGCTTAGTGCCAAACACATGGTTTGTGTACGAATAAATTAGTGTCCTACCGCCTTGTTTCTAACTTTGCGAAGTATACCGTAGTTTTGGTCTTTGTATGTATTCTTGTATGCACATGTATGAGAGTGGGTTTCAAAATTAGTGGGTTTCAAAATGAACCTTTTTTCCGTTTTGAATTGAATATTATTAATGTCACCTTTTCATTCAATTTTTCATCGTTTCACAATTTTTTTCATTTCATGATTTCAATAGCTGTACGAATTCGAATGAGAATCTATTTTTGTTCGAAAAGATCTATGTATTTTAATATACCAAATGAATACATCTAAAAAGTTGTATTTTTGGCCCTTATTATTGCGAATTCAGATAAAATATAGACTGTGTAGGACCAGCGAGGTTATTCTTGACGTAGTAATAGATACATTTTTTTAACGTGATTAAATTATCAAATGAATCCTCCCACCCAAGGCAGGGCAGGAGGGACTGTCAGACTTGTACTGACTAAAATCCATGGTGTCCTGAGAAAAGCCTGTTGGCGTCGCGGGACTCACGAATTACCGTGACCCCGGAACGTAAAGGGCTATTGGAGGACGCCGTACATTTTAGTCAGTACGAGTCTGACAGACTCTCCCGCTCTGCTCTGCCTTGGGCGGGACTGTGTGTGATTTATGATTTTACCACGATAAAAAATACTATGAATCACTGTTTGATTGTAAGATATTAGACCCCATTGACAGTGGTAAGCCCCACCAGGGCCATCTGTGCCCTTATCACGAGTTTTCACTCTTTTACTTAACGGCGTCTTTCCAGTATTTGCAGCGTTTCATGTATGAAAAAATGGAACAGCGCATCTGGTGTGCGAAAAAGAATCATTTTTTTCCTTGAAAATGTCATAGTTCCAGTTTACGTCAGAATAATTGAAAACTCATGATAATAGATGAGCTTGCCCCTACTTTGGCTTCGTCTTTGCTTTTTGTATAGATTGAGGCTAAGATCAAATTCATTTTAATTGTGAGGGTAAAATAAGAATGTACTCGTGTTTGCCTCAAAACTTAAGCACTATAATAATCTTTTGCATACTTCTTTAGTCTCGTTTCAGGCTGAAATCGGTCGAGAGGATATTACTGACTTTTTTCCCGACTGACTTAAAAGTCAAGTACAGTTTTTCACACTTTTTACTTTGAGCAAAAGCGCACTTATCTTAAGCACCCAGCTGTAATAATCCCGAATTTAATTTAAAACATTAAGAGCCAAAACTTTAATGTTTTAACTGAATAAATTATTTGGTTTAAATGGTTTAATTAATCCTTAAATTGTGAGGTTATTTAGATGTTAATGTATTCGCAAATGTTTAGGTAACCTGTGTTCTAGGTAATTTGTTTTATTGTAAAGGCGTTAGTGAGAATTCTTCGTTTTTGTTAGCAAAATGGTAAACTTTTCGTAGAATTATTTTGTTTCTGTAACATTGAAATCGCTAAATGTTGTTGTTCAATTGTTCTCTTCGGGGAAATACAAAATTATTTCTGCTAATATCTTTATACGCCTTTTTTATAGTTTGGTAAAATCATCAAATGAGTTCTCACACCCAGGCAGGTGTCTTTCAATAGCCTTTTACGTTATGGGGAAACGGTATTCGTAAGTCCCTAACTCTACAACACTTTATTCCACAACAACCTACAAAACAAAACATCTACTAGATACTAAAATAAACCAACTAGTGTAAAATCCGTGCCCACCACCAACAGATACGTTCTCACATCCGTGGACATGCAAATTGTCTATGTCACCGTATAAATAGCCCGCGTCAGCGGCGGTAAGGCTGTGCTTACACTGGCTATTATTGCCCGGGGAATATTGCCCAACAATAGTTTGTTGTCAAGAGCCCAAAATTGTGACAACCAGATATTACGCAGTGCCTATTCTGGGTTGTGGAGGTCTGATAGGCACTCCATTGATGTAAAATATTGCTATTCATTTGCATCCGGTTGCACGGTTAGAGGTTGCGAAAAGGCGAGACAGGTGAATAATTAAAAAAACAGAAAGAAGAAAAGGTCTTTATTAGATGTGAGTCTAATAAAAACCTTTTCTTCAGGACAGAACAAGAACATAAAATTAACAAAGTGAAATAATTTATATTTAAAAAAGAACTAAGTAACTAGTTTAGTCTTTTTTCGTTTAGTTTTCTCTTTTTGACTGGTCTAGTGGTTAGTGACCCTGACTGCTATGCCGGAGGTCGTGGGTTCCATTCCCACCCAGGACAAATGTTTGTGTGATGAGCACGATCATTTGTTCTGTGTCTGGGTGTTATTTATCTATAATACGTATGTATTTAAAAATATATAAGTATGTTTATCAGTTGTCTAGTACCCATAACACAAGCTCTGCTTATTTGGGACTAGATGGCGTTGTGTGATAGTTGTGGATTATTATTATTATAGTTTAGTCTTTTATGAGGCCAAAAATCTCGACACGCTATGTAACATTTTAACAAGAAAAAAAAACTATTTTTTCTCCGTTTTCTGCAACATACTTGACAGCAAATAGCTGTCGTAAGCCCAGCCAGGGCACAATTTCATGGGTCTCAATTTTTTTGCCCAGTTATACACTCGCCTTCACAGTCACAAGTCAAGTAAAAATAACTGATCAAAAATGAACCTGGAACATCTCTGCCTAATCCTCCCAGAATTACAGTTTTTATATAATTCACTGCTACATGAAATACTAGAACACCAAAAATAATTATGGTTTGCACATTTTAATTACGAGTGGTCTCATAAACCTTTGCAATTAAAATAATTATGTTGTAAACGTCGAGGGTCATGTATATAGAGCGGGCATTAATGCTAAAGGTATGAAACTTGCACGTTCATAATAATTGATGTGGAATAAAGTTAGACGCAATTTTTTTTAAACTTCATAATTGCAATATGCACTTATATTCGCCGGGCAAAAATGACCAGAAATTGCACAAAATAGAGAAGATTAAAGGCATTTAATCAGTAGAAAGATAATGTTTTTGATACCTACTATAGTAATTGGTGCATTGGCTGAGCGACTGACAGCTGCACTGCTTAACGCGTGGCTTCTAAAATATTTATAGTCTACAAGTAGTTGTTTCGGGTCTATGTGTTTGTGAACGCAACCACGATACAGGGTAAAACTAAGCATATTATATATAACAAAAATTAAAAAAAAAAACTTGTGGAGGTGGAGGTGTCAAGGGACACCCGGATGGAACGAAGTTACTGTATACACTCAACAAAAATAATCGTCGCGACTCCACTCCACTCCACTCCGCTCCACTCCACTCTATGAGCTCTAGCACCTTTTCGCTACGCGCGATAAGGAACTTCGTTCCAAAAACTGTCGTGACAATTTTTCGTAAGAGTTTTTTCCGTCTAGCCCCCTTTCAAAACGGAAAATAAGGAACTTCGTTCCAAAAATGGTGGAAGATTCCCAAAGGTTTTTCAGTCTGCTTTTGTATGGTTTTAACTTAATTAAATTGTTTTATAAATAGTTTCAAGAGCCAAGTCGAAGTTGCCCGTTACGCCGGTGTATTCGCACCTTAACATCGGTGCCAGTAAAATGCATACACGGAGCGTATTAACGCGTTATAAGTGAACATAATCAGCACTTTATGCTTTTATACTGTTGAATTAACAAAGGCGTTGGATTTGTAGTTGGTTAGATATGACTAGCAAAAAGTTTAAAAAAAAAAATCGGTTGTCTGTAAAGTCGGTTTACTGTCGATAGTTGAACGTGACAACGTCATAAGAAAATATTGCACTTACGTTGCTTTAAACAAACAATTGACACGCCGTTGCTATGGAACGCTACAGAGCGAGGTAACGCCGCATGACGTCATCTTTTTTGTATTGTACGAGCACCCGGCCTTCGAATTATAAGACGTAATCACCACGTCAAAAAAAAACTTTTTTTCATTTTTGTCACCATTGCTTTTTTTTTTGGCGTGTTAAAATCATCAAATGAGGTTACGCCTTTGGTGGAGTGTAACAAACAGCCTGATTCTTACTGACTAAAAGTCCGCACTGTTTTTTCCGTTGCCCTTTGTGTTCCAGAGCCACGGTATTCGACGGCGCGTTGTGTCTCGGGAGGACTCATTTGAGGATTTTACCAAACTAAAAAAAGAAAAAAATATCTTGCTTAATCGATAATCCGTGAGAAAGCTGATTGCCTGACTTTCGACTGTCGTATATTTATAAATGATAGCCAACGACATAGGGGAACAGTGTATAAGACGGGGACGCGATGATGGGAAATCACACGTTTGAGGCAAACTAACACAATACTAACGTAGCGCAAGCGCCAACAACGCCATTTGTAAACGGCCGCTTGCAAATGACGTCCTAATGGCGCTTGCGAAGAGTGTATGCCCCCATTAGGGCTCATGTACACGACGCCGCCGCTGCGCCGCCGCCGCGCCGCTACCGCGCCTCTAGGCTGTGTACACGGTCGCTACCGCGCCGCCGCCGCGCCGCCGCCGCGCCGCCACCGCGCCGCCGCCGCGCTGGCACCGCGAATCCAATTCGATAGTGTTTTATTTATCTGAAAAAGGAGGTTTCTCATTTCGGCCATAATGTTTTTTTTAATGTTTATTCGCGGATTACTTCTTTGTTCATGAACCGGTTTTGATGATTCTTTTTTTGTTGGAAAGCAGATATTTCTTACTATTTAGCTCCACTCGATTTCTCTGGTCTTCCATCATCAAACCCTAATCTCCATATCATGGAACCGCCTTTGAAATACCTTCTTTCCAACAAAAAAAGAATCATCAAAACCGATTCATAAACGAAGAAGTTATCCTTGAATTATCAAAAAAAAAAAACATTATATGGCCGCAATGAGACATCTCCTTTGTTAGATAAATAAAACACTAGCGAATGGCATCGCGGTGGCGGCGCGGAGGCGGCGCGGCGGCGGAGCGGCGGCGGAGCGGCAGCGGAGCGGCGGCGGCGCGGTAGCGGCGCGGTAGCGACCGTATACACAGCCTAGAGGCGCGGTAGCGGCGCGGCGGCGGCGCGGCGGCGGCGTCGTGTACATGAGCGCTTAAGTTGCTTTGCAAAGGTACGGAAGAGTATCTAAGATATGCCTGTTTCCCTACGATGTTTTCCTTTACCGTTTTGAATATTACTATAAACAAACATAAATAGAGTCTCATGTAGATACAAAACAATGCAGGTTGTATTCAAATGTGATAGTATCACGATGCGGCAGCCCCTGTACAGCTAGTAAATACGTACAATTTGTGAACACGCTATACCTATGTGATTTTGTATGAACTCATACAGTGAACAGTTTATTGGTATCATATTCTAATTTAGCATGTACTGTAAAAAGCGATTTTACTTCTATTTTCTTACATTGGGAGTAGGGAAAACACTGTACAATCGTATTATCACAAGTAAAGGGCTTCACACACAGCAACTATAATGTAAAGATGTACATTATAGCACGATACATCTCATTACATCTTTACATAGAAATCGTCAGGAGACCACACACAACAGCTATATTTTTACATCTTCCAATCTCTATGGAAAGATGTAATGAGATGTATCGTGCTATAATGTACATCTTTACATTATAGCTGCTGTGTGTGAAGCCTTAAGGCTCTCATATTTTGCAAAATCGACGTCCGATGAGCGGGGAAAGTTTGACGATTTCCCCGCCACCAGCGCCACTGTCGCGAAATTATTGAAAACCTAAAGTTTTATGTATTTCATTTCTAAAACTTCAATATTTCATACAGTGTTCCCTTCACGCAAAATACATTTATTACTCTAGTAGAAATATTTTATCACAAGGATGTCAATGCATTTACGAATACAAAATGATATAAATACCTGTTGATGCAAACAAATATTTTATAAATATATTCGTCCATTCACAGACCTAAATATATTTTATAACATTTTGACACAGATTTTGATGTCCCCAGATAACAAAAAAAAAACTACTATTTTTTAGAAAATTTATGAGCATTGGCATACTGTGCCAAAATGACAATACCCAATTATCTATAATGCCCCAAACACACGAGCGGAGCGTTTTATTAACATGCGTTCACATTTTCACAAAGCGGGACGCCCTTCACCATCTGGTGGTGTGTACCAGTACACATTTTACGAATAAAACATTTACTGATTTGAATTTAAAAACATATTTTTTTATCTCTTTTATCATCAATTCATCATCATCATGATCATACGATGTTTTGTGTATAATTTATATCACTGATGCATGGAAAAACATTATCAAAATTAGAACTTCGATAAATAAATGTTTATTACAAAAAACTACAAAGAATATGGAATTTATATTATTCTAATTCTATTATGCATTTAAAATACAACACCAAATTATTCATAAAATGTGTTTAAAATATAAATTTTAAACACATTTTATTTTATTTTGTTGTTTATAGTTTATACAACAAAATTGCAGGTTTTTTGTCCGATCGCCATAAAAAGACTTCTTAACGTTTCTGGCGGGAAATCAGAACAAGATGGAGAACTTTTGTTACTGCTGCACTTTAGCAGCTGGCTAAATGAAGTAAATGATGGTAGTGTCATCCTCTATTCGTTCTATTAGAGTAACCAAAATTATAAATTTCCCGCGAACGTGCCTTTCCCATTTTTTTGTAGGATAAAATATCACACTTCATGTAAAAATAAAATTGCTATTATTTAGAAAAACTATTACTAAATACAATATTAAAAAGAGTAATTTCTATGAAACTAATGCAGTGTCGTTTAGGCGATGCTAATTCCTAGTAAAACAGATTGTGGACGCGCCACAAAACTTGAATCACGATCACTATTTTTTTTAATTTACTAATTATTCTTTATATTCTAGACAAGTACGTCTAAATTCTTTAAAAAAATAAAAACAATATTGTACATTTGGTCTTAGATAATTATGATTTTCAACCACGTCGCAAAAAAAATTAAATAGAGCGACAAACAACTTGTACTGAACACATGGTGAGACTGAGCAACAACCACCGATTTTTCATCGCATTCGCAGTACTTTGTGGCCAATCGCA
Organism: Agrotis segetum; assembly: GCA_036375495.1. Classification (NCBI taxonomy): domain Eukaryota; kingdom Metazoa; phylum Arthropoda; class Insecta; order Lepidoptera; family Noctuidae; genus Agrotis; species Agrotis segetum. Next base: position 873,340 of record JAQSVV010000222.1, on the reverse strand, counting down.
CAAGTGTTTTTTTCTGGGCATGGGAAATAGAAAAAAATGTATTCCCATATTGTATCTGTTCAAACGTCAACGATTATAAAACGCGGCGTTTTAGTTCAAACTCCATTTGATTTTAAATGCTAGGCGGTGACAGTTAAGTTCAATTTTATGTACCTTTTTGTTAAAACTCTGCGTTTTTTTACGTCCAAAAAACAGCGCTAGTGAGAGCGGAGCTTTATGCGATATTTAACAGCGTTGTGGGTGTTACTCCTTATTTGTAGGTGACATGGGTGACATGTAATCTTGAAGTATTCAAAATATTGACAATACAGTAATTTTCATTTAATTGTTTTAATCCTGTTTCTTCGAAATTGTTATAAATCTTTGACGAAATGAAATAAATAATAATAAAAGTGAAGTGCATCTTATCCTATATTGCAATTCGATACCATTAGTGGTTGTTTTCAGTTACATAATTATTGTTGACTGAAATTCAGTACTAATAAGAATAGTTCACGTGAAATGTTATATAGATCCAAAAGTATTGGACGATGGAGAATGCAAAATATTGCAGAACGATGAACAAGAACCGTACTACGATATCACGATAACATTGATATAGGTACCTGTGAGTAATTTAATATATTGATAGAAACAATTCGTAATGTATATTATACGTATTCTAAAATTCTCATTCTCTCAAATCCCTTATTTGCTCCGTACATCAAGAATGTCTGTGCGTCAGAAATTTCCTGCAATTAAATTCAGTAAGTTCGGTTTCTTTTCAATATTTATTAATGAAAATAATATGTTATTGAAAATAGAAAGTTTATAGGTCTATTTTACAGCCATGTCCGTTTAATCAGGTCCCATTAAACACAGCGTATATATGCCTAAACATATTTTGAATAATCAATAAGCCTACGCTATCTTTTTCTCAATTTCCAATTTTTCTATTACGAAAATCTGACAGCCCCGATCAGAAAAAAGTGTCATAGGTCTAGTCTGTAAGAGCCACGCTGGCTGACTGATTCGTCAACGAGCGACAGTGATGACACTACTTTTGAAAGGCAAAAGATGAGAGGACGATAGTGAATGTGTGCTTAGAATAAAACGGCGTATGTGCCCAAACACATTGACGTCTTTTTATAAATTAAAATTGTTATTAAATGAAAAAGTAACCTGATAAAGTTCTGACAAACATCATTACCTATTTATTGATATATTCTTCAGGACCAAAAGTTTGATCTACTTCAAGTACCACTCAAAAAACGTTAAAAAAATCTCTATTTTCGCGATTTTTTTTGATCGAGTCAAGTTATAAATATCGCGTTTTCAACTGGAAAATAACATAGACAGTTTATTGAACTATAACATACATTTTTTTCAGATCGAAAAACGAATATTTGATTGTTTGCCGTTGAATCAAAAATAGGTTGATTCCGAATTTCGTGGCCTTAATTCTTTTGTTTAAAAAAAATGATGCTACATACTTGGATTTTTTCTTGTATTGTGGGTGCGTTTACAAACATAGAAACTCACATACACAAACACCTAGAGCTGGAACAACTACTTGCAGATCATACAAATATTTGTTACGTGCGGGTGTTGAACCCGCGACAACCTTCGTATCAGTCGATCGTTGGGCTACTGCGCCAACTATGTCCTTAATTAGTTTTGAATCCGAAAGTGTTATGAAAGTAGAAAACTGCCGAAACTTCGATCAAAAGCACTGGTATCGTGCTTAGAGAATAGTATCTCAGGCCCACTTCATCAGCCAGCATACAGGCGGCGAGAGATGGGCGACTCGCTGTTCGTGAACCATGCCAAGGTCGACGGTGCGTCGTGTTCCATGCGTCTCTCAAAGAGCTGTCAGCATAATGACGGGGCTCCCTTAGAGGGTCAAAGCCTGCCGGATCGCAGAACTAACGAGCGACAGCAGGATGTAAAGGGTTATTGAAGGACACCGTGGATTTTAGTCAGTACAAGTCTGACAGTCCCTCCAACACTGCCCTGGGAGTCGTTCGACCATTTTAAAACGAGAAAAAAACAAACCAGTGTAGCAGCTTTTAGAGCAATTTTTGCTTAGGAGCGTAGCATGGTGTTGCGAGACAGTTACAGATTAAAATAACAAAACAACATATTTTCACAGAACTAACAGCATTCCCCCAAAAATATACACACACAAAATTCTCATCCGAAAACTGTTCTGAAATTCAATAATGTGAAGCGCGACTCGTGACGTCATACGCAAGCGACATTGCAGCCTGTTTAGGAAGAGCACGAATATTCCCAGGACTTAGGGGTCTGTCTCACTGCAAGCGGGTATGGAACTCGCTATCTTACTAATTTCTTGCTCATGAAACGAGCAGTATGTAAAAGTAAGATCACTATTGAGGTTCCCTATGTTGAGGTTGGCTTCTAGCATAACCGAATGCAACTTAATACCAGTTTTAAATATGGAGCGACTTAGGTGTCCGTCTTACTGCAAGCGGATATGGAACTCGCTATCTTACTAACTAGTACATTCTTTGCCTAAGTAACGAGCAGAGGTAAGATCACTGTTTACCTAGACGTATCCTATGTGGGGTGTCGGACTACTGAATTACCGTGATCCCAGAACGTAAAGGGCTATCGAAAGTTACAGTGTATTTTAGTGAGTAAAAAAAGTAAAATCATCAAATGAGGGAATTAGACAGTAATTCTACTAAATAGTCTGAAAACTACAAAATCACATCTGCTGTCCCCGCAGGTGTGATTTTGTAGCCATGGGCAACACTTCTTAAAAGAGAGCTAATAACTATAGTTTTAAATAGCTATCTCAATAACTTCTCGCTCATCGCCCGCAGTAAGGCCACCGCACTATGAAGAGCACAAATATTCCCAGGATATTTTATTATAAAGGAAAATATGTTTGTAGTGAAGCGAAGGAATTCTACGGAATGCGGGACACTTTATTTTACATCAGGTAAAGGGATAGTTTATAAAGTTTCGTAAGTGTTTCTGACGTAACATCACGCGTTTTCCTCAAGGGGTTAAGTAGATGTCTACTCTTATAGTTTGTAGGACACATAGATATCACTGTTTTTCTTCATGACGCGTGTAATTAGAGGCGAGTTTATTGCTATCAATCTCGTACAAATGGGACTGTTTAAGAAAGATAGCAAGATAATTTATGGCCCTAAGGCCCGAAGTTATCAGTACTTTATTAGTGGAATAGTATTTTTTGTCATCAACGGATCAACCTCTATAAACATCGCTAACCTTGAGCGACGTGCGGAAATAATTGCTTATCAAAACCACCAAAAACCATTAAAACAAAACATGAAATAACCCAAACAAAAACAAAACATACTACATTCACAAAATAACTTTGTACGCCAGGATCGCAAACACATTAGTGCTGTGGCGTTTGTATCGATAACTCAGGGTATCGCGTTGGCCTATCGCCACGTCTTGCACTCTACTAATGCGGTGGGCGGTAACGGTTATCGATATTGTGTTATTTATCGATGCTTGCCAAGGATTTGTGTTGTCGTGCTTTGAATTTATTTGAGTGTTTTTAAAGTGGTGTAAAGTTTGAATTAAAGTTTCTGCAATGGTTGGAAAGATACAATAATTGAAATGTTGAAGTGCCAAGATTTTGGATTTTTCGTATTAAAACCTTTGTGTTTGGCCTGAAAAATCTAAGTAAATCCGACAGTTTACAGAATTTTAAAATCGCGAAATCAATTAAAATAAATAAAATGACGAAAATTATTAATTTTCTGTCTTTCATTCTTTGTGATTTGCAACTAACCAATAAATAGCAATAAACAACCATAAATTACGAGCTCTCTCTAAATAAAAATAAAACTTGAGTTAAAGTATCGACATTCCGTGTCCCACCCCTACGCCGGTTTGGCACAGCTCTGGCTGTCAGTGGCAAGCCGACAATGCATCGTATTTTGCCATTGGCAAATCTAAACAGTAATATATATCTTGAATTTTTACCAAGAAAACACTTCTTGGGAAGCTATAACTTAGTTCAAGCTGTGAATTTAAAGAGTAAATAATTTAAAGCTTAGAAATCTTAGAGGATTTTAATACAGGAGACTGTGTTCAAGACAAGTAAAGATTTATAGAGCGTCAAAGAGAATTGTGGTACTACTAGCTGTTGCCAGCGTCTTTGCCTGTGTATAACTTGAAAATTATATCTTACAGAAACATAATGCCGGGATAAACCAGTATCCTATGTGACCTATCCCTAAGTGCGACTTTATTAAGAACATTCGTTCAGCAAACAAAGAGATCCATCCATTCGAAAAACGATTTGGTAATCTATTTACTTAGCTTTTAGAAATACAAAAATTATATTGTTATTAAAAAAAATAACAGTACAGTAAACGAATAAAAAGTCTTCTCCGAATCTTTTGAACTTACAACAAAAGAATTTTAAAATAAAAAAAAAACTGCGTTCACAATTTCTTCAATTGTTTGCAAAACTCTTGCAAATTTCTGTTGGTTTTCACGTGAAATTCGCAAATTCCAATAAACGTGATAAGTATTACAAACCTGGGCGTTTGAAATAATTTCATAATGTTTCTGAACAATTTCTCTTACAAAGATTTTAATAAAAAACTTTTCAGAGTTCTTAATGGCTTTTTACATTTGATTTTGTTAAATCTCCGATAAAAACTGAAGGGATTTGCACTTTTTACTTTTATTTTAACGGTATTTTCTCTTTGAGGAGAGAGCAGAGTTCTAATTTGATTTTAAAGTCGTAATTTTATGATTTATTTTATTGATAACAGCTCAATTTCTTCGTCAAATTGCTCGCTTTTATAGGGATATAACTCAGTTATGGTTAGGTATATCACTGAACTGAGTATTATATTTCATTTTTTATAGCTCAACATGTTTCCCAATGCTGGAAAAAGGCTTCCTCTTTCTCTTCTTTGGTTTGTCTCATCTGGCCATGTTTACTCCACAATCATGAATTTAGAATTATAAGAAAATTATGTTTTGAAACTGAACAGGTATACAAAACATGAATAGGCCACAAAATTCTTAAAGATTTAGATTTAGAATTTTATGATTGTCCCAACCGAAACGACGTTAGACGAGTGTTCGGTTTTTTTTCCTTAGATGTTTTCGTTATGGAATTTCTTGGTTCAGTCGCTGCGCTCAGAGCCCGCGATAAAAGCTATGCAAAAGCTTAAAAGCAGAAAATTATAAGATAAACATAGTCAAACACAGTCGCAGTTCATCATCTGCCAAGCCTTTTCCCAACTATATTGGGGTCGGCTTCCAGTCAAACCAGATTCAGCTGAATATCAGTATTTTACATGGAGCGACTGCCTGAAACACAGTCGCAGTTATAGTAAAATAGAAAATACACAAGATAATCATCGTCAAACAAGTACACGACATCAGTCCATAGTTTATTCTGCCCGCAAAATATCTAGAAGATCACTTATACGAGTAAAGCTGTGGTCTATTTATTCATTTTAATGACGTCAAACTAGTATCGTTAGTGCTTCGGAGGCTTCTCGTTATTTGTGGAATATACTTTCGATTTGAGATCGTTATTGAGGGTAGTCGGTTTAGATGTCACGAGACGGGAACGACACGATTTTTCTGATATTCTTGTTAAAAACAACTTATTTTTATGAAACTACATTCTTAGCAATTAGAGACCTATTCTATTCTAAAAAATATTCCTGATTCACTTTCGAGTCATGTCGTTTTGAACTTTCGACAGTTGTTTTAGAAAATAGATGGAAAAGAATTTAACAGAATTAAAAAAAATAGATGCGAATTGATTTTTTTTAAGACATCCAAGCATTCAACGCCTTCAAATCTTTCTTCTTTTTATAACTGAAATGGTAATAGAAGGTACTGCAGGCTACTAAAGGGGGGTGCTATGGCAGGAAACCTCCACGTGCACCCGTGGACTGGAGTTCCCTCTCGGATACGTCCGGGGGGAAGACCAGTTTTTCAGGCCGGTGCACCCTGGGATGCGGGCAAAAACTCTTCCTTAGGCACTGTGTGCCTAGTGGTCTCTTTGCCCGTATGCGAATAGCCTGTCGTGTGGATGCTCCAACGCGTGTCCCTCTGATCAGCAGAGGGCACAGCGGCGGAGCGGGCTTGCGGACGATGAGTGATGGGTAGCTCGCCGTCCGACCAAGGACCAAGCCCGGTTCGGTGGCGCGTCGTGTTTCGCGCCAAATGCCTGCTGGGGTCGTGGGTTTTTTCTTAACCCAGGTTACCGTGGCCCCGGAACGTAAAGGGCATAGGAAGGAACACGGGTGGATATTAGTCAGTAAGAGTCTGACAGTCCCTTCCTCACCACCCAGGGCGGGAGGACTCATTAATTTGATGATTTTATCACCTAAAAAAAATTAAATAAATAATAAATTCTAAGTAAATATTTCGTAATTTGCGTTTTTTGAAATTTAAAATATTGTCTGTTAGCACTTATTTCACTACAGTATTTGAAAACAAATTCAAAAAAGATTTCAGTAATTTTTAAATTATTATATCAGTCGTATCTAACCCAGTCTTATCGTCAACCCTAAACATCTCTAACCCTATAATGAGATGACTCCAACCCTCAAAGCTCCTACGACATAATTATGTATCAGCATTTCCATTCGTTCCGCATTCGCAGCGCATCAGTCTAGCCACTACTTGCGCCCCCAAAAGCATTTATGAAATGAGTTTCCCTCAAAAGAAAATATCGAGCTTCGGATTGAGTAAAATTATGAAAAGGTTTTCAAGTAAAATTAATAGCTGCGGTATATTGGGGGACATTTTTTTCATGCTTTTGTGCCCTCCTGTCTTGAAAGGAAGCTATGCTGATGTGAAAAAAATGAAAAATGTAATATATTTCGTAATTGCTTCGGTCATATTTTTTAAATTGAATTTTCTTCTGTCACAGGTAAATGCAAGTATGTTTATGTATGTTATGCAATTAACTAATTTGAACTATGTTACTGCACCATTATGATAATTATTATGGGGCCATCATACAGACAGAAGGCATCGCTGCGAGTTAATGAGCTGGACAGAACCTACAACGAAATAGCGGTGGTTAGCGCAGTAGCTGAGCAACTTTATTAGACTGTTGCGTTGCATGTCGCGGGTTCGTTTCCTGCTAGGAGAAATTTTTTGTATGATCTATAAGTAGTTGTTTCGGATCTGAGTATTTGTGTTTGTGAGTACATTTAAACTCACCCACAATATACGAGAAATTCCTTGTGAAGACCAACTTTTCAAAAAAAATAAAGTTTAAGTAAAAAAAAAAACCGGCTTCTTAGAAAACACAATAAAGTATAAAATAACTTTTCTTTCGGAAGTCGCTGACTTTGTTTTTACTTTCTTAACTTTCTTGCCACCGAATCAAAATTAAAAAACTTTCTCCTTTTTTCGAAGTCGGTTAAAAACCATCAATATTGGTACTGATTTAAACGGCTGGAAATCATGGGAAGAGTTTGCCCACCTGTGGGAAGACACAGGCTAACAGTAGCAATAATAAGTAGTAAGTAAATGTTCACTGCACTCAGCAGAATTCCAGTACATGTTTTTGAAAATATCAACTGAAAAAGAACTGCAACGTGGCAACGCAAAGTTATTCTATAAATTATTCTCTGGAAAGATTGAAAAATCTTTGCAATGTTGTGTTGGAAAAATCCTGCTACTCTGAAGTGACTTTTAACAAAGCAAAACTTCACGTTTATATGTCTCAAAAGGGTGGGCAGAGGTGTATATGAGGAGCAGTATTAAAGCTATATTATGATGAGTAGCGAGCAATTTAAGTCTTTTTCTGGATTGTTATAATAATCAAATGAGAGTAGTGGTGGCCCAGTGGTAACGGTACAGTTGTAGGTCGTGGGTTCGAACCCCGCCAGGCGCATTACTTTGTGTAATTTATATCATCACCACTGCTCTCAAAACGGCGAAGGAAAACATCGTGAGGAAACCGGCATGTCCTAGAACCAAAAATTCGAAGACGTGACATCTACGAATCCGCACTGGGCAGGCGTGGTGGATTATGGCACTCCCTCTCACGCAGAGGAGTCCTGTGTCCCAGCAGTGGAATTATTATAGGCGGATGATGATATCATCAAATGACTCCTGAGCCATAGAAGGAGAGACTGTTAGACTGACTGATTAAAAATACACCTGTTCTTTTAATTGCTTTTTACGTACTAGGGTCACGATAACTTGCTTAGATAGTCCTGTAACGTACCATAGAGGTCCCAACGTTACTTTGTGATGTAAATGACACTGAAATTTAGCATACTAGTTTTGCCTTCGTGACGTTCGGTAAGAATCCCACGAAAATGTGAATTTTGGTTTTATCTGTGTATGAAATTCTGTTCAGCAGTTTTTATGTGAGAGAGTAAAACATATCCATCCTACCATACATCCTCACGGAGTTTTGTATTTATAAAAGAAGTACCTAAGATTATTATTGTATTATGTTTTTGTTCAGCATCATCATTCTGCCTTATTGCAATTATATTGGGGTAGTTATTTTACTTGGAGTAATCACCTATCTGACTTCTAAAATATTATGCTGCATAATAAGACAGGTCAAACATTCGTCAGTCATACTTTTGGGCTTCTGTTGTTGTCCGATGTTTTTGTTCACATTTCACAAAATAATTTCACCGAATAAATCTTCAAGTCCGCACACAATTAATACTAAGAGTGTCCGTGTCCATATTTTTGGCTTTCATCCAGAAAGTTTTGTGCAAAGCAGCGGCTTCAGCGCTTGAAGCCAACAGATAATCACTAAGAACCGACTTCTTGGCAGAACACGCGACTTTATCTTTGGCGACTTTCAGTTTTGCTGTGATACGACTTAAAATATTGTCTTTGCTAACTGATTTTTGGATTCACTTTGAGATAGAAACTTCCTAATTTACACTGATTTGGAAACTTTAGCTTTCGAAGTGGTGTAAAATATTTAGTTACGTTTCTTTGATGTGATTGGTTCATCAAAATTTTAGCTAGCATTTACCTTGAATATAGATTAAATGGAAAACACTTTAAGAGACTTGTAACTATTTTTTTGTCGATACGCTCGTATTTGACCACTCTCTCGCCTGGCGAAACGAAACGATCCTCATAGTGATCGTTTCGCCATGATACATAGCCTGTTGGTCTAGTGGTTAGTGACCCTGACTGCTATGCCAGAGGTCGTGGGTTCGATTCCCATCCAGGACAAATATTTGTGTAATGAGCACGATCATTTGTTCTGTGTCTGAGTGAAATTATCTATAACATTTATGTATTTAGAAATATACAAGTATGTTTATCAATAAAGTTGTCTAGTACCCATAACATCAGCTCTGCTTATCTTGGGACTAGATGGCGTTGAGTGATAGTTGTGGCATATTATTATATTATTATTCATTTAGTCAAACAATAACAAAATGTATTTGTTGCTTAATGAAAAGCCTAAAGTGACAAAACTGTTCTGTAATAACCTAAGAACCTTAAAGGGTTAATACATTTATTTAATAAGATAGTATTTATTTTAATTAAAAGACAGCAAACCGTAACAATTAATTATAAAATAATAAAGTAAAAGATAATAATTAAGGAGGTTTTACAAAACACAAGATTAAACTTACTTTTCTCATATATTACCAAACCAAATTAAATACAACACATTAGTGTCACCACAAGTACCAAAAATAGAAGCTAAACACCCAATTTCATCTCTTAATTAGCCGCAAATCCTAATTACTGTATCAAAGAGACCGAAAGAGCGGCTCGTTCAAAGAACGTGTCTACAAAAGACTGCAACATACTACAGCAAAGTTTTTAATAAGTAAATACTAATGAAAGTTTCCCAAACTGTAATTAGGAATGCTACAGTGATGCCTGAAATTCATAGGCATAGTTTTTCCGGCTGGGATAGCAAGTAATAGGTATATATATTATGTTGTGTAGGGTATCAAATCAAACAATGTTACAAAAGTTTGAGAGGATGGGTGGGAGAGGAGGGAGTGGGCCATAATCCATAACGCGGGCCCAGTGCGGATTGGTGGATGTCACATGTGTTCGAATTTTTGGTTCTAGGACATGCCCGTTTCACCGTTTTGAGAGCAGTGGTGATGAAATAAATTACAGAAAGTAATGTGCTAGGTTGGGTTCGAACTCGCGACATAAAGCTCGTCGATCGGGACCGATACCACTGGGCCACCACTGCTCAATATAGATTCAAAAGGATATAAAACAGATCAATAATTGTTTTGCCATAAAATAAAAGAAACCAGCTTAAACTACTTTTTTTATGGATGTATGTTACTCTTTTCGCAAAAAAACTACTGAACGGATATGAATGAAATTTAGCACACAGATAGTAGTTATATAACCAGCTGGTTTAAGACCAAGAATATGTTTTAATCTGTGTTTACGTATGGGATAGTTTTCGAGTTGTATATTCAACAAGTATCACCATTAAAAACACCCCATAAAAGTTTTTAGAGATGGATAATATGCTTGTAAAATTGGATTGTTTAAAAAGTAGGTAAAAGATGCCCAAAAATTTAAAAAAAAGTCCCTAAGCAAAAAAACCACCTAACAATTTAATTCGTTCCTCAGCCATCAGCCATTGATCAGCAAACAACATCACTTGGACCTAACTAATATATTGTTCCCGACATTTTCTTTTTCCCGGGATTTAATTAAAAGCAAACTTTCTAAATTCTTCCGACTTTTCCAACAGGAAACGAAGAACGCGTGTTGCTTAAATTATTTACTTTTTCTTCACTTAAATTGGTTGTCTGTGCTTAGTTTTCAGAATTAGTTTTTCATTAAGTATGGAAAAGATTTTTTTGCCTATTTTTAGAAAATCTAATTTGAACTTTGGTTCTAATTTTAAATTAAACTGGGTTTTTATTGTTTGGGAATTACTCTTGAATAAATAAATAAATTTATTGGTATTCTTGAATTAAAAAAATCAGGGATAGCTGAACAGTCTTAATCACCTTAAGATAAAAAAATACGTGTGACACTTGGGGACTGCCGCGGTAAAGCAATTACATATTATTTTTTAACAACATAATGTGCATTTTTTTTTCTTAACACTATGGTCAGCCACGTCAATTAATAGAAACGTCGAGAAAAACAAACATTGTGCCAAATTCTACCGAACTGAAACGCGATATATACGATGCTGGGTGTTAGGTTCATATAGGAATTTCTTGGTTCGGTCTATGATTAAAGCTATTCAATAGTTTAAAAAGTACATTCTACTCTACAACAAAATTCACCTCACTACAAAGTTCTACAGTGACAACGCGTAGCAAATCGATTACTTGCTACGCCGTAGCAGGCGTAGCAGTGACAGCTACGAGTGCTACGCCGTAGCCAAAATGCAATCTTTGAGTTATTGTGTTTGGTTTACCAAGACACATTTTATGCCTGGAACCATTTTTGCCGTTTGTAAGTTTTTAGACTGTATTTAAAGGCGTTCTCATGGGAAAAAGCTAGCGTACCCGAGGACAAAAGAAGGCTTCAACTTCATTTTTGTTTATTTTATCATTATTTAATATTGTACGGATGGACAAAGGTCCTTAGAATTTTCTATGCTTTACTCTTTGTTATTTTTATATTAATACTAAAACAATGTATTTGAGATTCGTGTGGTGGCAGAGACAAAGTCTACGATGGAGCGAGCTTATCCTGAAAAAATCACTTCACATTTCACTCTAACTTTGAAGAGATTCTGGTTGTTCAACGCAGGTAGTGAATTCCATCAACTAAATTATATAATTATGTAATAGTGGTTTAATATGACTGGCCTGACTGGCCTGTTGGTCTTGTGGTTAGTGAACCTGACTGCTATGCCGGAGGTCGTGGGTTCGATTCCCACCCAGGACAAGTGTCTGTGTGATGAGCACGATCATTTGATCTGTGTCTGGGTGTAATTTATCTATATATAAGTATTTAGAAATATATAAGTATGTTTATGAGTTGACTAGTACCTATAAAACAACCTCTGCTTAGCTTGGGACTAGATGGCGTTGTGTGATAGTTGTGGAATATTATTATTATTATAATATCAAATCGTTGCCTTCTAAAATACAGGGTTGCCTGGTAAAATCTTTATGCTATTAGCATCCTCCTCTATACTGCAATCTCCAACCAATTTTCCAACCACTGTGATATGATACAATCGATGCACACAGTTACTTCGGCCAACATCGGCCAACATCGTGCACATTCGGGTGCAGTCGTAATTTCTCGGCGACTGTCACGAGTTTCGGAAAGATAAAGTAAAGTTAGAGTTTCTCATTCGGAACTCATTAGCTGCACATGTTTATAGTTTACGGACATGTTGGTACTAATAAATGTTGGTATGAACGTGTTGAGTAAAATATGATGGTAGAAATAAATATGTGGACTTTGAGCTACGTTTTTCTGCGTGATTGTAGTTCAATAAAATTGAGGAGCTCGTTGCTAAATAATAGGCTAGATGCCTAAAAAAATGTAATTAGTCCGTCTTTTAGATTATTTAAAAATAAGGGACACGTATTTCTTTATTTGTAAATTAGACCAAAAATGACAACGATATAGCCGTCACAGGTAACTTAAATAGGCTAATCTTTGGTCTTTTTTGTTTTATCGAAAAAAGAAAAAATACGTGTCCAATATTTTTTTATAATCTAAAATACGGACTAAATAGAATGTAATTATTTTGACCCTGGAAACTACCCTATTATAGCCACACAGGCCGTTCTTCTGGGTTAAGACGCACTCACCGAGGTTGGTCTGTAGATTGGTAATCATCATAGCAAGTTTCCTCCATGAATCCTCCACGAAAAGCTGTTGGTCCAGGCTGTCATTTGTAGGTCTTTGAAAGAAGTTACTGTTAGTCAGAAGCTCTAAAGTCTGACAACCACTCTTGGTACCATAGGGTATCGTATTACACCCAGTAACTGGGTTGTTGAGGTCCTATATCCAACATTAAGCTACTTTAACCGACATGTTCCTTGGCAATAAGCATTTATCTCAAAGTCAAAATCGAAATCTATTTGAAAGTCGAAGTTAAAGTTGTGTGTGTACATTTCCCTATAATTTGATGATCTTTGTGAGGTTCATCCGTTTACTTCTTGAGAAAATTGCAGTATTACGATGAATTTAGTCGTGACTCAATAGTCCACATACTGCAGGTAACATCAATTTTAAACTATCTACCTTCAAACAAATCTTTCAAAAACGAAAACTTCTCGATTTATCAAACTAAATCGATTTCTAATATACAATGCACTCACGTGGCTTTATCGACTGTGTCTTTGTACGTAAAGCTTTCGTTTCCGTGTCGCCTTCCTCTTGTCTTTGAACTTTGAGAGCCATTTGTCTTACAATATTATCAGATGTATTGAGTAATATTTATTTTAGTTTTCTAAGAAATTGTTAGGAGTTTGGTTTGTCCAACAGAAAACTATAAAGCAGTTCTTTATTTATTTAATTTTTTTGCAATACTTTTTTTTTCAACTCAAACTCAAATATTTCAATTTGGCTGTTACAAGTACTTTAGAGGAAACACGCATACCATGTCATAGAATCATAAATTCGTAGACATTGTGCTCTCAAAACAGAAAAGGAAAACATCGTGAGAAAACTGGCAAGTCCTAGAACCGTCAAATTAGAAAACATGTGACATCTACCAACCCGCTCTAGCCCCGAGTGGTGGATTGCGGCCCACCCCCTCTCACAGAGAGAGGGCCTGTATTACTGCAGATGGTGGAAAGTCAAGATTAGTCGGCTGATGATGAAATACTTTAGAATTACCTATCAAAAAACTACACTCCCGATCACAAGGCATAAAAATGTAAGAGACAGATTTTCATGGTTCATAAAAGACGTGTTTGAAAAATATAACCATTTTTATCTACGCTATGTGAAGTATGGACGGCAAGTATTATAATGAGTGACTCGCCGTCCGATCATGAACCATGCACAGGTTGACGGCGCCGGCGCGTCGTGTTTCACGCGCGCCTCAAAGATCTATCAGCAAGCAGACGGGGTCGTGGGACTGTCTCATTTCCGTAACCGTAAACGTGTTCCTGGTAAAGGGCTAAGCACAAGTCTTATAGTGCTTCCCATCCCGCCCTGGGTGGGAGGATTTCAACACGATAATAAAAATCGTATGTAACCCTTTTCAGACATCGAAAGGGTTAGCAATACTTTTATTTAGTTTAACTGAAGCCGAATCATCAACACTAGTTCAATATTCGCTGTAACACCAAATCGCTGACGCTATAATGTCAGTCCCAAAAATACAAAATGAAACTGCACAGCACACAATAAACGTGGAACCGTCATTTAAATTCGCATTAACCCAAAACTAAACAAAATGGACCAAACAAACCGGAATAAATTCCTGCTGAATCTGAACCTAACAGAATTCCCTTTAAAATAAATATTGTTGGGAAAACTATACCGTTTTGAACATCGTCTGTTCGACAGTTTCGTATACCAAACACGGAACGAAATATAAAACAGTTTCGGCTAACGCCTTCGCTGGAAATCGGCCAGGCTAAAATAAATATGTATCAACCACAGCTGAATTAGGGGTCCTACATATCATCCTGAACGAACAGGCCGGTACGATTTCATATAGTTGGGCGACAAATTCAAATATAATACAAAACTAAAACTAAAATTAAAAATTTAAAGGGCGTCAAAAAACTCATCCACATTGTTGTCAATGGGGAAAGTGTCCAGAACGCTGGCAACATGGCAATGTAATGTTGTTGGATGGCAATATTTAAATATTTTACTCTTAATTTTAGTTTTTATATGTAGTATGTGTATATAGGTATTTTTAATAATATGTATAATAATCATGTTATAATTGTATATGTATAAGATCTAAATAAAAAACTAATATAATACACTTTCTACATAAAACCTCTTTTATTAATGCAAACTGTGACAAGCCAAACCGAGTCCTGTGAAAGATGCCGAACGTAGTTAGTCGATCGGCACAAGCCTAATGACATCCATCATAAATGTCAGATGTCAAAATTAAGAATTCGCTTCCAGCTTCCAGTTGCATTTTATGTTAAAACAAATGCTGCGTAACGAATGTACCTACCAACACAAACAAATCTGTAATACCCCTTATTTTTTTGGTAAAAAATGTTGGAAGCTTTCTTTTCTTTTTAAGTGAAAATTTTTGAGGGGACCAAATTTTTTGCTGATTTTGAAAAGAGAATGTTTTATTTAATCAGCTTGGTTTTGGTTTTTTCTTGAAAAGGCAAATAAAGAAAAGCGTAATATATTTTTGCGGTGTAAGGAAATGTTTGGTTTGTAATACTTTCTTTGTGGTTACACATTTTTTTGCATTGCTAGCATATATTTAGCCTTATATAAGGACAGGCTAGTTAAAGATTTCAGAGCAGATAATTTTATTGTGAATCTTACTAAAATGATACAAGAGGCCTTATCATGAGTTTTCAGTTATTCTGACGTAGAGTAAACTGGAACTTTGACATTTTCAAATTGACTTTCAAGGAAAAAAAATAGTTCCTTCTTCGCACACCAGAGGCGCTGTTCCATTTTTCCATAGAAACGCTGTAAATACTGGAAAGACGCTGTAAACTAAAATAGTGAAAATTCGTGATAAGGGTGCAGGATATTAAAATTGATCAACCTAATTATTTAGCTATTGAAAGCGGTTTCGAACGCTGCATTAACTATTGCATTAATCTGGACAAAAACTATCTTATGTGTAAGTAAAAAAATTCATCCAAACCTGTTCAGTAGTTTTTTGCGTTAATGAGTAACTACAAAATTTCTCGTATATAATAATTAGTTAATTATTAGTTAAAAGAGAAGACAAGGTGCGAAACACTACGCTGCGTTCTAAAACAGGCATGACAAATGTTGGTAGGAGAGCTGCTAGGCTGAAATGGGATTGGGCGGGTCACGTCTGTCGCATGCAAGAGGACCGCTGGGCAAAGATCTCCACCCAATGGGTGGCGGGAGATGGACGGCGTCCCCGATGCTGGCCCAGAAAAAGATGGCGAGGCAACCTAGACGTACACCATGAGAGCTGGTTCGAAGCGGCCCAGGAAAAGAGTTCCTGTAAGGAATTGGGGGAGGCCTTTGCTCAGCAGTGGGACAGTAAAGGCTATTAAAAAATAGTAACAATAAAATTAGTTGGAGTAAGATTTGTATTCACAGTAGTGGGATATACAACGAAAAATGCTACACTTTCCAGTTTGCTACCCACTCCAATTAAACCTTAAAACCGTGCACTTTTCACCACAAACAAACACAGATCATTGTTAGAGAAATTCTCTCTGAAACCAAACGTTCAATAAGAATTTACCGTCAAATAATATCATAAGCCGTTCATACATCGCGATCGTTGGACAAATCGTTCTGAAATGAGAGCTTTATTCCTCGAAATAACTCTTTCTTGACGTAGTGCGCTTATCTTTGTGGCCAAGTAATCTTGACTAATGGCCGCTCAATTCCTATGTTACTTTAATTTAGATTGATTTTTGCAGTTAAATTTTCGTGAGTTTACTAAAATATTTAGTAGTTTGTTTAATAGAATTTTATTTGGTATTTCATTGTTTGTGAAAATAAAAGATTTGGAAGAATTTGTTTGGAATAGGTACCTAGCGAAGGATATTTTAGATTATAACTAAATATACACACATCAAAAGTGTCTAGGGATCAAGCATTTTTATGCGGATTTCTTGAGATTTCTTTTCTTTCGTGTGCTTTTCTGATGAGTCTCGTTTTGGTATGAGACCGGATACAAGACGAATACGACACTGGAGAACCCCTGGACGCCAACAGCGATTAAAATCCTGCCAGGAATCCATCCTTATAGTGGTGGAACCATCATGGTATGGGCGGGTATTTGGATCGGCGGAAGAACTGAGTTGATTTGGATCAGAGGCAACCTCAACGCTCAAATTTATGCTGAGACGATTGTATCAGACGTCATCGTTCCTCTACAAGTGCAAATCGGTCCCTTATTTCAGTTAATGCATGATAATGCACGACCGCACACCGCAAGAGTTGTAAGACAGACTCTCGCCGCAGCTAACATCAATGTCCTGCCCTGGCCTGCTCAGTCGCCAGACTTGAACCCGATTGAGCATGCATGGGATATGCTACAGAGAAGAGCTCTGTCGAATATGGAGGGTATCCAGTCGCAAGAAGACCTTTTTTTGTTGTTGCAACGAACATGGGCGGCCATTCCACAGCGTGATTTGGATGAACTCATTTTGAGTATGCCAAACCGATGTTCTTGTGTTGTTAGTGTTTGCGGTAGAAACACGGATTATTAATTGTTTAAGTTACCCAATAAAATTTTAAAGAAAACTGTTATTTCAGTCTTTTTTTCGAACTTTAATGTTAGTGGTTCAAATGTCAAAAATCCCTTTATTAGGAAAATGGCAAATTTCTTTATGAATGCAAAGGTGACTTGGTTTATCGTTACTGTGACAAACGATAACACTTTATTTGATGAATCCTTAAAGAACATTTTAATTAATATCAATCAGGAGAAAAGTTATTGCAAAAATATATGTTGATCCCTAGACACTTTTGATGTGTGTATAATGAACTTTCAAATAGACTTGTCATTTTAAATGCAGCAAGATTAATATCATCCAGCCACCATCGACCATCATTTCAAATGTTTTTTTTTTCATACTGGTAAAAGTACGATTTACATTTTAAAGAATTGCCCAGTTTATGTTGTTCGCCAGTCTTTTGCGCACATTACTTTGAGCGGAGAACTTTGATGAGAGTTTGATGCCATTTTGTAGTTTATTACTCAATACGTTTATTGCATTCCACAATGTGAACTTAGGTGGTAGGTACATAAAGATACATAAAATCGTTTTGGAGCATTGTGGGCCCTGTCGGTCATAACAACATAAAAAATTAACTTAGTATAATTATTAACTTAATTATAATAAGTTAAAATTAACTTAGTATAATTATAAAATTAACTTAGTATAATTATTAACTTAATTATACTAAGTTAATTTAAGATTACTATATCAGGGAACATTTTGTACACACCACTATTGCATCAAAACTGTTATTTAGTAAAACATCTGCATTTTTGACTTATTTACCTTGAAATAAAATCAAACTAGTGCCACTATTACGTTTTACTGAAGCAATAAAAACATGAACTAAACGCCCATTGACACTAAAAACAGCAATGTCCCATGATATCCATGGGCATTATCGCCCACATCATACCAGGCTTACACAGGAACCCACATTACGAGTGAAACGACGATGAAAAGTGGGCCATTTTTATCCCCTGGGCAAAATCCGGGACATTTGTAAAAAATGCCCGCGCTTCGGACCAATGATTGTCGAATATTCGTGTAATGATAGGGCTTGAGTTGTAAGCGAGAGCGGTGCCATGAGCGATTTAGGAGGCATTAAAATAACATAAGAATTTAATGAGAATAGACAGAACATGTTAAAGTTACTTAGCAGTTTTGATAGGAAATTTTATAAACTAACTTTTTTATCCCGAGAGGTGGGGTCATCACTCACTGGACGCCTGAGGGAGGACAACGCCGTCGCGGTCGACCGCGGCGGAGGTGGTGTGACGATCTGATCATGTTCGCAGGGCAGACATGGCCAGAAATTGCCCAAAATAGAGAGGTTTGGAAGGAGAAAGAAGAGGCCTTTGCCCAGCAGTGGGACACAGAATAGGATAATAAAAAAATTGTGTTACTTTAGCTCATACTGTTTTTCAACTGAGTAAAGGCGGGGGAGGCCTCTCCAGCTTTTTATAAGATCAGCATAAATATCCGCCCTTTTCTTGCGTATCTATAATCTAGCCAGCTTTTTCTCAGCCCAAAATAAAACGTAATAAAAATCGGAAAAAGTCCTGAAAACTTCATATCGGAAGATTTAATACTCAATCACCTACGCGTAAGATTTATTTTAATGTTCCACCTGCGTTTCGCATCATATATAAATTGGCAGTCAATATAATTTTGTCCCTAGGGCTAACTATCCAGGATAATTCTACCGGACTTACATAAGACTAACTCATAAAGGATCTTAATGCCCTAGTATAATTCTAATCTTAACAGTATCAAACCCTAAACCTAAATTAACTTTGATGGCCTACAATTAAAACTTCGTCCATTCAAAGTCCCCGCTCCCGCCACCGCCTATAACTCAGGCCAACGGACATTCTACAGCGGCCATAGACGGGTCAACTCGAGTAATGTCACGTGAAATGAGTGTAGTAGGACCCTTCCGATTCTGTAGGGATGGGACACGGATGTGTGGCAATATGTCGTTAGTTTTGTTTGTTATTGTTGTTTTAGAATGTTAGTTTCACGTTTACCGTTAAGTTAAGGTTGCCAGATCCAGTCACTGTAGGTACTGTTGAGTACCTACAGTGACTGGAATCAACGATTCTTGTTTTTAAAAGTAGTGCCTCTTTTCGCCTTTAATTTTAAAAGTTAATTAATGTATTTTTAAAGTTAATTAACTATTTGCATAAATGACTTTACACAAATAAAGAAACAAATTATGTTTTGTCATATCTATAGATGTGCGATATTTATCGCAAATAGTATCAATTACAACAAATTGAGATTAATGATTCCCAATCATCATGAAACAAATAGATTTTAATGAAAAAGCACCTATATTGATTCGTTGTGTTTTAATGTGTGTGATTTGTGGGCGCTATGATAAAATAGGAGTTCATTTAAAATACCTAATTATTACATGCTGAAACGTTTCATATTTTCACATTCCATTAAACGGATTATCGGAAACAAAATAAACATAAAGCGATAAGTGGCTTACAACGAAAAAGGTAAAAATATGAATTGAACTGAATTGATTTTTTTTTTTTTGGGACAAACCCACCACACTATTCCCAACCACTGCAACTCCTGAAAGCCAGAATCAACAGTGGCAACCACCAGAAAAGCGCCGAGACAATTAAGCTCGACGTGTCCCGGAGAATGAATTTACCTGTCTTGGATCCTGCAACGAAATTAATCAGAAAAGAATAGTGGAGGAGTAGGAAAAAATATATGTTCCCACTTCCCTCCATGCAAGCAGGAGACAGAACAGAACAAGGTCAATAGGCACAAAGGGATATTACAACTGGGAGAAGCCCAGTTGCCTAGCACCACGGGTAAAATGACTAATATTAATGGGTCCTAAATTGTGAGCTGTTATACTCGTATTTGATTCCAATAATAGTTATGGGTATGGCAAAAACGCTTAATTGATTATTTATTTTTAAGTAATTAGTGGCCTAACGGTAACGAGAACAGGCTCTAAGCTACCGACAGTCAAGGCTCCAGAGAAAGTAACCTCCCAACAATGCGCGCAGTGTCAAAAAGTAAAAATATATTTTAAAAAATGTAGTACGCTAGCATTGGGAACAGGGTCCGGGCTACCGGAGGTCAGGGTTCCTGATAGAGGAACCTAACAATGCGCCGGGGCCCAGAAGTACTGCCTTATAATATTTTTTTCTTTTTTTCGAAACACATCGTCTTCTCACATGTTATTTTGCCTCCGGCAACGAATATTTATTTTCTTTATTTAGTTCAATATTTGATTACGTTGATGTTATTATGGCAAATTAAACGTTAGGTATTTTGATAAATAAATTATTATGTTTTTTTCCTTTATAAAGTTTCGTAATTATGTGTATCTATTTTCTAATTTAGCTCGTGGAATGGAAAATTATTTAATTTATTCGACATAAGTGTATACTTTTTTAAGGTGGTTTAACTCCCACCCAGGGCAGAGCGGAAGCAACTGTCAGACTCATTCTGACTAAAATCCACGGTTTCTTTCAATAGCCTTTACGTTCCGGTGTCACGGTAATTCGTCAGTGCCGCGACCGACATGTGTTAAGTTTATCAACATAATCAATTCAAAAACACAAACATAAAACATTTCTACGCCCATACCAAATTTATCGATATCGACAAACTCCAATTTTCCCATCCCTAACCATCTACGTATCCCACGTCTGATGACGCTCATAACGCCACCTCGCGTGTAATGACGGTACCTCCATTACTGGCCCGTGACGTCACTGCCATGAATACTTCAGTTGTAGCCTATCGGCCATTTGGTCAAGTTTTTGGACTTCAATGTGGGTGGAACAGGTTAATTTTCTTTGGCTTTTCGTATTTCTGTGTATATGTACCTTCATTTATATCCTACGTGTTGAAATAATATTATTCTATCTTTACGCCAGTACGCTGATAATTCGAGATACATTTATTCGGTTATGTATGCGATGTTCGAAAATACCAGTAGTGTGGTCTCTTCACTGATGTATGTAGGATCAGAAATGTTTAACTAGCCTTTAGGGAGAATATTAGGACAGCAATGGTTGGCAGTTATGATTATGAATACTTCACATATCGACCATGGCTTTTTGTCCTGCTTTGAGACTACGATTTGGGTAGGGCAGGTTATCTCTCCTTAGACTATTTATTTAATCATTTACCAAGTTGTATTTTTTTTATTTATACAAGTGCGCCTATCATTACAGGCTTCACCTAAAGCATTAGTGTTGTAGAATGAGAAGTCATTCAAAGGTAAGTAGTGTAAAATGTCACATGTCCTATAGTTCTTAAAACAGGTATTTATTTGATTTATAATAATATGTGTTTAGTCAGGTTTGACTTTTCCGTTTTTGTAAACAGCAATATGAATATCAGTCTTTGTGACAAAAATACCCCAATCGTGATAGCAATTGCGTGATACCCCATTTTTAGGGTTCCGTAGTCAACAAGGAACCCTTATAGTTTCGCCATGTCCGTCCGTCCGTCCGTCCGCAGTTTAGCTCAGAGACGCACAGTACTAGAGAGCTGTAATTTGGTGTAAATATGCGGATTTATTGTGCCGAAAAAGTGGTAAAATAAAATCTCGTAAAATATTTTTTTTTAGGGTACCTCCAGTACTTACACGTAAAGTGAGGATTTTTTTTTCTCGCGTACCCCTTAGTGTGGGGTATCATTAAATAGGCCTTTAAAAAATAATGATAGTTTCCATTAACAATTTTTTGATAAAAAAATTCGTTTGTGAAATATTAAGCTTTAAAGTGCTAAATTTTGCTCGATTCGAGTGTCCCCCCCCTCTACCAGCTAAACGGTTATGTTTGGGGGTGTGAAAAAATTCACAATAGTAGTATATATAACGAAGATTAAAAGAAAATTATCATGACTAAGTAGGCTTTACAACTTTACGAGTAATAGTCGACCAACTTATAAAATGTACTTGATATCATATTTTCTTAAACAAAATGTATCGGAGACAACTGCAAATGTAAGTTTGTCAACTTTATTTTTACAGCTTTTATAGGTATGTTTTTTGGGGATAGATAGGTTTTTATCGTCAACTATTTTTAACTAAATTCAAAAAAAAGGAGGAGGTTCTAAATTCTTTGTAATCATTTTTCTAATGTATTTTCCCCGATTTCTCAAAGACTCCTGAACCGATTTTAAAAATTCTTCTTTTTAAAATTAAATTCAGCGAATCAGTTTAGTTAGTTCGCATAAGTATTTTGATGGGCAACTACGGAACCCTACACTGTGCGTGGCCCGACACGCACTTGGCCGGTTTTTTTTAAATTAAATTTTAGCAGTTTCATTGAAATCTTATGAGATTTTTTTTGCTAAATAGGATCTAAAAGCAGCTAGCCAATGATATTTTAGTAAACAGATACTCGTATGTTATGAGCGCGCAAAACGTGAAGACCAGAAAATGTCCTACGTGTAACAATTGCAAGTCTATGATGCCGAGGAGCAGGGTATTGATGACGCGTGGCGCTGTTTTTTTATCTTGCTGTCACTTTTTTTCTTGTTGCGTTTTATCAAACTATCTTTTTTACTTGTAGTGAAATGTAAAGTGTGAATAAAAAAGTGTGTATGTGTGCTGCCGCTCGGCTCGGAACAATTTTCTGTTGTTTTGTAAGTGTATAATAACGTATCTGTATATAAGAATATCATTGGAGCTAACGTTCAATAATTAATTTCTCAATTATCAAAAATTATAAGAATTTGAAAATCAAAAACATTTTCTATTTTTTCAACAACACTTTTTAACTAACGTTATCATTATCTGTACAGCTACTTAAACGACACAACTTTTCCACTTCTACCCCTGCCCACCCAATAACCCCTGTCCTTTAAATTCAAACCTCTGTGAAACAGGGTCGTGAAGTTGTAACGGTGTCCCGTTGTTACAATCACCCCTGTTAGGGCACCCATTGCCTTGTGGTTTTAGACCTCTGCCCTAGGGTGGGAACTATGTCACATCGATGTCGATAGTCTTGTAAGTACAACACTATCAGTGTTTATGCTAATGAGATAGTTTGAAAATGGAAATCGTTAGTTGATTTATGGTTTATGAAACATTGATTTTTTTTTCTATAAACGTAAAGGTATCTTAATTAAAAGTGAGGCCAATCTTTTGTAATTTTTGATAACGAACGAAACTAAAAAAAAAAAACTGCCAAATTCTATCAACTGGTACTTCTACTGTGTTTCCAACTAAAATATTCAATAATAAACACAAATCAAATCAAAAAATAAAAACAGTTCAAAAAAAAGTATGGTGCTACAGTCCCAGTCACAAGACATAAAAACTGTGAAATTACCGTAGATGCCCATTTCAAGGAGTGGAGAACTGGGCATCGAATCCAGTCTTCATGCACAAGAATTCACGCTAGCAACCACAAGTCCACGTGACCTAGTGACTAGAAAATAACCTTATTATTCTCTATCTGAGTAAAGACATTTCAAAGTCATATTGCAAGATTAAACGCAAAACATCTACTAAGATATTATGAAGACACCTAGAAAGTTCATTTCCTTTTCCATTATCGCAATACATATATGTAGAAATTCTAGATCTCTGATAGTTTCTTGTGCAGACACAAATATTTTATGAGACAAATGTGTCTTATGTACGTGAAGGTGAGTTATGTATTTACTACGTGACGCAGACTTAGGCTGAGTGCAGACTAGAGTTACGACAATTTTTTCTTGACTGAAGTTTTCATGGAGATACGCACATTTCAAAGAATACCTATTATAATAGAAAAAGTTGTTTACAAGAATTGGATGCCGAGATGTCTGACTAACATCTGTGGGCTTCCCTTCAATTATTGGCCTGTTGGTCTAGTGGTTAGTGACCCTGACTGCTATGCCGGGGATGCCCGGGTCGACGGCGCGTTGTGTTCCACGCGCGCCTCAAAGATCACGGGACTCTAGAGGGCCAAAGCCTGCAGGGGTCACGGGACTTATCTCATTACCGTGACCCGAAACATAAAGGCCTATTGAAGGACACCGTGGATTTTAGTCAGTACGAGTCTGACAGTCCCTCTCGCCCTACCCGGGGTGGGAGGACTCATTTGATGATTTTCCCACGCTAAAAAAAAAGACTGCGGTTACTGTAATATGCGCGCAGCTTTATACGGGAATGGTTTACGTGATGCTATGACATTGGAAATAGGTCAAAGATGAGGCTTTTCCAGATAGATTTTGATGGAAATTCAGGTCAACAATTTTTTGTTAGATGTTACTATCAGATAGAGAGAAAGGTGATGGCTAAATAATAACTTCATGTTAAAAGTCTGCACGTGAAATTCCGTGGATGGGTGGCCATCTTTTTTATGGTTTTTTTTTTTTAATGAAAACGTTGCGTCTCTATACTAGTTTCTTCTGTGTCCTGGGTGCATTTGTAGACATAAAAACTCACATACACAAATACCCAGACCTGGAACAACTTCTTGTAGATCATACAAATATTTGTTCCGTGCGGGAAGCGAATCCGGGACACGCTGCACAGCAGTTCAAACGCTCATCCACTGCGCTAAGGGGTTGTTAACTGGTAGTTCAGCTACCGGTTAAGGTGTTGAGGTCAGGAAAGCAGTTTGCTACTTTTTATTAATACTTGAATCTTATGAATTTGTTTAGACTTGTAGTGAAAGAAATGCTACTACATGTTACTTATCTATGCATACATACATAAGCTTATGTTTTTTTTGCCCATGAGAGTAGACAGACATGAAAAACACTTCACCTGCTACTATTTTTACTTCATAAACTTGAAGTCCCAAAATGAAAAGCTTTCTAAATAATCTAGAGTAACTATTTTCATTCCCAGTTATATTTCTCGAGACTAAAGCTCGCAAAATTCTCACATACTAAAATTTTATAGTCTTGCCACTCGAATTATATCAGAACCGAAATAAAATTCTAAAATTATTGCCCTAATATAAAAATATCGTCTGACATGAAATATAAACAGAGAATATTGTTTATTTTCACAAGAAATTATCACGTATAAAAGGAAAGTTTGCTAAAAAATTAGGTTAAGGCATTTCAGTTTCATAATTAGTGTAGGTTTATAAAATAAAACGTAAATGATAAAATGTCTCATGCATTTATTATAAGCTAGGTAAGAATTTTCAGAGCAGTGGTGGCCTAATGGCATCGGCATCAACCTACGAGTGGGTTCGAACACTACCTCGCGCATTTTTTTTTTTTTTTTTTTTTTGTTAGCCTGTTCTGTCCCACTCCTGGGCAAAGGCCTCCCTCCACTCCTTCCACTTCTCGCGAGCTCGTGCGTCCTCCTTCCACCTCGCGCATTACATTGTTTAATTTATTTCATCACCACTGCTCTCAAAACGGTAAAGGACAACATCGTGAGGAAATAGGCATGTGACAACTACCAACTCGCACTGGGCTCGCGTGTTGGAATATGGCCCACTACCTCTCACGAAGAGGAGGCCTGTGTCCCAGCAGTGGGAACATTATGGACTGATGACAATGAAGAATTTCCTTAATTATGTATATTATTATAAACTCATAGGGTTCTTCTCCGGCCAGGTAAAAATTGGCAGATATCATATACAAAAAGCTTGAATTTTATAGTAGGCCACAATAAAGCCTGTTCCATACAGGAACTAGTATGCCTAACCACTACACCAACTAGTATGCCTTCTAAGTTCAAATTCTTTTACTTAACAAATAGGTCTTACATTTCCAAACCATTATAATTTTAACACAAAAATAATTATGTCCTTACTTAATAAAAATCTTAAATGTCATGAATAAACCCACAAAAAATAAATAATAAAATAAAAAATAATAACAGCAACCATCCGCTATAAATCCATCGCGTGGCCCCCTGAATCACTTTAGCGCTATCGTGTGAAACACAATGTATCATAACCATTGTAGGTCTTGTTCCGGCGAGCAACTTCCTGGACACAGCCAACCGGCAATGTATAGTGTATACAGCGAATAAATCGAGCGGCTAAAAGTGCATTTTTCTCCGTACAGGCGTGATATGTAGGACATTTCCTTCCTCTACGCAGTTGGGTAAAGTGTTCTGTGTTTGTTTTTGCGTATAATATGTCTTGTTTTTAGTGTAATGAGGAATTGGTATGTATTTTATGTTTTCTCGGATTTTGTTCGATCTTTTCTTGGCTTTATTCTTTAAAACAAAAGATCTTTAAAAGCTTCGTGAAATCTGCGTCCGGTTAAACTGGAAGCTGATTTCAACATTTCTGGAAAGTGCTAGAAGAGAATAGTTATAAATTCCACTAGATAACCACTGGTTGAAAACATAGTTTTCCTCGATTCGATAAAACTGTTTTCCTATCACAGAAAACGCAGAATAAACAAAAAAAAAAACCGGCCAAGTGCGTGTCGGGCCACGCACAGTGTAGGGTTCCGTAGATGCCCATCAAAAAACTTTAAATGCGAACTAACTAAACTGATTCGCTGAATTTAATTTTAAATAGAAAAATTTTCAAAATCGGTTCAGAAGTCTTTGAGAAATCGGGGAAAATACATTTAAAAAAAAGATTACGACGAATTTAGAACCTCCTCCTTTTTTGAAGTTAGTTAAAAATAGTTGCCGATAAAAACCTACCTATCCCCAAAAAACATACCGTAAGAACATACGTATTAAAACTGTAAAAATTAAGTTGACAAACTTACATTTGCAGTTGAAGAGGATGTTCTCCGATACATTAGAAAATATGTTATCCAAGTACATTTTATAAGTTGGTCGACTATTACTCGAAAAGTTGTAAAGCCTACTTAGTCATGATAATTTTCTTTTAAACTTCGTTATATATACTACTATTGTGAATTTTTTCACACCCCCAAACATAACCGTTTAGCTGGTAGAGGGGGGGGGGGGCACTCGAGTCAAGCAAAATTTAGCACTTTAAAGCTTAATATTTCACAAAAGAATTTTTTTATCAAAAATTTTTAATGGAAACTCACATTATTTTTTAAAGACCTATTTAATGATACCCCACACTAAGGGGTACGCGAGAACGAAAAAAAACATTGCCACTTTACGTGTACAGGAGGTACCCTAAAAAAAAATATTTTACGAGATTTTATTTTACCACTTTTTTGGCACAATAAATCCGTATATTTACACCAAATTACAGCTCTCTAGTACTGTGCGTCTCTGAGCTAAACTGCGGACAGACGGACGGACGGACGGACATGGCGAAACTATAAGGGTTCCTTGTTGACTACGGAACCCTAAAAAATGAAACAGCATAATTATTTAAAATCAGACAAGTTTACGTCATTGTATTATTGGTTTAGACAAAGTTGTCTCTCTACATCTCATATTTCAACCACGTTTTGAGATACAAATCTCGGATGCACAATCACCTGAATTTCAGCCCACCTGTAGCCTGTAGGCCATGCAAATATTTGTTTCGTGCTGGATTACCGTCGAACCTGTGTCCCGTGATAGGAAAGCCTGCCAGTCAGTCACTGCTCACATGTGTAAGTAATCTAAGTTTTGCATATACATGGATTTATGCAAAACTGCTGACGTAACTTCACGGTTGTATTTTCTTGAAGCGACAGACAGAGATGTTAAGATTTTCTATGTTTCAATAGAAAAAATAAGAGCATGTACCGGGTCTGTTGAAAACAAATAACCGTGACTCTGGAACGTAGAGGTATTGAAGGAACACCGTGAATATAAGTTAGTACGAGTCTGACAGTCCGTTCTGTTAACGCTGACTGTCAGACTGACAGTCCGTTCCGATTCACCCTCGCTGGAAGGCGATTCGGTGATTTTAACACGAAAAAAGAGCCAATACGGTGAAGCATCATGTCCAGTGTTGAATCTCCTGCGTTGAAAGTGTATTGAGCTCGTCCTCTTAAAATGCCGAGATGTTTGTATTTGTAAGTTTCAGAAAACGCACCCATGAAACAAATTTTCTAGGGTTGTTTTTTGTTTTACGTGGTAAAATTATCAAAATGAGGCACCTGGCCTACCCAAATGACCTACCCAAGGCAGGACGGGAGGGACTGTGAGACCTCATCATCATCATCATCAGCCGGAAGACGTCCACTGCTGAACATAGGCCTCCTCCTTAGACCGCCACGCCGAACGACAATTTGCCACTTGCATCCATCGGTTTCCGCGACCCTCACGATGTCGTCGGTCCACCACCACTGTGAGAGCTATACTGACTAAAATCCACGGTGTCCTTCATTAGCCTTTTCGTCCTGGTGCCACGGTTACTCTATAGTCTTTACACCGCGGCAGGATTTGTCGCTATAAGGAGAACCCCATCAGAATTCCTAGTGTGCGGTAACATTTTATAGTAGGAAGAAGATAGATAGTGTAACTGCTAATTAGAGGCCTGTAATCTATTTCTAGCTAACATCAAAATTAGATACCCACCTAATGAATTTAGTAACACGGCAATAATAGTTCCAATTTAGACCTTACATCACTTCAAACAAGAGTTAACATGCCTGTTACCTACATAATGAGAGTTCATTATAAAGCAACACGGCAATAAGGTCATGTACAAACCCACCAAACCGTTGTCTTCACAACAAAGCAAGCCGAGCGGTAACATCAAAGGTTTATAAGCCCTTTGATTTTCGCCGCGGCCTAATGAAAGTGTTAAATACACTCAGTGTTATTTAGACAGTGTTTTGACGGCACATTGTTAACTGGGGATTAATTTAGTTAATTTATTTTAGGTAGGTACTGTTATTAGAAGTTAATACGTGCGTTAATTATGCTGATCAGGATATGTATATGCATAATTAATAATAATATTAATTATGTTATTATGTCAATAACGGATAGAAAGGGGTATGGAAATTAATAATATCCCACAATATTCCACAACAATCACACAACGCCATCTAGTCCCAAGCTAAGCAGAGCTTGTGTTATGGGTACTAGAAAGCTGATTAACATACTTATATATTTCTAAATACATGAATATTAGAGATAATACACCCAGACACAGAACAAATGTTCATGCTCATTACACAAACATTAGTCCTGGGTGGGACTGGGAATCGAACCCACGACCTCCAGCATAGCAGTCAGGATCACTAACCACTAGACCAACAGGCATGTCAGCCTAGACGACTTGTATAGCTCCGTCTCTTTCACTCACTAGATAGTTTCAAGCCAGTATTTAAGACGTCATTAAGTTTGCCTTCTGAATTCCCTTTTGTTAGTCGTGAAAGGTTACTCATAGTCTCAACATTATCGAACCATCAAAGAATACTCTTTCAAAGTAACTAACACAGTTTTAAGTTGGTTATAAAAAAAAACAATTTTACACATCACAACCAATACTTTTTAAAGCTAGATGAGGTCGGTGTTTCGTACCTGACTACTCTGAAAAGAAACATCCGAAACAAACTCAGAGGTCACAGTCAATTTAAAGTCCAGACATTGTTTTGTTCAGGTCATACGAGCACCATGCGGGTGTCGTACGTACAAATCCATATAACAGTATTGAAAACTATGGTAGTTACTATTCTACCAGGGTATAGTTTTAACACAATAACCCAGCTGCACGATATTTTTCAAACCTAGTTCACAAAAGTCCAGCGACAAAGTTAGTCTACCGCTCGTGCAGGTTAGTGATGAATGTGAACGTCTACCATTCTGCCGACCGGTAGACAGTCTACCAGGTATGCGGGCGTGCAGTCAGCGACGTTTTAATTCACCACCCGAATGCCGCGGTGCTTTTCAGCTTCTACCAATATTTCCTGAATAAACTTGTATAATGTTTTTTAGAGGAGACGATTCGATGGGACGATATGTCGTTGGGTACGATAGGGCAAAATAGAAGTTTGATTTTTTTGTTGTATTGTTTTGTCCCAATCTTGAATTCAATACTTTTTTTTATCGTGGTAAAATCATCAAATGAGTCACCCCACCTGGGTCAGGAGGGACTGTCAGACTCGTACTGACTAAAATCCACGGTGTCCTTCGAGAGCCCTTTATGTTCCGGGGTCACGGTAATGAGATATGTAAGTCCCGCGATCACGGCAGGCTTTGGCCCTCTAGAGGTGGGCCCTGTCATCATGCTGACGCTCTTTGAGGCGCGCGTTTCGGGCAGCGAGTCGCCCATTACTTAGATAATTATGTTAGTTACGATGGAGATATTTACTTTGTAAACAACATTTCTGGCTAAAAATACAGAGTGCTCGTATTTGACATAGGTCTCCTTCAAGCATTAAGAATGCTGAGCAAAAGGTTCTGGGTTTGATTCACAGGTTAGGCAAAATATCACTGAGGTTTTCAATTACAAATTTGTCAGCCGCGAAATAAGAATTTATGCCCGATTGATAGCAAAAGACTCGCCCATATTACTCAAGACTATGAATATGAAGTATGTACTCATAAATTTCAAACTGTTCGGAGATTGAAGAAGTGATGTTAAGTTTTATTAATATTCTTTACACTTCCATTGGTATTACACTAATCGTAAGGACTAAAAAGCCCCACAGAGCGGCAACAGCATCAAAAAGTTTCTTTGAAAGAGGAGCAGAATTAAAAACAGCTATTCCCTTTAAAAATATGTCCTTTTACGGATTACTCGCGGGTAAAAGAAACATGCCGCTGCCGTGTTTCTTTTGCTTTTATGCCGACTCAATCTTTTAGCAAGTGGTAATTTTGTTTCGGGAAAATATTCGTTCATAATAATATCTTTTTTTTTTGCTTCCTTTCTTTCTTGGGTTTTAT
The DNA here is from genome assembly GCA_036375495.1 of Agrotis segetum. Taxonomy (NCBI): domain Eukaryota; kingdom Metazoa; phylum Arthropoda; class Insecta; order Lepidoptera; family Noctuidae; genus Agrotis; species Agrotis segetum. Next base: position 842,302 of record JAQSVV010000222.1, on the reverse strand, counting down.
TTTGGCGGCGGTGAAAATGTGTTTGGGTTTGTGAATTTGGAATCTTCGTGTTTATGTAGATAATGTCTGGACTGAATAAGGCGTCTAAGGTTTTCATTGGTAGGTATTTGTTTCTTGACAGTTTTGTTAGTTACGTATAATAAGTTAATTATATACAAGTATCTTATCACTAATTTTCTAACCTTCATCACTTTTGTCTTCGGTTTGAGTGCTAGTATTTTAGAATTATTCCCGTTGGATCCCACAAAAATGATAAATGTATTCCCATTGAATCCCATACCAAAAAATAACGTTTTATTTCCGTTGAATCCCAAAAACTATTCCTGTTGCTTTAAAAAATCTGAATGTGAGTACTTTCAACGACAAAATTGCTTTTTTTTGTAAAATTCATAAATTAGTAACAGAGAATAAATCTTTAAAATAAAGGTTACACTTTTCTTCTGATATCTACACAAATGATGTCATAACGTGGGATTGAACGGGAATTAAATACGGGATTCACCGCGAATACAAAAAAAAATGGGATCCAAAAGTGGGATTCAACGAGAATAAATCGTATTCTATATGGTGTAAGACTAGTTGTCAGGTACGGAGTATCTGACTTTCCGGAGCGACTATCAAAAATCTATAAATCGCCAAAGATTTAACACAAAAATGAAAATCGCCGTAACTGCTACGATTTAATCATGCAATTGACGACACGGTTGGCGCAGTTGCTGAGCGATCGAGCGATGTGCAGCGTGTCGCGGGTTCGATCCCCGCACGGAACAAATATACGTATGATCTGTAAGTTGTTGTTCCGGATCTGGGTGTCTGTGTTTGTGAGTTTCTATGTTTGTAAACGCACCCACGATACAGAAAGGAATTCCTAGTGTGACTTACGTCGTCGTGGCGAGCGTGTTTTGTTTTTCATCTACCCGTAGATAACCTCACGTTTTATGTCATAAGGCATAGGTGGTAAAGATGATTTTCAATTGTAGTTCATCAGAAAGCTCGCTTAGACTGAAATGACTACCTGCATGATATTTATAACTATGCCACGAAACCCTTGTAAAACAATGATAAATAATAACGAACATTTTTAATAACAGAACCCTTGCCGGTACTTAATGATGCCTACCTTACACACTCAGTGTTGCCAACCCCAAAACTTGCAACCCCATCAATATTTAAATCATAAGTGCGTATAAAAATGCCTCTGCCGTGTAAAACGTGTACATTGACAGGCTCATTATACTTTAAAATGGCGTCCAGCACTTCACACGGCATTTTATGACGATATAACCCTTATTTTACTAATTTTTACACGAAAACATGTAGGTACCCTTAGTGAGTATATACTAAATTGATATACACCAGACAGAGCCATAGAGTATGAAAATTGTGTAGAAGTGGCACTCATGTTGGGGTGATTGTGACTGTATCGTTGATCAAGTAGTCACGAACATGAAGTCTTTGTCAATCCCCAGGTTTACTATCAGAAATTTTGGTAGTAGTAGAGCGCAACAGTTCAGATCTATAACTGGTTGATAGTTGTAGATGCCCCCCTAGCCAAGTCACAACAAGTCACAAACGATTATCGTAAACGCTCGGTACTCCCCAATAGATTTTCAACTTTATAGCCTAGACTCCAAAGTCGAAAATCAATTTAAGATTTCTGAGCGTTACTGACAGGAAAGATGGAAAACGATAAGCAATCTTCACTAGATCTTCAACGTTACACCCAAGTACGTAAAGTTGAATATCTATTAGAGCCTACTCAGCGTTTGCATTTATTGTTATTACATGGCTACAGGGCCAGTAGTACATAAAAAGTCTAAAAGTGTCGTCTAGAATCAACCCTGCCTCAGACTTTTAGAATGACAGGCTTGGGTTTATTCTATTTATTGATAGCCGTTTAATGTTGGTTCGTAAAGTTCTGACTGTACTTTTCTTACGACTCAAGATCCGTAGGCATTCCGAATACGTTCCACATAAGGGTTGGACCTCATCTGGCATCACGGAATCGCCTTTTTCCGTCACCCTTTCTCTTTCTGTCGCTTAGAACTGCCATTTGCTAGACCGCGACAATGCGATAGCGCGCGGCCGCCTCAAGGATTTCGCCACATGCTATCGCATTATGCTTTCTGTCTCGGTCTGGCAAATGGCAGTTCTAAGCGACAGAATGAGAAAGGGCGACGGAAAACGGCGATTCCGTGCTGCCAGATGAGTTCCAACCCTAAAGACACATCTACGCACACTCATCACATTCGTCTATGACGCAACCTAAGCTGAATTTTATTATAACCCTCCATTGTCCATGTCACACTTCAAACTACTGGGGGTCGGTTCGACCCCTCGTAATCCTTTTCACAATAAAAGCGAGACCATTTTAGGCTATTCTCTGCAGGTTGATATTTATACCATTATGTACGAAATTTTACGAAATTGCCTTGTTATATAAATTGGTGATTTATCTTAGAGGGTTTCTGGGCTGGCCATGTGTTTGTAATGTGCCCGACGTGTTAATTGAAAATGGTTTAAGAAAATATTTCGGACATTATTTTAAAATGTTCGGAGTTGTTGTAAGCAATCAATGTGAAATTTTCGCTTTGTATGCTTTGTTTTAATAATTAAAATGGAATATTCCAGTTAATAAATTGGAATATTCAAATTAAATGTAGTACTTTATGATGATTTACTTTAGGTGATTATGTTTTTTTCTTTTATTCGACGTGACAATAGAGTGATTAATTTGTGAAAGGTTGTTGATTCATTTAGTATTAAAACATTACACATTCATGATTTAGTCAGCCAATGATTCGAATTAAGCTGTGTAAAATAACGAGTGTTTTATTTTAAACAAAATTTTCCACAAAATGTTAAGTAACAATAGGAACGTTTTTACAAATAAAAAAGAAAAAAAAACTTAAAAAGATTTCAAACATTCTTTTGAATAGAAACAAAATTTATTTAGCAGAATTAAAATGTTCTGCCAATCTTACTTAACAACCCCAAAAAACAAGAAAAATCAAACAATCTTAATAATTAACGAAATTATTCTTCAAAGAACAAAATATTAATTAAAAATCAAAACGCCTTTGAAATTAAGACATTCGGATTTAAAAAGAAACAAAGGAAAAGAAAATCTTTTTCACTTCATTAAATGAAACCAATATTAGTTCAGGATCTTTACAATTAATTAGATTTCACGTTTCGCTTGGTATTCTGGGGGTTGGAGGACCTTTCAATTAGCTACATGTTCAATTGTTTCAGTGACAGTCCAGAAAGCAAATAGACAAGCAACTTAACTATTTCATTGCGTAAGTTTTGTAAGGATGCATGAATGGATATATTTGATATTGTATACTATTTGAAACCCCAGAAACAAGCAAGTTCATTTATAAAAGAATTATGTTATTAGAATCTAAAATTATGTATTTATGGGATTCGAATATAGCATAATAATGATATCCTGGGAACATTATTTTATCACAAATTATTTTAAAAAGGTAACAAAAAACATTATTTGCAAACGACATTTCAAAAATCAAAAGTCAGTAAGTAATTTGTCAGCACTTTTTGCACAAGTCGGTTCGAAAGCGTCAATCCTTCGACACTTCCTAGTGTTTTAGCTGGGAAGAAAAAGTGGCGGAAAAAACTCCCCAGCAACACATCTATATCGGTTACAAAATATAATTTTATACAGTATCTTGAACTATAAAAATGGAATACCTACACGTCACACTCGTAATGGCTCTACGAATTCGATCAAACCCCTCGAGGGAAAGAGAGTTAAAAACCAATCATAATTTATGCTGGGTTTGACATTTACATTAAATTATTATAATAATGTATATGAATCATAAAAGATTCAAAGAACCCCACATTTTACAACAAACCTGTTTGGTGACATAAATAAGTATCCAAAGGCAAAATTAACGCTACAAGATTTCAAAGATTTTAGCAAAATGGCCGGCGGGTCTATTCGACCCGTCTCTCTCTTAGTAACCCTAATATGGCCGGCGGCGTTTGAGTGTTACACTCCGAATTAAAAAGGAGACAGCAAGTGTAGGGTTAAGTCTGTTTCTAATGTATCTTTATAGTAGCAACGTCCCTTGAGGGGGTATCAGAAAATAAGAATTATTTAGTAGAGAGATGGAAAGAATAATAATTCAAAGTGGATATAAAGAAAGATGATTTTGTTTCGTCATGTCAGGCTAGACGTAGAAAAAACTTTCTAGAGCCTTTTAAAGACTTCTAAAGAATTTTTTTCACACAAAACACGTCTTTTATGATTGACTAGCTGTCTGGTGGCATGATTTTCATATTATATCAAAAAATTAAATTGCCCTAGTCATACAGTGAAGCAAAAAAGTGCTTACATTGAAAATTCACACATTTCGCATAATAATATGTAGATACGATTATTATTATCACTATGATTGAACGAGAGTAACATTTTCAGATGTAATAAATGTTACTGAAAGTAATTTTCAGGCTTTTCTGCGAATTTGCAAAGAAACTTATAATTCAGAGACGCGTGTTATGTTATAATGTTTTGACTGTAGCGTAATATTGCTACAATAAAATATTTTTTAAGATTACTGATGCATGCTGGCTATTGCCAGTGGCTTTAAATTATTCTTTATTACGGTATCCTATGTGTTATTCCAGACTGAATTTATCTCTTAGCCAGATAATAATAAAATAACAATAATATTCCACAACTATCACACAACGTCACCTAGTCCCAAGCTAAGCAGAGCTTCTGTTATGGGTACTAGACACCTCTAGCAAAGAGGAGGCGTCCCCGCAGTGGAAATAATTATAAGGCTGATTATTATTTTAATCTTTAGTGCAGACATAAAAAGAAGCTTACTATGGACTCTCCAAACATAGGGCTTCGTTGGTCATTAAGTTTTTAATTAAAATCAACAATACTGATCAGAATCTCAATCGTATTTCTATGTAAATCTGTAAGGTTTTAAGAAGAGAGTGTTAATTGAATATTGATGAAGTTTTGAAATTCAATGAGGTTTTTTTTTTATTTTGTAGTGGGTAATAAAAGATTATTTTGATGATTATGGAAGGTTTCAGTGTTTTGTTAAAGTTCAAAGAGATTACATTAATTTGAAAGAATTACAGAAACAGTGGAATTTTCTGTAGTTTTGCAGTATTTCTCGGAGACTTAAGTGAGATTCCAAGAGAACTTAAAACACGTAGTGGGAAGCGGTCGCCTCCTTCTGCGAAGCGGCGATGCTCGCGAAGGAGAAGGCGGGCCGCGAGAGGGAGAGGACAGCGTCCTCCCTCTGCCCCAACCGCAGTGGTAGACGCCCGCGGCGTCGGACATCGGCAGACGATCTCCGGCCACCGTAGGCGCGGGCATGCGGACAGCGAGTAAGGGCAACTCGCTGTGCTCAAAGAGCGTCAGCAACACGACGGGGCGGGCTCTCAGAGGGAAAATGCCTGCCGGGGTCGCGGGACTTATTTCCTTACCGTGACCCCGGAACATGCTAATGAAGGACACCGTGGATTTTAGTCAGTACAAGTCTGACAGTCCCACAAACAGGGTGGGAGGACTCATTTGATGAATTTACCACGCTAAAAAAAAAAGAAAATTAAAACAGGAATAAAAAAAACCAAACCAACTAAGAAAACGTTTTTAAAGATATCGCCAGGCGTTTATTCGACTCTTCAGGTGACCTGAGGGCTGGCCTATTCCTAGGTCAACGTGGCAACGTGGCAATGCTGCCAACGTTCTGGGCACTGTTCCCGTTGACAGCGATGTGAACGTATTCTTTGACGCCCTTTGAATTTTCTCTTTTATTTATTTATTTTAATTTTTCCTGTACTTATTGCTAGTAAGTTTTTATTTATTGTTTGTACAAATGATTAGCAGTCAATAAAACTCACAACATAAAAAAATAAAACATTTTAAGCCATTTCTATGCTTTTATTTCATCTTATTCACAAAAAAATACAAGGATTGAACTAAGAACCTCCTTTTTTAAGTCGGTTAACAAGGTCAACCAAAGATTTATTTTTGATATTTTTGTCAAAATCCTTTACATAGTCAAGCTTTACCAACAAGAAAAGCATTTGAAGCAAACACAAACTCCATCTTTTGTTTCCAAATACAAGATCCGCCGAAAAATCAACACAAAGTATCGTATTTGTTTGCAAATACGTCGGTTTCATATTTAGATAGTCGGCGAAGAATGGACGATATTTTGTTTTCGTTTAGTCAACAATAGCTCCTGTGAATTTTGGATATGAGCTTCAAGTTTTGAATTGTTCGTATGTACTATGGGTGACCTAAGTATTATAAAGTGTGTTTATAAAGGGTCACTTAGAATATCTTCCGAATTGACATAATATACGCTATCGAATAGGTACCATATTGTCATGTCAATTGTCATGTCAATTACATTGTCAACCCGTTGCAGACACATAAAATACAGTAAAAGCATTTGCAACTCATTTATTATCTCAGGATGGACATTTATCGTCACCCCTGAAGGGCTATTTTGGTCCCACAGAGCCTTTAGAAAATAATCCGTCGTCCGGTAACAGATACTGAGTGTATCCACTCAACTAATTTCCGGTACACACTCTATTTACCGACTCCGGAGGAAACAATACCTCTCCATAAATAACAGGAGGGAAAATATCCTGAAATCTTCGGAAAAACCTATCGTCAACGGCAAAAGTATCAAATAAAGTATAGAACGGCCATTTGTTTCATAGAAAAGACGTATGCTGTAAGGAGGGAGGGGGATGTAAGATATTTTGTGGCCTGTGATAGAAGGGGACGGAGAATGTGGCACCTCAGTGAATCGAGTGGCCCGAGGCGGGACAAACGCAATATCCTAGGGAACCTAACGGCTGCTAGAGATGGGAAAAGTCGATATTTTTTATTCTTAAATGTATACTTTTATTTTAATAAAACCTTTGAAAACGACTTTACCAAAGATTGACGATAGATATTTAATTTTAATAAGGAAATACTCTCGGGGATAAAAGGGATATCTAAATTCTGGTCATATACTCGTAGATAGCGAGATTTGACAACGTAGGTGACGACTGCATAAAAAGTTTTGCATTAATTACGTGTTATTTTTTTTGGCCACGTTTTACGCCAAAATATGGGCAATATTTTGGCGTAAAACGTGGCCCACGTTTTGTTTTTTTAATCAACGTTATAATAGCTGATTAAGAAAAAAAACCAATTATCTTGTCTAGGATTTAGTTCTCAAATAATGTGAATCGATTTCCATCTCCGCCTGACAAAAGTAATTATAATAATTATGATTTATTTCTTAGATGAATATTTCTTTCACTGAAACAATTCTAAGAGGCTAAGTTTTAAATCAATTAATTTTCCAAGTTAATAAATTGTTTTGTTTACAAACCATAATAAAAATTGATTACGGCCACATTTATCAATTACTAACAATTAAACAAAGTTTCGATTGCCGAAATGGACACCATTATCAAACTTTGGCGTCGTTAATTATTTTAATTTACGTTTATTGCACAAATATTTCGTGATATTTTAACAATAATGCTTGAAATATTATGAGTTAATAAAATATAAAGTATCGTAGCGTTCTGTATTGTTATTTTTATTTTGGAAAAAGTTGCGTATTATATAGAAAAAATCGATTAAGAACGATTAGCTTCCCACAAGATTTAATAAACCATTATTATCTAATATATTTAACATTAAAATTACTACTGTTTTTTTTTAATTCAATATTTATGTTTCTTATTTGATAAAAACATTAAAAAATGCTTTTTCAAATGAAAGAGGATTAGAATATCAGATAAATTTTGGGTTTTATCTAACAAACTGACAAGTAGACTTCCGACATAGATCAGGAAAAGGTCCGAATTCAACCCTTTTGATATTGATCAAGTTGTTAGATGTTTAATATTGTAAAAGGGTTTTTAATCTTTTCCGGTTTATTTTAAAACTTAGCATTTTAATCCATATAATATATATTTCTATTGAATTTGTAAATTAGTATTTTAGTATACATTATTAATACATAATTAAAATCTAAAAATAAGCACTAATTTTAGTTAGTTCATAATTCCGTAAAAGAATATAGAAAGATTGTTTAAATCAACCAGGTATTGCAATACGAGCAATCAGGAAACAGGATTCTTCTGGGTAAGCTCACTCCATCGTATTCTATATCACATCGTAACTCATAATAGAAAAAAAAGCTCGGTTTAAAATCAAACGATTACAAAAAAAAAAGAAATGAAGTAACGCAATTTTTGGCTTATAAAATAAAATGCCAGCGATACGAAGAAGAATAAAATAATCCATCTGAAGTCGATATTTACCGTTGCACCTCGACAAAAAATATCGACACTTTCCCCTCACTAGTCCGCCATCCGGCCGTCTGATTGGCTGTCATGTTGACACAACTTATGAGCGTGATATGTCGTCCACTTACTTACAACACACGGTTCCACCGAACACTTACTATTAGAAGTTAGTTATTGTTGCTCGGGACAAGGAGAATTGTGGAGCTTGTAATGACTTTAGGTTTTAGAAGTGGAAAAAACCTGATAAGTCCAGTCAAATCAAATTATTGTTCAGCTTCGGAGTTTTTCCCCTTCTTGATAATTATAATTTAAACTAGCACTTTGCCCGCGACTTCGTCTGCGCGTATTTCTAATTTCGAACTCAGTAAATTTAATTCCAGCTCACCCTCCTTATAGGATACTTTTGGAAAATCTCTAGTAGTTTCAGGGCCTATTCAATACAAACAAACAAAAATACGCTAGGGGTTAATTAAAAAAAAATACATTAAATACGTATTCTTTATTCGATTGAGAGATAATTTATGCCCAGTTTAGAATTTATCGAAGCAAGCAGTACTTTTCAAAATTTAGGGGGTGATTTTCGAAAAACCCAAATATGGAGGGTAGTTTTGAAAAAAAAATAGTGTCCATCTTTTTTATTTACTTATACTCACATTCGTACCAAGTTTCAAGTTTATAAACCCAAAGAATAAGATTTTGCATACAAAGGTTTTCACCCCTTTTCACCCCCTTAGAGGTAGATTTTCGCAAAATCCTTTCTTAATGCTTACTTACATTATAAACTGCAAGTATTATCCAAAATTCAGGTTTCTACGTTTAGTGGTTTAATATCATCCCCTTTAAACTTGAATACCCCTTTTCACCAACTTGGGGAGTTGATTTTCGAAAAATCCAAAAACACGTGTTTGATTAATTCTTATCTAGTATATAAATACTGATTTTCAAATTCATCAGCTCATGCGTTATGTTTTTTCCATACAAACTTTAACAACCCCTAGATTACCAATGGAGGGTAGTTTAGAAAAAATAATGGTTCAAATCTTATTTATTTACTTTTGTTCTCATTCGTGGTAAGTTTCAAGTTTATAAACCCAAGGAATAAGATTTTTCATACAAACGTTTTCACCCCTTTTCACCCCCTTAGAGGAGGATTTTCGCAAAATCCCGTCTTATTGCCAATCTTTATGGTAAATTGCAAATGCTGTCCAAAATTCAAGTTTCTGCGTTTAGCGGTTTCGGCTGTAGTCGTGTCAAAAGAAAAACCCCTGTTCTTTTATATATATAGATTATTATTATATTATTATTATTAGCCTGAATTGTCCCACTGCTGGGCAAAGGCCTCCCTCCATTCCTTCCAATGTTCGCGACTTTGCACCACCTCTTTCCAATTCTCAAGGAAGACATCCAGTTCAGCAATTTAAATTGAATAATTTTAAAAGTTAATGAATTACTTTTTTATCTTTTATTTACCTGGCTGATGATGAATCGAGATAATTAAAATTTCATCATAAATTTGATATAAAAAATACCTAAAAAAATCACAAAAATACCTAACAAATCGTCTGCATTTCAACAAGTTTTTTTTTTTTAAACTGTCACTCTATAATTTTGTTGCTAAAATATTAATATAATATTTACTAATCTAGGTACTTACTGTAGGTATGAAAGTCGGTGATCTGCACCGTGTTACAGTCCTCTCCGACCTGTAGGTAGGTGATCTCACAGCGGTAGACCCCCTCATCTTCAGGCTTCACGTCGTTGATCACCAGCTCAGCGTATGTCGTGTTTTTGGAGTATGATATTGTTACTCTGTGGACAAAGAGAGAAGAAGGGAGTTTAGAAAGGGTTCTAAAGGTAGTGTGTTTTAGCTAGGACTTAGATTTCATGTTCTTATGTGAAACTAGCTCTTGTAACTGCAATACGACCCTTATATAAAGGAGAGTTGATGTTTTGACATTGACAGTTCTTTTAAACAAGCGTTCAACAATTGTTTATCTTTTTTGTGGTAACACGGGTAATTTTTCTTTTGTCACGTTAAACATAATTGACAAACATACGACGCTTCAAGTGACAATTTCAAATAACATCAATAAATAAAAACGTTCAAATCTATTGGTAATCTCATGTCAGTCACATGAATCGTACGTAAATCTTAAAAATATTGATAAAGCCGTTTTTGACAGATACGGATTGGAACGAAATATTGGAAATTGGCCTTTAAGCTTGAGGTTTTGCTGCGATACAATTTACTTAAAATTCCTTTGAGAATATCAACATTTATTTTGTGTTTTTACATAGTTGTGGATATAATTTTTAGTCAGATCTGTGATGGATTGATCGTGATAAAATGGCGCAGTGGCTGAATAGTCGAATGGTTTGCTGCGTGCCACAAGTTCAATACTCACATGGAACAAATATTCTTCTAATCTACAGTTTGTATTTAATTGTTCCGAGTCTGGATTTTTGTGTCTTATGTGAGTTTCAGGATACAGGAGAAATTTATAGAGCCAGGCAAAGTTAAAAAAAAATCAAAGTTTCTCTTAGTTAGATGATAAAAAACTTAAATAAAAAAGGTAAGATATAGCAAATTAAGCACAAAAATCACCATTACAACCCTTTCTCTAAACGAGCGAGTCACGTCCAAAAACAGGCGAATCTGGAAACTTCATTGCGTTCAGAAACGAACTAACTAAGAGTATTTACGTTTTTTTCGTCGAAAATCCTTCGGCTAATGGCATGAGGGTGATGCTGCATGTTTCAGAACGAGTCTTTAATTAAGTAGACTGTCCACTAGATTGATAGGTCTGTGCTCGGGGACTGTGGGAATGAATTGGTTTTTAGTTGCGATGAAATTCGGGTTTCAGAGATCTTTTTTTGGTAAGTTTGTTCTGGAGTAAATGGGAAATATTACGTATTCATTTATTTTTGTCTCTTTCTACAGTGCGGCGTTGCATGCCGAATTATAACATTCGACCAAGTGTTAAATTGTGTACATGTCATTACGTAAAAAAGTCAAAAGTTTTGTTATAAAGATCAAGTGACAAAATGTCCATACGACAAAAAGTGAAAATGATTTTATATCTACAAATTAAATTGACAATTTTCAAGGACAAAATTAGTTCTTACTTCGCACACTAGTGGCGCTGTTCCATTTTTTCATACAAAACGCTGTAAATACTGGAAAGACGCTGTAAAGTAAAAGATTAAAAATTCGTGCTAAAGGTACTGATTATGTGTCGATACAGAAAAACCGCGGGTGTCGTATATGTGTTGAAATTGGAATCGTTGAAGTTTTAACTCTTTCCAGACACCCGCGGTTTGTTTTAATTAATCAGGACCAAACCACTTTCAGAGGAATTTCTAACGAAAAAACCCTTGAAACGACTGTAGGAATCTTCAATTAATTAGTCTAGTCATCATCTGCCTAGCCTTTTCCCAACAATATTGGGGTCGGCTTCCAGTCGAACCAGATTCAGCTGGATATCAGTATTTTACATGGAGCGACTGCCTGTCGGACCTCCACAACCCAGTAACTGGGTAATACGATACCCCATGGTAAGACTTGTTGTCAGACTTTAGAGCTTCTGACGAACATTAACGACTGTCAAAGATCTACAAATGCCAGCCGGGACCAACGGCTTTACGTGCTTTCCGAGGCACGGAGGAAACTCGCTATGACAGATGGTCACCCATCCACAGACCAACCTCGGCAAGCGCGGCTTAACCCGGAAGATCGGCCTGTGCGGCTGTGATTATTTAGCCACGAGCTCCTCAATTAATTAATAATTAATTAGTCTAGTACCACTTCTTAAAATTCCAGTTCGTTTTGAAACTAATTCTAATCCAAATTTAAATGTTCAATGTAAAGACGATTATGATGCCAAAAATATTTTGACGATTTCTAGAATATAACTGAAACATTTAATTTTAGAAACGGCTGAAGCATGAGTAGTAAAACATTCTAAATGTCAAGTAAATAAAATATTATTAATACGAAATATTTCGTGGAAAGTTTCAGGATACATTTCAATTTTGGTATTTCGGAGTTATTTTGATTATTATGCTGGCAGCATATTCTAGAAATAATGTTAACTTTAATATACGGATGGCAAAGACTAAAACGTTTTATTAATCACTAATTCAGTGGTATGGATCCCGACTTACGAGTAGGAGCAGTGGTGGCCCAGTGGTATCGATCCCGAGGTCCCTAGGTCGTGGGTTCGAACCCCGCCAGGCGCATTACTTTGTGTAATTTATTCCATCACCACTGCTCTCAAAACGGCGAAGGAAAACATCGTGAGAAAACCGGCATGTCCTAGAACCAAACATTCGAAGTCATGTGACATCCACCAATCCGCACTGGGCCCGCGTGGTGCATTATGGCCACTCCCTTTCAGAGAGAGAAGGCCTGTCTCCCAGTAGTGGGAACACTATAGGCTGATGATGGTGATGGAGACGCTTAAAAGAAGAAAAAATCTTCCAATCAAGACACGAGACGAGACACAAGACACATTAGGTCTATATTCTGTGCGTGTGTTTGAAAATCAATAGAAGCTAGCTAAAAGGCGGTTGTTCGTAGACTAATGTCATTATAGAGCCGCCACTAATCAACCAAACAGGTTGGAACAGTGTTGAAGACTGAACGTGCGTCACTGTTCTATGCATTGTGGGAGTAATGAAGCTCCATTGGTTTTTGTGTGCTTATGTTAGGAGGAGGTTGTGAACGAGTTTAGGTTGTGCTAACTGAATACCAGCGCTGTGTGTCTTTCGCCCAGCAAATGCTGAGTTGGTAACTCTTTTGATTTGCTCAACATAATTCTTATTGTTTATTTTTAGTTGTAGTTTTTTATTACTATTTCTGTGTTCAATATCAAATAAATGTTTTTCTATTGTCAAACAGACAGGCGAAGCAAATGCGATCCGAAGCGTTTTTATTCATTTGTAATCTATAGAATTGTTTGAATCCAGTCACATAGAAAAGCTTTCGCTTTTCTATGTGACTGGATTCAAACAATTCCATACATTACAAACAAAAGCGCTTCGCTTCGCGTTCGCCACGTCTGTCTGTTTAATAATAGCTTAAGGGTGCTCACACATCTATCGACGCGGAATCGGCTTTTTGCGTCGCCCTTTCTCTTTCTGTCGCTTAGAACTGCCATTTGCTAGACCGAAACAGAAAGCATAATGCGATCGGACGCGGCGGAATCCTCGAGGCGGCCGCGTGCTATCGCATTGTCTCAGTCTAGCAAATGGCAGTTCTAAGCGACAGAAAGAGAAAGGGCGACGGAAAAATCCGATACTCCGTACTTTCCCATTCCATACCGTACTTTTTACCAATTCGAAACAAAAACAGACTGGCCAAACCGAATGACGAAGATTTACTCCCACCACGACCGTCCAGATAACACAGTTTAATCCCATTTTTCAATCTTGGACAATAAATTACACAAATAAATTGTCCTGTACCTGCAGAAAATAAAGTGGAACTAAAAAAAATGGCTTCCTTTGCCGACGGCTGGCTAATTTGTCGACGCCAGCAACACTGGGTCGCTTAGAATCGGTTTTTTAATTGTTGGATGGCCAGGACTTTCTGTATTGTCTATTCATTTATAGGTCTGTGGAATTATTGTGTTGTTGAAGATAGTTATGCTCATGATTATTAACTATCGGTTAACTAGTTTTATCTCGTTTACTTATTGCTATTTGTATGTTGCCGAGAGGTCAGAGTTAAAAATAATTGTACCTTAACTGACTAAACTCAACCCTGAAATGCCACTATTTTTCTTTCGTAATACTATGATTAAAACATTATTGGACATTCAGGTGAACCACGGGCAAAAATAATTTCCCGTGGTACACCTAGGTGAACCAAGCGGGTGGACCACGGTGGCAATAACGGTTTCAGCGTGTGGTATTAGAATTCGTAGATAAAAAAACACCATCTAGTTTTAAAACGTTTTAAAATGACCGTTTTTTTACACAGTTTATCTTGTTTATACTCATATTATTATATAGTCGCCTGGATATTAAAGTCGAAAGGTATCGGAGACTTCCGTCGCGTTGTGTACAAAGCGGCCTAAGCCTTTATTTAAAACCTTTTTCTTTATAAAAGTATGTGTTCTTTAATTTTTAGTACTCTGACGGACTTACTAGTTATCAACTTATTGAGGCCGTCAACTAACTTGTTTAACCATAGCCTTCTCCAAACTAACTCTCCAACCAATTACATTATAAACAGTTCCAATAATCCCAGTTATTACGCGACAATAGTACAGTGCACCACACAATGCTTGCAACATTAACTGCGGCAAACTTTCCATTGTTGTTCGCACAATGCTCGCAACTAATGCTACACCTGTGTCGCTGACTGTACCTACTATGAATAATTTATACCGTTACATTTGAATTTGTTGCTGTTGACTTTAACTTCGCTGTAATTTTATTGTTGAGTTAGTTCGTGGATTGAAATAGAGCTTGTTTTTGAGTGCAATGGCACTATTTTACTATCCAGACGGGATATTTAGTGATACTATCAGTGATAGCGATAATCGGATGGTGAAAATTATGGCGGGTAGATTTATGATATTACTATAACTATGAAATTAAATGTTATGAAAAATATGTACCTAGTTTTAATTCCGCGACAAAAATCCAGGCTTGTTGCAGGATGGAATCCCACCCTAAGCAATCATGCATATGCATATGCAGCAAAGGAAACATGCATATGCACAAGTGCAAGAAATAGAAAAACATGCCATACAATTAACCTGAGGATGCCCCGTGGAGGGTCGAAACACGTGTCGAGTATAGGTTTGATTGCATGGCATGTTTTTCTATTTCTTGCACTTGTGTATATGCATGTTTTTAACACTACATATTTTCCATAACATTTAATGTCATGGATTTCCGCAAAGTAACGCCTGATTCTTAGACCCGACAGGCGTTCAGCCCTTATGGGGGCGCTAATGAACATGACGCGCCGTGGCGTTGCCTCGACTCACCGCCCGCAAGTCCACGCATTCATGCTAGCATAATATCAGTCGAAAATGAGTGAGGAGATTATTTAGGCGCACTTTTGCTGCAAAGGCTAATACTATGGATGCCCTCATAGGAAACCTGCCTACACTGCCTGTATAGCCTTTCATGCCCCATGTTACTTAAAACATCTCTATTTACTTGTTTATAAATGCTATCTTTTCCCGTCAAGGAAAACTTCTAAAGAAAATAAGAAAACTAAGAAAATATACCCCACCTTCAATAGTGAGCTAATAAACAAAATACTTTTAAAACTTTATTAAAAACCTGAAGTCGTAAACTCGAAACTTCCTTTCTAAAAGTCGGTATATTTTAAAAAGTTAAAGATAGCTAGTTTATGGTGCTTTTAAGGGGATGAGCTCAAAGTTTATGGTAATAGAAGGGTAGGGCTAGTACTCATTAAAGGGAGGGCTAATGTCTAGACTGAGTGTGGCTTTCTAGATTTAATGGTGTCTAGTTTATGGGGAAAATGAATTAACTAATTACTTTTTATGAATCTGATATCTTAATTGCTCTTGACCGTTCCCAAATGTTTTTTGTTGAAAGTTATTGCCAGAAGAGCTATGGGAAAAAAAAATACCGTGGTACTACCAAGAGATCTAGTAGTACCACGGGAAATTTTTACCTGTGGTACTCGGTACGGTTACCACGACTTCAGACATAGCAGTCAGGGTCACTAACCACTAGACCAACAGGCCAGTTAAAGTCAAAAAATCCTTTAAATTAATTTTAGATATTTAGTCTTTTATGTACACCGTGACTTTTAAGTCGTCTTACAAAAGCAGCCCAGTTCATATATCCAATGACTAGAACAGGTTTATAATTAAAAAATAGGTATTTATTTGAGAGATTTGAAAAATTTATTAATAAAATTCTTATTATGCGTGTTGTAAACACTCTTATCTCATAGAAAATTGGAATAGAATAATGTGCTCGACTATTGCGCTGGGTAGGTGTACGCTACAGCTTGATACGCACACATTTTAACAGAGTGTTTCATATTTCTAATGTACCTATTTATTATTAATGATATTTATTATTAACGATTAAAAGAAAAACTCGCGTAGAGTTATTTTAGGTCGGATACATTAAGTGGACCACTTTTGTAAAACGACTAAAAAGTCACAGTGTATTTCCTTGATCTATGCATTTCTTATTCGTATGTATAGTGTACTCTTACACAGAGTCCTTTCATCAATTCGTAAGCACAATTTTACTAGAAAATTCAAATTCTTAAAACAGAATTATCGAGCAGTAAAGTTCCACACAGGCAACTAATTTTTCTAACATAAAACTTATCCACTTAACTTCAATAAAAACAGCTTTTCATAACCACCCACTAACCCCAGTTAGTTGTAACCACAGCTTATTGTTTAACCAACAGTTACGAGCGACCAGTAATAGTTACCGTTAACTACTTTAATGTGCTCTCAATGTACTTCCAACGAGTTTTATATTGTGGCGTTTTTAGTTCAGCCTTTTTTATACTGGGTTGTTATTTAAAATGTGGGGCATATAGTTTTTATGTGGATGGTTATAAGAGAAGGTAAAGACTAGAAAAGCAAAAGAAGAGAATATTTGCTTCGTGTGGGGTTTGAACCCGTGATACCCTCCACAGCAGTCAAACACTCAATCACTGCGCCAACTATGCTGCTAATTTTATGTAAAAAAAAACTTTGCCCCACACTTTCTTCTTGTATCGTGGGTGCGTTTACAAACATAGAAACTCACATACACAAACACTCAGACCCGAAACATCTACTTGCAGTTCATACAAATATCTGTTCCGTACGGGGATCGAACCCGCGACACACTGTGCAGCAAGCGGTTGCTCAGTCGTGTAATAGCTTCATATATTATTTTCAATAACTCTTCATCTTATTTTCGAACGTATTGCCTTCAGAATAAACACAATTCTACTTTGGCACATTAATAAACTCAAGCGCCATCTGCACCTAATTCCGTCGAGTAACCAACCAATCACAGCCCTCGAAACCAAAATCCAAAATGGCGGCTAGAACGTAATCCAGGATGGGCAGGTGTTCCGCGCGCTGGCGAGACCGCACGATCGCTCTGACTGACAACATAGTTTGTTAGCCACCGCAGACACCCACACTACTTATGTTTGAGACAGTAAACATAGTTGAGAAATTACTTTATTTTGGTTTTTGTAAAGGAATTTTATTAATTTATTGTCAACTTCTATGAGAATTTGACTCAAATCAACCTATTTATTTCAAGTAGGGTTACTGTGGGCAAGGCCTTTTTTTATCAACAAAATGTTGTGCGTTGCCTAGAAGGTACGCTATCGTAGCGCTACAGCAGCTACGCTAAAGTACTACGCCGTAGCAAGACTCCAGCTACGCCGTAGCTGACATCGTGCTACGGAGTAGCACTCGAAAGAATCGAGTGTTTTTTTTTTTGACACCTAGGTTTTTAACAGTCTTTTCCTCTCTACGTATGGAGTGACTCATTTGATCATTTACACTAAAAAAAAAAAGAATGCGTAAAGCTGAAAATTTGGGTTATTTGAATTCGTCACAAAAATTCGTCACATTTATTTTACTGGGGATATTCAAATCGGTCACAAAGTGAATGGAATTCGTCACATTATTTAAAAACTATCTTCACTATAAGTTTAGTTATAGTAAAATTCACCTCTTAAAAAACCTGTCACCAAAACTTGCATTCACTTTTACCCCCCACACCCATATAATACGTAAATCCCGCGGCTCCAGCCATCACTCAGCTCAGCACACAGTTAGTTACACGCCGCAGACACCGCGCTACATCACCCGCCTTGCGGCTTTGTTTATGTTAGTGACATTTTCACGAGGCGCTTGTATTGTTGGTTACGTTAGGAATTAGAGCTGAAAATAATTTTAACTATTACTTGCGGCGGCCTGCGACGTCGTCAGAGTGAATGCGTTGAAAAAGTAAAGGCTCGTTCCCCGTAGGTGATACAATGATAATATGTAGCCTGTTTATGTGTTGACCCAACTTCTTCATAATATTCGTGCCAAATCTGAAGTAAGTCCACTTAAGACTTTCAGCCTCCCCAAAATAGTGAAATGTTAATATTCGATTGGTAAAATTTGACAGATTCGGATGGGTTGTCGGAGCACGTGGTGGCCCAGTGGTGTCGGTCCCGACTTACGAGTTGTAGGTCGTGGGTTCGAATCCCGGCAGGCGCATTACTTTGTGTAATTTATTTCATCACCACTGCTCTCAAAACGACGAAGGAAAACATCGTGAGGAAACCGGCATGTCCTAGAACCAAAAATTCGAAGACATGTGACATCCACCAATCCGCACTGGGCCCGCGTGGTGGATTATGGCCCATTCCCTCTCACACAGAGGAGGCCTGTGTCCCAGCAGTGGGAACATAATAGGCTGATGATGATGATGGATGGGTTGTTGGTGTTTGTACAATCGACAAAGTTGAATCATGGCGCACCATAAGCTTATTTTTCCTACAGACATTCAAATACAATTAGGTCCACATTCGCGTAAACATACATATCCATAGTAACGACTTTGATCTTTGTCAATTTGACGGATGCAAACGATTTATTTTCAAAATGGGTCATGATTCAACTTTGTCGATTGTACGTACAAAATACTCGAAAGACAGTTTAAATGTAACATTTCAGATCTAAAACACAACGTAATAACTTTAATCACATAAACACTGTTTGCGAAATATGCAATCAAAGCATATCACAGTTAGATCTACCGGAATACCATTCAATTTACAATATAGTGTAATTCTCTCTCCGTTCAATATGGCTGTCGAGTTTGCAATATCAATATATTTAATTGAAACAGTTATCTTTGCGGACCTACGTATTTCAGAGCTAGGTATTTCGAATCTGGTAGATTGAAATTGTTTCAGATATTCACCTCAATGACTTTCATGCAACTGGTTGTGCTCACCTTTGCATATCTATGAACTAGATTAATGTTAGTGGATATTTGGAACTTCTGATTGGTTGAAATCAATAAACTAGTCTTCATAGACAACGTGTAACGTTAAAAGCGCAAAACCTCTCGTGGGGTAATCAGCCCATTACTCGACAATGTTTGTTCTAAGACTCCTGCGAATTCCCAAAAAAAAAAAAAAACATACTAGGCCCGATCAATTTCATTTTGCAGGAAAAACCATTTTTTTTGCGAATTTCCAAAAGTTGGAACAAACATTACTCATTAACATAGGCTGAGTTACCCCACGAGAGGTTTCGCGCTTTTAACTTTACACGTTGTATAACGAATAGATGTTCGTATGTGTCAAAATTCTGCCCAATTACATAATACGGCACATAACGAAATTATTACATAAAACCTACCTACAGAGAGCAGTGCCATGACTAAGTGCTATTTAATTATGAACTCTGTGTACATCAACACAGAGGAGCATCTCTTATGCCCAATTTCACTACAACTTGGTGATACTTAAAATAAGATCTGTAAATTGTGTGAATCTTTTTGATCTCGCTCGTTGCCTAGTATTGATGAAAATAACTCCATCAAATCATCTTAAACTTACATAATTACAACAACAAACTAACAACTCAATTGTCTTCTAAAAATAACTAATTCTAACTTTATCCAAACATACCAAAATATCTCACTTTGATACAATATAAACAAACAACCAAAGCTTATCAAAATACGCTCTATGACATAGTTGGAAACAATCGAGTGTTTCCGTAAACCTTCGTATGCCTTCGTGAGCATTCGGGCGATTTCGTGCACCATCGGAGCGAAAAGACGCCATTGAAGAAAACTATTGGCTGTATATTGAGACGGGGTTACCAGCATAAGAGTTTTGGAGGATTATTGGGTATTATTTTATGGTGAACTCGTTGTGATTTATATCAGAATTTAACGTTCTGGCGGGCTGAGACACAAGTCACATCTATATCAATCTATAATAGAGTAAGTAGCTGTATTACACCACGCAGGCTACTGAATTTCATAATATGGCTTCGAATGTCAGTATTCAGATAAATGCTTTAAGCATTTAAAATCGTTTTTATTTTAATAAAAAAAAAAAAATTAAAACTTAGTTTATACTGAGGCCCTAGCACGACTTTTCACGTTTTGTGACGTAGAGTGAATGGGAACTTTGATGTTATTATGACGAAAAAAAAGTTCGTACGTACATTAGAGGCATTTCTTATAAACTATACAATAAAAGCCGTTAGTACTTTAAGTACGCTGTGATTGATTCCATATTTTAACAACATCGCACTTAAACATTTCTTTTTTCATTACAAATTATTTTACCTCACAAATGCACTTTTACCACAACACAAAAAAAACAATTCAATAAAAATATGAAGTCGCAAAGTAAGGAACAATTACAGGCCATCCTTTCCGGGGTAATTTTATATTCGCAGTTGGCAACAATGCTTCTTTTTTCACAAAAAGGTAAAGTCCATTTGTGGAGCCGCGATGAACTTTTATAATGCCTTTGGAAACTGTAATATGAGGGTAGGTATCATACTTAAATGTCAGTTATGGTTCTCACAGCATTAAAAGATTTTTTCAAGGTTAGGGAAAAGTTTAAATGAGTATGGCAATCTTTGTTGAGCTTTTTGATTTTTACTTTTGAAGTTGTGTTTGTTTTTTGTTCAATTTATGTTGAATTTCTCTATGATAACGAAGAAGTTATTGGGTTATGGAAGTCAGTCGCTCCATGTCCAATGATAAAAGAGGATTTACATTAAAAATTGAAAAGAGTATGCATGGATGGTTTGTGTATGTTGAGAAAATGAAAGAAAGGTATAAAAATAAAAGGTTTATAAGACAGATAAGAGTATAAAAACTGAACTGGTTGACACTAGAAGACAGAAAATATAAGACAGAATGATAGACTGCTTTAAAAAAAAAGGTCATTTGCATAATACATAGGTACTCACTACCGAAGTGTATGTATAACCAATACCCTTAGCACGAGTTTTCAGTATTTGAGACGTAAAGTAAACTGAAACTTTAACAATTTCAAATTGACAATTTTCAAGGAAAAATTAGTTCTTTCTTCGCACACCGAGACGCTGTTCCATTTTTTCATACAAGAAACGCTGTAAATACTGGAAAGACGCTGTACAGTAAAAGAGTAAAAATTCGTGATAAGGGTACAGGTGTATGGACGGGCTATGCGCACTTCGGTACCGCGTGGTAGAAAACAGCCCCTCTCTCATAAAAAGAGACCTGTGACCCAGCAGTGCGAACATTATAGAAAACCCGTAATTCATTAATTTCTAGAGATAAACCTATTTCGGCAAGCAATATGCACTGTGACCACAATAGGAACGACATGATGACCGCAAGCCAATCCTCTCGCCCCGATTACAGGTGTACGTCATTGACCACCATTTCGTACAACCAGAACGAAACACTAAAGCCTTGACAGGTAAATAACTTCATGCCAGTAATTCTCGCAGATTTAGGCAGATAAACCTCAGATGTAGCTGAAAATCAGTATTTTACATGGAGAGACTGTCTATCGGACCTCCACCATCCAGTAACTGGGTTATAATACGTAAAACCTATGGTGAATCTGGTTGTCAGACTTTTAGCGCTTCTGACTAATAGAAACGACTGTCAAAGATCTATAAATGACATCCGGGACCAACGGCTTTACGTGCTTTCAGAGGCACGGAAGAAAGTCCCTATGATAGATGGTCACCCATCTTCAGACCAATCTCGGCAAGCGCGGTTTAACTCGGAAGATCGGCCGGTACGGCTGTTATTATTTACCCACGAGCTCTTACATTTTGTGTTAAATAATTTCACCATTAAGTAGTGAAACGAATCGACCAAAAATTTTGAATGTGTGACTGCTTGAAAATTTCGATTACTCTGCCCAACCAGGGAATTGAACGCAGAACCTAAAACACAGACGTAGCTTTAAATTTATAAGGCAAAGAAGTTTCTTTGATTAATTTAGTATTTTGGTGCCAAAATTATTCGAAACCCAACTATCTATTCTCATTAACCGACTTTATGAAAAGTCGAAGTTGCTAATTCGTAACCATCATTTTTCTTCCCTTTTGCGTTGCATGACTGCGGTACCCTGCTTGGACATTCCCGCGATCCCCTACTACCTCTCCTAAAAGAAAAAAAACTGCGTAAAACAGATTAATAGCGCCTCACATATTGGCTAACCACGGTTTTATAGAAAACACTAAAATAACATTACGAGCGGAAATAAT
Organism: Agrotis segetum; assembly: GCA_036375495.1. NCBI lineage: Eukaryota > Metazoa > Arthropoda > Insecta > Lepidoptera > Noctuidae > Agrotis > Agrotis segetum. The sequence continues at coordinate 819,725 of JAQSVV010000222.1, read as the reverse complement.
TTCCCTGATCCATAGGATTTTTATACCATGAGCGGTTTATGGCATTTTTCTCGTTAAAACTAAATCTTAATGTCCGCAAAACGTGGGATGTGTGGTAAAACTATTGTTATTTTCGGTTTTATGTCCTTATGGGGATATGGTCACAGTAGTGTTACGGGGTAGCGTGTGTGTTTGAGCGCTTTTGTTGTATATGTGGACAAAGTATTTTTTTTCAAATATGAATCCTACTTCCCAAAAAAAGTGATGTACAACATATCTTTCATGAGGCATCGACTCGACTAAAAGAAACAGACAAAAGTCTGTTTTTTTTTAGAAATCGGTTTCTTTTTTTCCAAAAGTATTTTATTTTACCCTATGCATAGATACGCAAAAACATTGCCAATGATTGTCTGTCATAAATTGAATAGTTTTCTCGATTTCTTGAAGATTGTTAGACCCGTCATTAGTCCCTGCCTTGACTTCTGACTGAAACTGAATCAGGCCTGAAGAATGGAGATTGCCTAGAGAACGTTATTCGAGTACTCATTAGCATCACATTTCTCATTACCATGTGGTGATAGCGAGTGATTGAATCTTATATTTCCATAGAATCATATATCGAATCTTGAGCACTGATGGCCCAGTGGTATCGGCTCTGACTTACGAGATGTAGGTCATGAGTTCGAACCCAGCCAGGCACATACATCGTGTAATTTATTTCATCACCAGACTGCTCTCAAAACGGTGAAGGAAAACATCATAAGGAAACCAGCATGCCCTAGAGCCTAACTTTCTATGACATGTGACATTCACTAACCTGCCAGCGTGGTGGATTATGGCCCCTCTAGAAGAGAAGGAGATCTGTGTCCCAGGGAACATTTAAAGAATGTAATAACATAATAATAATAATATTCCACAACTATCACACAACGCCATCTAGTCCCAAGCTAAGCAGAGCTTGTGTTATGGATACTAGACAACTGATAAACATACTTATATATCTAAATACATACATATTATAGATAAATTACACCCAGACACAGAACAAATGATCGTGCTCATCACACAAACATTTGTCCTGGGTGGGAATCGAACCCACGACCTCCAGCATAGCAGTCAGGGTCACTAACCACTAGACCAACAGGCCAGTCAAGCCAGGCCAGTCAGAATGATGATGATGATATCGAATCTTAGATTATGAAAAGAATGACCTTTCCATTATCAAAATATCATAGAGCCCACCATAATATCCCCACTATAATTGTCAATTTAAGACATGAATACACAACTACTCTCGCACATTAATAACCCACTTCACAAAGACAAGGCTGCTCGGTTTATGACGTACTAAATTGAGCTACATGCTGAGCTATAGCTTGAAATATTTAAGCTGCATAAACGTTGAGCTGCTCATAAACGGTTAACCGAATCGACCTGGTTTAAGGGTGGGGTTTCTTGAAGCATTTTGAGATGCAGGTTTCTATTGTAGTTATAATTTTATCTTAAGCTAGCCGTTCCGGTTTCATCCACGCTTTTCAGCTCTTTTTGGTCTTAACATGATATTGCATAGATAGTTTTCAGCCTTCCTCAAATTTGACAATTCGAAATAGTTTCTGAGATTAGCGCGTTCAATCAAACAAAGACTTCAGGTTATCATCATCATCATCTCAGCCATAGGACGTCCACTGCTGAACATAGACCGCCCCTTTAGATCTCCACATATACCGGTTGGAAGCGACCTGCTTCCAGCGTGTTCCGGCGACCTTTATAAGGTCATATAATATAATAATATACACTAACTATTGCCAGCGGCATTGCCCGTTCCCACTCGAAATTTACCCCGGAACATAAAATTGGAATAAAAAACTATCCCATAGTTGATCAAGATTTTGGCTGTGCACCCATCCTAATTCGTTCAGTCGTTTTGGCGTGAAAGAGCCACAAACATACATACATAATAATATATCCATCCTTACAAAATTATTTATTGGCCAAAACAGAAAACTTATTTAGGTATGTTTATCATATCTTGTGTGTCCAGTTGTGTGCACTTTACAAAAGCTAATAGATGCTACTGAAGGTTTCAGATTCGGTGTCAAGTTTTGGTCAATGGGCTTACGAAAAGCGAGTTATGGTTAGCTCGCCGTCGGATCAGGAGCCATACACAATAAAAAAGGTTTCGTCTATTCTTTTATCATGAATTCCCATACCATTCCGAGTGACTTCAGCCCCTATCTGAACAAGCTACATGAGGTTCACTATCATACTCCCCTATAACACTTTCCCTTAAAAAGTACTATAGCCATCCACCATAAAGGGAAACTATCATTCCTTATGGAAACATAAAATCAAGTAGTTTTGGGCCCAAGGGCAGTACACTTTATGACTCCATAACCTATGGCAGAAGACTTCACCCATCAAGCAAATTTCAACTCTGTATCTGATCCAATATGATTAAATTTCCAATGGGATGTTTTGATGAAGCCAATCTCCTTAGATTGGCTTTATTAATTCAAACTCTGTTATTGGGGTGATAAAGCTGATAATTGAGTGGTGTGTTAAGGAAACTGGAGGTTGTTAAATATGGAGGGTAGTTTTGATTTGTGGTGACTCGTGTTTGTTCCGTGACTTTGTTATTTGTAAAGGTTGTGATATTTATTTACATGCTCGTATGTTATTTTTGGGGGCCCCTTTTATTGTGTGATAACTTTAATAGGAGAAATATAACATAGTATCTCTTTAGTATCTAATATAACATTGTAAGCATTGGGAGCAGTGGTGGCTAAGTGGTATCGGTCCCGACTTACAAGTTTGTAGGTCGTGGGTTCGAACCCAATTTCATCACTACTGCTCTCAAAACGGTGAAGGGAAACATCGTGAGGAAACCGGCATGTCCTAGAAGCAAAAATTCGAAGACATGTGACATCCACCAATCCGCACTGGGCCCGCGTGGTGGATTATGGCCCTCTCCCTCTCACAGAGAGGAGACCTGTGTCCCAGCAGTGGGAACAATATAGGCTGATGATGATAACATTGTATGTGAGCTTTTTGTAAAATAAAGAAAATATGTATATATAAATAAAGAAATAATGTAGTATAAGTTAGTTGTTTTTTTATTTATTTATTAGAAAAAGTATAGAAATAGATACCGATAAAAAAGAAGAAATTACTAATCTCACTAAGATAATTTATAATGGTTTATCTCAACTAACTAACCTATCTATAACTTAAAAATATCACCAAAACAATATTTAGTTCGATAAAACAGTTTTAATATCTTTTCATTGTGTTTGAAATGGAATTATAAGAAAAACTTATTTTTATTACGTCATATAAACTTAGAAATCTACTTTGTTATACTTAAAAGACTGATTATCACCATACGAAAAAGCACGCATGTCATCATAAAAATGTCTACCCCCATAACATTTCCCATAAGTACCCCAACAGCGGGGTGATACCTCAGCCACCTTCCCAGACAGGGGTTATTTATGGGGACCATAAAACCAGCCGTAAAGCATGGTAATGAGATAGTGCAAGTTTGCACCACATGCGCGAATTGGTTTAAGATGCCAGCCGATGCATTTTAGAGGTTCGTAGGGCTGATATGAAGTTTAAATTTTATTTTAACGGCGATTACAAGTCGACATGAGATAATTATAAAATGAAACTAAAACGTCACCATGAGACGTTAGAAATAGAAGGAAGAATTCGCCGTGGCAGGTAAGATCCTCGGTGGTTCGGTTGGAAATGAGCATCGGATGTACTGAATCCGAAGGTCGCAAGTTCGAATCCTGCCCGCGGATTGAATTTTTCTTTCCTAAGAAAATCTTTAAAATGAAACTAGGCAACTGGGCATATTCCTCCTTCAATTTAGTCATATTCTTTGGGATGTTATCAAGAGGACAAGCTCATGTCCCTTTTCATCGTTCTAAAAACGCACAAAATAAAAACTGAATTGTATTTTTCTTTAAAACCGGTTCTTGGATTTTGCATCGAGAGTGCATTTAATCATTTTAAATCTCACATGCACAGAAACTAGACTATACGTAAATCATTTATGTTATTGGTTATGTAAATTGGTCACCATTGCAAATTGCTACCAGACTCTTGGTACCTATTAGTATTGTAAATAATAAACTATTTTCCTTTTTTTTTTCAAAATATATGTTTCCCTATATTTCATTTGTATATATTACTAGTTAGTTTTTATTTATGGTTTAGTTTATGAGTATGTAAAGATATTTAACCTATATTAATAAAAAAAACATAACCAACCGCATAATCAAATGTTCAAAGTAATTTCAGTGGTGTGTTTCATTACAGCACATACGGATTCCTGAAATGAGTGTGGGATCGTAAACATTTTAGTGCCGGCTGTGAACGTGACATTCTTCACGTTACTGACCGTTCTGCTGACTCAGAGGATGTGTGTGATTGAAAATAATAATTTACCGAATGTTAGTCATCCCTGTGTAGCTTGATACTATTTGTATTATGTATCAGCATCATTATCAGCCTATAATGTTCCTACTGCTGAGACACAGGCCTCCTCTCTGTGACAGGGAGTGGGCCATAATACACCACGCGGGCCCAGTGCGGGTTGGTAGATGTCACATGTCTTCGAATTTTTGGTTCTAGGACATGCCGGTTTCCTCACGATGTTTTCCTTCACCGTTTTTGAGAGCAATGGTGATGAAATAAACTACACAAACTAATGCGCCTGGCGGGGTTCGAACCCACGACCTACAACTCGTAAGTCGGGACCGATACCATTGGGCCACCACTGTATATTAGCTGATTACAGTAGGTATACATAACACATAATTATGGATTTTACAGGCCACAGTTGTGTGTGATGGTCGGTGGCGATGTGTATAGTGGTGGAATTAATGTTATGCTTGGGAATCCTCTTTCGGAGCAGAGTGTGGCTATTTATAAATTTATTAAGGCTGTTTTTTCGAGGAGAGATACTTTTTAGTTCATATCTTTTATGTTTTTGTGTTTTCTTTTAATGGTTTCAACACTTTGTTCCAGGCTGTTTCCTAGGTATGGCGTGGGTTCTGCCATTGTGCATGTCGCCATCGATTATGTCGGTAGGCTCTGTCATTGGGTTGCTCACCTCTCGCCAAAATGCCCGGCATTTTGGCGAGAGGTGATTTTTTATATAGGTATAATTATGTAAATTAGGTAGTGCTTGCGTTTTAAATATTTTTAGTTTATAGATAGTATTTTAGTTTATTTTTTTAATGTATCAGTGTTACCTTACGAGGCTGACCTCGTACAAATGTGCTGCAAGCCTCTAAATAAATGATTTAAAAAAAAAAATCATACCAAGCTACAAAAAACCATAAATACAACGAAATCTTGAAAATTATCTCATTCACACAAACATCAAACTCCAATTTAAATAGCCTGAAATTCAAATTAACGACTCCCAATCTTCGGTTGTGGACATTATCTAAATTGCCCGCCTCATATCCGGCGAGAATTATGATTGATGACGTCACATCCTTCCAGTCCCCCGGCCGGGGAGGCTGTGCTCCTATCCATGATTGGATGGACGTCAAATGTCCTTTTGGGTTTGGGATGTAAAAATATTGGGAGTTATTTTTCTAAAGTTTGTCAAATGTGGGTAGAGTTGTAAGCTTGTTTAGTATGTTTTAGAATTGTGTTAGTCTCAATTATGTTAATGAAAATGGAATGTTTTGGAAAGCTGCTTTAATATTTTTCTTTTCTTTGATTTTTAGGTTACATGCATATTAAGAAAGACGACTGTGTGGACAGTAGACCTTAGTCTAAGTATTTAATTTTTTCAAAGAAAAAAACATTCAGAATGAATTCAACATAAGAGATTCACCTTCTTACCACAGGAAAGAAATAAAGATCTGTTGGACTCTTGTTAAAAAAAAAATTGTTAACGTGAAAACGGCATTTGTAATATGAAATAAGGATTGTTTTCCAGTTCGTTTTTTATACAAGTGTTCGACAGATGCGTTTAGGCACGATAGGGTTTATCTTTTTTGTGGCAAGACGGTCAGTGTTTTAACGGATTTTAAACTTTGCTATAAACCCCCGAAAAGGCGTCAATCGTCTCGTTTCTATCATGACACGTTTCGCCACATCGTGTATTTGATTTTATTACAGAGACATACAGCTTTTTTTGACCAGAGGCCTAGATTTTTCCTTCTTAATCCTTTTACCCACTAAGATATTGGACCATTTCACAAGAACAAGCAGGTTACCCCCAATCTAAATCCTTCGCAAACTTCCTTAAGTGTAAGAGGCAGAAAAATACAAAAGTGATACAGAATACGCGATTGTTGGCCCGAAGCCCAGATAAAAATAGGAATAAAGGATAATCCCGGCTAAGCCCGGGAAAACTTCGCCAGTAAACGGTATTAGCTTAAAATTTTATTTTCTTAAAGCATTACTGAAAATGACGATAAATATCATTTCTTTTGCTTGTTTTTGCTTTAGGCAAAGTTTAGGGGTTTAAGGCTTTGTTCAATTTGTGTTTGCAGTTTAAGAAAAGGCGTTTTCTTATATCCTAATTTATCTGACAATGACCTATGTTTGGATTAAGGGTGCTTGCCCGCGCCAGTGCCTCAACATGCTTAAGCTACATGCGCCGTGTACAAGCACCCCGCGGGTAGCTTGATCAAGTAGCTTGCACATGTTACTCGCGGGGGTAACCCGCATCTATACTTGCGCGGGTTACATGCGCCGTGTACAAGCACCCTAAGCAAGATCGATCCTCAGAGGGGTGGTGGTTCCAGTTTCCTCCGTGTATCAAAAAGCATGTTAAGGCCTGGGCATGCGGACGGCGAGCAATGGGTGTCTCGCCATCCGCAAAGTCGCTGTCTGGGTCTACGATGCGTCGTGTTCCACGAGCGCCTCAAAGAACTGTCAACAATCTGACGGGGCCACCAAACGACGGGATCGCGGGACTGTCTAAGCAGATAACCGTGACCCTGGAACGTAAAGGGCTATTGGAGAAACACCGTGGATTTCAATCAATACGAGTCTGACAGTCCATTTCGTTACAACGATGTCGGGAGGACTCATTTGACAACTATCATGATAAGAAAGATCTGTACCCTTATCACGAGTTTTCACTCTTTCACTTTACAGCGTCTTTCCAGTATTTACAGCGTATCTTGTATGGAAAAATGGAACAGCGCCTCTGGTGCGCGAAGAAGGAACAAATTTTTTCCTTGATCAATTTGAAAATGTCAAAGTTCCAGTTTACTTTCAGAATAACTGAAAACTCATGATAAGGCCTCAGTCTTTTGTAGATTACTGATATAGACAGTCCTTGATGTATAACCGTGTGGTTTTAGAGCTTAACTCGGACAAACTTAATCCACTGCTCGAAGCCCTAAGTTTTTATGACCGATTTCATCTCTGTCGATCATAGTTTGATCCCAGACTATTAATAATTTAGACCTTCAAGATTAATGATCTGAAATGGAATTCACGAAATGGAATTTTTTACTTTATTTTTTTTAAACATGCTGTTTTCTTGCACTAGGACAGATGTAGGGCATCATTTTCTTTTTCTAAATAATTCATAGAGAACAAAAAGACTCTTTCTTTTTGATATACATACATACATAAATATAAAATCATACCTTCTTCCCATGGGGGTATGCAAGGGCATGCGGGCGGCGAGTAATAGGCGACTCGCTGTCCGACAATGAACCATGCCCGGGTCGACGGCGCGTTGTGATCTACGCGCGACTCAAAGAGTGGCAGCACGATGACGAGGCCCCCCTCTAGAGGGCCGAAGCCTGCCGGGGTCGCGGGACTTATTACCGTGACCCCGGAAAATAAAGGGCTACTGAAGGACCCCGTGGATTTTAGTCAATACAAGTCTGACAGTCCCTCTCGCAGTGTCCTGGGTGGGAGGACTTATTTGATGATTTTAATACGAAACGAAAATGGGGGTATGCAAAAATTATGTCACCGGTTGCTACGATCCTTACATACTCCTTTCGCCTCATCCACATTCATACATTTGGTCATACACGCCCGCTGATTCCGAGTACGTAAAGACTACGGTAAGCACTTCACCAATAAAGTAAGTATAGGTCTAAAGGCGTCCCCTCCCCTCACTTTTTTCTGACCTTTTTATTAACCGTGTTAGTACCAATAGCCCAATAAAAATAAATGCCTTCATAAAAGTCCTAATTACCTATTCCAATAAAGATCTTAATTGTCAATTTAAATGCTTAATAAAAGGAAAGGACCAATTACATTTTGTTCCGATCGGTTTGACTACTAACACGTAGATGTAATAAATTGTTTTATACCCAATTTTACTATAATATGCCTGTCAAACTCGCTTGGATACCTTTTAGCAGATAGGTCATAATTTTGGTCCAGTCGTTTCTCTTAGTTTACTGTTACTAGATCTGTCAGTCATACCGTCGTAACTTAGGAACAAAAATAAAATCCTAGAAAAATTATTAGAAATATTAGGGTGATAAAGTATTTATGATTTGCTTCATAAGATTCGAGACTAAGCAGACGTGTCTTTCGTATCGGCTAATATGTGAAATCATTAAATAATTACGATTAATATAATTGCAATTATCTGCAACGTCAGTTGAATAAGTAAAGTGTGTCGCGTGTATTTAGTAGGTTACTGCCAACTGAGTCATTGTGCAAGATGAACTAAAATAGACAAATAGTGTTTGTGTTAGTCATGTCTAACGCAGGATCAAGTCCTATTGGCAGGAGCCAAATACTGAGCCGAAGTCCTCCAGCGACACCAATTGAAGAACCCCATCCTAGAGATCCAAGTCCACCAGCATCCACGGAGAATGAGTTACCGAGCGAAGTCATCCCTACGCCCGAGATCCAGAAGTGGATGGTATCAATAGATACCCTTCTAAACGACGTGTGCTCTATTGTTTCGGAGGGGAAAATGAACTCGGAACAGAAGCTCCGTGTCTCCACTCTTTGCCGAAGAGTCTCGAGTGGCACATCTCAGATGCCTGTTTTATACCAAGCACTGAAACAGAAAACTATCCAGGCACACAGCACCATCCAGCACTTACAAGCACAGCAGAAAGTTTCGAACTCTATTCAAGAATTCAAAGAGATCGTCGAAACCAAACTTAAACCTGATAATAATTGTTCATATGCCAATATAGTGAAAAAAGGTTCGGACAACTTTATCCGCCCGGCAAACCTGAGCTCTGTTGCAATATATCCCAGTGATAAGACTAAAACAAGTGACGACACCAAGAGCCTTATACAAAAAATCATATCGCCCGAAGAACTTAAGCTTCATGTCCGTGGCCTGAGGAAGGTCAGGAACGGGGGTGTCATTATTAGCACCGATAGTAAAGGTGACATTGACAAACTCAAAAAATCTGAGAAATTAATGTCATCGGGCCTAACAGTCGAAGAACCATCCAAACGCCGTCCTAGGATTACTCTCGTTGGTGTCCCCGTAGCTCTCACAGAAAAGGAAGTTTTTGATTGTTTGTACGAACAAAATATGTCCGATAAAGTGCCGAATACATCTCGTGAGTCTTTTCAAGAGTCTATAAAACTAAGCCATAAATCTGGTAAAAAAAATCTTCCTACTTGTAACTACGTATTAGAAGTACCAGCTAGCATCAGGAAAATTCTTATAAATCAAGGCCGAATTTTTATAAATTGGACCTCATGCCCGGTGAGAGATTTCACCATCGTCACGAGGTGCTTCAATTGCCAGCTTTTTGGACACGCAGCAAAGTATTGCCGGGAAACAAGTCCTACGTGCAACCATTGTGGAGAAACAGGTCATTCCTTCAAGGAATGCAACAATAAATCTTCTCCCTCCCAATGTGCGACCTGTAAACGTGTTAAAAGAAATTGTGACCATCCAACTGGTGATACCAATTGCCCAGCAAGAAAATATGCAGAAGTCAACTACGTTAACACAATAGATTATGAAGGCGACTAAGACCAGAACCAATCTATTTATATTAAGTAAGCACTAAAGCGGTGGTTTACCTTTTATGTAGGTATTATGTGCTAGTTTGTAATTAGAATAAGAAGTTATGTTAAGAATGGCTGATCAGATAAAACTATTTAGATCGTTTTGTTATAAAGTAAAACCTTTGTTTTTCATTGTCGTCAGTAAGCTATTCTTCTAACATTGTACATATATTATTATCTTAAATTAGTTAAAACTACATGCGTGGATAAAATACTAAATAACCTTGAAAATGACATACTTACGAGCTACTGTTTTTGACCCACTTTGTAGTGCAAATGATGCAACTTGGTAATATTATTTTTGTTTGCTGTAATTGATTAGAATAGTTTGTAGGTAATAATATTTTTTGTAATGTTTGCTTAATTTTATAGTCGATGAAGACGTTTTTTTAATATTGATCTAGTTAACATAAATTACTGCCCGATTTAAATTACGATGAAGTGATGGCCTGAAACACAGGTTTTAAGTAACTTAGTTCAGGCAGGTCGCTACATATTATTTAAATCCCTAGTTAAATATCGAGTACCTGTCATGAATATACTTTAGTTATACACTAATTTTTATTTAGGCACTAATATAAACCATTATATAAGAATTTTACTATGTTAATTTTTTGTGTCTTATTCCATCTTTGTAAAAGTTTTTTTTCAATAAAAAAATTTATTATTATTATTATTATTATGAAACTGTGATGTAAGTGGGCAGGCTGACTGGGCAAGCCATATCGCTCAGACCTGACAACCGATGGGGAAGAAAAGTTCTCGAGTGGAGACCACGGACCGGAAGACGCAGCGTAGGCAGGCCTCCCACTAGGACCGACGACATCGTGAGGGTCGCGGGCAGCCGATGGATGCAAGTGGCGAATTGTCGTTTCATGGGGGAACAGGGGGAGGCCCATGTTCAGCAGTGGACGTCTTCTGGCTGATGATGATAATGATGATGTAAGTGGAAACTATTAGAGGAGAGACATCCTAGCCACACTTGGTTTATCTGACGGAGTAACCATAGAGAGCCAAATGCCAGCGAAGACGAGGGACTGTCTTGATAGATTACAGTGACCCATGAACGTAAAGAGCTATTGAAAGAACACCGCGAAACAACGTAATTTCTCTTGAGTGTCGCCCCCGCATTACAGATCAGTAGTGCTTTCCTAAGAAAGCGTGTAAGCTACAGTTTAGTAATCACTAAGACTCTGCCAGCGGCATGTCGTAACACAATTTCAAGGCTTTCTATATTTATAACCAGCTGTATGAACGTATACGACTCAAATAGAAACTCAGACATACATTGAAGGCATGCCTAACAACTTTATCAAACCTCAAGCACACTAAACTAGAAACAGGCCAAAAATATGACGTAAACGAACCTTCGCATCACCTAAAAAAACATCACTTCACAATTTTTTCGCGAACAATCTCTCCAAAAAATCTCCCTAATGAACACAGGGTTTTCCAACAAAACAGCGTGTAAGCCGAAATATATCGGCGCGGCTACACTAATATGACAAAACCGCTGGCATGAGGACACAGTGTCGTAATTTTTAAGGATTTGCCAGCGGGCACTTATCACGCGCTGTCTGTTGAGATTAGACTCAAGTGGAGGGCCCTAAATTGGCGGGAATATTTTGGAAGGAGATTTTTCATATTTGGAATTATTAGAAATTCTGTGGAGTGCGAAGGTATGGATTTATGAAGTTCGTGAGACGTGTTTTTGGGAGCTTGTAGCAATATTTTTCGATTACTGAGTTATTCGGCAATGCGGTAAGAGTTGTATCTTATATGTCTTTATTTTGGAGTGTCTTTGAATCTTTTGCTGTATTGTATTGTACTCGTATTTCGTTTTTCGTACACGAATCTACCAGGATAGCAGAGCGGTGTGAGAGGAAAGATTACTGATTGTAAATAGAGCCACAATCTCTGATGTCGACCACCATTACCACTCTGTTGAAAATCTAGGCGCATTATTTTGTTGTTAAATTATTTCATCACCACAGTTCTCAAAACTTTGACGGAAAACATCGTGAGGAAACCGGCATGTCCTAGAACCAAAGATTTGAAGACATGTAACATCCACCAATCCGCACTGAGCCCACGTGATGGATTATGGCACACTCTCTCCCACAGAGAGGAGGCCTGTGTCCCAGCAGTGGGAACATTATAGGCTATTGATGATGAAAGCCGCCACTAAAACCTATAGTCAGTCAAAAACTTAAGAAACAATCATAAGAACAATAAATTCAAATCTAATCCTCAAAACCCGAATCTTGACACTTTCACCCCCCGTCAAACTACCAACTTGAAACTTCACCCCCTAACACCCCCCGCTTGTTTCCAAGCCCACCAATATAAATAAGAGGCTTTATCCAAGGATTATCTCTTTAAGAATTGCGCTTCCCCCGGTACGAACAGGTCTGAACAAATATGACAATGAGGTCGCTCTGTCTTCGCGACTTAGAGGGCAAAAACTTTGGGGTAGTTGGGGTTTTTGGTCGCCTTTTGACGTTTTGAAGTAAAAAACGTAGGCTTTGTGGGTAGACATTTTTTTTTTTTTTTTTTTTTTACGTGGTAAAATCATCAAATAAAAAAAAAAAAAAAAAAAAAAATGTCTATAAGACATAGGTATTAAGATTTACGCGAAATGTTATATTTCTGGGGCAATTTTATAGCTGCCTAAAACACTCAAATCTGAGGCAGTAAGTTTTAGATTTGAAAAAATTGAACAGTGATTTCAGTATAAATGTTTTAACTTTTAGTATTTATATTATACTACCCAAATTACATGAGAATGGCTAAATACAAACGTATTGTGTTATGAAATTATCGTCTCTCATAGAACTCATTTTGATTTAGATTATCATGTAATGACCATATAGTAGTAGTAATAATATGTTTTACTAGTAATAATAATATGTTTATTGTCCTCAAGAGTCAAACTTAAAAAAAAAGAAAAAAAATGTAAATTCTACACCATTTCCCCTTGGTGATTTGATAGACACTAACAGAAAGTCACATCACATCAAACACACATTTGAAAAATCTGGAACAACTCAACGCTATAACAGCCAGAAAGCAGAAACCATGAATACGGATATTGAAGTAACTTCATCTTTTTTTACAGAGACCAAGGCCAACACAATTCTCTTCCACAAAATTCATACATTTCCCTCTACAATCTTCGAGGCAAAACTACCCGAATTACTTCAACCTATCATACGTGACAGTTATAATTTATGCAAGGCTCACGGCGTTTAGTCGTGGGGGTGAAAATGTGATATATTGCACACCCCTTCAGTAAAAGATGGGGGTACATAGGTATATGGATCCTGGTCAAATGTACGTGTAGGTGTATGTAATGTTGAGTTATTACTGGTTTTAGAGTAGTGATGGTTGTGACAGAAAGGAGTTGGTGATGTGGCCCTTTAGATTTTAAAAGTCATCGTATCCTGAGACCTCTCACCTTGGGTGGAGCGAAGTATAACTCTAACTGACTAAAATTCATGTTGCCATTGCTTTTTGCCTTCCAGAGTCTCAGTATTCTAAGGCAGTCCTGCAATAATGATGTAATGGTCTAGATTTTGATCTAGGACATTACATAGGATGTCGTATTGCCAAGTTACTGGGTTGTGGAGGTCCGGTAGGCAGTCGCTCCATGTAAAATACTGACATCCAGCTGCTGGTTTGACTGGAAGCCAACCCCAACAAAATTGGGAATAGGTAGGCAGAAGATGATGGCCTAGATTTTGATCCTGCATTTTAATCACTTACTACAAGGTAGCTATTTGGTCTACCATTAAGAATTGATGCATACATACACATTGTTCATAAATATGAACAGTTGTTGTTGACTTTTCATATTTATGTGCATGCTTTTTAAGCGTTGATGTAATTTTTCTTTTAAAAATTGTTTACTTTTAAGTTATTTTTCTTTGTTTATCTGTGATACTGTGTGCGCTTGTGGCGTGTGCCAATAAACGTTTTTTCTTTCATATATTTTATACTCTCAAATGTGAAGGAAAACATCGTGAGGAAACCGACATGTCCTAGAACCAAAAATTTGAAGACATGTGACACCCACCAATCCGCGCTCGGCCCGCGTGGTGGATTATGGCCCACTCCCTGTCAAAGGGGGTGCCTGTGACCCAGCAAAGGGGGCAACATTATAAGCTGATGATGGTGATGATGATACTTTATGAGAAATCTTAAAAATTATAGATCAAAAAATTAAACTTGCATCTAAATTGTAATTAATTTTGAAAGTTGAAAAATAGGCTGAGTGCAAAAGGTTATCAGCGAACGTTTTTAAAAAAGCACAAATAAGATTTATTTTAAATTTAAAAAGTCCATATCTCTGGAAGATTTATGTATTCAAAACTGTGTTGTAAATGACGTAACCATTATTTATTACACAAAAACCAAAACCAAATTTCAAAACCTTCATGCATTGCTAATTTGAAAATATTTTTACCAACAGCATTATTTGCGAACTTTTCTTTTACTCGTATTTCTTAAACAAATCCATAATCCCTCATTTTCATAACTCAACAACGAAATATGTGTTTTGACGTATAAGTATGGCGTGAGAAAATTTTAATTGCCTTGTTTTAGCGATAGCACTTCGTCCATATATTAATGAGAGATTCATTAATTATAATTTAAATACCTGAGGCACCCTCTTTATGTAGCCACGCGAGGTAATGTAAACGAGTTTTTTGGCAATTTATAATTCAGTAAGTTTTGGTTTTAGGTCGTAAAATATCCCAAGGGTATATTTTAGCGGGATTAAAATTATCCTAATCCCTTTGATTCAATGTTGGTAGTCTATCGTGAAATTACTAACGGGACGAAAAGTATCCTGAATCCTGACCCAGGTTTCTCGAATGCCTAATACCGACAGAAATTCGTAGAATATCATCATCATCTTCCTACCCTTATCCCATTTTCCTTGGGGTCGCACTATGTGGAGGTGCCTAAGAGAGCCTGGCCATAAATACATTTTGTAAAAATCGGCGCAGGTACTCGTATTATACGTCAAATTGTAGCTAAGAAGTTATTCTACTATATTATATATAAATTATATATGTAGTCGTTACTGGTTTATAAAAAAAAATCATCTAAACACGATCATTCCTAAACTATCAGAATAAAATCTGAATTTGTATTTTTTTCAAGATTATTTTCTAGCTAGCTAGCAATGAAGACTATACAAGTATTATACCATTACAGAAAGCTTATTCTATGTACTTTTGAATGGTATGCATAAAAATGATATATATTTGTTAATATATTTACTAGAAATATTTATCTTGTGACATATCATTTTTGCGTATCTGAAACTTTCAATTGGAGTTTTGACAGTTGCCGAAATTTGCCGATGGTCTATAATTCATGTTATTTGATAGGAAATTTAATATTAAAATACAAGAAGAATAAAAAAGTTGCAATTTCGTTGCACAACATATGTTAATCTATGATAGCATGAAACAGTAGAAAATTCTACAAATACATAGGTGATGATATTAGACTTCTTGCTTGGTATAGATTTTATTTTCGATATTTTATTAATTGCCGTTTATGTTAAGATAATGTATTGAGTATTTTTCACCAGGTTTTAGTTCACATAAATAATAAATTATCAATTAAACATATCGTAAACTGCATAAATACATTGTGATAATTAGTGTATTCTTGCACACGTTTCAAATCAATATTTTTTTATATAAAATAGGTATTCTGAATACTTAATAATTACGTACTAAAATATAGTGTAATTTATAATTTCATGATAATTATTAAATAAATTATTTATTTTTATTTCATTATTACCAAACGTGATTTGTGTCTTGTTTGAATTGATAGTGACGGGAATTATTTTGTTGCTTAGTTACAAACGAGATAATTTACAACTTATCCGAGGCAAATATCGCTAAGATCATAGCAAGTGTATAATTTTTTTTTTTTCCTAACTTTCTTCAACGTTACACGTAATCTAGCAAAATAAGCATTAAAGCTGTAGCTAGCATTATAGAAGATCCTACTTGTGAATATGAACCTTCCACATCGACAGGATAGCTAGGATGATATAAAAAATTTTTGAAGAACCACAAAACAATTAGGTGCTTGAAATATGTGGCCTTGATTTATACTGAATTCATAATAATACCTATCTTCAAGGTTAAAGAAAAAAAATATTAAGAAACAAAAGAAAGCATTAAGTAGATAGAAGGTTCAGAGAAGAAAGTCGTTTAAATATAGATCAACCTAAACAAGGTAACAGCAATGGTACCTAATACAGCTAGAAGATTTTTTCAAAATTATTAGTGCAGTGTAGAAGTTACTGGTGTGGAGGAGGAATTGATTAAACGATTTTATATTTTGCTTCAATTTATATCAAGTCAACATTTGGTCAGTATATGTACTTTGGATACAACACAAAGATATGAAAATAAATATTGTCCATAAAGTCCTAATTCACGGGGAAAGCGTCATTCTGCAGTGTCAGTGTTACCCCTAGGATAACTTTTCGTAAATACCCAGAGTAAATGCTCGAGAATAGCTACAAATGAATACTCGTATTTTCTACATACGCTTTTGTATACTTCGGACCCTTACATAACAAGTTTAAGAAAACCATCTAGTAAAAGTCTATGGAACTTGTAGATGAATGCTTTAGAGCTAAATAGTTGAATAATATACTGTTTTTGGTTAAAAACACTAGTAATTAATAATAGCACAAGTAATTTTAATAGTTTATAGTATGTTTATTATAACATTTTAGGTCAAAATATTTAAAGATAGTTGGTAATTTGTGAACATTTCTCAACATTTAAAGGTTTTTATTTTTTTTTTGACAATAAATATAATGTTTATATCCATTAATTGGATATTATTTTAAAGTTAATTTATTCAAGAATACACAAAAAAAAAATTAGCTGCAAATCTATAAAAACAAGGAAGTTATGGATTTTTGACCCGAAATCGACTCAATCTCCGCATAGTGGGTCGGCGCAACACGTTTTTTCTCCAATAGAAATTTGTAGGAAAAGTAAACTCAAAAATGTCTTTGAGTAGAAATTATCTCAGCTACCGAATAGCTTATTTCAACGCTTTTGAAAGACGTGTTACGAATACAAATACAGTCTATCTACGATCGTTTCAATACCTAAGTGAGTACCTACTTAGTAAACAACTGTATTTCTAAAGTAATTTTACATCACCGTCTACAATCCAATTATTAACTGCATGCTCATCATGACACCGTAGGATCTTGTCGGTGAAAAATAAGACAAAATGTGGCGATGTTTAAAACTTAGAAAATAAATGTTTCTATTCTTTAGTAGTCTACGTCTATTCTCGGTAAGAGTCACCAACATAGCTCATATAATTTGTAAGTTGAAGTGGCAATGGGCAGGCCACATCGCTCGTAGAACTGACAACCGATGGGGAAGAAAAGTTCTTGAGTGGCAAGCACGGACCGGAAAACGCAGCGTAGGCAGGCCTCCCACTAGGTGGACCGACGACATCGTGAGGGTCGCGGGCAGCCGATCGATGCAAGTGGCGAATTGTCGTTCGGCGTGGCGGTCTAAAGGGGAGGCCCATGTTCAGCAGTGGACGTCTTCCGGCTGATGATGATGATGATGATTCTCGCTAAAATAAAAACTGACTTGGTCATGCTATAATCACTGTTGAACATTTCTATCTTTGCTTGTGCCAGACTTCAAGTTCCCATGTCAACCTATTTTAAAATACGCTCATGATGCGAAAAATCCTTTCGTCTTCCACTGGACACCCAATGCTTCCATTTCCAGTTCAGTATGGTAAATTTCAGCCAAGATAATTTTAATAATTATTAATGTAAAATAAAAATAAATGTAATTGGGCAGGCCATATAGCACGCAGAACTGATGGCCGATGGGGCCGTAAGGTTCTCGAATGGAGACCACGTACCGGCAAGCGCAGCGTCCATCCACCCACTAGGTGGGCAGACGATCTTTTGAGGCTATAGGATCACGCTGGATGCAGGCCGCTTACAACTGGTCCTACTGGAAGTCTAAAGGGGAGGCCTATGTTCAGCAGTGGACGTCTTACGGCTGATAATTATGATGATGATGATGTAATGAAATTGCCAAAAGCTTTCTTATAAAAATGACAACAGTAAACTCAAAATGGTCCTTACCCACACAAAATGCCACGCCTTGTAAATCACGTCTGCCACAAAAACGAAGGTAAATACGAGCGCATCGTCCAATTACAAATCCATCTGATATGACATAAATCAGGGTACAATCGAACGGGACGTCGCGCGGTGAGAAAAAATAAAATTTATTCGACGGTCCGCCGCAAATGTTTGGAGTCATGGTTGGCGGGAGTTAGGAGAGGAAGCGGGTGGAAAAAAACAATATTAAAACAACCAACTAATTGAGAATCTTCTCCTTTTTTGGAAGTCGGGACAAAACAATGAGAAAAAAGTAAATGTCGTATTTCTTTTTGTTTTTTTTTTTTCCTTTTTAGCGTGGTAAAATCATATGACTCTTCCCACCCAGGCAGTGCACGAGGAACTGTCAAACTGTTTCAAGTTCACGGTAATTCGCTAGAACCGTGACCTCGGCAGGCATTGGCCGTTTAACGGGACCCCTGTCATTATACTGACACTCTTTGAGACGAGCGTGGAACCCAATGCGCCATCGACTCTAGGATTTTTTGGGGAAGAAATTCTTCAAACAAGTTCTCACACAGTAGGTAGAGTGGAAGGGACTATCAGTTTCTTACCGACTAAAAGTCCACTCTATTTCTTCAGCGGCCCTTTCCGTTCTAAGGCCGATATACCTTTTAAACAGTCCGGCGACTCATGTCACAGACACAGGACTGCGTGTGAAACACGACTTGTCATCTTCTGATTCTATCTGATTTGAACTATCATAACCTCAATTAAATTGGTAATGAGTTTCAGAGAACAGAGCAAGAACGCCTGTTACCTATAACTTGTACCAAACACCTCAAGACCAGGGGAGACGCGGCATAAATCAACCATCCGATGGGTAGGCCGAATGAAATGTGGTATGTAAATCCTATCCCCCCTAATATCGGGAGGGGATGAATTATAGTCAGGTTATCCCCCGTTCATTGTGAGTTTTACTCCGTTCCTAAGATATGTACCGAATGTGTGTCAGAGAGGTGATTTATTCTTGTCCAATTGCAAGTGGTCCTGTTTTTGGGCGCCATTTTGAATATGAATGTCATTGGAAATGGTTGTACTTCGGTATGGCTGTTATAAGGATAATGTCATTATTTTGGAAAATCTGGTTTAGAAGAAAACTGGATTTTATAAAGTTTGAGCCTTTTAAATTGTTAGGGGTTTGTTGGGAATATTCATTGAGTGAATCTTTCACAGCAGAGTTCTAAAGGAACACCATTTTAAAACCATAATTATGTCAAACACAACAAACATAAAGCAGACAGCCAGTATCCGGAGTACATGGAGGTGACATATCTTCAACATAAATTGTGATAATGTTTATTTTTGCATAATTTGTAAATGGCGTATGAGTAGTTGATAATTACTCTGAGATCTTGATTTAATTTCAAACATAGCTTAATTACTTCACATACTCGTACAATAAATATTTACAAAGCAAAGAAACTTAACTTCTTCAAATAAAGTGAATAACTCACTCTGTTGTTTCTAAAAACTTGTTGTTTATTTTTTTAGGCGGCATACTTTTTTATGGGCACTTGTCAAACACACTGAAACAGTTTAAAAATAAGTGAATGTTGACTTGATTTTGTTCTGAGTTTCATTTACCGTTTAGTTATTCTACTTGCAAACTATAGTGAGTGAATCAGCTTTGATTTATAATGACACCCCGTCAGCTTATCCAAACTACGTTCATTTATACGCATTAGTGAGCCTCACGTAGATAAGAAAGAAAAATCCTAACCCATTATTTTTATCGCCTATCTAAAAATACCCTCGAGCAATAAAAATTTGTACCCGCATGCATGTTAACAAAGCGATAAAAAAGGCCTTTTATTTCCAATTTCATATCAAATAAAACTATCTCGTATCATCAAAATGAACCTCCATCTATTTTATTTGAACGGGTTTTTCCGTTGTACCGAATAAAAGAAAAATAACTTGGACGGTAAACGTAACATAGTTCTCAGTAAAACAAACCAAATATTTATTGAGATCGAAACGAGTAAAACCGCAGGATAAAACTGTATAACAATAAAAGTCAAGTTTTATTATGATTTAGTACATTCGTAGCTATATGACCCGCATTTACTCTACCAATACAACTTGACCTGTTAACCCATAAACAATATTTAAGACGAAAGCTCAAGATATATTGGTAGTGCATGTCATGTCCTGGAAAAACAATCTTACGTTGTACATCTCACCTCAACCTTAACTCTGGTACATAAAGGTGGTATTACCTTGTCTTAGTTAAGGATAAAGTGGTTGCAATAGTCACGTATGCTATTATGTTCATGATTACAGTTCGCATAATGAGGGTAGGTGTAATTTCGTGACGTCATTGGCATATTGATGCGAATAACTTTTTAAGGGCGCATTTGCATGCTGATCCAGGAATTAATGCTATGGATTAGGGGGTTATCTCCTCAAGGAGTGCTTAAGGCACACTTCATACGTCCTAGGCATACTAATATACGTATTACCTAGGAAGACTACGTTTTTTGTGTTCGATGAACAGTTTAAGTAAATGTCGTTTAATTGAATTTCCCTGTTAGTAGATTGTATGCTTTGTTCGAAATTAGCTAATTATAGTGTATGGGAAAGTTAGTATGTTATATTCCTACAACTGGGATTAAGGGAGAGACTGTCAATCGGGTTGGTCATCTAATGGATGAACAGGTCCATTAGATGACCAAGTGATGAATGATGTCAAGTCTCACTGATTGGTAAGTGTACCGAGTATCTTTTGCACGTTTAGGTTATTTTAACTAAACTAAGATAGACCGTAAATCAAGTCAACAAGACTTAAAAGTGCAATTCTATTGGTTTTAATACAAAATCCGTCATTCAATACAAAATAAAGAAAAATAAACCTTACTGCAAAATAATAATTTAGATAATAACAATGCATTTACATGTTAAATTAAAAAAACAATATATGTATTAAAATTATGACATAATATTCTAATTGGGGTGTCTGAGGGTGTGCGTTAATTACGTTACATGATGTATATTATGTTTAGGGACAGACAGTCAGACAGCGGAAAGTGGCTTTGTTTTATACTATGTAGTGATTTATTAAGCTTTTACCAGGTTCCTATAGAATAATAATTATTTTAAGTATGGAGGTCAGAAATTATCCTTTTTTCTTA
Organism: Agrotis segetum; assembly: GCA_036375495.1. Classification (NCBI taxonomy): domain Eukaryota; kingdom Metazoa; phylum Arthropoda; class Insecta; order Lepidoptera; family Noctuidae; genus Agrotis; species Agrotis segetum. Next base: position 798,404 of record JAQSVV010000222.1, on the reverse strand, counting down.
CATGTAGCAGATTAATTAATTACTGACTGTTTGTAAGGATGGATAAATATACAACTTTTGCAGTCGAATAAAATATATTTTATAAACAAAATATATCGCGGTAATAAAATACGCGGATGGAATATTAGTTAAGATCCAAAGGCTTTCAAGACAGTTCCTGGTAATCTTCAACGGTTTTACCACGGTAATAATATCTACAGTATTTGATCTTCATACAAACGGACGAAACGCGAGTTATACCACGTGACTCGATGTCGGGGCGCGCTTGAGGTGCAGACAGTCACGGCCGTACCGTAGTGATGAACGGACGGTGCGTTGTTTTTTTAGCAAAACCAGTTAAAGTACCTATTTTAATATGACGAGTAGAAAATATTGTGCTGTTTTTGGGTGTATGAATTCAACAATAACGCATCCAGACATATATGTTTTTTTAAATTACCTGCAACCTCTGATAGGTAAGTACTGACTATAAAAAAAATATTACTTATTAGTAACTAGTAGGTAGGAACATAATGTGTGACTTTTTAATGGTTATGTATTTTCCTTTATCTCATGAAAAAAAAGGGTATTTGGATTAATAAATACAGTAAATTATATGAATATAGTAAAGTTACTGAGACAAGTGAAATAGGTAAGCTAAAGGCGGTCCTGAATGAATCATGATACGGTAGGTACTTACGCTTGTGTTAAAACTCCGGTGCATGATTGTGTGTTTTGTTAGTTTGTGTAATTCAAAGTAAAGACATGGTGTAACGGCGCGGTGGGATTGTCGGCGGACACGGAAATGAAGCAGTGAGCTTCATTTACCTACGGTACGGTGTACAATCAACGTATATTCAGTGTACTACATAAATTATATCACAGTCATGAATATTATTCTAGGAACGTAGATTACCGTATATCTAGGGCTCACGCGTACATAGTTCGCTCCGTGTTTGAGTGTGCGCACTCGGTTGCATTAGGCCGACTGCCTGCGCGAGCGATGCGCCGCACAGTGGTCGGACAGCCCTAACGCATGTTTACGTACCGCGCGGCTGTAGGTATTTATTTCTATGATGCGGCCGAGATCAACTACTGTAGATATTTATACTGTGGTTTTACGTTTGAATATTTCCAGGAAATTTTGTTATTATTAAACTTTATCCGAACAAACAGTTACCGAGACACAAAAGACTACTATCAGCAATTCCGAGTACTCATAAATCTTTTAAAAGACATTTTTATCAAAGTATTTCTGGTTTAAACAAAGGGTGCCTTTTAATCATGACTACCAGGGCAACAAAAATATAAAAGAGACTATAGTACAAAAACTGTCGTCCACGTTGTAAGACACAAAAAAAATAAAAAATAAACTTTTAATTCTTCGTTGCTAAGTTGCTTCTTTCAACTGTATTGTTCAGACCGCTACTTACACCGAAGCGTAACAAGTATTTTATAGAGCTCAGGGAATTCTTATAAAAATAATGTTGTGCGCTGTAATCACTGAGAAAACGGCCAAAGTGGAAGAGACTTGGACGGAAATTGGATTTCTTTTGAATGGAATGAAGATAGAAAAATGTTTATCTACGTGCGGCGTTCAGGGTGTTCTTTACGTTTTTTAGTTTAAAGACTTTGTTATTTTCTATTTAAGGAATAGCAGACACAAAGTTAAATGCAGTAAGTGATTATTATTTTAAAGTTTAATTATTAGATAGGCAATTGATACTCTATTAACAACATTTTTGGTCAATTTTCATCGTTATTTTTTTTATCAAATCCACACACATCTACATATAGATGTTTAAGTTCGTTAATTATTTAAGGGTTTTAGCGCTAAGACCGCCATTGTAACCATATATAGACCAACATAACCATAAAGGTAGTGTAAAAGGATTTTAGTGTATAAAAAAAAATATTTATCTATATCTGATCTTATTATCTTTATATTATATCTAACTGGAAGGATAGTTAAGAAGGAGTCTTACTAGCGTAAAGCTGCAATTTTAACAACTGAACAAAGAAAATACACGATAACGAAAAATAAAGAATTAACGACATTAGCCAAATTGATAGGTTTGAACTCAAAACAGCCCAACATGTGTTGTTATTGCTGCAGATTAGTTTTATCAGTCGATAAATGCAACTGTATCAAAAAATCAGGTGGCCCACCATAAACTCTTAACGCAATCCAGGCTGTGGGAAAGAGATGGCGCTAGACGACTATTATAGCTGTGTCTCTTTCCCATAGCCTAAAATGGATAGCGTTAAGAGCTCGTGGTAAGGCTTCTGATCTAAACAAGGGTAAACAACGCCTTACAGTTCGGTGTAACAAAAATCCAAGTGTCTCAGCTAAATATCCCAGATTACTCATAATTCGAGACGGAGTTAGTTCGCAACGAATCCTGTCGAATATTCTTTTACCACCCCTTAAACCCCCAGGGGTAATTGAGGGAAGACGGGGGAATTAATGGGATTATTAGAGAAAAGTCTTGGGGAATTATTCAATTAAGTATATTATCACGATTTCTGTTCGATTGAATGTGAAATGTGGAATTTATTATTAAAATTTGAAATTGAACCTGGGGTTTTCTTATATTGGATCGATGATGAACCACTTTGTTACCTTTTTTGTAATTAATTCGGTTCTTAGCTAAATTAGCTGCATAGTTATATTATCATAGGTACTTGTGTTTAAAAGTTTAGTACTGGGACTTAATTTACCTTGAAAATACATGTAACTGGCCTAATCATTATATTTACGTATCGTATAATATATTTCATATATTTTTTATTATTTTATTTAAAGCGTGTTTGAATTATTTAAAGAATGAAGAAGTGCCTCTAGGTTACAAACAAGGATCTAATTTTTTCCTTCAAATTAACTTCAAAGTTTCAGTTTCCTTTACGTCATGAAAACATGAAAAGTCATTATTTTTATTTTTGTAACGAATAAAAAGATTACTTAGAACTCATTTTAAATCGTGTGTCATAAATGAAAACAAAACTAATAAAAATATGAAATAAAATCAGTTTAAAAGTTTTTTTTTTAATCTGCCTAACACCCCACAACAGCTGTGAAAGTCAAAATTACCAACTTTAAAATTGCCACATTCCCCTTCAACATCTACCCTTTGAATTACTACCAAAAAATTGCACCTGTTATGCCCCCCTACGCAACATAAAAAAATGTCTTCCCAAAAATTTCATATTAATCAAAGATAAAGAAAGATTCATTTCTCAGCTCCCCTAACCCCACTGTAATTTAATTTCAACTTTGCTTCTTATCTCGATACAGTTGATAAGGGATTTAATTAAGTTTACGAACTAAGTAATTTTTTAGGGTTCCGTAGTCAACAAGGAACCCTTATAGTTTCGCCATGTCCGTCCGTCCGTCCGTCTGTCCGCAGTTTAGCTCAGAGACGCACAGTACTAGAGAGCTGTAATTTGGTGTAAATATACGGATTTGTTGTGCCGAAAAAGTGGTAAAATAAAATCTTGTAAAATATTTTTTTTAGGGTACCTCCAGTACTTACACGTAAAGTGAGGATTTTTTTTTTCTCGCGTACCCCTTAGTGTGGGGTATCATTAAATAGGTCTTTAAAAAATAATGATAGTTTCCATTAACAGTTTTTTGATAAAAAAAATCGTTTGTGAAATATTAAGCTTTAAAGTGCTAAATTTTGCTCGATTCGAGTGTCCCCCCCCTCTACCAGCTAAACGGTTATGTTTGGGGGTGTGAAAAAATTCACAATAGTAGTGCATATAACGAAGTTTAAAAGAAAATTATCATGACTAAGTAGGCTTTACAACTTTACGAGTAATAGTCGACCAACTTATAAAATGTACTTGATATCATATTTTCTTAAACAAAATGTATCGGAGACAACTGCAAATGTAAGTTTGTCAACTTTATTTTTACAGTTTTTATAGGTATGTTTTTTTGTGGATAGGTAGGTTTTTATCGTCAACTATTTTTAACTAAATTCAAAAAAAGGAGGAGGTTCTAAATTCGTCGTAATCTTTTTTCTTATGTATTTTCCCCGATTTCTCAAAGACTCCTGGACCGATTTTGAAAATTCTTCTTTTTAAAATTAAATTCAGCGAATCAGTTTAGTTAGTTTGCATAAGTATTTTGATGGGCAACTACGGAACCCTACACTGTGCGTGGCCCGACACGCACTTGGTCGGTTTTTATTAAGATTGTCCACGGACCAGTGGTTTGTGATTTAGATTTTTCGTTTTAAAAATGTTTAAGTGGTTGCAAAATTATTTTTGAAGCGACGTTTTAGAAGGATTTATGTCGGATTACTAAGCAGTTGGAATAATTACTTTTTTGCTGTTTAATTCTAAGTGAAAGCGTTTTAATCTTACCTAAAAGTGTTTGTTTTAAAATCTTTTTACCGTTCTTGTCAAATATTATCTCGTATAAAAAAATAGCTGCGTTACGAAAAATTAAGGAAAGCCAGAAATCAAGAAACCCGTGTCGTGACTGTGTAGGCATTTTAGATTTAAAAATCCAAGCCTTAAGCAGTTTTAAAAATTTCCGCCTAGTTGGTATTATTCGGAGTTGCATAACTACGTATCACTTACAGTAATAATAACGTGATGTCACACCCAAAAAAAAATTGCCCCACATTATAGATTTCTTCTATACGACATAGAAGAAATCTATAATGTGGGGCAATTTTTTTGCGTGGGTGCGTTTACAAACATTGAAACTCACATACACAAAACACCAAAAGACTGAACAACTACTTGCAGATTATGCAAATATTTTGTTATTCCGGGGATCAAACCCGCGTCACGCTGCATAGCAGTCGAATCACTCAGATGCTGCGTAAACCGTTTAAAATCATGAAATAGGTCCGTTTCACCCGGAACGGGATAAGAGGGAATATCAGTCTCGTCCTTCAATTGCCCTTTACGTTCCAGGGTCACGGTTGAACTAACACGAAGACACACCTCAACGAATACCAAATTTTTTTGTAGATCATAATATATTTAAAGTATTTATTTAGTGTCCTAATATTTCTGGAAATAGGCATAAAATAATTAACTGCAAATTCTAGAAATACCTGTGCGTAAAAGATTTATAGTCTAAGAATTCACCGAGCTTTTAAAATTCTACAGAAATAGACATAACACCGTTCGTTACAAATTGTTTTGATAAAATCTATTCCAATAAATATCAAACGCTACGTAAAATATTCTCTAATTAACATACCAAGAATGGAGGAAAACATTATAAATTTATTATTCTACTAGCTGTGCCCGCGACTACGTTTGCGTGGATGTCGGAACTTAACAATGTATTTTTATCAAATTGACAAAGTTTCATACAAACTTTCACCCCCTATTTCATCCCCTTGGGGGTAGAATTGATCAAAATCCTTTCTTAACGGATGCCTACGTCATAACATCTACCTGCATGCCAAATTCAGCCCGATCCGTCTAGTGGCTGTGTGTTGATAGATCACTATGTCAGTCAGTCACCTTTGTATACATATTAGATTGCATGTGGCTAAACACCAACCGTACAGGTCGATCTTCAAGCGCTTGCTGAGGTTAATCAGTGGATGGGTGACCATTATGGTGTCGCGAGTTTCCTCCGTACCTCGGAAAGCACGTAAAGCCGTTGGTAATTTTTTTATGTAATGTTGTCCTGTTCCGTGGGCAAACTCGCTTAAGTATGTCTGTCTCCGCGGTGGTGGACGCCCACGGGCGACAGACGTCGCAAGACAATCCCCGGCCATCGCATAGCGTGCCGTGGGGCCGCGCCTTAACTGAGTTCGAACCCACGACTCGTATGTCGAGTTTGATACCACTGGACCACCCTTGCTCTCTGTCACCGCTAACGTACGGTTTAAAATACGTGAGCCTTTATTTATTTGTTTTAATCGCTCATGTGTGGCAGATCGCGTCGCAACCTACTAAGTCCTCAGGCTTATTTCTGAGATATATAATATTTTAGTGTGTGGCAAAAATACATATTAATATCTTGTGTCATAAACATTAAACATTTCGTATATCATTGTCCTGTTTATGTTATACTTTTATTTGTATAATAGTTATTTTAAGTCTGAATGCTCATGTCTATGTGAGTTTAAATATTTGTATACACAGGAGTTGCAATGGTTTGGGAATAGTGTGGTGGGTTAGTCCAAAAAAAAAACTGCCGCAAAAAAAAAGCTCATATAGAGTCCATAACACGAAAACTCGTGTCTATAGTCGTGTCGTTGCCTAGCTTACCACTTTTTCCAAGTTGCCAACACGTCGACAAAAGCAAATCCTTTAATCCTAGCTCTATGGAGTTCGGGATCGTAGTTCGTAACTCGAAGCCTGGGCTAAGGCGATACGTGACTTGGTCGTGGCGATGTCGTCGCGTGTCGTGTCGACAGGTGTAAATGAACAATTTTTTGTAGTTTTATTTTGTGGTAGGTAACTGTAAAATATAATTTACCTGTTACTACTTTTAGAAATACGAAAGTTTTTGAAATGGATGGATGTACCTACGTTTGTTACTCAATCACGCAAAAATGGTTGGACTTTTACTATTGGATGATAAGTATACCAGATAGACAGATAGTTTTTGTATCAAATACGTAGGGGTTCTTTTTAGGATGCAAGTTCTTACTAAGACGGCTTTTGCGAAATTCGACCCCTGAGGGTTTTTTTGGGATAGATTGTTTGAAACTTCGTTACTACATTGCTAAAAGTTTCAAATTATGAGCAATATCTAAGACGCGATTTCGTGAAAGACCACTTTAGGCCAAGAAATTCACAATAGTCAAAATTAAATTACTTATTTAAATACCTTGTAACTCAATTATATGCTGTAGCACGACTCATAAGAGAGAAATATAGATAGCTAGAATTAATTATTAGTTTATTGTATACCAATATTGCAACACAACTGCTTTCTATATTCATTACTATAGAAAAAAGCCTTTTCTAGTATAATTTTGCCAATTTTTCACTGCTTTACGTTCTATGAAAATAAAAAGACCTCAATGTGATCACCTTAAATAAATTCAAGTATTTAGTTCCGTGTAAATGACCTTACTAATTAGCATAATAAAGGCTATAAATATTAATTATTAATGTTTGTTTTGCGTGCTGTAAGCCTGCTCACTCACTTACGAATGTTAAACTAGGGAATGTTAATAATCTGTCATTAGTTGTTAAGGTTACGACTTGAATAATTGGATAGTTTTACTTTGACATGTGTCAGGGAACTGTTAGTTTGTCGTGGGTATGTTAATTTCTTTTTTTATTGTGTGAATGCCAAAATGGCTTTAATTAAGGATTCTCTAGACAGCGGTTTTTTTTACGTGGCAAAATCATGGAGTCCTCTCTTGTGGTGGGCATGCTCACCGGTCACTGCCCACTCAACAAACATCTGTTTACCATCAACGCGACAGACAGCCCGTTGTGCAGGAACTGCCTGAACGCGCATGAAACGGCAACCCACGTAATCCTGGAATACGAGGGCGTTGCTAACCAACGGGCACAAAACCTTGGCACTCCAAGGTCGCTCCAAGAAGCCTGTGAACATACCAGGAGACTTCTGAGCTTCTGAAAGGAGCTGGATTGGCACGTATAGCCAACCGTCCCACCTCACGCATAACGGACCACCTATGAGTCCAAATGCGGAAAAGGGAACCCCTAACAATAACAATAATGGAGTCCTCCTACCCGGGGCAGAGTAGGAGGGACTGTTAGACTTGTACTGACTAAAATCCACGGTGTCCTTCAATATAGCTCTTTACGTTCTGTCATTCTTAGTCCCACGACCCCGGCAGGCTTTGGTTTTCTAAGGAAGGCCCCGTCATTTTGCGGATAGCTCTTTACTAAAATCTACGGTGTCCTTTAATAGCCCTTTACGTTCCGGGTCAGGCATTCGTTAGTCCCACGACCCCGAGCAGGCTTTGGCCCTCTAAGGGGGGGCCCAGACATTTTGCGGATAGCTCTTTAAGGCATGGTCAGACAGTGAGTCCCCGTTACTCGCCGTCCGCATGCCCGCGCCTACGGTAGCAGATAATTATGTGTTAGAGTGGAAACAGAGAAGGTAACTGACAAAGGATGGTTGATGGTTGGTAGACCAGGATGGTTGGCGTTCTTCGGGGAGAGACTTACGTTCAGCAGTGGACGGCAATTCGTCTGAAGAGAATACCAATTACACTAGCATCCCTTTATTTTATGTTCTCAAACATGTAACTCACAGCTTTAGTTCCAATATAAACCAACGGAATACCAAAATAGTAGCTTTGTCCGTCTCAAAACTTCACACAAAATGACGTGCAAGTACAGTCAACAACAAAAGCATCCAAACATTCATTCCTCTCCAACTCACCACAAAGAATTTCAAATATGGCGTCTGCGTTCGAAATTCGAAACCGACCACTCCATAATCCAATGACTTCCAACTAGCCAGTATTAACGCCGGTACTCCGTATAAAGGGGTCTAAATTACCCCCAAATGGGGGATTGTAATCGATTTTTCTTTGCCTACCCTCAATTAGCCGTATCTGGCATGTGGATGTATCAATTGCAGGTACTGTTCGCAGAATAGTTGGGAAGAAAGTTCTGTAATTAGGAAAGTAATAACATTGCTTTGTACAGAGATATTGGAAGAGTTTGTCTATTTATGTGTTTCAAGTTTTTATAGGCTTTGTTACATTGGATACTATTTAGGTAACATCATCACCATCTAACTTTTTGTCAGGATCGACTCTCAATCTAACCGGATGCTTAACACCGATATTTTAGACAAGATAAGATAAAATATAATATAGATAATGGGGTGAATGCCTGTCTGACCTCTACAACACACTACATCGTTAAATTACATCTCTTGGTTGTCAGGACACTAACTATACCGAAAGACTGTCAAAGACTTACGAACTGTCAAAAATGACAAGATGACAATGACCGGATTACTGGTGGTACAAGCTGTGAGGTATGTCCCATTTGAGCAACTTTTTTAAGGACAACTTTTTATTCTCATTTGAGCAACTTGTCAAAATTTTAGGAGCAAGGCAGTCTTTTTTTTTAAACTTTGTCCCATACTAGGAGTTTCTCCTGTGTCGTGGATGCGATTACGAACATAGACACTCACATTATACAAACACCCAGACCCGGAACAGGTCATACAAATATTTGTTCCTTGCGGGGAACGAACCATCGACACGCTTTGCAGCAATCGAACGCTCAGTCAGTGCGCCAACCGTGCCGACAAATTTTTAAGGTAAAAATCAAAGAAAAAACTGAAATTAACTCATGGTAATTTAATTTGCTACCACTACATACCGAGGCATCTAATTGCACTTCGATAGTCCGAACAAGGTAGCAGTTAATTTAGTGTTCACGTTACGGATACGACACGACACTCAGCAGTGCTTAACACCAATTAGTTGTTCGTAAATAGTATGCTTATTTTACATTTACGTTATACAATCGAAGATCTGTTGCTATTAACTAGGCACATAAATATTAGACTGCTGGTTGCGCTACTTTAGAGGTTGTTGGGTGGTTGGTTGTTGTGTTAGGCCTTATGTGTATTTGTTATAGCTCTGTCCTATTCTCAATGTGAAACTCCTCTCGTTTTAAGACATGGTAGGCCCTCTGGGTGGTTTTACTCGGTACGAGTCTGACAAACCCTTTCGCTGTTCCCGAGGCGGAGGACATCCATTGCCACCTCTACAAAAAAGCTATTTGTCCGATCCGATGACTATAAAGTCTTATCGTGAAGTCTAAATATTCCTAATAGCCAGGTGCAGTTAAAAGTACGAAAAATAATTGTACCAAGTTTCGTCAAAATCTGTCGAGTAGTTTTTGTTTCTATTACGGTTATACAGACAGACAGACCGACAAAAATTTTATAAATTGCATTTTTGGCATCAGTATCGATCCCTAATCACACCCTGATAGTTATTTTGGAAATATATTTCATGTACAGAATTGGCCTCACTACCGATTTATTATAAGTATAGATAGATAGATAGAAGATGTATAGGTAATATAATATAATAATATAATATAATATTCCACAACTATCACACAACGCCATCTAGTCCCAAGCTAAGCAGAGCTTGTGTTATGGGTACTAGACAACTAATAAACATACTTATATATTTCTAAATACATACATATTATAGATAAATTACACCCAGAAACAGAACAAATGATCGTGCTCATCACACAAACATTTGTTCTGGGTGGGAATCGAACCCACGACCTCCGGCATAGCAGTCAGGGTCACTAGCCACTAGACCAACAGGCCAGTCAAAGGTAGATGAAGTTGTTTTTAGCACACTTCCTCTGGTTGAATTTGAGAATAATTCTTTATGTGCCCTGTTCCTAAATAGCTAAAGTTTGTCATGCCAATCTTAACTTTACAAATTGCCATCCGGTCCTTTGAAATGCTTTCTCTGGGCCTGTTTACCTTTTGAAACTTATTTTTATTAGGGATGAGAATTTTGTATGTTTATTGTTTAAGAATACGATAAAGATTTGTGCTATTCTATAATTTAGCATAGTGTCCTTGTCTATACTAATATTATAAAGAGGTAAAATTTGTTTGTAAGTTTGTATGTAGGGGGTAATATCCGAAAGTAATGAACGGATTTTAAAAATTGTTTCACTGGTCGAAAGCTACATTATTCGTGAGTGCTATAGGCTATAATTATAAAGATATAATACATATTTTACCGCCCAACGAAGTGGGCACGGGTCAGCTAGTTTGCAATAAAATTGACAGCCAGCTGGATTGTCAAAATCAATATTTTAAATTATGTATCTCATTTTATTCAAAGTTTTTTTTTTGATTAATTAAGAGCATTCAATACACAGTTAAATTAAAATTTCTTTGTTGTAACAGACTTTCACACTTATTTTAGCGTGTAATAAAAAAAAACAGATGGCCATGATATTTTGGTGTGACTGTGTAGCAATCGCAGTTGATTTATTGTAATTTATTGAAGAGTTCCTTCGATTTCACCAGGTTTCCATCATCGGATCCTGGCCTGATTAACTTGGGACCATCTGGGAAGTATACAGCCTCTAAAACAGTATAAACATCATTGAGACATCAGAAACACAAAATAAAAAATAAAAAAACGAATCGGAAACGTTCTCCTTTTCTGAAGTCGGTAACAAATTCCAATAGGTATTGTACTTACAACTTTCACGAAAAACTATTGACAAACCAAATCATTTGTCACGATCTTAGCTATCAAATCATCAACCACTAACTAGTAATTACCGGTAACACCAACCAATAACAATTAGTCAGACATAGAAACAGACATAACTCCTTAGTAAAACAAGATGTAATCACCTGTTTATAGCCATAGTCTACCTGTTATATAATACTAGATACCTGTTACATAGATACTACCTGTTATACGAGTATGGGTAATACCTGTTATATTGTGCGTTGGTACGATCTCATTTAGATTATCTACCTGAATTATTACCTGTTTATGTTATTAGGCGAGGTTTGGCTAGATTGTGTTCACGATTATGTTGTGTAGGTAAATATAGGACTTTGGTGGACTTAGCTATTATTGTTTGTTAGCTTGAAACTGTTTGATAAACTATTTTAAGTCTTATGTAATGGAAGGGCAGCCTTTAAAGCAAACATAAATACATACCAGAGGCCTTACCACGAGCTCTTAACGCGATACAGTTCAGGCTGTGGGAAAGAGACAGAGCTATACAAGTCATCTAGCGCCATCTCTTTCCTACAGTTTAAAGAGTCACGCTTTAAAAGTTCATGGTTAGACCACCACCACTCCTGAGTGAGCTCGCTCTATCTTAGGTCTCAACTTTACTTCAAAAATGCATCTTTATTGTTCTATTGTGATATTCAACGTGTTCCAACAGAATCGAGAAAAGGTAATGACCGGTATGCAACCTACACCACAAGGGTACTTATAAGAACCTCATTGTACCTTCAAACAGCATTGTAAATTCTGCTTTGAAAGGTATGGGTGCTGGTGAACATTAGACCTTGTGGTGTGGTTACCGGCAACGTGAAGTAACCCCATTTTCCTATGTGATGGTCGTAAAGGCGATTGAAATTTTGTCAAGCATAATGTTTACTTTCCTATGTGCTTTTAAGCTTAAATGGTCTACTATGTGCCTGAATTGTTGTTTTGTACACCACTCTTGGGAGACTAGGGAAGATGTTTAGTTACGTTTTGTAGTATTTTGATGGTTAAAGTACAAAGATTCTTGGTTAATTTATTATTTTTTAATTAATCGTCTGTTTTTACCTGGCTATAATTATTATCCAATGAGTTTTCTCACTCAGAGCAGGACGGGAGGGTCTGTCAGGCTTGTATTGACTAAAATCCATTCTTTCAGTAGCACTTTACGTTCCGGGGCGACAGTTACGTAGAAAGACTCAGAAAATAAATAATATAAAAAAAAGCTCTTTTTGTCGATTTGGTTGCGAGCAGGATTTGAATCTTCTACCGCGGCATTACATTTAAATACATCAATATAATTATGTATGGCACCAACCCGCACTGGGCCCGCGTGGTGGATTATGGCACACACCCTCTCTCAGAGAGGAGGCCTGTGTCCCAGCAGTGGGAACATTTTAGGCTGATGATGATGTATGGCATGCAAGCTCAAAATTACATCCTAATCCCAATTTTTGAAATGCTTTAATGAAATGGTAAAAGTTTCATGTAATTTGACCTGCACCAAATAACACTTCGAGCATCATTTAAAATGTTTCCAAACAATTCGACTAAATTACAGTAACATAAAACTGTCTACTACAATACTAAAAATGCAAACTATAAATAAAAACTACAGAGTAATATGTTTCTAAAAATACTAAAGTATTTAAATTGTGAGGACTTCTCTGAGCCAATTGTGTACGAGTAATATCAAGGTTTCTATTCTAAGAGATGAGCTAACAATTGAATTTAAATTCTTGGAATAGATACTGCTATAATATTATCTTTAACATTAATAGCCTAGTTGAGACCTTACAATAATCCCCACATCTTCACAAACATTAGTATCAGTAACAAACTCCCAAGGGACCAAAAACATAGCCTAATCGTGCCCAGTAAACATACACATATCAACTTGTAAAACAAGATAATATTGCCCCGAAGGCTATGACTGGACATTAGGATTTATGGCGTCCCTTTTGTACCTTCTTCGACTGTGTTTAAATAAATATCCACTTGTAAAATTACATGGTGTTCATTTCCCGTGCTTGCGAGGTCACTATGATAGCAATATGTATACATTCTCTCTTCCTTCTTATACAGTAATCATTGATAGCCTTTTCCCAACTATATTGGGGTCGGCTCCCAGTCAAAACAGATTCAGCTAGATATCAGTATTTTACATGGAGCGACTGCCTGTCGGACTTCCGCAACCCAGTAACTGGGTAGGTAATACGATGAGACTGGTTGTCAGACTTTAGAACTTCTGATTAACAGTAACGACTGTCAAAGATCTACAAATGACAGCGGGGACCAACGGCTTTACATGCTTTCCAAAGCACGGAGGAAACTCGCTATAATAGATGGTCATCCATCCACAGACCAACCTCAGCAAGCGCGGCTTAACCCGGAAGATCGGCCTATGTGGCTGTGATTATTTAGCCACGAGCTAAGTACAGTAAACTTTCTTTAAAAAAAAATTGCCCCATATTAGAATTTCTCGTATATCGTGGGTGCGTTTAGAAACCAACAAACACCTACATACGGAACAATTACTATGGTCACCAATATTTGTTACGTGCAGGAATCTAACCCACGATATGCAAAGCGTTAGTCAAGCGCTCAGACACTGTACCAAACTTTCAGTTTTGATTGATAGTGCTGGGTTCGTATACAAACCGAATAGTAGTAGCACATGAATGGCCCTAAACAAACTTATTCGACTTGCCTGTTGGTCCAGTGGTTAGTGACCCTGACTGCTATGCCGGAGGTCGTGGGTTCGATTTTCACCCAGGACAAATGTTTGTGTGATGAGCATGATCATTATTTTGTTCTGTGTCTGGGAGTAATTTATTAATAATATGTATGTATTTAGAAATATATAAGTACGTTTATCAGTTGTCTAGTACCCATAACACAAGCTCTGCTTAGCTTGGGACTAGATGGCGTTGTGTGATAGTTGTGAAATATTATTATTATTGGTACGATTAGCTGGTGGCTAACTGGCTATTTTGGTTTGAGCCCTGTCTCGTTCTCAATTTTTCGGGTCACCACTTCTTTCAAACGCTAAAGAAAAAAAAACAGAAAAGAAACTAGTTTAGCCTACAACCAAAAAGTTAAAAACATTATGACATCCAGCCTGCTTTGTGTTCAAGTACCGGATTTTAGCGCACTCTCAATTTGAAATCCTAAAATAACATGCGGTTTGGCTTTTGGTTCAATATTTTTTCTACACAACAAGAAACTCGTTTTAGTTAATATTTTATTGCATTTCACCTTTTATTGTTACAAACACGTTAGCAATACTAAAAAGGTACCACAAAACAAAATCCTAAGCGCGATTCCATGTCCTAAAAAAGAGAACTATAGTAAAAAAATAACACAAAAAAATATATTCTTGGACAATATATTCGTAGGCTTTCAATATCGGTGGCCCCAAAACATCGTATAAATATATAGACGTTAATGCGATACTGTAGTATGTTGGTCCTGTGGGCCATTCTGGTCCTTTCTGTGGCACGTGACGATTGTATACTGTACTCTAATGGGTTTCTTATGAACGGCTTGTGGAAAGATTTTGGTGGCATTGTGGTGGCTATTTTCGGTCTGAAAGTTTATACGGTCGGGTGATTTTCGAAGGTGTGACATCATTTAGTGCTACATGCAGAATTGTTAAGTCTAACGTTATTGGTTTGGGAATTATGTTACGTGCGGTCAATAAAAAAGGGTTTGTATGTAGATAGCAAGTTTGAAAATGTTTAAGTGAATGCTTTATGCTCCATGTATGCTATTTACTACATACAGTTAGAGTTTCGTTGCTGTTATAAGTTTTCACTGGCCTTTGCTTGTGTTGGTTCTACATTTTTTAGGTTAGACATTTTTACATGGAAGTTCTGCTCAAAATTGTTACTTCTAAAAATGATAATTATAGTCATGATTAGAATGCCACAACTCAAAAAAATATTCCACGGCATGTTCGGGATAAAATCTATTATGTGACAATCCAGGTTATAAACATTCTGTGTTGTGTGTACCATGTTTAATCTAATAAAAACAATTTCGTAGATATTTTTACGTTAAAGAGTAAAAGATATCCACCAATTTTCATGAACATTCGCATTCATAAAAAAGCAGTAAGATTGAGAGACCATCTCACCCTGCATCCTTAAAAAAATCAATACAATTCCTTAATACATACACGAACTCAAAAAGTCCACATTAAAAATTTAAATAATTTAAAGTTGCGACAAAACTACGTTTCTTGGGCGCTCCGAAGTTTTTCCATTGAATATATTAGAAGTTTTTATATCAACTTGGTTAATATTTCAATATGGGATTTGCATATTTGATGTGGAGGAACTATACGGGGTTTTACAAAGATTATTATCTTTTTTCATCTGGGAGATTGTGGGATATTAATTATGTATATATTGGTTCGGTTTTGTGCTGTTAAAGTTTGGTCTTAGTTTCGAAGTTTGGAATTAATTTTCCGAATGTAAAACCAAATAGTAAATAAGTGAAATCAAAGTGTATGTCGATAACTTACTGGATATAATTATCTCAAAAGTTTAGTTTACTTTTAAAGTCTGTTTTTAAAGGAATACACAATATAGCTTAGCTTTTAGACCTAGGAAAGTCCAAGATAATTCGTGATGTTTTCCTTCACTGATAAACTTAGAAAGTGCATCATTGAAAAATATACTTACTTTATTACTTTATCTTCTCAATGATAAACTCAGAAACTTCAGACATTTATATTTTTCAACGCTTTTTCCACTTTCATACATCTAGTCATAAGCCCGTCAGTACTACGCACCGATCTTTCTGAAGCACTTCACCAATAAGGCAGTGTAGCACTTCCTAGGGCACATAACGATTCGACATCTAAGTTACAGAGGTCGGGGTGATATGACAGGAAACCTCCACGTGCGCCCGTGGACTGGAGTTCCCTCTCGGATACGTCCGGGGTGAAGACCAGTTTTTCGGATCAGTGCACCCTGGGATGCGGTAAATAATTCTTCCTTAGGCACTGTGTGCCTAAGGGGTCTCTTTGCCCGTATGCGAATAGCCTGTCGTGTGGACGCTTCATCGCGTGTCCCTCTGATTAGCAGAGGGTACAGCGGCGGACCGGGCTTGCGGACGGTGAGTAATGGGTAGCTCGCCGTTCGACCAAGGACCAAGCCCGGGTCGGTGGCGCGTCGTGTTTAGTGCCAAATGCCTGCTGGGGTCGCGGGTTTTTTCTTAACCCAGGATACCGTGGCCCCGGAACGTAAAGGGCATAGGTATGAACACGGGTGGATTTTAGTCAGTAAGAGTCTGACAGTCCCTTCAGGAGGACTCATTTGATGATTTTACCACCTAAAAAAAAAAAGTTACAGAGGTCAATCTATAAAATTCACACAATATCAGCAACAAAAAACTGTCCAGACGACATTTACTACAACACACTTGGGTATTCCAGTGGCGCGCGATGTACTATTTGCTTAGGCTCAGTTATTGGGGGCTGCCCTAATGTATTAGACTTCATTATTTTGGGTATGCCTGCCGGCTATTGATTGTGATTGTCTGGCTACTATATTTAGGAGCTGGTGTTAGGTTATTTCGGTATATTTTTGGTATTCTGTCAGCCAATATTTATTGTATTTTTTGTTGTTATTCTTTATTGTACCGCCAGACTTAGAATATAACAGTTTATGAATAAGTTATTTCAGAATTATTATTTATGGAACGAAGTTCTATATCGCGCGTTGTGAAAGGGGGCTAGACGGAAAAAAATCTTACGAAAAGTTGTCACGACACTTTTTAGAACGAAGTTCCTTATCGCGCGTCAAAGAGTGGAGTGGAGTGGAGTGGAGCAGAGCGGAGCGGAGTGGAGTGAAGTGGAGTCGCGACGTTTATTTTTGCTGAGTGTATACAGTAACTTCGTTCCATCCGGGTGTCCCTTGACACCTCTCAAGTTTATATTATCTCGTTGGTTATGTGGTCGCAAGTGACTTCCAAACAAAGGTTCTTAGATTAGACACCCAAGTCGGACAGTGTTATATAATATTGAATTGACTGTGGTAGCAATAACAGAGACTGGATTCGTGCTCGGTCACTAACAAAATAAAACCTGTAACACTACATAACTTTATACAGCTAATACTATGCACAGTTTTATCATTTACTTGTTAGCTTACTAAATATCAACATATCGATGACGTCCGTTTTGAATTAAACACAAGCACATACAATACATTGAACTACATAAATGTTACTCTATTGACTAAAGCCAACGTATTGCATTCACTCAACATTGGAATTTGCTATTACATTCACCAATACACAGCTGTCTAACATCTACAGTTTGGTTTATTTGAAAGCTTTCGTGTTACCTAAAATTCTATTTACTTTACATTCTCGCTTGTTGCCATTGGAAGGATAATAATAATATTCCACAACTAACACACAACGTCATCTAGTCCCAAGCTAAGCAGAGCTCGTGTTATGGGTACTAAACAACTGATAAACATACTTATATATTTCTAAATACATACATATTATAGATAAATTACACCATGATGAGCAGAAGTCTCTTCTTCTTTATCGTTGGTGCCTTTAAAAACATTTAAACTCACATACATGAACACCTAGTTTAAATTGAACCCGAAACACAGCGTGGCACTCAGTCGATCAGCCATTGCGCCAACGTTACCGTCAGGTATTTAAACCTTAGTAAAAACTGTATAGTTGGTTTCATCATCATCATCATCATATTATATTATCAGTCGTAGGACGTCCACTGCTGAACATAGGCCTTCCCCATAGAGTTCTAATAGGACCGGTTGGAAGCGCCTTGAATCCAGCGCGATCCTGTGATTTTCATCAGATCAACTGTCTATGTTGCAGGTGGCGTGGTCTCCATTCGAGAACCTCACGCCCTCATCAGCCATCAGTTGGTTTATTGGTTACAAATGCGACTGCTAACCGCGAGGTCCTTAGTTCGATTATCAAGTTAGGCATTGTTGTTGAGTTTAACGATCTGAAATTTCTCTCTCTTTGCACAACAAACCCCGGAGCTTGGTGCTTAACGAGTAATATAAATAACATATAAAGCTTAAAAAATATTTTCGCATATTTTCATCATCAATAACTTTCTATAATACTCTTAGAGTACATAAACCATTGAACAAAAAAACATTGATAGGTATATGAAAGCTCTGAAAATAACTGAAAGAATAACATGGCAAAAATACTTTACCTCGTTCCAGTATTAAGCTCAGAACTGTAAAATAAAAATTAATAATGTTAATTACACGAACACGTAATTAATTTTATTATTTCATACTTACACAGTGAATTTTATTATTATTTTATTTTATGAGCTACATGATTGTGAAAAGATTTTATGTAATGAGAAATACTGTTGTTTTATTATGTGGCTAATGAAAAATAATGGAAATGAAACAGTTATGTCATTATAAAGATGCACATTTTATAAATGAAAAAAATAATGAATGATTTAATTAAGGTAGAGTCATGTTATTTCTCTTTTTAATTCAGTAACTTTGCAGACTGATAGTATGGGATACTTTGCGTCAAATCCGGTAGTTTCTTATTATGATTTCTTTTTTCCAAAATTCTTCGTTACGTATTCACGTCTAAACAAGTCGGTTCAGTTGTCATCCTTTATTTTTTAATAACGCTGTCAGGTGGCGTAACATGACGTCTTAAAGCATGAGTGTTTTCGCTCAAGAAAAGAGATGGTGCTAGACGACTTGTACAGCTGTCTCTTTCCCACAGCCTAAAAACTACGTTCAACAAGACATCATGGTAGGGCCACCTGATGTACAGAAACGGACAAACATGAAAAATGTGCTGTAAGTGGTGCCACATAACGCTGAATTTACGGTCAAATTCTAAATTAACGCATCCAAAACCACGGGCAAATGCTGTGCCAAACAATGACCACTCCAAATCTCAGTGTCTTTGGTACTGTGCGTCGTTTCGTTGAGCTCCTTGAGTTATGAGTCGAGCAACACGATAACTGATAAATGCTTGCACTGACTGGACAGGTCCACTCAAATCTGTGTGTTCTTTCCTTTAAAGACCACTTCGTATGGCTTGAAAAGTATGGTGTATGGAATTTAAAAGAGACTGTGACCTCTGAGTTTGTTTCAGATGTTTCTTCTCAGAGTAGTCAGGTACGAAACACCAGCCACATCTAGCTTTAAAAATATTTATGATTTGACGTTTTTTTAACAAACAGCTTGCAAAATAAATAATCATTTATTCGTTACAAAATCGCCAGGAGCACATTTCTTTCCTTTTTCTCATACCTAAGGACCACTCGTCCAGAAAGTTATTCTCCAAAAATTACCATAAAATACCAAAAATATTTTCGGCTACCCACTCAAAATTCATGCCTGCATCATCTTATATCTGGCACCCCTCTTAAATTTATTTAGCCTCGCCCTTAGCTCGACAATAAACACTCCTTGTCGACCAAACAGCTTGGACGCGAGTGGAATAACCGATTATATTTGTTTGGAGCGATTTTGAGCGACCCTTTTAGCGTTTTTATTGATGTCCAAGATATTTTGAGGATGAAATGGAATTTTTGATCGAAAATCCTGAAATGAGGAAAAATGATTTTGGATTTGGTTTGCAGAAAAGCATGTTTTTTAATAATGATAATATTCCACAACTATCACACAACGCCATCTAGTCCCAAGCTAAGCAGAGCTTTTGTTATGGGTAGGTACTAGACAACTGATAAACATACTTAAATATTTTTAAATACATACTTATTATAATATCTAATATCTTTAAACGAGCAATTCTTGTATATTTATATATAATCAGGATCTCGGAAACGGCTCCAAGGATTTTCATGAAAGTTACAGATTAGGGGCTTTTCGGTTCAAGGAATCGATTTATCAAGGTCCCAGGTTCGAGAAAAGCTTGGATCCCAAGATATCGACATTTTAAAAACCGAGCAAAGCTCGGTCAACCAGATTTTATATATTATAGTTATTTTTAAGAACCTGTTTCTGTTTTAATTTTAGATTTAAGGTACATAGTCTTTTTACTTGTGAAAGCTTGTAAATGGCAAATGTCAGTGCAATTATTTGTTTACAACTTATGTATTAGTCTGTAAGCTTTCCGAACAATAAATAAATTACACCTAGACACAGAACAAATGATCGTGCTCATCACACGAACATTATTTTGTCCTGGGTGAGAAGCAAACCCACGACGTCCAGCATAGCAGTTAGGGTCACTAACCACTAGACCAACAGGTTAAAATACTAATATAGCTATTTTATATTCTGAGGCTTTATTTAACTATTTTGCAATTTAATTACAGTTTTGTTTACTTGTAGATATTTAGTTTGTGTTATTATGTTTGCAAATTATAAACAACAATTTGTTACATTCAAATTTAAATATTAGTAATATTATTTGTTGACTATGTAGTTTTGATTCCAAGATTATAACATGTACTTTTAGTATTATTATATTTGCTCGCAATTTCAAAGAAAGAAAGAAATACAATTATAATATAATTTATAACGAAACGACGAACAGTACTAAAGACATTATATTTGGAGTGGTAATTATTTGACACAGCATTTGCATGTGGTTTTAACAATTGGTATATAATTATATTTATTACTACTTATGAAGACATGATATTATTATGTTTTCTTAAGTGATTCGTGACATTAAACATTAAGAACTGTACATATTGCAAAATTTGCACCCCTACCCAAACCTTCCGTCAATAAAAGCGTTGTTAACATTATGTTTTATTAGCACAAGAAAACATGCACATGGAAAGAAAAAAAAAGTATATTCGGCGTAATGTAAAAAACAAAAAACTTCACGTAAAATCAAATAATTCACTATAGGTAATGGGTGCCTCATGGTTGTGCTAAAAAGGCTCAGTTAGCTTAGAAGCCACTGTCTATCCAAATTCCAACAACATAATCATGTCTTCTTTCTGTTTACATCTCAAATCCTCACTAATCTCAAAATTCCACGAAACTTCTAAAGTTAACCCATTAACCTTAATGGACGATTTATAATTGACAACACCACAAATTAGTGCCAAAAGCTCGGCTTGAAAACACGTTTGGCATAAATATTGGGCAAAGATTTATTCCCTTGCATTGTACTGGCAACATTCCAAGGCATTGCTTATCGCTTACCAAGAGTTACCTATTCGCTCAGTTGACAATTTTTGGGATGGAAATCAGCTCAAATTGCCAATATTTATGGGCTATTTAGGCGGTCGTAGCTAAGCGATAACAGCCCCGCGATTTGCCAGGTTTTATAGTAAGATAAAGTTTTCAGGGTAGACAAAACGTTTTCGAAGGTCGATTTGTAGATAGAAGGATGAGAATAGACGCGTTTAAAAGTCTTAAAAAATCAGTCAGTATTAATTTACTCGTCGCACAGTACGACAGCTTCGGTTGCTCTGTATGCCAGACCGCCCGGACTGCTCGAGTAGTCAACTTTGAAGCAATTGGTACTGACTTCATCATCATCATCATCAGCCGGAAGACGTCCACTGCTGAACATAGGCCTCCCCCTTAGACCGCCACGCCAACGACAATTTTGTTGTCGTTTACCACCATTTGGAATCCACTGAGTAGTTATTTTTGCCCAATGCTCAAACGACATACGGCAGATATGACCATATGTTTTTAATGCGGTCCGTCAGTTTGACACCCAATATACTTAGCTCCACAGCTCGTTGGGAGACTCCAAGAGTGGACTTCTGGTTCTTTAATAACAAAAAGATACTTAAACCTCTCTGTTTACCTCTACTATATTAAACTTTGTCGTTCACAATATCAATAACAACAAAAAATTCAATATTTCCTCCATCACTGTTTGTCCGCCGTCTTTATAACAAATATGAAATACTGACTGAAGAATGTCGACCTACAAGGAATGCAATTTTCATTGCACTACATTTTGTAGTCACAGAGGAATATGAAGTTGTTGCGTCCTCTTTTATCTAGCAGATTGAAAAATGTTAGAAAATGTTGAGACAGAACCGAATTTCCATCATGGCGGCAAAGTTTTTTTTTGACTAGCTATCCTATCTCCTTTGTGGTCTCCCGCGAAGGAGATGGCGGAACGAACTCTATAGTTTCCGTTAGAACTGGAAGGAGGAAGAGGTGGGTTCGTGAGAAGTAGAAGGAGCTGATGGAGGTCCTTGCCCAAGGAGTGGGACAGACGAGGCTAACAAAAAAACTAGCAGTAGCCAGCTGCTTCACGTGTTACTCGAAAATGATTCCTCGAGATCGTTATAATTATTATATTAAAAAGATTATTCTATGAGTCAATCCAGGTCATTAACTATCTGTATACCAAATTTCATCCACGCCCGTTTAGTAGTTGTAACTATCCTCTGTGTTTGTTTTTTTTTTCGTGGTAAAATCATGAAATGAGTCCTCCCACCCCGGGCAGGACAAGAGGAACTGTCAGGCTTGTACTGACTAAAATCCACGGCGTCCTTTGGTAGCCCTTTGTGTACCGGAGTCGCGGTATACGTATGTCCCACAACCCCGGCAGGGCTGTGGCCCTCTATAGGGGCCCCGTCATTATGCTGACGATCCTTGAGGCGCGCGTGGAACACAACGCGCCGTCGACCGAGTTGCCCTCTACTCGCCGCCCGCATGCCCGCGCTTACGGTGGCCGGAGATCATCCCGCGACATCCGCCGTGGTCGGCTACCACTGCTCTCTGTTTGGTCTTGACTCTCTAGTCTTTACAGATGGCAAATAACGGTGACAGAGACCAAATCTACGATGGAGTAGAGCTTTCCCAGAAGACGACTGTTCTATCAAGCCTGTAATATCAGTTTCACGAATCATGAAAAAAACGGTATATATTTACACAGACCTTTTAATTGCTAAAAAAAAAAACATGTTATTCAATCTTCACCAAACATCAAAAAGACTAAAGCCTTGTAAAAACGTTTTTCCTAGAAAAAAGGTCCCAAAACAATTTTGATATTTTTTTGTCGCCAAAAGTAAATAATAATATCAACCCTTTGACCCCAACGTTCGGGGCGGCCGGCCGGAAAATACTGGTTTTAACCAGCGCATTCCGGTTCGAGGTGGTTTAAACAGGAACGGCTGTACTTGGAAGCGGTATGGACCAGTTTTTCGACATAATGTCTGTTTATTTTCTGTTGTTGTTTTTTGGAAATTCGTATTTTGTTTTATTTATGAAGTTACAAGCCGATGGGTTATTATCCCATATACAAGAATCAGAAAAAAATTTAGATAAGTTTACTGCCAAGATTAATGGAGGAAAAAACATAAATTGTGTTCATCTCAGTTCAGTCTCTTGAAAGCGATGAATTGGTTGGTCGCGGGACTTATCGCATTACCGTGACCCCGGAAGATAAAGGGCTATTAAAGGACACCGTGGATTTTAGTCAGTACGAGTCTCAGATAGGGGTAGGAGGACTCATTTGATGATTTTACCAGGTAAAAAAAAAAGCTATGAATTGGTAAAACATCACCACTGATTACAAACTAAACTTATTTCCAAAACTAGTTTTTTTTAGTTGTTTTAGCTCCCCGGTATTCCATCAAAATATATCCATTCACGTTTAGGAATGTTTCCCGATAGCATTTTGGTTCAATCAAAAACATTCGCAATTCTAAAGTTTAATCCAGATGAATTTCAATTATGGTTTTTTTTTTCATTTGTATTTTATTTATACAGGCACAAAACCAAATATATTTATTATGTTTTAAACTATTTTATCCACAATATAACAACGCCGGCGTCATAAATTAGTAAGCTTTTTGAAAAACGAGTAGATCGATTGCGAACAGTAGGTACTTGAAGCTGTAATGTTCTAATTTATAATACCAAACGCCTTAAATTAGTACCAATGTTAAAAACGTGGAAGTGTGTTTTCACGCTGTTGCGTCGAAACCGCTGGACCGATTTCGATGAATTTTGGCACAGAGTCACATAGATACTTTTTTAGCGTGGTAAAATCATCACAAATGCGTCCCCAGAGCAGGGCAGAAGGGACTGTCAGGCTTGTACTGAATAAAATCCACGGTGAACTACAATAGCCTTTACGTTCCGTGGTCACGATAATACGTTAGTCCCGCGGCCCAAGAAATACTTGAAGAAGGTTTTAAACTATAGAAGGGTTGGGGTAAATTTCTAATTCACTACTCATGAGGTAGTGTGGGTAGAAATGCCGGGAGAATATGCCCTGGAATACATAATCTTTGACCTTTTCATTAACGATGCTCTTCACAAAGGTCAAGAAAATATCATTAACAGCTCAAGAACTACCTACAGAATTAATAAAGGTGCTATGTTATAATTTTGTAACGTTATTTTATTGTTTTAAGTACATAGGAACTCATGGTTACATAATAACTACTATAGAGATCGGTCTTCAAGGTTAAGCCGTTCTTGCCGAGGTTGGTGGGTGACCTTTTATCATAGTGAGTTTCCACCATATCTCGGAAAGCACGTTCCGTCGTTTTTTTTGGCTTTTTGAAGTACTGAAACGTGATCTTTCGAACCTAGGGTTAAAAATCCAGAACTGCCATTGTCACCAGGACGCGTAGCGTGACCAAGTCTATGTATATTCTACTGAGAAAAGACAAAGTTATTAAATGGTTATTTATAAATAAATCAACTGTTATTGTTTTGCACGATTATGATACAAACTGTAGTGCACAAAGGCACTTCACCCTGAGCGTTTGCTTGAAATGTAACGTTATACATTCGACTTTGAGCATTTTTTTTTTAAATTTGATACAAGGAGTACATTGTTATGCTCGGTTCTTCTCCTTCACTGATGTAAACTTGTTTTGTATCATTACAAGGTGCGCATTGTGAATTGTGATGCTCGATTTTTCTCCATCACTGATGAAATGTTCGAATCTGTAACGTTACATTACAGGTGAATGCTCGCGGTGAGGGACCATATTTTCTTGTCTTTATATCAAACGTTGTCATCCTTAAAACCGTAGAAATCTTTCTACGCTCTGTCAGTTTGTCTTTTCTTTCGTCGACAAGTTGATTTTTCATAGACAAAAAGCATTAATTTAGAACAACATAATTTCTCTTTTAGTACAATTTTTACCAGTTTAGTTAATTCGATAAACAAGATTATCTAGCATTTCCAATTATTACTACAGTTCTTGTAGCTTATTATATCTATGTCCAGCTTATACATATCCTCTATAACTTGACCTCACTTTGTATGAGCTTCTCGTGTAATAAAAGCTTAGCTTATACTGGTTTTGCGTAAATTCTGAGATTTAATTCCTGGTTTTCGAAATAGAACTTAAACAGTAATTTTGCCTTGAACCATCATTTATGCTGCATATTAAGCTAAAATGAACAGTTAAGTACATAAACGTACATAATTATGTTTTCAAGTCAGTTTTCAGGAGTTATGTAATAAGTTCTGTATATTTAAATTGGTAGAGGTTATTTTTATTATATAAGTAACTGAGGCTTTTCATTGTAAAACTTGTGGTATGAAAAAAAATATGGGGAGGAACTTTTTTTATCATGATAAAATCATCAAATGATTCCTCCTACCCAGGACGGGGTGGGAGGGACTGTCAGATTTGTAGTACTGACTAAAATCCACGGTGATCCTTCAACAGCCCATTACGATCCAGGGTCATAGTATTCGGTAATCCCACCGCCCCGGAAAGTTCTGGCCCTCTCACGGGGCCCCGTCATCTTGTTGACACTCTTTGAGGCGCGCGTGGAACACAACGCTCCGTCGACCCGGGCATGGTCCATGGTCGGATTTTTCGGGCAACGAGTAGCCCATTAGGTAAGATTCCCACCAACCGGCCGGACTCGGCGGCATTTTACAATGCGGTAAAGAACATTGAAATCTATCAACAGTAAATACAGTTCCTTCATATTTGCTTGCAAATTTATCTCCGTCGGCATTCCGCAACACGTAGCGACGTGTCCCGTAAGTTCCGGCCGAGTCCGGCCGGTTGGTGGGAATCTTACCTCACTCGCTGCCCGCATGCCCGCGTTATTTATTAGTTATAATATATCAAAACATCATTTAAAAAATAAATTACATTTAATTTTTCCCTTTCAACCATCATGCTATCATTTACTCTTATTTAATCTATACATTTATAATAAAACTGTAGAAAAATATTTTTTGTACATTAAAAAGCAACTCAAAAAATATAGCCAGCGTGTTAAAGGACAACCAATAGAACCCATTTCTAGCATTTTTAGAATTTTTGTCTGTTTGTCTGTTTGTGTGTTTATTTGTTCGGGCATCACGTAAAATGTACGAATGCTATGTAGATAACTTTAATAAACAGCGACTGACCGTAACTTGAAGTAACATTTAGTTTTTGTTTCATTGAAATCGGATCAGTCTATCAAAAGATATTTGAATTTAAAGTGTTCCAGAAGTAAAATTACGGTCAGTTCACACCGAGACGCTCAGTTCAGTAGCGCGATCTAGCTGCTTGGAATAGAAAAACTACAAACCTATTCAAATATGGTGTGGACTGGAGTGGAGTGGCTTGGAGTGGAGTGGAGTAGAGTAGAGTGGAATGGAATAGAATGGGATGGAATGGAATGAAAGAAAAGGTTTTCATTAGACTCACAATAGAATGGGATGAAATGTTATGGAAGAGGATGGAGTAGTATGAAGCGAGATGGAGTAGAATGGAGTGGGATGGAGTGAGATGGAGTAGGATGAAGCGGGATGGAGTGAGATGGAGAAGGATGGAGTGGGATGGAGTGGAATGGAGTGGGATGGAGTAGGATGGAGTGGGACGGAGTGGGATGGAGAGGGATGGAGTAGGATGGAGTGGGACGGAGTGGGATGGAGAGGGATGGAGTGGGATGGAGTGGTATGGAGTGGGATGGTTTGGGATGGAGTGGGATGGAGTGGGATGGGATGGAGTGGGATGGAGAGGTATGGAGTGGGATGGAGTGGGATGGAGTAGGATGGTGTGGGATGGAGTGGGATGGAGAGGGATGGAGTGGAATGGAGTGGTATGGAATGGGATGGTGTGGGATGGAGTGGGATGGTATGGGATGGAGTGAGATGGAGTGGGATGGAGTGGGATGGAGAGGGATGAAGTGGGATGGAGTGGGATGGAGTGGCATGGAGTGGGATGGGGTGGGATGGAGTGGGATGGCGTGGTATGGAGTGGGATGAAGTGGGATAAATTGGGATGGAGCGGGATGGAGTGGGATGAAGTGGGATGGAATGAGATGGTGTGGGGTGGAGTGGGATGGAGTGTGATGGAGTGGGATGGAGAGGGATGGAGTGGGATGGAGTGGGATGAAATGGGATGGAGAGGGATGGAGTAAGATGGAGTGGGATAGAGTGGGATGGAGTCGGATGAAGTCGGATGGAGTCTCATTCCATCCCATGGAATGAGATGGAATGGGTGCTCTAATCCAGTGGCAATTGAATAGTACTACTGCCTTTGAACGACAGAGGGCGTTTATTACAAACACGTCAAATATTCTTGAAAAATCTAAATAAATTCTAATTCTAAATATAGGGTTTATATGAAAACGATATGATTTATAAAAAACGTGGCGAGAATTAAGCGCTTCGCACTAAAAAATACATTGTTGAATTCCGACATCCACGCGAACGAAGTTGCGGGCACAGCTAGTTTATAATAATGCAATTTAAGTATCACTCGACGCAAATTATATTGATTAACATTATACCAAAATGTCCGCATAATTAGCACATTTTGCTAAATCAACGCTTATGACGACCTCTGACCCATTAGCTGTACTGTCGCCATTGTTAAACAAATATAGGTGAATCCTGTGGTTCTCAAACTGTAAGCTACGAGTATTTTTAAATGCGGGCCACGAGTAATGGGCAACTCGCTATCCGACCATGGACCTTGCCCGGGTCGACGGCGCGTTGTGTTCCAAGCACGTCTCAAAGAGTGTGAAGAGTGTCAGCAGGGTTGTGGGACTAACGAATTATCGTGACCCCGGAACATAAAGAGCTATTGAAGGATACTGTAGATTTTAGTCGTTACGAGTCTGACAGCCCCTCCCGCTCTGCCCTAGCTGGGAGGTCTCATTTGATGATTTTACCACGATAAACAAAAAGCATTTTGTGGTAAAATAAAAAAAATAAGAACTAGGAATGTGTTTACTCAATTTCGTTTATGTATAAACTGAACGACGTCGTTCGGTGACTGTACTCCCCATAGACGGTATGACCAAGAGTTTTTTTGGAAACTGTACTCACCGTGGACTGGCAAGGGGTTATATTAAAATTTTGGGATCACATTCAACATATCCTGTTCTAAACTTGCGATGCTATGCAGCTTAATTATTTCCGCTACAGGCTCTCCGCAACGCACTATAAAAGCAGCTCATTAAAACCGAAATATTTGAGCATCGCAGGCCCGAATCGAAAATGCGCCGTCCCAAATACCGTCAGTGTAGCAGCTAATTGAGCGTTGTCCTGCCCTGTGTCGAAATAACGGACAGAACAGTACTGTATGATGTAATTGGGCCAATAGAGGAGGCCTAGATATACGGCACGATGAGATTTTAACAGCAGTATGCTTTGTACATTATTATGTGGGCTGGAGAATTAGAGAGAGAGAGAAAGGCCGGAAACTTTAGTAAGTACCCTGTGTTGCTTATTAAACGCAATAATGTGTGTGTGTGTGTGTGTGGTTGTATGAATGCGTTTGTATTCTAAGGTGATTTAAAATACGTTTGGCTCGCTTCATGTGCACCTAGTTTGGCAGAAAGAACCATAAGGCTGTTTTCCTCCAGAGATATGGGTTATTCTTCGGATATCCACCAATCATGTTCATTAATGTTCATTAACGTGACACAGCACTGGTGGAAACCGATTCAACTAAGATGTGTTTTTATACGGAAGAATGGGTGCTATGGATGCGTGCTATGGATGTGTACTATGGGTCGTCTTTCATACTATCGATACATCGCATAGCTCGAGCTGCGCATCTTCCTAGCGCAGTTACTTTGCGGCGCTTCATTTTCATAGCATATCTTATTAATCGCATGCTACATGCCGTAGCATCAATGGAAACGGTCACACAGTTTCGTAGATCAGCTTTTACATTCTCGCAGCAGACCTACATAGCACATCTCTGGTGCACCCTAAAACCTACCTTTTAAGGCATCATCACAAGATTTCTAAATCTTTACATTTCTGTATTTTATTTTCAGCGAACTTCAAGGTTCACGTTTCAATATCACGGTGTTCCATTTGTACACTCACCAGCGTTTGGTGGCCAAAAGTTTAAGAAGATAATCATAATTACGGCTTTGAAGGTCCTTTACAGGGACCAATGACATGTCGAATTACTTTAGTATGAAAGGGGGATATTTTATTTTCACAACTTTGTCATTAAAAAAACAATAAAGATAGCGATGTGACCCATGTGGGTACGAGCCAATGAGTTAATTTAAACGTGGCATAGTTTTCCAACTACCCACTGGTACACATTAAAGTGAACGAACGAAATATTGTGCATGGAATATGTAAATTAGTTACAATTTCGACCCTCTGGTGTTGCCAAATTGTGATTGTATTATTAACTTAATTTATAATATGGCAATACTGTTTTGGGTTAAAAATGAGATGCTTTGTTAAAATTGTAGATTTCGAAATCGGTCCACTCAATTCTGTGTGGTTTCTTCTTCAAAAGACCAACTCAGAGTCCAACCTACATGGTCCTCGTATGACATTATCAATTTAATGTCTGGACTTTAAAAGAGACAGTGACCACTGAGTTTGTTTCAGCTGTTTCTTCTCACAGTAGTCAGGTACGAAGTGGCCTCAACTAGCTTTGTAAAACGACGACGTGTAAGTGTTTATAATATCCTACATGCAAAAATTAATATCATTTCATCGTTTCATTTCATTTCGCAACAACTAAACATTTCACACAGCCATAGTTCAAATAACACTAAAACTCGACAGTTAGAATGTAAGAATTCAACAGCAATCTTCTACTATATAAAAATAAGTCGGGTTTTCCTTCCTGACGATATAACTCCAGAACGCACTAACCGATTTCCACGGTTTTGCATTCGTTGGAAAGGTCTCGGGCTCCGTGAGGTTTATAACAAAGAAAATTCAGGAACAATTTCAACAGAAAAGCGGGAAATTTTTTCTTCATCTTTTAATCACCAAACGAAATGTTACATGAAACGAAGCCATCTGGTGGCGAAACGGAGTTCGCCGGGTTTGCTAGTTCTCTATAAAAATCACACATCCAACTATCATAAATACTCATTTCACATAAATGGATACTACACTTAATTGCTCACCTCAATATCGCGATATTGAATCTGGCACTACTCCGGTCATAACCGGTTGTATCCGGTCCGAACTAGTTTGAACCGACGCGAACCGGTTCATATTTATGTGGTCGTAAAACGCGGAGTAATAAAAATGGTGGCTTATGCAGTTTTTATGCATAACTGAAGCTGTGTTAGTTAAGATTTATGTTTATTTAATATTTTATACTGTTGACGTTTATAGAGGTAGTAATGTAATTACTGTTGGTTCGTTGTGTTTATGAAGAATGTTATGTGCTTCGGAAAGTGGTTTAAAGAATTACTCTGGATATTGTTTATGCTTGGATGCTTGTTGGTGGTCGGAATCAGGACATTCATAGTTTTTGATCTAAAACAGACCAGCTTTTGCGAGAAGCTTCGCCCCCTTATTTCCCATCATTATAGTTTATGTAGCTTCCAACTTGTGAAAGAATTTTGAAAATATTTCTAGTAGTTTTTGAGATTACTCGTTACAAGGATACAAATCTTTCATAATTATAAGTTTGGATATTGTACATACCGTTTGGTTCAGAAGTGGATGATCACAATATGAGAGCGTAGTACGTACTATTTCAATTATTCTGTAATCTTACTAAAAATGATTTAGTGGACTAAAAACTGAAATAATATAATGAAATGACAATTTTATTTATGCAAGTAGGCTTATAAAACACTTGTAAACATCTTTTATCAAACCAATTGACTATTCTGAGATGAAGCAAAAATTTAGTTTTAAAATTTGACCATTATATTAGTCAAGTTATAGTCATACTTAAACCAGCTTCAACACAATCTATAAATGAACTTACCCATAAATAATACGTTATTACCACATAAACCCATCCCATCCAATACCCGAAATCAGTATGACCTACATGCAAGTGCCATTACGCTCCAAAAACGCTTAACGACCGGTACAAATCAACGTGCATCGTACGAGGGTGGAAGTAGTGGCCAGGCTAGGAGAGCTACAAAACGGATTTACAGCAGATTTATACACCGGTGTTTAAGCTTCGCTCAGTTTCGAACTAATCAAGTTGGAGAGTCGTTTTGGATTAAAACTGACAGTGGAGTTATGTATGGGGTTTGTTGTTTTGTTGAAAGAAGTTTTGGGGTGGTTGTAATTTAGGAGGAAAATCTGGGGAAGTTTGTAGGGGTGTTAAAATATGTATTTTCAGGTCTTACAATGAATGAGCCTGAGAGACCGTTACACAAATAATGGTGCATCTTTTGAACATGTTCTTAGGCTAGGGATGTATGGTTTCTTGACTTCAATAATTATCTCTCTGTGGCAGTGTAATATTACGATTATTGTAAAGCAAATCCAACAAAAAAGACACATTTATGGTTGTTAAACACTCGTGTAACTAAGAGAGTGATAG
This sequence comes from Agrotis segetum, assembly GCA_036375495.1. Taxonomy (NCBI): domain Eukaryota; kingdom Metazoa; phylum Arthropoda; class Insecta; order Lepidoptera; family Noctuidae; genus Agrotis; species Agrotis segetum. The sequence continues at coordinate 766,508 of JAQSVV010000222.1, read as the reverse complement.
TAATGAGTGTTGATGGATGATAAGGAGGAAAAAAAGGCCTAAGGAAATTATGAATGGATTGCGTGAGAAAGAAAGATATTGATGTTGTAAGTTAAATATTTGGGACAATGGTTCGAAACCAAAGAGAAACTTTTCCTTTTCAAAACGATCTTCGAATGCAGAGAAACCCATCTCAATGCACTTACTAAGTAAACAAAACATTAAAAACTCCTTCAGTTTGTTTAAGAAAACTTTTCAAGCCACGTTAACGTTAACTACAAAAGCATTTCCTTCACAAAATTCCGCGACTACCCTCTAAAATTACAGACAACGAAAATGCACCGAACATTTAAAGCCAGCATCTCGGGACTCCGTTAATTTCATAATAACCTCCTCTAATCTTCTAAAAACGGTTATAAAATTACACTGGTCGACAGCATTTTTGCGCACGGGTTCTACCTAAGTTATTTTTATTGCTTGTATATCTAGAAATAAGAAAATGAACAAAAAAAAGTTTTGAATTTGCTTTTATGAGTAAAAAATGGGAAAATAAAAATCAATGAAAATACCTAGAAATTGACACAGAGATCAGTTATTACACAGGAAACCGTACATCCATTCATGTTTAATTTTTACCAAATAAGTCTTAAAATAAAGTGAAACTATTAAGTAAATAGCAGTTTTAGTTTTCCTGCTATTTTCAGTAGAAGTTTCTCTTATAACTCCCAAGTATAGTCTCCCATCACTTCCCTTTCAGTACTGGCCTTGGTAACGTCTCTCAAGTGCTTGTCAAATCTCAAATTGTCTTAATGGAAGCGTTCCTCTTGTTCTTCCGTACAAGCTTTCATGTTATCTTTAAATTTATCCAAATGAGAATGTAGCATATTCATCTTTAGTGTATCTTTATAGACATTCCACTTCCGATGATGAAAAAATTTGGTAGTTGTGTCAGTGATCAGCTTGTCATAACTTTCAGCTCTAGATTTTAAAATAAAACCATGAACTACTGCCTTAAAACTGTTCCTGGCTTCATCCTCTTTAATGCTAAGTAACTTCAGGCAAATATCACAATTAGTTTTTTTTAAATTAAAGCGCCCACATGGGCTCCAGTTTTAATTTTCGCCTCTGACAGCTTTGGAAAAAAAACTCTTAAAGCAAATATTTTTGATTTGTTATCACATTTTTTTAAATAAATATGCTTGTATAATCAGAATATGATAAGTAAAACCCATGCGCAAAATTTTTTTTTTCATTTGTCGACCGGTGTTATCAGTAAGCACGATATCGTTTCCGGTGCAAGTTTTAAGGTTTTAGCTGTAATTATTTCGGGCCAAACAACCTCAACTTTGCGGCAGAGTGTGCTAAAGTGCTAATTAGCTACTGCGAACTATGGCCAATTAAAACTGGCTGTTATCGGGTAACGATGGCTTCATTCGTTCATTAACTTTCATTTTTCATATTTGTTTGGGCTGATGGACTGTGGTGCTGAATCTACGGTTTGCAGGCTAGTTTAATTGTTGAACTTGAGAGGTCTGCTGACAACTTGTACTGTCAAAATCAACATATAAGTTCTACTATTGGCTCCTTGGCTCGTTGGCTACCACTGAGCATGAAGTTTTACATTCAATTCTCAGGTAAGGCAGAGTGTTATAGGATTTCTTCATTGATAAGGCATTATGTTAGGGTTAATAGATTGATGTGCTAAATCTTCGTTAAACAGGCAAGTTAAATAATAATTTTTGAACTTGGGAAATATGCGCATTTCACAAATTTGAAACCTACTACTTATTAGGACTGCATCAGTGTTCCAACCAATTGTAGCAATGCAAAGTCAAAGTCGAAGATTTATTTGCAGTAAAATATGGTCACAAATGTTCTTAAAATGGTAGGTAATATTAGTGGCTAAACGTATTTAATCATTACATAATGACATGCATATTTTTGTTCCAGATGACTATTACATTATTAATAAGGTTTAAATTGAAATAATTCTGTTATATTATAGAAGGGACTGCCTTGGGATCTGGAGGCGACTGCCCTCCAGCGCGTCTATGAGTGGCGCGTGGAGGCGCAGCGCCGGGGCGTGACCCCGCTGCCTCGCGAAGTCGAGGCGCGGCGCGAAGACCTCCGGCGCGATCTCAGGGCAGTATGGAAGGAACGACTGTCGCGACCGACGGCCGGGCACGCCGCAATTGCGGCGGTAAGACCCCTCTTTGAGGAGTGGTTGGAGAGAAGTCATGGCGTCCTTACCTTCCGCCTGACGCGGGTCCTCACCGGGCACGGGTGCTTCGGGAGGTACCTGTGTCTAATGCGGAAGGAGGAAACGTCTGGGTGTCATCACTGCGAAGATCGCCCGGAGGACACGGTGGAGCATACGGTGCAGGACTGCCCAGCTTGGGCGGTGCACCGACGTGTCCTCACGGCTGCGATAGGCGGAGACCTCTCGCGCCCGGCATTGGTTTCGGCCATGCTGCGGGGCGAGACGGAGTGGGAAGCGGTCGCCTCCTTCTGCGAAGCAGTAATGCTCGCGAAGGAGGAGGCGCGCCGCGAGCGAGAGAGGACAGAGTCCTCCCTCCGCCCCAACCGCGGTGTAGGACGCCCACGGCGACGGACGTCGCGCGACGATCTCCGGCCACCGTAGGCGCGGGCATGCGGGCAGCGAGTAAAGGGCAACTCGCTGCCCGACCAAGGACCATGCCCGGGTCGACGGCGCGTTGTGTCCCACGCGCGCCTCAAAGAGCGTCAGCATAATGACGGGGCCCCCCTCTCAGAGGGCCAAAGCCTGCCGGGGTCGCGGGATTATTCCCTTACCGTGACCCCGGAACGTAACAGGCTATGAAGGACACCGTGGATTTTAGTCAGTAGAAGTCTGACAGTCCCTCCCGCCCTGCCCGGGGTTGGAGGACTCATTTGATGATTTTACCACGCTAAAAAAAAAAAAAAAAAAATATTATAGAAGGGATTCTCAATTAACCACCTACGTAAAGCTCTTTTGAAGCGAACCATTGGAAGTTTTTTAGTTTGGTTAGGAATCTTATTATAGATCTGAATACACATAGGATAACAGCTTCGCCTATATAGTTCCGTTCTTATTCTAGTATTAATAAGTCTATTAAGATATCTGGTTTTGAACACACATTTATCTCCCAGCAACAACAACTTTCATAGTAAGTAAGCACGACTCCGCCACGCTAGATACGTCGTCGTCGCGTCACGATCTCACTATTTGAGAAAGCCTTAAGGACACAATCAAAATTGCCTAACACGATCTGAATTCTAAACTAGTGACTAGATACTAGGTACTATGCTAAACCGTCAAGTTCTCAACTAACCGTAGTCTGCATCGGTAACAGTTTAATAAGCTTATTTTAACTCCAGGCGGCAGTTTCAAAGCTTACTCGACTTAACGTTGTAACTGCAGAATTAACTGGGATTGTCAGCTGGTTCATTAAGGCTGGTAATTATGCATTGTAGTTTTAATTTTGGTTGTGAAATAAATCCTTAAAAATTATATTGGATTTTTTGAGTGACCAGTACGTGTATATCGAATTCAAGCTCTCATGCTCTGCGGTAGATAGAATCTCCAACTAATGTAATGTAATGTATGTTGTTGTGGTTTTTTTTTATAACAATTCATGTCAATCAAAGATCGAAGTCGAAAAACATATCAGTGGATTGACTTTTAGATTTTCGTTTACCAGCAATCCATTATTTAACAGTATTTTTGGGAGTGGGTGGGATGAAGGAGATGGATGAAAGGAGGTTGCTACCTGCGGTGATGACTGACCAATCCCATTGGCGATGGTACGTCTCACAAGGAAGGTCTGGCCGTGTCTGAGTCTTATGTCAAACAGTTATTTGTTCAGGAGGTCCAGTTTATTTTCGGTGCGCTTGCTCCATCTGGGGCCTCATCTTTTGGGTCGCGAGACTCTCTAATTGGGTACCGTGAAACGTAAAGAGCCTGACCGTGGATTTAAGTCAGTACAAGTCTGACAGTCACTCCCGTCCTGCCTTGGGTGGAAGGACTCATTTGATGATTTTGCCACGCTAAAAAATAAAAAGTTGTACGTCTCAAAAGTCCGTTAAAACCGTAAGGTCCATCCCAAAAATTTTGAAAAAGGGCTTCTGATGATGAAGCTGTAACTTTTCACTTTTAACATTATCATGAAATTGACTCCTAAGCTTTTACAAAAACTTTTAAGTACCTACCCTTGTTTCGAATAAAAGTTGCTGCATCATGTGCTAATCTTCTCATGTCGAATGAAAGGGGTCAGGATCAATGCGGGTCAGTGCAAAGGCCCTATCACGAGTTTTCACGTTTTTGTGGCATAAACTAAACGGGGACTTTGATGGATAAAATTAATTCCTTATTCATACACTAGAGGCACTTTTTCATTTGCCATCGTAATACTTCAAGTGTGCTGTACGGCCACATATATTATGTAGAATTTATGCTAGGGCTTTGGGTAACTATTATAAAGTTAATAACTGACAGTCACTCCTGTTCCTTCTTTGTAGGGAGGACTCATTTGATGATTTTACCACAGTAAAAAAGGCTTTATCTTTGCTTCTATGATATTTAGCGAACTTTTTTGAAACTGTATATCCATACTTCTATAAGTAAAAATAAACCAACTACATTTCCTACCTACCCTCATAACACAAAGTCGAGACACAAACGAGTAACGACAAAGATTTATTAATATGACAAAGGCCGTCATTTCTATTTCCTGGCACGTTGCAGGCTATATTAAAATTTCAGAAGTCGTGGATTCCCCCCTATTACAGCACCTGTATTTTACGGTAAATGTCAGATTGTAGAGGTTTACCTTTTTCCACAAAGACATCGGCCGTTTTTATTAGATTTCCTTATTTTTATGGAAGTGTTTGTCTTTGTTTTTTTATGATTGTTGAAAGTGTTTGTTTTTGCGTTTTGAAATTCTGTGCGACAGTTTTGAAATTGTTTTTTTAGTCCTTGATTTATACTAAATCCTTATAATATTGTTACGAGCTGGGTATTGGGATAAATTAATTAACACCAATTAAAACCAAATACAACTTTATTCACAGACAAATCACAAATTAAAACAATCACAAAACACTACTCAACACTTTAACACTTATACACACTCTTAATCACACGTAGAACTCACTTAGATATCACTTGTATTTTACTTCGATTCGCCTCGATCGTAGTCAAAACTAGACTGACTCGGTCGCCGATCGGCGCCCCTTTTTATACCTCGGCCGGACCCACTAGATGTTTCTAGAAGGTGGTCGAATGTTCTGGAAACATCCAAAGACTTCGACATAAACTCATACCTTCTGGAACATTCTAGAACCATCTCGAAACATCTAGAACAGGGTAGAACTTTCTAGAAACTTCCAGACCAATCTTCACTCGAATAGTCGAGAACCATGTGGAACCTTCGAGAATCTTATAGATTGGTCTCGCAATCCGATCGACGTAACAATATTACAAAAAGTGAAAGTTAATTTGGATAGATCAGATAGATGTTTGTAAATCTTTCACGCAAAAACCTTTAAACGGATTTGGAGGAAATATGGTACACAGACTGTTTATAACCTGGATTAACAGTTTTTTTACCGATTTTATGTTCCCGTGGGTTAATTTTCGAAATGTAACGAGTAATGCTGCTGCTGTCAGCTAGTAATATTATCTTAGGAGCTACTGGTTTGAATTGATTTTTTACGTCGGATAGTGCATTTATTGAGGTTATTAAAAACAAGAAAACATACAAATACTTATCCATCTTTGTTCGTAATTTATTACGTCGAAATAAATCTGAAATTCTAATTAATTTTAAATCTCACAATAAAATATATTTAACTACCATCGGTCGAACAAATGTCACCTTTATGTTCCTTTTCACCTTAGGTCAGTCAAAAATAATGACACCTACGAAATTACACAGATATATCTAGACAAAAGCCTTCAACAAAATTTAATAAAAGTGCGTAATAGTCTCTTTCTACATATTTATGAGACAGCGTCTACCAAATTATAATTTGATCATACAAAATTCCTTTTTATCCTTAAAACCCACATTAAAAGTCAGTAAAGCAATTGGTGTATTATAATCTAAATTGAGAAGAATTAATCTCTGCGTAGCGGGGTCTACGTCGTAGCAAGGGCTACGGCGTAGCAGCGACAGCTACGCCGTAGTAATATGCTACGTGATCTGTGTGACGTCACGTAAGATTGTGAAAATGGTACGTATGCATGGAGCGGGAAAGTGACTGACTGACTTATTATGAAGCCTCCATTTTTCAGTTTTAAACGTATCAATGAACATTTTAAAAGTTCACTAAACAACTTGTGAAATATGTTTTCTGATATTTTTCTCAAATTCAATATTTTTCATGATAGCTGATTGAGTTATCATTACCAGCTCAATTAGCTATCATGAAAAAAGGATTAGTTTCTATGTTAAGCAATTTAGGTTTTTTTTTACGTTAAATTATTATGAGAATCAATCGAGAATCATTTTGTTTTTTACACACACACACAGGAATTCCTCCTGTGTCATGGGTGCGTTTACAAACAGAAACTCAAATACGCAAATACCCAGACACGTAACAACTACTTCCGTGCGGGAATCGAACCCTGGACCCACTGCGCAACAGTCTATCGCTCAGTCACCGGGCATAATTGAAACAGTTATAACTTCAAAACAAAATGGCAGATGTTTTAGCTCGTAATTTATATGAGTTGCGTGTTTTTGTTTTAATTGAAAATGAGTCGCCTGACTTGTAATTTTAATGGAAACTGGGTTTTAGGTTCAAACCTTTGAGAATATTAAGTGGGACGTTTCAAATTGCTATTGAATCTAAACTTTCTAACTTCTAATCTAATTTAACAAATATTTTAACTGTGAAAGTACTTTTCATACATTGTCACGTTAGAGCCACTAAATTGATCATGATGAAAAAATGCTTTTTTTTAACTTCGCTCTCTGAATTTATTCTTTATCGTAGTTCCGTTTAAAAAAAATTAAACTCACACACAACACATACTTGTAGATCGATATTCGGTTAATTTCTTGCCTATTTTCTTTCTATGTGGAAAAATCATCAAACGAGTCATTAAAAAAAAATCTTACACTAGTGGAAAACCAGGGACTTTTAGACTCGTACTGGCTAAAATCCACGTTGATCATTCAATACCCCTTTACGTTTCAGAGTCACAGTTGCCTGTTTGTTACAGTGCCGCGACTTTTCATACAGATTTATGTTTTGGAATGTTCAACTACAGTACTTTCACAAGTTATTATTTCATTGTATCTGGGACTGTAGGATATCTTAATTTTTTGTATTATACACAGGGAACGGTCAAATTGAAATAAACGCTCTTTTTTTCCTTACGTGGTAAAATCATCAAATGAGTCATCTCACCCAGGACAGGACAAGAGGGACTATCAGACTTGTACTACTAAAATCCACGGTGTCCTTCAATAGCATCTACAGTTATTTTTCTTAAAAATCGAAATCTTATGGCATTAAAATCGTCTATAACGGTCTTTTAAGTACAGTATTTCGATTGCATTTTCATTAAAAGTAACTCCGTTGTACATGAGCCTGGTCGGAGCTTCGGAAAAAATCCAGTTAATGCGAGGTGACATCAACATTGAACACAGATTCCATTATCAGTCGTTAATAAATCCTATATAAGGCTGGGTTTCATTGCTAGCGAGAAGCGAGAGCGTTTGAACCAATATGACTGGCTAATTATTTTCAGACATTAACCTGCATGGTCGTATAACGTGTACCTTGGCACGAGTTTTCACTATTTTACTTTACAGCGTCTTTCTAGTATTTACGGACTACTCCACTCTAGTATTTACGAAGGAACTGATTTTTTCCTTGAAAATTATCAATTTGAAATTGTCAAAGTTCCAGTTTACTTTACGTCTCAAATACCGAAAACTCGTGCTAAGGGTACTGATCTACAAATATGTAGGGACTTTAAAAGAGACTGTAATTTGGTTTCGGCTGTTTCTTTTCAAAGTAGTCAGGCACAAAACACCGGCTTCTCCTAGTTGTATGTAAAGACGTGTACTTGCATAAATAAACATTAAGTCATCATTTTACATATTTCAATAATCGGCATGTCCTAGAAATGAAATTCCAAAGACATGTGATATCTATCAACCCGCTCTGTACCTGCGTGGTGGATTATGGCCCACTCCTTCCCTCTCACAGAGGGGAGGCGTGTAACTTGGCAATGATGAATGTGCTTACTAGCTTAGCTGGGCACAAACTTGCACTCTCTATGCTACATTACACATCCGGGGTCGCGGGATTATTCCCTTACCGTAACCCCGGAACGTAACAGGCTATGAAGGACACCGTGGATTTTAGTCAGTAGAAGTCTGACAGTCCCTCCCGCCCTGCCCGGGGTTGGAGGACTCATTTGATGATTTTACCACGCTAAAAAAAAAAAAAAAAAAAAAAAAAAAAAATGCTACATTACACATTATAGAATTAAAAATAATGAAAAAACATTGATAGTTTAACAACTGTGAGTAAGCAAGTAGTAAATCGCTTCTCGCTCACAGTAGAACCTCTCCCTATAGCTCAGGGTCCCATCTTTTTCGATCGCCCGGATTACGTGTCGATATATACCGGCAATTCTTATTGCCTTCTGATTAATCTCCTTCAAGAATCTCTTTCAGTATAAAAGGGGGAATTAATCATTCGTTCGTTCGTTCACTCATTCTGATGAATGAGTATTTTATCTCAAGGAGTTTTTGCTGGAATTAATTTTATGCGATGGGTTCAGGAAATGGGTGAGAAATTGAGGGTCGCTGAGGTGATTTTGTTATGTAAGATGAATAAAAGTGTACGTAAAAAATAATAAGTGGAAATATATTGGAGAATATTCATTATTGACTAATTTATATACCCGCAACTTGGTCCGCGTGGAGTTGAAAGCAAAACAAACTTACAGCCATTCACAAACTTACACATTTATAATACAAATACTGATTGGTCGTTTGAAAATAACAAAAATAAATGTTTCAGATATCAACTAAATTGCGCCAGTACCGACTAAACCCGTTGCATGTCTAAGTACGAAAACAATTTCCACCAATGAAAATCAAAACCAATTTACTTCAACACGTAATAAGTCCAGCCATTTTGATCTCATTGTGAATTCAATTAGTTTGACAGTGTATACGATCAACCAACCTATTTGCACTTCACTTGTGCCTTAATTCAATACAAATAGAGTCTAAGCTCGAGTGCCATGGCTAAAAGGAAAGCTTTATCGATGAAACCTGATCAACATTTTACATGCACCTTTTGCATATGAAAATAAGGATTGAATTTCGTAGTATTGAGTCACGACTAATAGAAATGATTTCAACTTTATTTCTGTAAATATACGATTTAAAATCAGAATCACTGTCTGCAGAGATAATTACGTATGTCCGTCCAGTTCGAAGGTCGATTCTGCAAACTTAGAAAGCATACTGCAACAACTTTATTATGTTCGCATAAGGTTGAATATCCAATGCGCTGGCTTTGTTTACATGTTTGTGTTAGCGTGGACAGCAGAAAGGGTGTCTAGACTAATTTAGTGAAATATTAATGCGATCAGCTGTTACTTATAGTTCAGCCATCTTTAATTTAAAATGAAATTTGTGATTTGTTTACAAATGTACAGAAATTTAAATGATAGGGTTATATTTCATGTTTTATTGAAATGCAATAATAAATGTATGGTCTGTTTAGTCACAATTAACCTAATGATATACAGTAGTGTTTAGTTCGAAGTTGTCGTTATGTTTTTGCTGTAACGCCACGGATCAGTACCCTCAGCATGAACCAGTATTTGAGACGTATAGTAAACTGGAACTTTGACAACTTGAAATCGACAATTTGTAAGGAAAAATTAATTCCTTTTTCGCACACCAGAGGCGCTGTTCCACATTTTTTTCTAAAATAAGATTTTGAAATATTGCTCTTCGTTCCACTAAAATATTTAACTTTTCGCAACATTTCTTCTATTGTGACATTGTCAACCTTGGTAATGCACACCAGCTAGTACCAAATTATTCGATATCCCTTGGTAAGACTGCTTAACAAACTTTCAGGCCAATGCCTGCCTATTTGCCTTTAGCGATTTCTATGTACAAATGACAGCATTTAAGACCAAATTGTTTAACGTTATTTTGGAAACATGTTAGGGAGGAAACTCATAATAATGAATGATCACCCACAGATCATCAAGGCCACCCAATAGCCATCCACAGACAAACCTTGACAAAAGCTGCTTAACCTGGAATATCTGGCTGTTATTCTATGGCCGTAAACAGGTCTAAAATCGCCATTTTATCCACGTTGTTAATAAATAATTATGTTGCTACAATCAATCAAATCAAATCAAATCAAAAGCATTTAATTCAAGTTGACCATTTACAGGCACTTTTGAATTGTCAAAGACATAAAAAATATAATTAAACACTACAAAGTTATGGTGCTACAGTCCCAGTCACAAGACATAAAAACTGTGAAAGTACCGTAGATGCCCGTTCCAAGAAGTAGATCTCTATGGAGAAGAACGGGCAAGAAACTCCATGGACACTCTTTTTATATCGCCAAAATATTACAAATCCTTTGTTACATCATTCATTTTGAGATGGTGCACAATATATGAGAACGATGTAGCAAGTTAAAAGTGTCCACAGTAAAATAAAAAAAAAGACAATTCAGAAATAATTAAAATAAAAACCTTGGCAGCTAAGAGATGACCTGTCCCAACTGACAGCGCCCGTTCACGAACATGACACACGTATCAGCACCAATCAGCTCAACCATTTTGAAGGGAGCTAAATGATCCGACACACGTGCCACCATCAGCGAGACATTTAAGTGAGGATGACATTCTCTCAACCACCAGGGCAAAATCGAGTCAATACTAATTAGTACATGGTACTCACACATGTGCAATAAAATTATATAATACTAAGAAATTGAATCGATACAATGCAAAGATAATATTACAGTCTTCTGCAGCTTCCTCAATAATTATGCGTGCTACCTAATTAATAACCCTATTGTTGTGGAGCAGGACCAGCATTGAGCCAAGCATTTTTATCATTAATATAATCCTCCAACTTGTAATATGCTTGCCTACATAGTGTGCGTTTTATACATGATTTGAATTTTGTTTCATTCAGTTCTAATATGTGAGGAGGTATTTTATTGTAACATTTTAGACAGTACCCCATGAAAGATGTGTCAACTTTAGCTAACCTGAAACCTGGCTGAACTAATTGGCCCCTATTTTTAGTACTATAGTTGTGTCTATCGCCTCTTTTACTAAATAGATGCAGATTTTTTCTAACGTACATGATGTTTTCGTATATGTATTGACAAGGTACTGTCATGATGGATAAACATGAAACCATTCCCTAATATCCCATCCATCCTTCCCCGCCTAATTTGAATTTACCGCCATAATTGCGAGCGACGCTATCCGCTCGCGCTGCACTCCCGCACTCTGGCGGCGTAAACAAGAACTACGAGTCTCAAATTCGCGCGCGGCCACGCGTAACTGCTCCCGGGATCTTCCGTTAAAAATAAATGTAAAATTCAATAATAAAACGACTTCGCCAACAAGTGATTGACTGATTAGTTCCCGTAACCCTCTGGTGTCGTGAATCAAGATAAATCTGAAGAGTACATTGGATACACGCTCCTGCCGGCCGGCCCATCAAGTCCCGAGCGAAGCGGTACCTCCAGTCCCTGCCCTTTCCAGATCCCAGGTTAGTGGATGTTCTTTTCCCGTCATTCGGAATCCTAGGGTGTCGGTACTAGCATCAGGTTAATGCAATCCTCGCTGCAGACGAAGTCCCAACATTTTATTTGGTGCCTCCTGTGAGGAACGAGCAACCTCACTTTCTCTTTAAAAATATAAAATCTCGTTGAATGAGTACTTATTGCATTGTGTTATCGTGTATTCTTATGAATATAATAAATCACAAGTAAGAATAACGAGTAAAATAAAGTAATTTCATAGTTTTTAACAACGCTTCGGCGTAGGTACCTACAGTCGGGTTCCCGCGTAAACGCCGCGTCGGCGTCGCTCGCTGGCCAGCGGACCACGCTTGTAGGTATATAATCTCATTCATCCTTTTTAGTAATTTGCTCAGTAAAAGTTTCGTACCTATATAATTTGAATTTAAACTAATATTCTGAAAGGTAATTCTCGTATAACTGTTTCCTGCAATAACTGATGCTAGTATAAAGCTAACGGATAGTTTCATGGTCAAATAGTTGTGCTCGAGAAAATACTTATGTACCTACATAACTTCAATTGTTACGACTAAACGCGATAGTTGATTTGTGTCTAAATTATTACGGAATTATTAAAATTCTATAACACTTTCCTTTATATATATTCGGTATAAATTGCCTAAACCTTATTCCGATTGCAGTTCGGATAGTTAGGTACTTACCTACATCTACCTATCTCATTTATCATCGCGACAATAATACCTACGCAGGTTAATATGTCTGTTGAGGCGGAATTACAGGCGGGCCTTAAAAGGCGTGAATATGATTTTAAATGTATGCAGATAATCTACGATCTGTCGAGAATAGTCCAAAAGGATAGCTTAAAGTTATCCACTTTCAAGGCTAGATATAAAAAAATTGATGAGATTAAGTCTGCTTTCATGGAATCTAATGAATATGTAAACAAATTACAGTTACAATTAAAACCCAATTCAGAAATAGAAATTGGTCCCATGTTGTCATTCGATGAGTTGTATTACGCTTCGGTTGAAGTGGCCGAGTCTTTGCTCGCGTCGACGACGTCCGCGGCTGCCGCTTCGTCCGCGTCCGCACATTGTCGTCGGGAGGATTCGATTGTTCAAGTAAAATTACCAAAATTGGAAATTCCGCGTTTTGATGGTAAAGTCGAAAACTGGCAGACCTTCAAGGATAGTTACATCCCGCTTATTCATAACAATAGCTCCCTTTCGGACACGGAAAGATTTCATTATTTGTTGTCGTGTTTGTCTGGGTGTGCGTTGACCTTGGCCAAGGGCGTACCTATAACCGCGTCGAATTATCCCGTAGTTTTTAATCTTCTATTAGATCGTTATGACAACAAACGCATATTAGCAAATACATATTTAGAAAAAATATTTAAATTAACGCCTGTCAACAAACCGTCTCTTGAAAATTTATCCGAACTGACCAATTCTTTATATGAAAGTGTAAACGCGTTACGTGCGTTAAAAATTGATGATCTCAGCGAATTTATTTTATTTCACATCGCTTCGCGATCACTTGATCTCGAAACCAAAAAACGGTTCGAGTTACAAAATACTCACGAGATTCCCAAGTTCAATGATTTAATTGTTTATTTACAAAACTATATAAAAATTCTGGAAGTTAGTCAACCTTTCTCAGTTTCGACCACTCCATCGAATACTAATAATAATAAACAGTTTCGAAATAAAGGTCAGCAAAAGTCATCGTCATTGGTAGCATCTACAAACCAAAGTAATAATAATAATTCGTCGGGCGCCGCCGTAGCTTGTTTATGTTGTAATGAACATCATTCTATTTACCGATGCGGCAAGTTACATTCTATGACACTTGAACAACGTGAACAATTTGTGCAGAAATTTAAATTGTGTACCAATTGCTTTAGACCAGGGCACGATAGCAATAATTGTAAATCTAAAAGCACATGTTTTATTTGTAACGCAAAACATAATACGTTATTACATGTAGAAAATAAGAGTTTATTAACGTGTTCGGTTCAGTCCAACGAAAATAACGAATGTTCCGCTAAAGGTACGAGCACACTTACCTGCATAACGTCGCAAACTGCGAATACAAATAATTGTAGTACAAAGATACTTGGCTCAGCAGTGGTGCGAGTACGTCACGCGGACGGTTCGCTCCAGTGTGCACGCGCCGTAATAGACAGTGGTTCGATGGATTCTTTTATCACTAGCGCATGCGCGCGCCGCCTAGGTTTGCGTATTAAAAAATGTAATTTGAACGTTACCGGGCTCGGACAAAGTAATGTTTGTGATATAAAGGGTTATACTTTTGCTTCGATTATACCTCATTCTCGTGAGTCTCCTAAATTCGATTTACCTTTAGTAGTTTTACCTAAAATTACTTCTATGATGCCTTCATCAACACTGCCGTTGCATGTCAAGGATCATTACAAGCATCTTGATCTCGCCGACCGCGACTTTGATAGATCCGGTCCGATCGATCTACTGTTAGGTGTCGAGTGTTTTGATCAAATATACACTGGCTCACGTTTCAATCCCGGTCCCGGATTACCTTGCGCCTTGTCTAGTGTGTTCGGCTGGGTGATAAGTGGCCAATATTTTCATAACACACCACCTGATAATTTAACCTGTGAATCCGTTACGTCACTTCTCGTGTCGTCTTGCACGATCGAAGATATCGTTCAACGGTTCTGGGATTCTGAGGAACCGCCGAAATGTAAAATTTCCGGTTTTGAAGACGAAATTTGTGAAAAAATGTATAAAAAGGGTACTTACCGTACACGTGAAGGTCGGTACGTAGTTCCTTTAATGTTAAAGGAGGATGCCCCTTTTTTGGGTGTTTCATCTCACCAAGCTTTTAATCGCTTTCTTAGCTTAGAAAGGCGTCTTATTAATCAGACCGAGCTGAAGGCTGATTATAAAGAATTTATGCACCAGTACGAAGAGCTAGGCCATATGCAGCTTGCAGACTCTTCGACTACTAATCGGTACATAATTCCACATCATTGTGTCGTGCGTCCAGACAGTTCTACGACACGACTTCGAGTAGTCTTCGACGCTAGCAGTCGGACTACTAATAATCTTTCTCTGAACGATATAGTTCATGTTGGACCAAAACTTCAAATTGACATTGTCGATTTAGTTACGAAATTCCGACTTCATAAAATTGTTTTCACTGCGGACATTTGTAAAATGTACCGCCAAATATTGATACGTCCTGAGGACAGGTGTTATCAGCACGTTTTGTGGCGTGACGAGCCTAACGAGACCCTGAAAGAGTATGAGCTGAATACGGTGACTTATGGAGTCAGCAGCTCCCCTTACTTAGCTATTCGCACTCTTCGTCAACTGGCTGAGGACCACGGTTCGGAATACTCAAGTCGCGCCGCTCAAGTTTTGTGTGAAGACACGTTCATGGATGACGTTACAACTGGCTGTTCGTCTCTTGATGAAGCCAAACAATTAAAAGAGGATGTCACCTCGTTATTGTCAAAGGGTCATTTTGAACTTCGTAAGTGGAGTACGAATACTCCAGAGTTGTTGTCTGATGTTCCTCCTGACCATCTTCAGACTTCCAAATCCTTCGATGATGTTGGAAATGAGTTTGTCAAGATATTAGGGATACGGTGGAATCCATCTTGTGACAATTTTTCCTATAAGTTTTCAGACTCCTTTGACGTTAAATTTACTAAAAGATCTATCCTCTCAATAGTGGCACGCATTTTCGACCCGCTCGGTTGGATCAGCCCGGTTGTGTTTTCAGCGAAATCCCTTCTACAAGAGATGTGGCGCTTAAACTTAGGTTGGGACGAAGCTATTCCATCACATTTAGCTAAAGTGTGGCATTTAATAGCGGCCAACTTATCTGTTTTACAAAATATTTCACTTCCGAGACTGATTATGCCTAACAATCCACTCGAAATACATTTAGTAGGATTTTGTGATGGTTCACTGAAAGGGTATGGCTGTTGTGTCTATCTTTGTGTAGTGGTGGATGAAGTCACCACCTTTACTAACCTGTTAATTGGTAAATCTCGAGTAGCTCCGTTAAAACCTACTACGATAAACAGACTTGAGCTAAGTGCAGCAGTGCTTCTAGCTAAAGTTATGTCACACATGTACAACTTACTCAAGGATAAAATTCTCATAAATTCTATGAAGGCCTACTCGGACAGTACCACCACACTTTCTTGGCTCAACACAGCACCTCATTTACTTAAAATGTATGTGGCAAACAGAGTTGTGCAAATAACCGATTTAATTAGTCCCGAATTTTGGTTTCATGTGTCCACTGAGGATAACCCGGCCGATTGTTGTAGTCGCGGTGTTATGTGTTCAGATTTAATTGACCACCCACTCTGGTGGAATGGTCCTTCCTGGTTGCAAATGTCGCCTAATAAATGGCCTTGCAAACGTACGCTGCTCGTAGATGCAGAACTGCCGGAGTTAAAACCGTCTGTTGCCTGCAGCTTGCATGTTACTGAATCTGATAATTCGCTTCTGACGTTAACTTCTAGACTTTCTTCTCTTACAAAGATTCAACGAACTTTAGCTTGGTGCTTCCGATTTATATCAAACTCAAAGGTTGTTTCCTCAAATAGAAATTTTTCCCCTCTTAGTCGTTCTGAACTAGAAAAATCAATGAAGATGCTAGTCAAGTTTACTCAAGACCATTATATGTCGTCTCAAGTCAGTCAAGTGAAAAATCAAGAGCAATGCGACAAATCGATTCAAAAACTTTCTCCTTTCTTGGATGAGGATGGTTTATTGCGAGTGGGGGGTCGCATCGATGAGGCTAATCTATCGCCATCTGCGTTACATCCTCTTCTCTTACCTAAATTAAGTCCATTGTCAAAGCTGATAGTTGAACATTTCCATTTAAAATATCTGCATTGCGGTCCAAGGACTTTGCAGTCCCTAATTCAAAGAAGGTTCTGGATAATTGGACTAAGATTACTTATTCGTACCACCCTTTCAAAGTGTGTGCGTTGCTTCAAAGTAAAACCAGTGTCCAGTCAACCCATGATGGGCAAGCTACCAGCTGCTCGTCTTCAGCCCTCTCGATGCTTCCAAACCACAGGAATTGACTTCGGTGGTCCATTCATTCTAAAAGAAAGTCGTCGACGTGGAGCTAAAACCTATAAAGCATACATGTGCCTTTTTGTTTGCTTAAGTTCGAAAGCCGTCCATCTGGAGGCCGTTACTGAGTTGAGTTCAGAGGCATTCCTCGCGGCTCTGGATAGATTCGTTTCCCGTCGCGGAATGTGTGATACAATCATTTCCGATTGTGGCACTAACTTTGTAGGTGCAAATAAACATCTTAAGGAAGTAGTTAGTGAACTTCAAAAACATCACTCTGAAATATCCGATGGTCTAGCTATTCGGCAAATAAAATGGAAATTTAACCCGCCTGGTGCACCACATTTCGGTGGCATATTTGAAAGTGGCATAAAGTCCACCAAATATCACCTTAAACGTGTAGTTGGCGCTCAAGTTTTAACATTAGAAGAATTTATTACGATTCTCGCCAAAGTGGAAGCTGTGTTAAATTCACGCCCGCTTTGTTCTTTATCTCCGGATCCGCAAGAATCGAACGTTCTGACTCCAGGACATTTCCTGACGGGAGGTCCTTTAGTTTCACTGCCGGAGGAACCTGTTAGTGAATGCTTATGCCCACGTTCTCGTTGGCAAATGCTTAAGAAAATAACACAAGGTTTTTGGCTTGCTTGGCAACGTGACTATCTGCATACACTTCAACAAAAAACTAAATGGTTAAAAAATACACCTAATCTCAAACTTAACGATTTGGTCCTTGTAAACGAACCTAATCTTCCACCTTTGCTATGGAAATTAGCTCGTGTAGAACAGATCCATCCGGGATCAGATAATATAGTCAGGGTCCTGACTCTTCGAACTGCAAACGGTAAAACTATGCGCAGGCCAGTAGTTAAGGTCTGTCCGCTACCTATTAATTAACTTTTTTTTCTTTATCTTAATTCCCGAACAATGTTGTGTATTGATCAATATTGTTCAAGTAGTTTATTTTGGACACTAGTTAATGATCGTCAAGTTTTTTAATAGGTATTTGTATTTCTCGAGCACTGCTAGTGGATCTCTGGCAGTCCTTTGGCTTGCGAAATCCTGGTCGATTTCGAGTGGGGGGAAATGGATAAACATGAAACCATTCCCTAATATCCCATCCATCCTTCCCCGCCTAATTTGAATTTACCGCCATAATTGCGAGCGACGCTATCCGCTCGCGCTGCACTCCCGCACTCTGGCGGCGTAAACAAGAACTACGAGTCTCAAATTCGCGCGCGGCCACGCGTAACTGCTCCCGGGATCTTCCGTTAAAAATAAATGTAAAATTCAATAATAAAACGACTTCGCCAACAAGTGATTGACTGATTAGTTCCCGTAACCCTCTGGTGTCGTGAATCAAGATAAATCTGAAGAGTACATTGGATACACGCTCCTGCCGGCCGGCCCATCAAGTCCCGAGCGAAGCGGTACCTCCAGTCCCTGCCCTTTCCAGATCCCAGGTTAGTGGATGTTCTTTTCCCGTCATTCGGAATCCTAGGGTGTCGGTACTAGCATCAGGTTAATGCAATCCTCGCTGCAGACGAAGTCCCAACACATGATGTTGATATCCTTAAACAATTCCCGTAGAGAATCGCGCCTACATAGATTATATATGGCTCTGATAGCTCTTTTCTGCAGAATAAATATGGACTCGATATCTGCAGCGCGTCCCCATAGTAAAATACCGTACGACATAATACTATGAAAATAACTAAAATAGACTAGCCTCGCGGTATCTATATCAGTAAGTTGGCGGATTTTTCTAACCGCGTATGCTGCTGAACTTAGCCGTCCTGCAAGAGATGTTAAATGAGGACTCCACTGTAGCCTTGAGTCAAGGGTGATGCAATTGTTCCCTTATCAAGTCGCTACAACTGTTCCTTATCAAATATACTCTATTTCATGAGTTTTAAAATAGAATATTTCACGTTACGAACTTCTTACTTTTCAATGAACTGTTGAATAAAATGTTATTATTAGACCCAAATCCCTTTGAGCTTTTAAAAACTGTCCAATACAAATGAGTACCAAAATAAACAGCTCAACTGAGCGCTGATGACGTCACGGCGGCCATTGTTCAGAGCGTGCACTTACCGACCATTGTACGACATGACACTAGCGATACGTCTCTGTCTACCCGCATTTTGCGACGAAAAATTTCGCTCTTGTATTGTCTTGTTTTGTTATGAGGTCTTGTTCGGTATGATGTTGTTGAGGTAATTACGTAGGCTACTGCCGGAGGACTCAAAAAAAACCGATTTTTTTATAAACTAATTTATTAAAATAAAAATTACAATTAAATTTAAAGGTAATTGACTCGATCGATGGTGGATTCGAAGTGAGCGGGCGCGGTCACGTAGACGGTGTCTTCGGGCCTCGTGTCCTGGAGTCAGCACTTTTCGCTCGTAGCAACTAGGGCGCACGCGGCGTGGCTCGTGCCTTTGTGTCAGCGCTTTACATAGTAGTGATGCGCGTAACACCTCCCCCCTCAGATCGACGACTATTTCAGATTTTTGAGATGAAATATCGTCGAGAGTTTAGATTGATCTTGAGATGTCATCTGGTTGTGGCGGGTTTCAGATGTTTCAGGCTCGGCGTACGTGGCTTCATCTGGAGTGTTCATCTGCTTGTTTGGGCGGATGTAGGTCCGATATAATAGTATTACTCCCAGTATAGCTACGGCAAGTAGGCTGCCATAAAATGGGATTGTCGTATGGTAAATGGTTGAGGTTGGTTCAATATAGATTGGTCTCTGTGAGTCTATTCTATCTTGGATATTGTGCAGCTTCTTCAAGTTAATAGCGGTGATTTGGAGGGCTGGCATGGTTGGATCTTCGATGTTGTCTGGCACATTGCTTATCTTCATGGGTTGTCCTCTAATGTGGTCGTTAATGTTAACGATAGTGAACTCATCTGTTCGTAGCTTGCAGTTATGTGGAATAGTGACTAGGAAGCTTCCAGTTAGGGTTATGGATTCTTCTTGTTCGCAGATCAACTGGACTTGCGTTGGGTTCGGGAACACGAGAGCGTAGCGGCGGTCATCTAATTTTTCCATTGCGGGCTTCGTCAGGCTGATGGTAATCGTGTTGCATGATTTGTGCGGTGTTTGACTTCCAATGATGTCGCAGATACAGTCTGGATCGGTTCTCATTTGGTGGTTGAGGTTTTCTTCGCAGAGATACTCAGAAGCTACCTTCGGGCATTCTGCCTCTATGTACGCATGAATGTTTCCAGTGATTGCTAGGAATGGGTAGGACGGGATGATGACTTGTCTATTTTTGTTTGGTACAATGACTAACTTATACAAGAGGAATTTTAGAGGAGATGTTATAGGGAATTTAAATGCAAAAACTATTTGGTTACCATGATAATAAGCTAATGGTTTAATGACATCGTAGTATTCTCTAATTTCTAATTCTAGTACTTGGTCTTTATTATAAATCACGTTTAGCTTACGAATCATACCACTAAGTATTTCTGTACTTAGCATAGAATGATGAGTGCGCAGTTGACCGGAAAGTGCTATCGCATTCTCTAACCTACTTAATTCAATTAATAAACTATCTACGTTATTGCAAATTACTTGCAATATTTGCGAAAACTTTGCAAATTTTATGAGGTTGTGTTGTTTATACTTATCGGCGTCAAGTAAAATGTGCAAGCTATCATTTAATTGTACTTGGTTCTCTACTAATTGTGTAATTATTTTTGTATGTTCGTTCATCAAACTTTTGCTCAAACTTATATGATGATTTTGTTCAATAACTATTTGTTGCTGATTATCATTGAGGGCTTTAAGGGCGTTATCATATTTAATGGCATCTGCTTGATCCAGGTTTCCGGTAATGCTCTTAACAACGGATCCAAGACCATCTACTAGGCCCCTCTTGAATCGATTGGGGTATAGACTTTGTAGATGAGATAAGGCTTTGTTTAATTTCGCGTTCAAACTGTCTATTTGGAGCTCGTATAAGGTGCGAGTGTAATTGTCTAGTCTGTCTGTAGCTTTAGTAAGTTGGGTTCGTATTTCGTTAATCTTGTTGTCTATGTCTGTTAGTTCTATGTTCTGCAGGAATGTATGATAATGAGTGATAAGCTTCATGGGTCCTAGTTTGAAGGGCAGTAGTCCAGGTCCATTTTCAAGTCGTTCTAGATTGATTTCCTGGGCCAATGTTAGGCTAAGTGACAGCATCAGGAGTATCCTGCAACAATTTTGCAGTTTTAGGGACGCGTTTTAATCTAGATTTAGCAATGGGTCCCTTTTTCTTGGAGGTATAAATGTGGATAGGTAAATTAGCTAGGACGGTGTCTTGGTTGTATCTAGGTGCAATTTTAGATCTACTAGCGCAAGGATTAGTAATGAATATTTGTTGGTCGGGTTCATAGTCGACTTCGTCCTCACGAGTTTTGTTACGATTCTCTATAAGCGCCGTTCGATTAGCGAGAGATGTCTCATTAATTAGTTCGTAAACCTTTTGCATGCGTTCTCTGTGCGTTTCAGTATATTGTTGTAATAAATGTCCAGTTAGGTCTATGTCAGTCGGATCTCGTGGGTCAGTGTGTCCTAATATAAGGTCGTAAGGTTTACAACGCGTGAAGGAATGAATTGAACTATTATACGCTAAGATAGCGTATGGCATTAGATGAACAACTGGCTCATCTTTGTGTTTTAGTTTTAAAATACGAAGATGTTCCAGTATAGTGGAGTGGAAGCGTTCAATATTGCCGTTGGCGTTAGGTGAGTATGCGAGTGTTTGATGATGAATGATTTTATGTACCTTGCAGAACTCGGAGAACATTTGGTTGGTGAATTCAGTCCCTTGATCTGTAATAATGGTTAGTGGTAGGCCATGATGCGTGCTGAAAGTTAATAAAGCTTGTATGATACTAACTGCAGTCCCATCTCGAAGAAGATATGCTTGACCGTACTTTGAGAAGGCGTCTATGAATGTTAAGTATTTTTCATTCTGTGCTGAAAAGCTGTCCATATGTATTATTTCGAAAGGTCTGGTGGCTGGGGGTGCTATGTTGAACTTCTGTTTTATAGGGCTCCTATCGTATTTTGCTTGTCCACATATTGTGCAGTCATTTATAAATTTGGTTATTTGGTCTCGCATCTTAGGCCAAAAATATTTAACAGATAAAGCTAAGAAGCACTCGTTAATACCACGGTGGTTGGTTTTACCTTCGTGGTAGTGACGAATAATCTCCTGCTGCCGAAGGTATTCCTTTACGTTTTCAAGTTCCCTTTTTGCCAATACCAATTTCATTGACGAACTTTTGAAATGTTTTTGTATCAGAGGGATTATACTGTACATTGCAAGAGGTGGGTTTATCAAAAGGGCAGTTTTAATCTTAGGGTTAACGTATTCCTTAATAGCGTTAACGAGTTCTTCTTCTAGGTTGGACTCAGATAACTGGATGGATGTTCGAGTGTGGGTGTCAAATGGTTTAGTCGCCGTAGTTCGTTTTTTAAAGTCACCTACAACGGTTAAGCACAACTGTCGGTGAAATTTATTAAGTGGTTCGTCGGTAATGGGTATTTCGAGTATAGGGTTTTCCTCAGAGGTATGAGCAGTCAGGGTGTCGGAGTTAGCTAGAGATGGTGGTCTGTCAGTCGCGTTCGCAATCATCGAACTCACCTCCGCGTTATAGATTTCGACGCGAGAAAGGGCATCAGCATTAGTGTTGTGTTTGCCTTTTTTATAAATGACGGTGAAGTCGTATTCACTTAATTTTAACCGCCATCTGGTTAACCGTGAATTTGGTTCCCTGAGACTCATAACCCACTGTAGTGGTTTGTGGTCAGTTACAATTTTGAACTTACGTCCAAAGAGATAAGGGCGAAAGTACTTTGTTGCCCATACGATTGCTAGTAGCTCTTTCTCAATGGTACTGTAATTTACTTCACTTTCATTGAGTGTCCGTGACGCATAAGCTACGGGTTTATCCGAGCCGACAGAACCTTGTGACAGTATTGCGCCGATTGCGAAATTTGATGCGTCTGTAGTTAGAATGAATTCTTTATCAAAGTCGGGGTATTTAAGAATTGGGTCGTTTGTCAGTAAAGTTTTACATTTCTCAAAACAGTTAATATAGTCTGAGTCTAGAGTCACCTTTTTTCCTTTCTTTAAACATTGTGTCAGGGGTTTGGTAATGCGGGAAAAGTCTGGAATGAATTTTCGGTAATAACCGAGGAGTCCGAGAAACTGTTTAATTTCTTTAGGTGTTTTAGGTATAGGGTAATTTTGAATAGCTACAATCTTGTCTGGGTTAGGCTTTATTCCTTCGGTACTGATTACATGACCTAGGTATGCGGTTTCGAGTTTTAAAAACTCTGACTTGTCTAACTGGATTTTAAAGTTAGATTCTCTTAATCTTTGAAACACCTTCTCTAAGTTGTTCATGTGTTCCTGGAGAGAAGTACTGAATACGATGATGTCATCAAGGTAAACGAGACATATAACGTTTTGCAGTCCTCTCAGTACGTTATCCATTACTCGTTGGAACGTGGAAGGGGAATTTTTAAGTCCCATGGGCATTCTCAAAAATTCAAAGTGCCCATGTTCAACATTAAAAGCGGTCTTAGGGATGTCACTGGGGTTCATCTCCACTTGGTAGAAGCCTGAAGCCAGATCAAGAGTGCTGAAATATTGACACTTGCCTAACTTGTCTAGGACGTCTGTAATGTTCGGGATAGGGTACTTGTCATCTATCGTTTTTTCATTAAGCTTCCGAAAGTCAATAACTATACGCCATTTCTGTTTACCGGACGCGTCACTTTTCTTTGGGACAACCCAGATAGGTGAGCTCCAAGCAGACTCGGACGGCCTAATGATTCCTTGATCTAACATTTTCGTTATTTGATCACTAACCTCCTGACGGTGTACAAACGGATATCTGTAACTTTTAGTATAGATTGGAATTTCATCTGTCGTTTTGATACTATGTTTTATTTTATTAGTGAAAGTCAAGGCCTCGCCTTCAATGTAAAATACGTCGGCGTATTTTGAACATATTGCCAATAGGTTGGCCTTTTCTTCCTCGTTCAGGTGATCGGTGCGTATACGAGATGTAACATCTTTAGCGCGGGGAGATAACTGTTCGGTAAACTCGGCATTGAATATACTTGCTTGAGTGGCATGGTCCAATGAAAATATTATATCGTTACGGGTTGGGTTGGTCACTTCAACCATACCGCGACTATTAGACACGGTGGTTAGACATTCTGATATAATACAATTGCAAATTATTTGTTCCTCTACAAAAACTTCACCATCCGATGCATTAATAGGTAACCGTATTAATTTAGAACTTCCCGCGGGTATTATTTCTTCGTAGAGATTTAAATTTCGGGAATTATAAATTTGAATGGGATTAATTGCGAATTTAGTTATAAATGTAAGATCTTTCAAATCTAACTTAGCCTCCCACTTGGTAAGTAAATCCATTCCTATCAAACCATCAAAACGATCGTGAAATTTATAAACGAATAATTTAATCGATTTCGCGTCACCGAATTCGGGAAAGCATGGTAAGTTAATAGAGTAATCGCTCCTGCTTGTGGCGTGAACGTTAGTAACCTCGAATGGATCATAGTTAAGAGGTATGTGCGGGAAATAATTCTGGACTGCTTCCGGGCTGATAAATGATTGATTTGCACCGGTATCTATTAGAAAGTTGAGTGGAGGGTTATGAATACGAACGAATGGTAGTTGCCTTTGGGTTTGTAAATTTAATTCTATCCTGAGCTTTTTGACTTCGGAGCTTTCTGAAAATCCTGACTGGTTGAGGGTTGCTGGTGGTCAACAGCACCTGACTTGTCTTTATCGTTTGTCCCGTCGGTCTGTTGTGGCGTGACGTCATATGTACAGTCATTGAAATAGAAGTAGTCCTGGTAATAAGGGTCAAAGTAAAAGTAGTCAGACAGGTCGGGATAGTAATAGTCCTCCCCATAATTCGAACACTCATTGACATTAACATCGCGGGCTTTAAGATAGTTGGAAGGTGGTGGATTGCCTTGTTGTGCCCAGTTCCAGCCGTTTGTAGCAGGCAGAGGCCTGGGTACAAAGTGGCTCACGCCACTCATCGGCCTGGGACCGTTATTCGGCGGATGGGGGTTCCTTGGGGGCATTCTGAATCCAGAACCACCTTGATTGCTATTAGGCGGTGGAGTACTGAATATTTGTTGCGTACGCGTCGGGCCGCGTGGTTGCATGTTGTATGAATTAAACGGTGTTCCAAATTGGTACTGAGATGGCCTTGGCATAAATTGCGGTCCTTGCGGTCTAAATGGACCAGGCATGTTAAATAAGTTAGGCTTTATAGGAACAAGCATGTTATTCGGATGGGCTGGCGTTTTATGATTAATTTCGTTCTGTGGCATTTTAGCTGAAGGTTTTTTATCCGACAAACTATCATTTCTGCTCTGCAAATAAATGGTGTTAGTCTCTTCGTGTACGAATTCTAGAGCCTTCTCAATAGTTTCTGGCCGCATACATCTAATACGCGCGCCTAAAGGATCTTTCAAACCGCGGAGGTAGGCCTGCAAAGTTAGCTTGCGATATAAATCACGTTTGGCCGTGATAGTCGAGTCTAGGGTGTCGTGCAGCGAAACATATGTCATGACGGTACTGAAAAGACTCTGGCAACGCTCGTAAAATTCCTGTGGCGTGCCTGAACCTTGTGTAAGTAAAGCCAAATCGTTGTAGAGAGCTGTCTCATCTCGTTGGTCTGCGAAGTTATTAACAAGAGCACTACGTATGCCTGCCCAATCGTTAGGTATACCGTTGGCATTAATTAGTCGGGCAGCGGGCCCCGTAATTTTGTTCAGTATGCCATTTAAAAGCGCTAATTTAAGTAAGGGCTGCCCTTCTTGGATGAACTCGGTTACCAGTTGGTCACACAATTTGATGAACCTAGTAAGTACGTTCGGGTTCCCATCAAAATCGGGAACTAAGCGGAGGGCTTTGAATATACTGTCTAAATCAGCCATCTCGGGTTCAATTTCAGGACTAAAATTACGTCTAGAATCTACACTTCTATTCCTACTACTAACTAACCTAGATGTACTTGATCTACGTGGGTAAAAAATGTTGGAAAAGGTTTATAGAAATTACACACAAAAAGGAAGCAAGCAACCACTAAGAAAATTCAGCGGACTTACATGAACATTCTGGTCTTCGTTGAGCGGTATCGATGTCTGGATCTCCGGCGTAGTCTCGTTGTTCAGGATCTCCCGGTGCGACGTTGAAAGTCTATCGTAGCGAACGCGGTGCGATATACCGATAATCGCAAGAACGACCCGGGAATCCTACCGACTGCGCCAATTACGTAGGCTACTGCCGGAGGACTCAAAAAAAACCGATTTTTTTATAAACTAATTTATTAAAATAAAAATTACAATTAAATTTAAAGGTAATTGACTCGATCGATGGTGGATTCGAAGTGAGCGGGCGCGGTCACGTAGACGGTGTCTTCGGGCCTCGTGTCCTGGAGTCAGCACTTTTCGCTCGTAGCAACTAGGGCGCACGCGGCGTGGCTCGTGCCTTTGTGTCAGCGCTTTACATAGTAGTGATGCGCGTAACAAGGTAGTTTTATGTTTTTTTTTTTTGTTATTACATTTATTAAAAGTGATTTGTTATAATAGAGCGGGAGCCAGCAACAGATTTCCATGACCAATTTCCTCTCAAGCGATAATTAGCAGACTGCATAAGGGAGTCGTATCATAAAGATTCGTGGAAGTCAGCTGCGGTTCTATAACCCACACTGGGCCCGCGTGGTGGATTATAGCCCCTCTAGCAAAGAGGACGCCCGTGTCGAAGAAGGGGGTGTAATTTATTGGCTGTTGATGGTAATGATGATATTTTGTAACGATTTTAATGAAACGAAGAATCCGAATATGCCAACAAAAATGGAGTTTGGAAGTAACCCACTTAGGCTTTAAACTCACTATTTAATGAACAGAGGTTAAAAAAGCGAAAAAAATATAAAAGAGATGAAAAAAATCTTTTTAATACTTTTATTTTGTATCTAAATATCAAACGATATAGTTTGTAAAAAAATCTTTTTTATACTTTTATTTTGTATCTAAATATCAAACGATATAGTTTGTTTTCTAAAAACATAGAAATATCAAGAAAATCTTCAAGAAAATATAGTTGTTTGTTCAATTACAGTGCATGTAGCTTCATCTTCATCTCGCAATTGTTTTGACTCAAAGGGAACACAAAAAGTAAAACTTAGAAGAACAAGACAATAAGTAACTTTGATGTAGTACTGTCGCTTCTAGTTTTATTTTACTTTGAGGTAAAAGTACTGCTTTCTTTAGTTATAATATTTATGGAAGTGGAGTGATTTCAAACCAAAAGATTTTGAAAATACTCGTAAAAGCAGCATATTTATGACATGAGCTGGACAAAACCAACGATCACGAAATTAGTAAAGTAATTTTTGTTATTTGATTTATACGTATATAAATGAAAACCCTGTCATTTATATAAATCTGCAGTTAAAGTTTTAGGTAATGACAAAATACACAACAGCGCCACAAAAAGTGGCTGGCCAAAAAAAGTAATGAGCTATGAAAAACAAAAGAATAAATAAAAAAAACTGATAAATTAAAAGTTTCTCACCTATCCTTCATGGGTCCCTCAGGCCGGTCTATGGGCGTGTTCCCAGCGATGGAGTACACGTACAGTCTGGACTCCGATTTGTACCACTTAATGCTGTGCATGGCCCCGCAGGACCGCCCGTCTATGCGGCATCGGAGACGCGCTGTGGTGCCCACTATTGCTGACGCGTGGTCTGTGGGACATAGAAAAAAGTTGGTTAGAACGGTTTCGGATAATAAATAAATGTAAATAGATAATGCCTCATTGGTCTAGTGCGACTGTTGTTGTTGCACGAGTTCCAGATTCGATTTGTGGGTCAAGCAAAGTGTAACTTAAGTTTTTCCGTAAGAAGTTTCTCCACAGGAGTCCAAAAGGCTTAAACAAAGTGACAGTATACAAGCTATACCGACAAGAAAAATAAAAAAATGTAAATGACTGACATAAACTCTCGAATTGCTTTGGAGTACGGTATGCCATACATATTGATGGATCTTGTAGAAATTCGAAACGTTCCGAAAGCGATAGCATGTGCCAGTGGAACTTCAAGGAACCAAGGCGTTTGGCCCAAAAGATGAACCGGGCAGCAGCCGCCCTCAAGTGACTCCTGCCCAATCTCAGCGGGATAAACGCCTCCTGCCAGAGGCTGTACGCCGGTGTCGTGAGGTCCATGGCCCTCTACGGAGCCCCAGTGTGGTCCCTGAGCATACGGACGCGACCACTAAAACTGGTCGCATGCCAAAGGTTCATGGCTATATATGTACGTTACTATGTATTTCTCGCTGACGTAAGCTACAAGCTCTAGGCGACCGACCGTACAAGACGAACAGTACGTGACTGAAAGTACGCGCCCGAAAGTACGCGACCGACTGTACACGACCTACTATACGCAAAGCTGATATCGCGGTCAACATCAACGTAACAGGAATTCAAGCCTTAAATTAAAAATAATTTGCAAGTACGTAACGCAATTTGTTCATTCCTCTACGCTTTTTACTCCGGATTTTAAAACGAATGTTTATTATTTTTAATGAACAGTCAACAGAGTCGTAAGTTTTGTAAATAATGATGTGAATCCTTTATTCTTAATTGGCTTAATGAGCAGGACGTTGCTACTCGTTTGATTGGCGCATCGAGCATTGGAGTCAATATTTGTATGAACTACAGACCCTTGATGAGCCTGTGTATTTGAAATGCGTATAATGCGTTGATAATCTAGATAAGGTAAAGGAAGATTATTTGGTGAGACAGGCAAATAAGTGAAAGAGTCTTAAAAGTCTCTCAAAACGTTACTTACGCATGCAGTACTGCGAAATGATGTGTCACTACGTCTTGTCCACTATAATCTAATTGCAGCATTTCGCATTACTGCATGCATACTCGTAGGTAACGTTTTGTGATACTTTTAAGACCATCATAAAGTTGCCTGTCTCACCAAATAATATTATAAAGCGAAAAAGTTTTTTTGGTTGAATGCTCTAATCAAATTTCATTGGAATTTTACGAATTGAAATTATAATAATTTTTTAGATGCATAGTCCATTTAATAAGATATCAGGCTTTTGTTTATCATAGATAGATTTGCGTTTGACCACTATATCGCCTGATGGTAAGCGAAGATGTGGTCGACGATGAAGCACGCTTGCCTAGAAGTAACTTGTTCACTCTTTACTTGAAGACCCCAAGGTTATAGCTGTCGGGAAATGCTTTACGTACAATAAAGGTATTGGCAAAACGCTTTGTACGCACCGGAGGGATGACCACCATAAATATCGATAGCGCATTGCCGTACGTCTTGTAGTCCGTTGGAAAGTCTGATGGAAAGGGATAGGCGGAATCTAGTTATGCAGTTCCATCGCAATATAAATTCTACCTATACGGCAATATAGCATACTTGAAGTATTACAACGATGGCAAATGGAAAAACGACTCTATAGTGTGTGAATGAGGAACAAGTTTTATCCATCAAAGTCCCCGTTTAGTTTATGCCCCAAAAACGTGAAAACTCGTGATAAGGCCTTTGAACTGACCCGCATTGATCCTGACCCCTTTCATTCGACATGAGAAGATTAGCAGCTGTACCGACAACGATTTAAAACTTTTATTCGAAACAAGGGTACTTAAAAGTTTTTGTTAAAGCTTAGGAGTCAATTTCATGATAATGTTAAAAGTGAAAATTTACAGCTTTATTATCAAGCCTTTTTCAAAAATTTTGGGGTAAATCAACAGACCTCACGGCTTATACGGACTTTCGACACAAAAACCTTTTCTTTTTTGGCGAGGCAAAATCATCAATGCGTCCTCCCATTCAGGGCAGAGCAGGAGGGACTATTAGACTTGTACAGACTAAAATCCACGGTGTCCTTCAATAGCCCTTTACTTTCAGGGGTCACGGAAAATTCGTTAGTCCCGCGACCCCGGCAGGCTTTGGCCCTTTAAAGCCCCCGTCATTGTGCTGACACTCTTTGAGGCGCGCGTGGAACACAGCACGCCGCCGATCTGGGCATTGTTCATGATCGGACAGCGAGTTCCCACAACCTACAACTCAAAGGTTTACAAATGACAGGTAGATACAGACGCCAGCAGGTCCAATCTGACAAATTTTATCAACATATTCCATTGCAAAAGTTTGATAGATTGTGGTAGCTTGATGTTTTAGCGTCTGTACATTTCTGATGTAAAGGACAGGTTGTATTTTATCTCTAGAATAATTTTAAGTATCTTTTTTCTATATTCTAACTACACCAACCCTTCAATAATTACATGTTAATTAAATTCAAACGTTTTACATATTTACGTCCATAGACTAGTGAACATAATCCTTTTGACGTTATAATAATAGTTCGAAAGACAGGTAATATTAATTACTAGCTGTGCCCGCGACTTCGTTCGCGTGGATGTCGGAATTTAACAATGTTTTCTTAGTGCGAAGTGCTTAATTTTCGCCTTGTTTTTTATAAATCATAATCGTTTTCATATAAACCCTATTATTATTAGAATTTATTTATGTTTTTCAAGAATATTTGTCCTGTTTGTGATAAACGCCCTCTGTCGTTCAAAGCCCACCTAGCAGCGTTCAAAGCACCCATTGCATCCCGCTTCATCCCACTCCATCCCACTTTATCCCACTACATCCCACTCCATACCACTCCATCCCACTCCATCCCACTCCATCCCACTTCATCCCACTACATCCCACTCCATCCCACTTTATCCCACTACATCCCACTCCATCCCACTCCATCCCACTCCATCCCACTCCATCCCACTCCATCCCACGCCATCCCACTCCATCCCACTCAATCCCACTCCATCCCACTCCATCCAACTTTATCCCACTACATACCACTCCATACCTCTCCATACCACTCCATCCCACTCCATCCCACTCGATCCCACTCCATCCCACTCCATCCCGCACCATCCCGCTCTATCCCGCTCCATCCCGCTACATCCCACTACATCCCACTCCATCTCAATCCATCCCACTCCATCCCACTCGATCCCACTCCATCCCACTCCATCCCACTCCATCCCGCTCCATCCCGCTACATCCCACTACATCCCACTCCATCTCAATCCATCCCACTCCGCCCCACTCCACCCCGCTCCATCCCGCTCGCTCCTACTACATCCCCCTCCATCCCACTCCATCCCACTCCATCCCACTCCATCCAACTCCATCCCACTCCATCCCACTCCATCCCACTCCATCCCACTCCAGCCCACTCCATCCCACTTTATCCCACTCCATACCACTCCATCCCACTCAGTCCCACTCCATCCCACTTTATCCCACTCCATCTCAATTTATCCCACAACATCCCACTCCAAACCACTCCACTCCAGTCCACACCATATTTGAAATTATGTAGTTTTTCTATTCCAAGCTAGATCGCGCTACTGAACTGCGCGTTCGGTGTAAACTGACCGTAATTTTACTTCTGGTACACTTTGAATTCAAATATCTTTTGATAGACTGATCCGATTTCAATGAAACAAAAACTAAATGTCACTTCAAGTTACGGTCAGTCGTTGTGTATTAAAGTTTTCTACATAACTTTCGTACATTTTACGTGATGCCCGAACAAATAAACATACAAACAGACAAACAGACATACAGACAAAAATTCTAAAAATGCTAGAAATGGGTTCTATTGGTTGTCCTTTATAACCCTGGGTATATTTTTTGAGTTTTTTTTTAATGTACAAAAATTACTTTTCTACAGTTTTATTATATGTATAGATTATGTCTAGTGGTATAAGGATCATTTTAGTTTGAACCTTTATTTAAATTAAGTAGCTGTGTGCTAGATAACAGAAACATTTCTCGATCTTCAAGGTAAAGCTGCTCTTGTCTTGGTCGGTCTATGGATGGGCGAACAACCATACATTGAGTCAGTAACTGACGTCAGTCCACTGACGAGTCAGTGCTGACCTGGCACTGCCATAGTGTAAATTGATTTCAAGTCAGTACAGTCCCTACTGACTACATACTGACTGCGTATAAATACCATGCGTCAGTTTTCGGCGCCAGAACTGACGTCAGTTACTGACTCAATGTAAATCTGCCATTATATACCAAGTTACCTCCGTGTCTCAGAAATCATTTTAAATCCGTCCCGGTAGTCATTCGCTTATATCTTTTTTTTTTTTTTTTTTAATAATAATAAATTTATTTCTCTAAAAACTTACAAACAGGATTTACAAATATAAACTCTGAACAAATTCGTTTTATGTTTACAAAAGTTTTAGAACTGCAGCCGAACTAGGATGATCCTGTATTTCGGCTAGCAGTGCCATCCCCCCTGATTTAAATACATAATTTATTACAGTTCATTAAGTGCTAATATTTCATAGAACCATTTGTATTTCATACAATAATATGTGACTGTGAGTTAGTAAACTGAACCTCTCTTTGTGTGATGTGCTAAGGTGAGTGTATGAGTGTAAGAGGGTGTGTTAGTTGTTGAGTGCGCTTAATTGATACTATGATTTATGCTTATTATTGTGATACTGTTTTTAGATTGCTACTAATATTAATATTATCTAGACTATCTTTGCACTACTATTAGTTGCTCAGTTTCATCATAGGTGAGTCTTTGTAAGTATTCTGATACTAGTCTCGTGCAACGGACTGTACAGAGTGGGTATATGTTGAGTTTTTTATTGATTCTGTTGTAAATGTAGGGGCCGAAAGAATTTATGAATTTTGTGCTAAATTGTGTGTTATAAAAAAAGTGTTGTTAAAAGGTGTGCTTCCATGGTGCGCAGGGTGTGGGGCAGCTCCAACAGTATCCTGGACATGATTTCAAGTCGCCTAGACTGTGTTTTCGTGTGAGTCACTGTTGTGCGATATCTCATGGGTTGCCACCGCAGTGATCCACTATGATGATTATTGTTATTATTGTGTATTGTGATTATTGTGTTTTTGTTACTGTTGTTATTTAATTTTTATTTTACTAATATAGTTTTAAGTTTTACTAATATATTGAGTCCAAGATACTTGAATAAAGATAATTCTATTCTATTCTATTCTATAAAATCTGTTGCGTATGCAGACCATGTCATTTCGTCGTTTATTCGTTAATTGAGAATTGTAAGTTAGGCGTGTGTGATGTAATATAATTATTTTTAATATGTATAATTGTCTAACGGTTAGGACTCCACATAATTGGTAAAGTTGGGTAGTAGCAAATAATATGGGTTTATATGTGCTTACTTTTAATATTGCACGTTGAGCAACCTCAATAGACTTAAGCGAAGTCTTCGGAGCACTTCCCCACACAGTTATGCAATATGTAATGAGTGATTGGCAGAGGGCAAAGTATATCCGTTTCAATACTGGAGGATCAGCGATATGACGTATATTTTTGAATATATATATGAGTTTACGAACCCGTCCCGTTAAAACTTTAATGTGATTTTTAAAGTTGAGATTTCTGTCAATCGTAACTCCCAAATATTTTATAGTGTCAACCTGTTCGAGCTCAGCACAAGAGCAAGTGTCATGGAGAGTACATTGATGCGGGATAATGGAGTAAGTGTGGTTAACATCGGCTGTACGTATACTGAAACAAATGTACTTAGTTTTATTGATATTTAATGTTAAAAAGTTATCATTCAGCCACTCTCTGACAGTATCGAAACCACTTTGAGCAGCATCGAATACTTCTTTCCAGTTGTCGGCGGAAAAAAGGAGAACAGTATCATCTGCAAAGGAAATAATTTTGCCCTGGGGTAATTCTAGATTAGTAAGATTGTTTATATATACGAGAAATAATGTGGGTCCTAAAACGCTACCCTGTGGCACTCCAACTTTAATTGGAAGGTCTGTGCTTATGTAGTTTGACACTCGGACACACTGACGGCGGTCGGTGAGGTAGCTTTTAAAAAGCTTCAACTGGTTGCCTCTAATGCCCAGTCTTTCCAGTTTGTCTAAGAGGATTGGGACAGAAATTGTGTCGAAAGCCTTTGCTAAGTCTAGGAAGATACCGAGGCTTTTCTTTTTGCCATCTAGATTGTCACTAATATAACTTATTACTTCATTTACCGCTTGTTCAGTCGATTTCCCGTTACGGAAACCGTACTGGTGAGGTGAGAGCAAGTTTTTATTCTCTAAATATTTCATAAGTCTCATATTGATTATCCTCTCCAGAATTTTCGAAATAGATGGAAGTATAGATATAGGCCTATAGTTTGTGACACAATTTCTGTCACCACCCTTGTGTATGGGGCAGACTACTGACTTCTTTAGGCATTCGGGGAATGTTCCGTTTTTAAGACAGGAATTAAAGACAAAGGTGAGTGGAGGGATCAAAAGGTTTTTATATTGTTTCAAAAACTTACTACTGATTCCGTCGTAACCCGTTGAGCTATTTGTTTTTAAATTTGTGATAAGACGGTCTAGTTCATCTTCATCATTGTCATCCAGTACAAAAGAATTGAGTTCACCTGGCAAGCAATAGTTGGCATCCACACTTTCTTTATTTAGACTGGGTCGTTTACTTGAGATCGCATCTGCTAGGGATATGCCCACATTTACAAAATAGCTACTATCCTTGTTTAGGGAGTGTTGTGGAGTATCAGCTAAGGATATTAGTTCGTTAGAGCTGCTGGTGTTTTTGTTTGTGTTTGTGACATCTTTAATTACTTTCCACAGCTTTTTGTTATCATTATGGGCCGACTGAACAAGATTTTTTTCGTATGCTCTTTTTACTTTTTTCAATATGGTATTGCAGTAGTTTCTGTAGCGTGTATACGTCAATTTAATTGTTGCGTTATTCGGCGTCTGTATAAATTGTTTATGCAATTTGTCTCTATTTTTCATACAGCGCAGCAATCCTTGAGTGATCCAGGGTTTTATGATCTTCTTTCGACGTGATAAGGTAATTACTTTAGTATTTTTTTCGATAGCAGATTGAAGACAATCGATAATGTACTTCAAAGAAGTATTTGGATTTTGTGACTCATATACTTTTGTGAAGTCAATTTTCGACATTTCTTCTTTTATGCCATTTTCGTCTATCTTTTTAATAGTTGTTATTGCAAATTGTTCGGTTTTCCTAAAGTCCATAGTTAATAAAACCGGATAATGGTCAGTCAAGGTTGCTTCTGGTATAATAGTATTACAGGTGCTGTTTGTCTTAAGTAGTATGTGGTCAATACAAGTTTTACTTTCAGGTCTTGTGACTAAGGTATGCGAGGGCAGCAAGCCATGACTTGCGGCCAAAGTAAGGTATCGTTCGCCTTGAAGGTCAAGTTTATCCGAATTAATAGGAATATTAATATCTCCTATAACCATCAGATTAGGATAGGATGAATAATGTAATAACGTATCATTTAAAGATTTGATGAAGGGGTCTAAATTAGAATATGATGGTGATCGATATATTGCTATAATGGCAATCTGCTTATTGAAAGTTGCAATCAGGCAGTTACCCTCGCTAAAACTTGGTTCCTCAATAGTACATTGAAGGTGTTGCTTATAAAATATGACCACACCATCGTTCTGTTTTACATTATTTTTTGTCTCAGAAATCTTACACAGTCATTATAGCCATCAATAACCTAAGAGTACTAACAAAAAGTCTAAAGGGGTATCGTCATATCTCTAGTAGTTATTCATCATCTGCCTGCCTTTTCCCAACTATATTGTGGTCGGCTTCCAGTTGAACTAAATTCAGCTGAATATCAGTATTTTACATGGAGCGACTGACTATCGGACCTCCACAACCCAGTATATGTTATATCTGGTTTGAGATTTGAGTTGGGTACTGAGTTATTTATATAACTATGTAGAGTTATTTATACTTTATGGACATAGAAATTAGACATTCGAATTCCTTTTAACCAAATAATTCTCATAAACTAGCAATAAACATTTTCTTTAAACCATAACAACAACAAAAAAACACTAAATATTTAAAACCGTTTAACCGTTGTTCAGTATTCCGAATAATCCTGGTATCAACCGGTTATCCGCGCTGCGATCCGACTCGAACCGGTTCAATCCGGTTCAATTAAATAGTGCGCTTTGTTTAACACTCGTTTATTTGTATTGAGAACTATTTGTTGGATTTTTAGACGATATATTTTAATAGAAGGGTTTTTTGTTTTTGTTCTATTATGGGCTATTGGATAAAATGGATTGTAATGTTTTTATAAGTTGGTGGTTTTTTATTATTTTTATTTTGAGTCAATTACTAGTAAAGCTTTGTGCAAGTAGAGATTTATTCTAAGGCAATGAACAAGAATTTTTGGTTGAGCTTAATTAGTAGAATAATTCAATTAAAACTAAAGTATAACAGCGTAAAATGGCTCTAAAATAAAATGAGTTTCTGCTTGTTTAAAAGAGTAAGTAGAAATTATCTAAAAGAAAAAATAAGAACTAATTATTTATTTATTTATTTAACTATTTATGTACACACAAAATACAGCACAGGATAATTAAAACATAGATAGAAATAAGCAGTACCCTTAATTAATTATAAGTTTTGTAGATATTTTAAATTAATAACGCTTTCTGAAGGCCACTTTAAATTCAAACATCGAGAAAAGTTCGCAATTTCTCATCAAGAAATCACATAGTACAATAGACTAATGCATTTTCCTAATTAAAATACTTATTATGCAGCATTTTTATTACTTGCGATAAAAAACGCCCTCAGGAAAATGTACTAGGGGAATATGAATTAAAAGGAATTCTTTTTTTTTCTTTTCTTCCGTAACAAAACTCGCTTGTATGGGAAGACTTATGAAAAATACTTTCCATAGTTTTACTTTTTAAAATATTTCGCTTCAAAATCTACGCTTTTTTGTTATTTTTCCTTGGAAACTGTTTATTAGTTGCATAATCCTAATATTGCGAGCTTGAACATGTGTGCCTTACCCGCTAGGATAGCATAAGGTGCGAAACATAGCGGGTTTCAAAGAAATGAGTTTTAAAGGCATCATTTTGAACTATTGTTGTAAAAAACAGGCCAAAATACATTGCCAATTATTATAGGTATCAGGGATTACATCAATTTTAAAGGAATACTAGCAATCCATACACGGATAGCAGAGTAAAAGTGAAATTTGGTATGGAATTTTCGATACCACGTAATCGTCTAGAAGTTCTTGCGTTCGTAGAGATGTAGAGACAGACACACGCAACGCGGGAGTTTATAATATGCAATGCTTTTTTTTAAAGTTTGGAATACATTCAGAAAACGAATGAAAAAAAAGTTTTAAATAAAAACTATACCAGCTCGTCATAATGAATCGAGTACGGCTTAAAAAATCCGCCGACTAAATTAATGGCTGTATGCGATTGAATTTTTTTGTGATACAAATATCATTTGACATTCGCGGAATTGAATAATACTCGTAATAAATGGTAAACTTGGATTTATTTATCGTAATACACGTTAGCTACTTAAAATTATTTTATACTTTGAGAGTACAGTTCATTTTAATAGAAATAGGGTAGATTCTAGTCAGCAAGAGTCCCATAGTCCCTTTCGTTCCAACCAGATGATTTTACCCAACAAAAAATAAAAATGACATCACCAATGAAGAAACAAAAGAGTTTTTTGAAACGAAATTATACTCGAATGAACATAGAACCTAATATCTTGAAATTCTCGTACAAATGGGAACGCTCAGTGATAATTTACAACGACATCTTTTCTCTTACTTCGAGAGAGCAGTGGAATGTGCAATAATCTAGGTGACACCGTTATAAAGAATTGTGTCATTTACAGTTGATTATAATAGTTATTCGTTTTTGTTGAATCACTGCCTTTCTTTTCTATGACTTTTTTTGTGCCATCTTCCTTGCTGATGTAACAACCACACAGATCGAGCTGTCAAGTGTAGAACTTTGACAGTCGTTACTATTGAAGCTCTAAATTCTGACAACCAGTCTTATCATGGGGTATCGTATTACCAGTTACTGGGTTGTGGAGATCCGAAAGGCAGTAGCTCAATGTAAAATACTGATATTCAGCTGCATCTGGTTCTACTGGAAGCCGACCCCAATAAAGTTGGGGTTTCAAACGGAAAATCGAAAAGGGACTCTGGAGGTCTAAGGGAATGGGGGGGAGGCCTTTGCTTAGAAGTAGGATAGAGAAGGCAAGAAAACGAAAAAAAATCAGGCACGAATCAAACCAGTATTGATGGATTTCGGACAGGGCTCTAGGTATCGAATCCATGCAGATAATGTAGTTAAATAGCTATCAGCCTTTGATGTCTACATTCACAAAAGACAATAGTACAGTAATTTTTGTTATAGGGTCAGTATATTACTCGTGAAACTCGTACATACAGTACATGATCCCTCTCCCGCCTCCGCTCCTACCAAGCCCCCAACCTAAAGCTTAAGTCTCCAGCGGAACAACTGCTAATTTTGTTGCGAGAAAAATGCGCCATAATCCAGCAGCTCTGCCCACCCCCCCCTCCCAACGGTTTAGCGTCATAAAAACTCTTGTTCAAGCTTCAACGTTTTATACTTTGTAAACTGTGGAACATGCAAACCGTTTTGAAGTAATCTTGGATGTTCTGCAGATTTTTGTGTTAGTTGAGGCAAGGGTTTAAAGTTAAACTGTAGTTAGAGAGTGTTAACAAGAGTTTAAACTGATAAGAGCACGATCAATTGTGTACTGATTCATAAAATTGTCAGTTTAAACGTGAATAATATTCAAATCAACAAACACAATAACATAACTAAGTAGAATTTTCAACAAGACGTGTTCGTCGTATTAAGGGAAAAATTATGAATCCATATATATTTACGTAGACTACCCTTAGCACGAGTTTTCAGTATTTGAGACGTAAAGTAAACTGGTACTTTGACAATTTCGAATTGACAATTTTCAAGGAAAAAAAATGTTTTTCTCCGCACACCAGAGGCGCTGTTCCATTTTTTCATACAAAAACGCTGTAAATACTGGAGAGACGCTGTAAAGTAAAAGAGTGAAAATTCGTGCTAAGGGTACTGAATGTGGTCAGCAACTTTTTATGCTGCTGACTGTACGAAGAATATGCTAAAGGTTTTTTTTTTTTTTAGCGTGGTAAAATCATCAAATGAGTCCTCCAACCCCGGGCAGGGCGGGAGGGACTGTCAGCCTTCTACTGACTAAAATCCACGGTGTCCTTCAATAGCCCTTTCTGTTCCGGGGTCACGGTAAGGAAATAATCCCGCGACCCCGGCAGGCTTTGGCCCTCTGAGAGGGGGGCCCCGTCATTATGCTGACGTTCTTTGAGGCGCGCGTGGGACACAACGCGCCGTCGACCCGGGCATGGTCCTTGGTCGGGCAGCGAGTTGCCCTTTACTCGCTGCCCGCATGCCCGCGCCTACGGTGGCCGGAGATCATCAAGCGACGTCCGTCGCCGTGGGCGTCTACCACCGCGGGTGGGGCAGAGGGAGGACTCTGTCCTCTCTCGCTCGCGGCCCGCCTCCTCCTTCGCGAGCATTACTGCTTCGCAGAAGAAGGCGACCGCTTCCCACTCCGTCTCGCCCCGCAGCATGGCCGCGACCAATGCCGGGCGCGAGAGGTCTCCGCCTATCGCAGCCGTGAGGACACGTCGGTGCTCTGCCCAAGCTGGGCAGTCTTGCACCGTATGCTCCACCGTATATACGCTAAAGGTACTTCAAATAATTTAAGCACTAATTCAAAAATCTTCATTGTATGAAGCAAAAAACAGTTTCGACATCTCCATCTGTTTACCTTTTCCAGCAAATAATAATAAAACCTCCTAATTCAGACCAATCAAAATACTGTCCACTAACACAATAACTGACATTACACGTTAACTGGCGAGAATCTAACAATTCCAAGAAAATACGGTCCCATAATGAATTCAAAATGGAATCTACAAGTTCAGTTAATTTCATTTCACCAAATTGAAATTGTTACTGAAGATGACATTTTAAATTGTTTCGTAACGAGACTTCTAATTATATCTGGCATTCTTAATGTCTCAATTTATTGTCAGTTCATGGTATTATGAAAAGGAGGGTAGATAAACGGATTTGATGAGTTTTCGGCGAATGCGACGATTTTGTATAAACAATATGTAGATGATGTTGTAATTGGTTTTTGTAAGATGTCTGATTGTTTTGATTTGAAGACAAAATAATATGTAACTGCCTCTCCCCGAGCAATCACCTGTACCCTTAGCACGAGTTTTCAGTATTTGAGACGTAAAATAAACTGTAATTTTGACAATTTCAAATAGACAATTAAAAGGAAAAAAATAGTTCTTTCTTCACACTCCAGAGGCGCTGTTCCATTTTTTCATACAAAAACGCTGTAAATACTGGAATGACACTGTAAAGTATAATAGTGAAAATTCGTGCTAAGGGTACTGTAATGTAACGTTACAGATTCAAACATTTCATCAGTGAGTGAAGACAATCGAGCATCACAATACGCAACTTGTATCAAAGCTAATGTACGCGAATGCTCGTCAGTCAGGGAGGTGGTATTGTAATGTATTGCTCGAAGTCAAATCTATCATGTTACATTACACGCGAATGCTCCCAGTGAGGGAGCGCCTTAAAATGAAGTCATGCTAACAATGGTGTGCATGCAAACACACATAAACTTGAGATGAATGAGATTTTCCATAGTCAAATTACGAAATGCTAGATGAAATTTTAACACCGGTAATGGTGTGATTTTTAAATCTTTGCCAGTAATATAATGCCGTCGTCTCTCTCTATGAGTTCGCGTCCTGCACGCACACATTCTCATTAGCAAGAACGTAATTTAACATGCATACCCGTTTTATGGTAAGCGTCCACAGGTCCGCATCGCACGTATCGGACGTATCGTACGTAACGGATTTTAGTATGTAGTATTAAAACTCATACAACTGCGTCCACTGATCCGCATCGTACGGACGGCTCATCGGCAATGCCTACATGCGATGCGCACCGATGACGTCATACGGAATGCCGATCAGTGGACGCGATGAAGGTGGCATCGGCAATCTGATTGCTGATACTCGCGTCGGCAATCCGATTGCTGCCGATACAGAAATTCATTTGAAGCGATGCGTCCAATACGTACGATGCCGACCTGTGGACGCTTACCTTTAGATGGGTTACCCGGCTAGGGCTTACCTCCCCCAGACGTCAGTGATTATATTAAGTATTTTTTTTAAATTATCTAGAATTTTAAGTACAGTAGGTATTTCAATAAATAAGTAAGAACTGCGTCAGTAACAAAATTCAAAGGAATAACTCCAACTAAACTTCTGTCAAGGCAAAAAGCTTCACAGTATTCAGAGAAACGAGCCCTTACTTTTCTCACGAACTATCGCTTTACAAGAACAGGAAGTCTTTGGAATTGTAGACCAAAATAAAAACCGTTTTCATTGAAATTTGAAATTAGTTTAATAGAAATGGCAAGTTATTACAAGGGACGCGTGAGGGAGAGGATAGCGTCCACCTCACAAGCCCAGCCGCAGTGGTAGACGCCCCCCCACGGCGATGGATGTCGCTAGACGAATTCTGGCCAACGTAGGCGCGGGCATGCGGGCGGCGAGTCGCTGTCTCACCAAGGACCATGCCCGGTTCGACGGCGAGTTGTGTTCCACGCGCGCCTCAAATAGTGTCAGGAAAATGACGAGATCCCCTTTAAAAGGCCAGAGCCTGCCGGGGTCGCGGGACTAACGAATTACCGTTACCCCGGAACGTAAAGGGCTATTGAAGGCCTTGGATTTTAGTTTACAAGTCTGACAGTCCCTCCCGCTCTACCCTAGGTGGGACGACACATTTGATGATTTTACCAAGCTAAAAAAAAGGGACCCATTCATAATAGGAACAGTGAACCTTTTAAAAACTATGACAATAAAAAAGATATATTTCTGTAAAAGTTCGGCTATAAACGTGTAGTATGTAATTGGCCGACAATTTATGTGGCATTCGGACCACTTCGGGATTCTTCGGGCGGAATCGGGAAGTTACGAATCGAGTCGTGATTCGATGAAAGAAGTTTGTTACAGTTAAATTGACTGTTTTTATACGTTTTTTGGCAATAATAACATTGTTTTGGAGACATTAAGCTTTCATATTTTTGTTTAATGTTGCGTGAAAAACATTTTCTGTTACGTCATGAACGAACAGTCATCTAACGATCCTTGGATTTTCAGCAGAAATAAAATCGTGTCCAAAGAATCGCGTCCAAAACCCAACTGAGTAAAGTTTTACTTATTCTTAAATCAAAAGATACGAGTATACCCAAATTTTGAAAAGTTATTTATACATACTTTCACGTTTGACCACAATCTCGCCTGATGATTTGGTCGACAGAAATGTTCCACGTTTCAGCTCCGTAGGTTAGGACAGGACGCACTGATTGAACACCCGACTTTTCATGTGTGCCACAGAACCGACAATAGGTGGAGTAGGAAGGTTCTCGAATGGAGACCGCGTGTAGGTAAGCGTACGGTGGTACGCCCCCTGGCAAAATGGCAGTGGCTGGATGAAAAAAGCTGGAGATGGTGCGCTGTGGCGCTCCCTGGGAGAGGCCTATGTCCAGCAGTGGACTGCAATAGGCTGAAATGATGATGAATGATGAAGCACGCTTGCCTAGAAGTAACCTATTCAGACCTCAAGGTTATAGCTTTCTAGAAACACAGACTCTGGCACCGAATTCCATTCCTTATAGCTTTGCGCATAAAGAAAGTATTGGCAAAAAACTTTAAACGTGGCAGAGGGATGTCCACGATTTTGCATTTCCGTACGTCTTGTAGTCCGAAAATGGAAAGGAGACGGTATCACGTTGTGCAGTTCCACAGCACACTCCCCGAATTAGCTAAGATTCATACCAACCGGCCAGATCCGGCGGCATTTTACAATGCGGTAAAGAACATTGAAATCTATCAAGAGTAAATACAGTTCATATTTGCTTGCAAAGTTATCTCCGTCGGCATTCCGCGACACGTAGCGACGTATCCCGTAAGTTGCATGCAAATATGAACTGTATTTACTGTTGATAGATTTCAATATTCTTTACCGCATTGTAAAATGCCGCTGAGTCCAGCCGGTTGGTGTGAATCTTACCTTAATGTAATGTTAAAAATTGTTATGTTCAAGGCTCTGTAGCTTTGAATCGACCAGAGCATTGTTGCCGTAAGCCTCTTAGCCCATTTGTCAATCGATTTCAAATGCATCGAGCTGGTATTTGGCAGATCCATTCTAGAGGTGAGAGCAGTACTCCATGCATGACCGACCTTACGCTTTGTAGAAGTTAAGCAGCTGTTCAGGCGTGAAGTGGCTCACCTTAGAGAGGATCCCCAAATTTTTAGAAGCCAACTGTGCCTTTGCCTCAATGAATAGACCGCGATTGAGGGTCGATCTCAACGTGACAAGCGTCGTTTAATGAAATGAAATAATGTTTATTTATTTATTTATTTATTTATTTATTTATTTATTTATTTATTTATTTATTTATTTATTTATTTATTTATTTATTTATTTATTTATTTATTTATTTATTTATTTATTTATTTATTTATTTATTTAGGGAGGGAGGAGGGAGGGATTTCTTTAGGGAGGGAGGTCTTTATTTAGGGAGGGAGGGAGGGAGGGATTATTTAGGGAGGGAGGGAGGGATTTAGGGAGGGAGGGAGGGAGGGAGGGAGGGAGGGAGGGATTTTCTTTCTTTCTTTCTTTCTTTCTTTCTTTCTTTATTTATTTCTTTAGGGATTATTTCTTTATTTTTATTTATTTAGGGATTTATTTATTTATTTATTTATTTCTTTATTTCTTTCTTTATTTCTTTATTTCTTTCTTTCTTTCTTTCTTTCTTTCTTTCTTTCTTTCTTTCTTTATTTCTTTATTTTTCTTTCTTTCTTTCTTTATTTATTTATTTATTTCTTTTCTTTATTTATTTCTTTCTTTATTTATTTATTTATTTCTTTATTTCTTTATTTATTTATTTCTTTATTTATTTATTTATTTATTTATTTATTTATTTATTTATTTATTTATTTATTTATTTAAAGAGAACCAACAGCTATAACAAATGAATAACGGTGGTAAAATGCAACACAGAGCCAATAACAGGTTCCCACAGATAGAAATAGGAAAAGTATTAGAAAACTTAGGATCTAACAAGCACGTAAAATATAAATATAAATTTAACTAAAGTGAATAAAGATTATGGCCCTTTGAAAAAGCTCGCATTCAACTGATTGCGTACAGAGTGGGATTTAGTAATAAACGGGTCCAGGGAGAACTCTTTACAAATAATATTAAAGTCCTTGCTCGCTCGCACCATATATGAGTTTTGCCTGTAATTGGAATGAGAAAAGGGAACAGATATAGGTGGATTAAATCTAACTGACCTCTGAGGTACATTAAAATACAGTTTATTCAGAAGATCGGGACAGTCAATGTCGTTAGATTAAATTATGTATTATGTAAGTAGTTTATATCAACACTTTTACACGTCTTTTCATAAAACTAGGAGGGGCCGGTGTTTCGTACCTGACTACTCTGAGAAGAAACATCCGAAACAAACTCAGAGGTCATTCTTTTATAGTCCATTCATCATAAATGTAGATCAGTTTTTACGAGGACCATGCAGGTCAACGTCTGAAATGGTCTTTTGAAGACAAATTGTCCACACAAATTCGAGTGGACCTGTCCAGTCAGTGCAAGCATTTGTAATTTGAGGTGTACTAATTATCT
This sequence comes from Agrotis segetum, assembly GCA_036375495.1. Classification (NCBI taxonomy): domain Eukaryota; kingdom Metazoa; phylum Arthropoda; class Insecta; order Lepidoptera; family Noctuidae; genus Agrotis; species Agrotis segetum. Next base: position 721,857 of record JAQSVV010000222.1, on the reverse strand, counting down.
AACCAAATGCAGCACAATATAAGCTATTTTACATGAAATTACTGCTTATTTCACCTCTACAACCAAGTTTATGGTAAAAAAATACCCCTTGGTAAGATTGGTTATGTCAGACTTTTAAAATTCTTAGTACTCGTAACGACAGCCATAACATCTCAGAGAAAAGTAGAAAATACAGTATTATATGACGCATTATCATAACAAAAACATCAAAGAACCACGTTTTATTAAATTTTCTTAGTGAGCTCAAATAAAAATTAAGTTCATTATATTCTTACAAGACATCCAAATCTTTCCACCGCGTACTTAAGAATTAATAAGCTCTTATCGTAAATACTCGTAGTTCTAAGCTTTCTAAATGAAAGTAATTTTCGTTATTGAATTGAGTTTCATTAGGTCTTCTATCAAAGTAAATTATAATGGAGGATTAAATTTATTCAAATGTAAGGGCGAGATTCATAGAGAGGGCTTTGACTTTGCTACGAAAGTTATTCAACTTTTTCATATTTTGTTCCAATTAGCAAATCGCGTCTTTTTTATTTTTCGTGGTAAAATCATCAAATGAGTCCTCACACACAGGTCAGGGCGGGAGAGACTGTCAAACTTGTACTGACTAAAACCCACGGTGTCCTTCAATAGCCCTTTATGTTCCGGAGTCACGGTTAGGAAGTAGGTTAGTCCCGTGACCCCGGCAGGCTTTGGCCCTCTGAGAGGCCCCCGTCATTTTACTAACGCTCTTTGAGCCGCGCGTGGAACACGACGCGCCGTCGACCCGGGCATGGTCCATGGTTGGACAGCGAGTTGCCCTTTACTCGCTGTCCGCATGCCCGCGCTTGAGATTGCTTGGTGAATGATTTTATTGTGTACTAGCTCTACCCGTTGTTTCATCACCATTGCTCTGCTCTTACTAGTTTCAGCGTGATGTTTTATAGCCTATAGCCTTCCTCAATAACTTATATAACCCAACACAAAAATGTTTTCCTTCCACCAAGGGCAGGGCGGGAGGGACTGTCAGACTTGTACTGACTTAAACCGTGTCCTTCAATAGCCCTTTAGTTCCGGGGTCACGGTTATTCGTCAGTCACGCGAACCCGGAGCAACTCATGTCCTAGATTTCTGTCCGGTTTATTTAAATATGTTTGCTCCTTACTAGATCATTAACTGACATTCATCTCCCGATTATTTTGGAATTATTTTTTAGCAAACTTGATGTCGTTAAATTTTCAGTGTCTTGTGTCAGTATCTTACTTGCATCGACCGCATATTTGCCCTCCACAATCCAGTTAGCTCTGGGTATTACAATTCCTTTCAGTACGTCTGGCGGTCAGAGTTCCGAGTCACTGAATTAATTTTATAATGAAATATCAAATACCTACAATTGAGAATCGAAATGGTTCAACGTGTTTTGCTTTGAACTCGCTTCTTACTACATAAGTCTCAAACAATTTTAACATAACTGCCGAGATATCAGTATTAGAACTTTAACCTGTTCAGTATTAGTAGTTTTTCAAGAAACCATCCAAACTCACAAACTTTTGCATTTATGATATAAGTAAGTAGTAAGAAAAGATTGTTTGTGATACTTCGAATATGCAGAAACTATAATAGCATTTTTCATTAATTAGACTCCGATTTATTCAGCGTCTCTCTCAGCAAGTTCAGAAGATTAGTCTCGGAGATACGGGAACGCAGTATTCAACCTACTTAGTAATTTCTTTGTCAATTTCTTTCTTTCGGTATTTTTTTTTTTTGTTCTCAAACTATTCAGTTTGAATTTAGTTTACGAAAAATAAAATTATAATTTAACCAATCATTATGCTAAATGTTGCGTATACCTGTAATAGGCTTGCATACCAGCACATAGGTTTATATGAGTATATTTTGTTTTCAATTACTGCATTGTATGTTTTGCTGTTGGTGTACCTTTTAAATAAATAAATTAAACCACACGTATATGACTATACTTTGCAATCACGTTTATAATCGTGACTGACGTCATTATAAATGTCAAAAACTCTCCTATTCGATCCCCTAGTCCTCTAACTTCACCTTCTTAAAAGTTCACGTCCAATTTAAATCTCATCTACTTATTCATCAATTCTTTTATATCAATTGACAAACATCAAAACAGCGACCATTTAAATCAGAATAAGAAAAAACATCTTTTAAAAGCATTCAAAAGATCTTAACTGAATTTTTTATCTCCAAAAATATTTTGCTAAGACCCCAAAATTATTCTTTTCAACCAAAATAATAAGCTTTTGTTCAACAGTCAACAATGCTGACAAAGGTGTTAATTTAAGAATACAGCCATTTGTTAAAACGAAATTACAATTCTAAATCTGTCGTCCTATAAAGGTATTACGACTGTAATCTGTAATTCAAAGACCTTTATAAATGTTATAATATTTAACAGTAGGATCGGAGGTTACCGTTTTAATTAGTAATTAGATGTAGATTTTAGTGTTACGTAATATAAGGAAAGAGTAATGCTTTGGCCACGACATATACGATCAAACGACATACAAATTGCGTCGTGCGACAGCAACTTTCGCAACTATATTGCGGTCGGCTTCCAGTCGAACCAGGTGCAGCTGAATATCAGTATTTTACATGGAGCGACTGACTATCGTACCTCCACTATCCAGCAACTGAGTAATACGATACACCATGGTATGACTTGGTGTCAGACTTTTAGAACTTCTGTCTAATAGTATTGGCTATCAAAGATCTACAAATGACAGCCGGGACCAACGACTTTACGTGCTTTCAGAAGCATATGGTCACCCGTCCACAGATCAACCTTGGCAAGTGTGGTTTACCCCGGAACAGAAACTGAGAAAATAAATGAATGGAGTTGTTTAAAGCACGATGAGTCACCAAGGTGTAGTGGATATTTCTTACAGGTAGTTGCTTTTTATCTGGCCTCTTATGTGAGTTTCAAAGTTTGAAAACACACCCACGATGCAGGAATAAATCCTAGTGACCTTAAAACTCTTGTGACGTCCACTTGTAGAAGATATAAATAAAATGTATTTGCTGCTAGTAGCTAATAGAGGATTCCATCGATTGAAACAGTTTTCTACGATATCATGCTATTATTGATAGAAAATACTTCTTTCAGGACTTTTCTTATAACATCTCATCCCAGCTCTTATGGCATGCTAGCATTAAAAGTATTAACACTTTCACTGTCCGCGCAGCAGACACAATACCTAAACAATAGTCGTGAGTCACATGTGATTCATCGGACAGGGAAGTGGTTAAAATTGTTCGACCATGAAATAATAACAATATCATCTACATCTATACCAATATTATAAAACGGAAGATTTTGTTTTTTGATGAACGCGCTTTTATCAAGAAGTACTGATTCAAATTGAAAAAACATTTTTGTGTTGGATAGCCCATTTATTGAGTAAGGAACCGAGCAGTGGGGTTAAAACAAGGGAACAGCTGGTAAACAATAAAATCATTCGCCAGGCAATCTCAAGCACACAGAAACTACCAACTAAGTAACGGAACAATAATGAATTCATACACGCAGCAAAACGTCTGACAAGCGTACATTACACGCAACATTAAAAGTTTTACCGCTACATAAATATGCGGCTAATTTGCAAAGTTGCCGGCGATTTGGCACTCTACTCGCTTGTTGAAATATTATTTACAGCGACGAACTGAAAGTATTGCAGTTATCTTTTACCCATCTTTGGTAAGAAGGAGCTCGTTTACTAAAGTACCTACAGACAATAAAAGAAAAGTTTTGAATCTGATATTTTTGAAAGGAAAGCCTTAAAACTTAAGGGTCTTGCTAAAAACATGAAAAAAAGTTAAGTACTTTACGAAAACTCTGGGAATTATTTACCCAAAATTATTATTTATAAATAATTGGCATTGCCAAGTGACTTCCCACCTTATTGACGAGGAAAAGTTTGATAAAACATCCTTTACAAATATAATTAGATCCGAACTCTTTTACCCAAAGTTTACCCTAACAATATGCCCAGGGGTAACAGGGTAATCATGAGACGAACTCATGATAATACAGTTAGACAGAAAAAAGTTTAAATCGTATGTTCACGCGGTGTGAGGGTTTTTATTAGAAAACTTTACTCATTTGTCCTCGTGTATGTTTAGATGGGGCTCTGAAATCAGCGGGGTTTTAAAAGCGGAAGCGGGAGCGGGAAAGTGTCAAGTAACGTACGTACTTCGGGATTATAATGACACAGTGATGTTTTTAAGCAGACTATGTGACAAGTGATAAAAACAACGCTAGAATTCTAAAAAGTGGTGCATGAAGGACCAATGTCCTGCGAAGGCATACATAACTATAATATTAAATTATCTCCTTTTATTCACTAATAGTCAAAATGGTACAAATTCCATGTTGTTACGTATGTGTGTGTTTTGAAACTATACGGAAATTATTAATGAAAAATTAAGCTTTTTATGAAAATTGATCATTTCTGTTGATAGGCAATCCCGTGGGTGGACTTGTCTGTTCCTGAAATATTGTTTTATAACATTTTAATTTAATTATTATTTTCTTTATAAGTTTTATTAAAACTGTCTTGGCAAGAACTTAAAGATCAACTTTGACGACCAATTGAAAATACATTGTCCATTTCACAATAAAATTCAATTATTAGTTCAGAAACAATCGAAGACTTTCAAATCGAAGTTCGACAAATTAGACAAATTTAGAGTAGGTACCCAAAAGTTGTGACAAAAAGGGTTATTTTATCTTGTTATTTGGGTAAAGGGTAACTTTAGAAAGGCACTAAAAGTTTGATGACTTTGATTTCCTGTAAAAAGCTAAAATGACCATTGTCGAAGTTATTATCTTCAGGTTCAAAGTTAGACAATAAAAGTTGAGACTAAACAATAAAGTCTGGGCCGTTAGTACTCTTTGAATGGCCTACATTCATGGCCTGAAAAGAATAGTACACAAAAGGGAGGAGTGTTTACGCCCACTTAATTTTGTTGGCAAAATCTGTTTATGAAGTTTTTAAATTAATAATAGCTATCATTAATCATTGACTGAAATTTCAGGTAAGGTTTTTGTTATATAATTGAAATTATACGTAGATATTTTTGCAAGTGGCCTTATTGCTACTGGGTTTTTAACACCACGACTTACATATTTTAATAATTAAACTACACAGAGAAAACGGTTTTCCTTTTAACACACAACGTTGCTGTTTCAACAATTTCTTCAACGTATACGTCGTATTTCTGGCTTTAATCTCTATTACTAACTAGTTAAAACTTTTTTACAGACTTATTTGTCTCAAAATAAATAGACTTCTGTGCATATCACATAGGTCAAAGATGATAATCATAATCAGGCTATAATGATCCCACTGCTGGGACACAAGACTCTTGTCTGAGAAAGCGATTTTGCTGTATAACTCGCGGTCCCAGTGCGGGTTGGAAATTTTTAGTTCTAGGACATTTTTTGGAAATTTTTGGTTGACGGCGCGTTGTGTTCCAAGCGCGCCTCTAAGGGTATCAGCATAATGACGGGGCCGCCCTTTAGAGGGCCAAAGCCTGCTGGGGTGTTGGGACTTATCCCATTACCTTGACCCTGAAACGTAAAGGGCTATTGAAGGACACCGTGGATTTTAGTCAGTAAGAGCCAGATAGTCCCTCCCGCTCTAGGTGGGAGAACTCTTTTATTTTGATGATTTTATCACCTTAGAAAAAAAAGAATTACACAAAGTTACACGCCTTTCTTATGACATATTTACCGTAAAAAGTTCAAGTGAGGTAATAGACAATTCAGATTCTAAGTGTGAGTTGCGGTGGCTAATTGGTAAGACGTCTGGGCTACTATCCAGGAGACGGTTCAAATCCCAATCCCAGCAAAAATTTTTTTTCTACAAAAATCAACTTTTACATAGAACTTGTTAGTGTGGGCCGTTGCCATTGGCCCAAAACTGTTCTAAGTCATAAGTCAATGAAAATAACAGAATCGCCGCTTATCACGTATTTAGCAACCCCACAGTATCATGTAACAGTCGCTACAAGTGCACCGCTTCAACAACACAACTGCACAGTGAGCACACGTCTACCTCAGCCGGCTGATAGTAATTAGTTAGCGAGTAGTAATTGTTGTAGTTTTCATACTGCCACGATGTACTGTGTTGTTTTTTTCAACACATTTGCTCGAAAAATGCATTTACGAAGCCTGTATACATTGTTCGAAAGTTAAAAATTACGCACCATACAACGGAGCGTGCGGTAAAATAGGTACTCTCACCTAAGTACCTATTTTACGCACGCTCCGTTGTATAGCACCGTGCGTTTTCTTTACGGTTTTTATTTTACCGCACGCTCCGTTGTATAGCACCGTGCGTTTTCTTTACGGTTTTTTTTTAATTTCCATAAAAATAAAAATAAGAATTCCACCAAAAAGTTTCACATTATGAGAATAAACAGCCTGACTGATCGAACCTCCTTGGAATCACTTTTGCTCAATAAGTTGTCTCACTTTAATACGTATGAGTAAATGAGACGAAAGATGTAATTCTAATTTCCACCAAGTGCATGTGGCGCCATTTGCAAATTCGCGCCATTTTCATATTAGGAACTTCAAATATTGTTGCGACTTTTCTACTGTTAAATAAAGTTTTACATATTGTACTGTTTTCTCGCAAATGTGTTGAAAAACATTGTATGACACACGTGCAGAAATTGGTATTTACAAACTCGTGACTATGGTAAGCCCTCGGCTTTGCCTCGGGTTTACATTCGTCTACTCGTTTGTAAATACCAACTTACCGCACTAGTATCATAAATAACTATAGCGTTTGATGAAGTTGTTGTGTAATTTTTAGTGACGTAATATCGCGGTAGATGCAGGCCGCTTCTAACCGGTCCTGTTGTTAATATATACGAGAGGCCTATTTTTAGAAACGGTCGTCTTACGGCTGATAATTTTGATGATGATGATGATGAAATATTGTTTGTTCAAGTTATGCACGAACTGCGATTTCGATAACCACTGCAAGAAAAACACAGCGCAAATAAAACCGCAGCAATTCCTCGACATCAGTCTAAAAATAATATTATAAAAAAGATACGATTAAGACTTAAAAAAATATTAAAATTTCATGTCCCTCAAAATTTACGAGTATAATAGTTTGAAAGTTACAGGCGCCTAAGAGTTACTTTTGAAAAAAAGAAAACCTATAAACCTAGTTTTTTACTGTGTCAGAAGCATTCTAAAAATCATTGAGATAGGATAACATTTAGGGGCAGGAAAACATTTTCTCTTTTAGTTAGTAAATGATTGTCTTAAATATATCAAAGCGAGAAGGTCAATACAGTGCAAGAGTTATCACTTATTCGTAAGCGAACCACAAAACTGTATTGTCTCTCGTGTTGATATTTTAAGATAAATATTTGTACTGAGCATAGAATAAGTTACCTTTTATACCTAGTACCTCACCTCCTTACAATAACTTAAAAATAAGAGAAAATAAAAGACCTGCATCATTTTATTTATTTCAACATTTATCTTTTACTGGAAAACAAATAAAATAGCGAACGAATAGAAACAGAAACATTTCAGGCGAGTCTTGCATTTTCAGCAAAATAGGTTAATATTTCGTGTGGTTCCTTCGAATGAACGAAATGAACAGAATGAACGAGATCGGTCTGCTCAGCGGAATGCATTCCGTATGCTTCGAAATTTACAACGTATTGCCTTTTCAATGTGTTTGGGTAAAAGATACCTCGCTATGTAGAATTCGTCATAGCGTTCCGTCATTCCGTCTACTGTATTTTTATACGAGTATTATCGTTTCGAAGTTTCTGTTACTAAAGAAGCGATGAATAAAATGTTGTCGGATGGAAATAGACACAAATGACTAACTTTTGTCAGAGGCTTCGTCTGCATGTAACTTGAAAAGATCTCAGGGGAAAACATAACACCGGTATAACTGATATTATCCTATTATTTGTGTTATTCCAGATTATACAATTTTATAAGAAAAAAATGTTGAAGAACTGTATAAATAAAAGGTTTTGAAAGAGTTACGTTAAACATTTTAAAATAAAAATTATCTAATAAAATAAACTGATGAAAAGCCGTTTGTTTAGAAAAATATATACCTATGTTGTGGTCACTTAAGTAAATTAAAGATCTACATTTATATTAAATGTGTAATTTATTAATACTTTTGCAGCTATCATCGTTAAATATTGTATTGTGCCAACTGTGTTTTCTTTTGTTTCAAATAAAAACTTTATTATTTTATTTAAAACTTTATTATTTATGTGAACCACATTTTTTTTTCTTTTACTCTTGCCAAAGAAAATGCACAAAACACCAATTCTTACAAATGGTATCTCTAACTGTTTTACAGTGCGTTTTATTTTACATTTTGTCGTCGATTTTCCGGATCATTGCCTGAAACCGCCTCGCTTACTGAAAGTACTCAAACGACTCTTCTATTGCTTTCCTGTCAACTTCTTAGCTTTATTTGGAAAAACGCTGTTGTTTGAATCCTTGAATGACTTTTAAATGATTGAAAATAAAAGGATGTTTAGTAAGATAGTTGTCTTCTTTTTGGAGTTCCGTGGTCGAATGGCGAAAAACGGAACCCTTATAGATTCATCATGTCCGTCTGTCTGTCTGTCTTTCCGTCCGTATGTCAAAGCCACTTTTCTTAGAAAGTATAAGAGCTATACTGTTGAAAGTTGGAAAGTAGATGTTTTATTTTTTCACCGAAGACGCGTACGGTATCTATGGACATAAGTCTTTAAAAATGATGTTGAGGTTACTAATATCATTCAATTGGTCCTCCACCCCCCTGTAACTTCTAAAATAAGAGAATGATGAAACTTAAAAAATATATGATGTACATTATTACCATGCAAACTTCAATTGAAAATTGGTTTCAACGAGATCAAGTAATAAGTTTTTTTTTCAAAGTTAAAACAACTACATGACTTTAATATTTTAATAATATATTACTTGCTGCTACGGAACCTTTTATGGGCGAGTCCGACTCGCACTTGGCTGGTTTTTTTAAAGTATGCTTTAGTTATTTTATATTGCTTCTACTGTGTCCCACTGTTGGGCGAAAGCCTCCCCTTTACCAGACCTCTCTATTTTGGGAAAAATCGTCTGCAAAAAACAAGTGAAGAAAATGTGTTGATTATGATTTTCCTAGCGTTTGCCGTTTATTGCCTAATTGAAATAAATGGTTTCACTTTGAATTTGAAGCTTCAGGGAAATTATAATTCTTAGTTTCTTTTTTTGGCAAAATATCGCCTAATTTTTCTCTTTATAATCCTCTATTTTTTTCAGAAATAGGGAGATATATTCTTTTTAGGAAATTAATATGGAAGAAGAAGGCTCACGTCTACCAGCGAAGAACCTATAATTATGTGACCGAAGATTTAGTTATTTAGCGTTCAGCTAATAAAAAGTTTATAATTATATTTTTATTTGAATAGCTTGTGTTTTTTTTTCTGACGATATTAATTTAGAAAGCAAGACGTTTTTATTTCATTTCTTATTTTTTGGTATTCTTAACAAAAAATATCTCATTGACCTCAAAAGTACAATGTTATTGTATTACATTTTCGGGGTCAATTTATTAGGGCGCTTTAGGCCAAGGGACATGGCTTATCACTCACAGAACAATAAGGGCAGAATAGGGGATGGGGGGTGTGGAAGCGAGACAATGTACCACTTAGTGCAGGAAAAAAGTTACGAATAACTTATCGAAAACATTTCAGAACAAGAATCGAAATGAAAAGGATTTTGGCTGTGATTCCCTTTAAAAATAAAATATTTTTGGAACAGTCCAGAGCAGGTACAGAAATATTATAATTATATGATTTGAATTGTACTAAAATGGATGGAAAGGGATTTTATCTAAATTTCTATTTAATCCTAAAGGGTTATTAGATCCTGTTCTATGTAAAAATAATAAATGAATTATTGTTATTATTAAAATAATAAAAGGCAATAAAAAGTGGAAGGTATTTAATTTGTATTGATAATTTTATAATGTTTCATGATCTTCGTTGATCAAAATAAATGACATCATCACCCGAAAAAAAACTTTTACAAAAATACAGTTTTTCTTAATCTCTACCTGGATATATTATTTAGTAGCTAAACTGTCATGGTCGAAAATTTTGAAAAAATAAAAATAGAAGGAAAATAATTAAGAAGTCCAGATCAAAATACTTTCTATGTAATAGATATATATTATTATTATAGTAATTTCCTCTTTATTTTTCGGATTTAGCAAAAATAAAGCTTATCTATCGACAAATGCACTTTCACGCCGCGTTTCAAATTCTATGACAACAATAATTTCCCATTCCTATCTATCGATATCCGCACGTCACTAGATTACGATAACGCGGCAGTTTGACAGGAACTTGTTATCTGCTACCATATTTCATTTTGTGAATTAAATGATCTATTACTGAACTAATGTTTTGATACAAATTGTTCAAATAATGGTTTCGGATTTGTAAAAGGATTATGGGCGTTTTGATTCTCCTTTATAGTTTAACTAGCTGTGCCCGCGACTTCGTTTGCGTGGATGTTGGAACTTAACAATATATTTTTTATCAAATTAACAAAGTTTCGTACAAACTTTCACCGCTTATTTTATCCCCTTGGGGTAGAATTGATCAAAATCCTTTCTAAGCGGATGCCTACGTCATAACATCTACCTGCATGCCAAATTTCAGTCCAATCCGTCCAGTGGTTTATCTGTGCGTTGATAGATCACTAGGTCAGTCAGTCACCTTTGAGTTATATATTTATTTAGATTCATCTAGTTTAGATATACAGGGTATGGGAGTATCGGATAGTCTTTCAGTATATTATTATTTAAGTTTGACGTTTTGACGAAACGATAGGTGCAGTGACTGATCGATCGACTGCTACTTTGCGTGTCGCGATTTGATGCCCGCAGTGAACAAATATTTATTTTGTAAGGAATACAGATAGTTGGCATCGCACAAGAGGACTTCAATTCTTTTTTTTATTTGTTGAAAGAACGAAAACATCTAGTGAAAATCATAAACGGATTTTCAAAATGGCGACAGAAAGCTCTTAAAAACAAACATTAGTAGGTAAATAACAAAGATATTGTGACACCGTCAAAACATCGACACTTCCCATCCCTAAATACGACAAACCCAATGACGTCACAGATGACGTAACAACGCACATTTTTCTTCCATTATAATATTGTGCTTAACGATAATGTTCGGGAGAATGATCCAATTTTGGTTTATGAAAAAAAAAACTCCTATGGCATGGGGATAATGCATGATGAAATGGCTATATCATGGGGATTTGGATCAAGGGCAGTTTGGTGTCAACAGTTATGGGTGTTAGTGGTTATATTATCAGATCGTTGACCTAAATTTTTGGAGATATAGAGTAGTTGAGTTGTATGGGAAAATGGAGTATGAAAGGATTATAATAAATATTTTTATAACGCTGCTCCATAATATGATTTGTTGCCGTCATGGTCATCATCATCATCATCAGCCTATTAATGTTCCCACTGCTGGGACACAGGTCTCCTCCCTGTGAGAGGGAGTGGGCCATAATCCACCACGCGGGCCCAGTGCGGGTTGGTGGATGTCACATTCTTCGAATTTTTGGTTCTCAGTTTCCTTATGATGTTTTTCTACACCGCTTTGAGAGCAGTGATGATGAAAATAAATTACACAAAGTAATGCACCTGCCTGGATTCGAACCCACAACCTGCAACTCGTAAGTCAGGGCCGATACCACTCGGCCACCACCGCTCTCTGTACAAAGAGTTGTGCATTCTATAAATAAAAATAAAATCCCTCAGATGGCATCGAGATGTAGTATTTTTTTGATTTCATGGGAATTTCTATTCTCGACGCTTAGTGACGTATCCTCACAGGGCGAGACGGAAGGGACTTTCAGACTTTAATAAGGTGTCCTGCAGAACCTTGAAGATTTAAAAAAAAATAATCTCTCATAATCTTCAAAAACAAGGAAAACCATCTTCTCTTATCATTTCCTCTGCATCAGAAACTCCTACATTACCCAACAACATAAATTTATTATAAAAAGGGCCACCCATCCGTTTCCAAACCATAAATAAACAGAGAAATACTTTTATCAAACGTTTCCAAAGTTTTTCACTTCCGAGTGCGGAGTCGTGGCAACTTTTTAATTTGCTGTTAATCTTGGAACATAAATCTGTTCTTTGCATCTTTGGGACGGAGGCCGCGAAGTTAGCGGATGGAGGAAGGCTTCAGGGAGTCGCTTAAATGGTGCAGTCAACAGGGAATATGGCAATATAGTAATATATTAGATACAACGTGTAACGTTAAATGCGCAAAACCTCTCTTGGGTTACCCCACGAGAGGTTTGTCAGTCCATGTTTCTGAACAATGTTTGTTCCAAGACTTCTGGAAACGCAAAAAAAAATTTTTTCATACAAAATGAGAAATTGATCGAGCCCTAGTATGAAAAATCTTTTGTTTTTTGTGAATGTCCAAAAGTCTTAGAACAAACATTGTTCAGTAACATGATAAAAATCAATGAAATTGTTGTTCGTAAGTCTCGCTAAAACTCGAAAACGGCTGGACCGATTTGGCAAATTTTTGTTTTGAAATATTGTTGGAAGTCCAGGGAAGGTTTAAAAGGTGATTTTGAGGCTTTAGTTCAATATATTTATTGACGAGCTGTTTCACCCTTGGTGTTCGGCTCATATTGATTGTGGCATGATGTTATAAAGCCAATAGTTTTCCTCGATAAATGGAGGTAGTATTGGGTATGTAGGCTCATAAGATTAGCACGTTCCCTTAGCGACACTATAAAAATAATGGCGTAATAGTATAGGGTGTGTTTTTTTCAAAATCAGCGCATTTCTTTCCTATCCAGGATTATTAATTTATCTAAAATCCAATGACGCAGTTTTAGTTTTCGTCAAAATCGGTCTCGAGACTCCTTTCAGCATTTTTCAATATTCCTCCCAGTTTCGGATCTACGCCCCGTTGGAAAATTATCCTGCATATCGCACAGTAGAGACAAAGATTCAACTGAAGATAGAATACAAATTTTTCAGCGTATTTTTATAGGAGAAAACTGCGAAAAGCACTACTCATAATATAAGATGGTAACTTCAACATACTAGACTAACAATGTAGCCCCTTGTTAGTTAATCTCGTCGAATGAACTGTAAAGCTCATTACATTAGGTGCATTGTCCGACGGCTAACTTTATTTCCGAGTAAAAAGTTCAAAAGTGTAACGTGCTTTTGAGTTTAATGAAAGTAGAGTATTTCTATGCGGCTACTAGTACATACGTGGAGTAGTTTTAACTGAAATATTATGTTTTTAACCCTGGTTTTTTGGATGAGATCTATGACTAAAATTATAAGTTAAATCATCAGAGCAGGGCGAGAGGGACTGTCAGACTTGTACTGACTAAAATCCACGGTAATGCGATAAGTCCCACGACCGTCATTCTTCACTTAGAAATCTTTTTTTTTTTTGGGTTTACTTTTTGTTTTTATTGAAACAAATGTTGTTGCACATATTTGTACAAATATAATCAATTGAACTTTAAGCAATTTATTAAAATATTGTTCCTTTGCAACACCCACCTATAAGATTTTGTATAATCTGCACATCTGCACGGGTATCAGCACATTGTATAAATCTATTGACTCAAAATAATTATGTCTGTTAAAACATTATTTTAATTATGAGTATATTCCACCCCGATTAAAAAATATATTAACATTAAAAATTGCTCAAACCCGCTGTTTTCATGGCCTCACCATTTGCAAAGGGCACTAAACAGGAAGAGTGTTATGATTAATACGAGTTGTTGGCAAGTGGGGCGCTGAAACGAGCGTGGACTTACCAGTGATGCCCAATGTCTGTTTTGTGACTGATCGCTGCAAGTCTCGCTATTAATTTTAATTTTGATTGAAGGTATTTGTTTAAACGGTTTGCATGTTGTAATAATACCTGCGCTTAAGTTGAAGGAGATACGACGACTTTTAACCTCTTAGGTCCTGAGAAACCAAATTTAACAACCATGGTTAGCGCAATGGCTGAGTTATCGACTACAAGGCGGCGTGTCGCGGGTTTAATAATTTTTATTTGATCAGCACGCATAGCATGGCGCCGTAAAAACAGGTTTTGTCGACGCAAGAATAGACAAAATGACAGAACGTAAAAGATTTTTATCGATTTAAGTATTAACAATGTTTAAAATAAAGAAGAGACATGTTTCTATTTATGAATGGTGTATGAATCGTATCATACTTGTGTAAAAAAACGGTCGATTTGTATTTAAATAACATTTTTTTAATTTATTTTTTTAGTGTGGTTAAATCATCAAATGAGTCCTCCGGCCCCGGGCAGGGCGGGAGGGACTGTCAGACTTCTACTGACTAAAATCCACGGTGTTCTTCAATAGCCTGTTACGTTCCGGGGTCACGGTAAGGAAATAATCCCGCGACCCCGGCAGGCTTTGGCCCTCTGAGAGGGGGGCCCCGTCATTATGCTGACGCTCTTTGAGGCGCGCGTGGGACACAACGCGTCGTCGACCCGGATTTAAATAACGATAAAATAACTTTGTCTTTTTTTCGTAGAATAGAGATAGAATCGCCATGCTACGCGTGCTGCAAGTAAGAACAATAAAACCGAACAAAACCTAGTGGGGCGCAATTAAAATAAAACTGGAACCATAAAGTCGAAGACATGTGATATCTATCAAGACTCACTGGGCCGGCGTTGTGGATTACAGCCCACTACTTCTCACAGAGACGAGGCCTATGTCCCAGCAGTGGAAACATTATAGGCTGACTGTCTGACTCGCCGTCCGATCATGGATCAAGCTCGGGTCGGTGGCGCGTCGTATTCCACTCAAAGAGCTATCAGCAATCTCACCGGAGTCCCTTGGAGGGCCGAGGCCTGCCCGGGTCGCGGGACTGTTTCAGTTAACCGTGACCTTGGAACGTAAAGGACTATTGAAGGATCACCTTGGATTATAGTCAGTACAAGTCTTACAGATCCTCCCGTCCCTCCATCATCATCATCATCTTCCTAGCCTTTTCCCAACTATATTGGGGACGGCTTCCAGTCAAACTGGATGCAGCTGAATATCAGTATTTTACATGGAGCGACTGCCTATCGGACCTCCACAACCCAGTAATCGGGTAATACGATACTCCATGGTATTAAGACTGGTTGTCTTAAGGTCAAACAAGTCAACATTTTTTCCATAGAAACTTCGTTGGGGTTTTACTCCACTATTTGACAAAGTACATCCAAAATTAAACATGGTATCGTTTTGTCTCATTATTAATTTTGTCTGTACGGAAGCAGAATTGTAAAATATGAAGCTATTAAAAAGTTACGAGCTTCTAAAGATTCGTTTTTTTGCTAATTTTAACACAACTTTAGGTGTAAATTAGAAGCTAAAGAAGCATCAAATTTCCAAAACGAAGTCCGTACCGACACAGCAAATTTATCGAAGTATTTAATAAATTTTATTTGAAATTAATTGGTGCAGTGGTTTTGTCATAAAACCCCAACAGCCAAAGGCTTTTTCGTATTTTTTTACGCGCGCCTTTTACTCTGAATGATCGTGCATCTCACTGAATAAGTTTTCCCCTGTTTTCTCCACGGGGGGATGACGCTCGCGCACACATGAACAATATGGCTCGATTTCCGGTGAAATATCATGGTTTTCGACCATGCCTGCCAGTGAGTTCGAGCTCACGACTAGCGCCGCCTTAAGACTGGTTGTCAGACTTTAGACTTTTTAATATCCTCCTGTCCCTCCCTGGGTAGGATATAAAATTATTAGGTAGCCAAAGAAAAACCATCATTCAAAAGTAATGATATGTCATGGAAGTCATTTTTTGGATGTATCATTACGACTGATGAGTTTGGCATCCGGCAGGGAAGGTGATTAATAGTTGTATGTCGGTCAGGAGACAGATTTTGGTATTTTCTTTTGTTGGAGCAAGAAAGAAAACTCGGTAAACGATACTGTGTTTTTCAGGTGCCATAATAAATGATGGATTAGTCTGGTTAGTGATGATAGCCTTTCAGTAAAAACAAAATATTATCAGTTTCTTTTTTAGCTGTAGATCCTTTATTACTTTTTTATACTGCGGACTACCACTGGCTGCTGACTGTAAAGACTGTAAAAGGGCATTGTGGATTTCAGTAAGTACAAGTCTGACAGTCCCTCCTATCCTGCTCTGAGTAGGGGGACTATTTGATGATTAATACGAGAAAAAAAGTGTAGTTAACATCGTTTAAAAGTCTCTCCCATTTGCTTCTTATTTGTTATCCATTCAATCTCGCATACACACATCTAAGGCCACGTTGTTTGATCATTAGTTAAACTATTTGTTAAATTTTTCACATTTTTCAACAATAGTTACGAACAAAGCGTTTATTGTACGCACAGCTAAGGATTGGAATTACCTGTCTGTATTTTCCCAACAGCTATAACCTTGGGGTCTTCAAGTCAAGAGGGAACAGGTTACTTATAGGCAAGCTGCACCGTCAACCATATCTTTGCTTAGTATCAGGCGAGTTAATAGTCGAACGGACTATATTAAAATAAAAAATAGTAATCAAACAACTAGCCCTAAGTTTTCCTTGTTAAACCAGCGTTTTTAGGCTTTCCTCGGCGTCTATCTTCTGACACCCACTGTGTTATGACTTTTTCCCATAAATCCGGTTTCTAAATAATATGCATGAAAATTATGACACTTAATTGGGCCCAATACCACAGTGAACTGAGTACATGAAACCAAAAAGTAGCTCGCTAAAATATCCTTATATTTCTACAAAAAATATGACAAAATGTAACCCAAAAACTGCACCCAACTCATCACATGCACGACCCGTCCCAAACTTACAAACAACGGCGTTTGCTTAAGCACAAGCATTAAGTAAAACATATGACAGCGCTTAAGTCGTCCATAACTTGGTACCATAACTTAACACTAGGGCGCGGACTTGGCTTGCTCCGTACAAGCTTACCCCCACATTTGCATGAAGAAAGTGTTATTTATGTGAGGAAGGAGGGTTAAATGGTTGGGATTGAAGGTGAGATGTTATCTAAGTTTGTATGGGGAAATCTTGCCCTGAGGAAGTTACGGCAGAGATTTTTTTAATTTGTTTCTAGTGTGCAACATAAATTATCGTATTAATATGAGCATGCAGTTTCAGACTCAACCTCAAAACAATACATTTGCTTGCTCGTTTACGGTATTTTATTTAAAAACAAACAAATTTTATAATTTAAGTATGAATTTCATCAACACAGCTCTCAAGACGGTAAAGGAAAAAAGCGTATTACTGAAAATGTCTTTTAAGCAGAAATTCGAAGATTCGTGACATCCAATATCCTACACCGAGTCTGCTCGTTGAGTTATAGCCTCGTACCTCTCATGGAGAGGACGTTTGTATCCTAGCGGTGGAAACGATGGATGGATATAAGTTTAGAGAGGAAAAAAAGCGAGCGAGCCTTTTTTTACGTGGTTCAATAGTCAAATGAGGACTCATTTGATGATTGTACCACGTCGCACCCTCCCGTCCTGGCTTGTGTGGAAGAACTCCCTCCCAAGGCACGACGGGATCCCTCCCGTCGTGCTCTGGGAGGGAGACTCGTACTGACTAAAATCCACGGTGTCCTTCAATAGCCTTTTAGATTTCGGGGCCACGGTTACAAGGTAGTGTTGCCAATTTAACGCAACTTGTGTTTTAGCTTCTGGCCAAGCTCAAAGTTAGAACTTGAGCAGTAAGAAGTGACAACTATTCAGGAATGGGATCAGGAAAGTGGCTTATTATCTAAACATCTTGATTCATGTTGGAACAGCAATAATTATTATTGTTGCTGAAGTAAAATAATATGCTGGAGTATCAACAAAATTGTTAATTATATGTTGCCCTACACTAGGAGATATTGTCCCGTGTCGCGCTAGCGTTTACAAACATAGAAACTCACATAAACTAACACCCAGATCCGGAACAATTACTTACGGGAATCGAACCTGCGACACGCTGGCAGCAGTCCAATATCTCAACCACTGCGCCAACTGTGTCGTTATCAATAACTATAAATCTTCCAGGAAAAACAGTCTCAATATTAAATTCTAGCCGTGGTACCACAAAAACTTTTAAACGTCTGTTGAACACTGTCTAAAAAATTACAGATTATGACGTTGAAATAAGGTCCGTTTTACAGTCACACTTTTTTTTAGACAAGTGTTCAACAGTTGTTTAAGTTTACAAAAATTTAAGGTTGTAAAATTTAAATTACAAAATTCCTTTTAACATCTTTATAAACCTCTCTAAATATTGTAATACGAACTAGTTCCAAACTATTAATAAAACTAATACATTCACAGCGAGTGAGCTAAGGGATTAAATATAAATAATATTATGTCGTATATCTATGAAATCTATTCTAAGTGCTATCAAATTAATATTCCATTTGGGATTACTGGCACACTAGACATAGTAAAGTTAACATACAGTATTTCAACTGGAAACAAATAGTTGTGATCGGTTCATAAACTCACCTGTAAAACGTTATAAAAGAATTTTAGGCATTCTTTTCTGCCTGTAGCAGGTAAAATATCAAGTTCGTAAAATAAATAAATATCAGAACTTTCGCTTATTCGCCGGCTTTATGTCTTTTCTCCATTATTTAACCGGTCTAACTACCGGTATTATACAAAGTCTTTAACCATTCGTAAATCTGACGGGGCCCACAGAGGGCCAAATGCCTTTCCCGGGACTGTTATAAAAGGTAACCGTAACCTGGAACGTATTCAAAGGACTATTGAAGGATCACCTTGGATTTTAGTCAGTATTATACAAGTCTGACACCTCTCCCGCCCCACCCTAGAAAGGAAGACTTATTTGAGGATTTTACCACGATAAAAAAAAGACTTTAAGAGTATCTGCATAATTATGTAGACCTCAAAATAAAAGGTTTAAACAACGGAACTTTTGTGTGAAGTGCAACTTAACGAATTAATTTCGTTAAAAAGTTTAACACCCCTTTTTGTTCTCAAAAAGGATTGATTTACTGG
The DNA here is from genome assembly GCA_036375495.1 of Agrotis segetum. Lineage (NCBI taxonomy): Eukaryota > Metazoa > Arthropoda > Insecta > Lepidoptera > Noctuidae > Agrotis > Agrotis segetum. The sequence continues at coordinate 702,748 of JAQSVV010000222.1, read as the reverse complement.
TTATGTTTATACTGTGGTATTGGTTCAGTTACAAATTGCTACCTGAGCTGGTTTGTTTGTATCTTAGGGGAAATAAACGAACATGTATATGTAGGTAGAGGGGAATTTGGGTTTTTGAGTCTACATGAACTTGTTTTATGTACCTACATGAACAAAATGGTTTTCTTGAGGTTTCTTGATTATTCTGATGGTTAAAATTCAAGAGTGAGTGGATTACTGCTAGGCAAAATTACTGGGAGACGTGCTTCATTTTTCACTACATCGTAGCTTACTATCAGGCGAAACAGTGCATTTACATCAAGTGAGTTCGCGAATAGCAAATAAAAAAGATAAGAAAAAAAGCGCTTTGTTCTAATTCCATTGCTCAATTGAGATCTAAACTTCCACAAGTGGGATAATATTATTTTAAGCACACGTTATTATTGACACTCTTTTTAAATCAATTCAAAGATCTGTACACTTATTGATAGACAGTCATAGTATTTTCCGTAAAGCAAAAAAGACCACAAAATGTTACCAGTACAAAGCAATACCTATATCATTTAAAGTATATACGTAGTTCCCACACGTATGGAAAAAAAAACTGATTTGTCTATTGGGTCCCCAAAGCTCATATAACCATGAAGATGAAATATTTCCACAATAAACCATACCACAAAACCCAATAACACCACTGCCACACAATAACTCAACGTAAAATAAACTCAAAACTGTACCGAAAAACGCATTACACCGACCAACATAATTTATAACTTAGTTCCACAGCGATGCGACAAAAAACCGCGACAAATCGCCACTCCTCGCGACTATTCCCCTGAGTGGGCGATTTCTCACAGAGATTGCCCCCTCTATGATATGTTGTAAGGAAATAGCTACTTCTAATAATGGCTGGTACTCTTGACTTCGCGAATATAATGCGACTAAGAAATATGTTGGTTCTAGGTGTAAAGTATTGTTTGAGAAAGGAAAGAAGTTGGAATGATTTAGATTCTTGCAGTGTTGGTGTTGCTGACATTTTTGTTAAACTAGCTTCAACTATAAGTTTAGAGTTGTAATAAAATAACACGCCTATAACCTAGAAAAGTTGCATAAAGGTGTACTTATAATACCAACTACAATTTTCATCTTTAGTACAAACCCAGACTCAGGCTTCTTGCGGAGTTTGTGAAAGAAAAAGCCAGAAGGATAGCCAGTGTCGCCATCAATCAATAATTTTATTTATTGTGGATCACAGGAACAGTACAAAATACAGATCTCCCATAAAACAAAGTAACTTCTGTTACGTGCCACCTTATACGCATACAATAGTGTTCTTATAATCAAATCAAATAATTTATTTCAACTAAGCCAATTACAGGCACTTTTGAATTGTCAAGAGACATAAAATAAAACTGGTACTAGAAAATAGTTATGATGCTACAGTCCCAGTCACAAGACATAAAAACTGTGAAAGTACCGTAGGTGTTCATTCCAAAGCGTAAATCTCTATAGAGAAGAATGAGCTAGAAACTCCATGGACACTCTTTTTCAATCGCCAAAATTATTACAGATCTTTTATTACATCATTCATCATCAGATGGTACATTATGTGAGATATCTATACACAAATTCAAAATCAAAAATTCAAAATCAACAATAGTAGAAAATCATGCAACACAAATTAAATTTGAAATAAATTTACTTAGCACATTCATCCATCTACTGTACTATTACCGCTGAAGTACGAACAGACTTCCACAACATACATTTATGTCACTTAAAGTTAAATAACGTTGCCAATTTTCCGTCGCACCTGAAAACTTTCCCATCATCAACCAACAACAAACTATTCTGTACCCTAACCCACCTCCACAACAAAATTCCTGTTTCCTGTACCTGTATCCGTTTAAAAATTTCCAAATTCCCTAAAAAGTATTTTTATAAAACAACAGACTGTCGTGTCCAGTCGCCTCCGCGAATACATGAAAGTTTCACTAACAATACCTCTGGAGCCGATGCAGTCAAAAATGGCGGACAAAGTTTACGACATGTCCGACTTGGTTTTAGCTGGTAATCGGTTTCGACAGATGAAGGCTATTTTTGTGTCTATTGGAAGTTTGTCTATTTGTATTAGTACTTCGACTACATTGTCGAACCGACTAGTTTATTTTAGCTGTTGGATTTTCAACTTTGTGTATACTGTGTGTGGTATAAATTGATAACTAAGCTACATTGTCAAACCGCCGAGTTTATTTTAAACTTTGCAACGTTTTATGTACGGTTTAAATTGGATTGACAGTCAATGAATTGGTAGCATGACTTAGCAAGGCTTCTGTTAGACTTTTGTGACAATACGAAGATATTGTAGCAATATGATTATATCTTTACGTTAAGATGCATAGTCATCTCCATCCAATAAAAGTTATATAAAGGTGATAGAATGATTACGACAAAATTGGAAATATCTAGACCGCTCGACGTGGCAATGCTAGCGTTGTCCCAAAAATACCTTCGAACTAAACCCATTTTTTTAACATTTTGGTGACGCGAATAGGAGAAGGAGCTTACTCCTTCTCCTATTCGCGTCATCAACACCTTAGTGTTCACAGGGGCGGAGCGAGGTTGCTGAGCGGAAAATGGAGAAATGTTAACCAACAGGATTATTTGAAGAGGAGCGAAGATTTAGTACAATCCAAAGTGGCTAATATTGTTCTGACTTCCTGAAAAAGGAGATTGAACACAAGTAGAACGGGATTAGGGCAAGATGATATTGACGGTGACGAGAAAAGATAAAACGCAGTTATGCTATTCGCCGACGAATATCATTTACAGAAGGGACATAGTGCTGATGGCATTGTATAACAATGTATAGTTTTCTGCCTACATCAAAAGAAAAAAAGCATAAATGAACATGTTCATTCAACCCATCGAACTAAAATCGACATCCATCGCAATTTAAAACGCTTTCCAACCGTTTATAGTCTAAAAATCTATCAGATCGACATGAACAAGTTAAATCGTCGATGGACGTCGCACTATCGACTGCCGACGTCACACGACGTCATGTGACGTTATGTGACGCGCTTTAACGTCAATTTGTCGAAACTGCCGGAAAAATGCGACGTGATTCACGAGGAATGCAGTTCATTTGGTTAGGGGCTTAGTGCTTTTCAAAAGTGCTACTCTCTGAATTTTTGAACAAAGTGGCAGGGAAATTATGTTTCTTTGATATGAACAATTGTAGTTTTCTTTACTGTAAAACAAAAAGAATTGTTCAAACAACTTGCAATTGATGAAAAAAAGTTGTATTTTAGACGCAAAGATAAATTCATTAAGGTCTACGTTAACCCACCCATGTGAGCCTACGTAACCCTTCCATTTACCGGTGGACTGCTGTTAACAACAGTTCATCATCATCATCAGCCTATAAATGTTCCCAGTACTAGCACAAAGGCCTTCTCTGTGAGAGACAGTCGGTCATAATCCACCACGCAAACGCAAGCCCACGCGTTGGTAGATGTCACATATATCTTGGATTTTTAGTTCTAGGACTTGCCGGTTTCCTCACGATGTTTTCCTTCACCACTTTCATAGCAGTACCCAGTAATGAAATGAATTATACGAAGTAATGCGCCTGGCTGTGTTCGAACTCACGACCTACAACTCGTTAGTAGGGCCGATGTCACTGGACCACCACTGCTAAACCAGTGGTCTACCAGTACATCCATAACTTTTTTACCCAGAATGAAATTATATATTTGTTCCTTTCACTCCCAACAAACCAACAAGAAGTCAATCTTTACAACATTAGCGTCTCATTCCACACATCACTTAACCGAATGACACCGTGTTAGAATCTAAGCGATATGGTCACGACTCGTCACGTAGCGTGACCAACATACCGGGCGTGACCAACATATCTAATGTTGAACACTACAGACGTGATGCAACAACTAGTTGGATCTGAGATTGGGGGCCGACCGTGAGGGAGGAAAGGTAAGTGACGTTATCCTCGAGGGTGTTGTAGAGGTGAGGCCAGCAGGATTTCTACATTTTACTGACTGTATTTTAGTTAGAAGTCATGTTGGATTCTTTACATTTCGCAGACTTTTCAGCCTTCGAATGTGAATTTAAAGTAGCTTCTTTTCATGTCCAAACTTACGAGTGGGTTTGAACCACGCCAGGCGCATTACTTTGTGTCATTTATTTCATCATCACTGCTCTTAAAACGGTGAAGGAAAATATCGTGAGGAAACCGGCATGTCCTAGAACCAAAAATTCGAAGACAAGTGACATCCACCAATCCGCACTGGGCCCGCGTGGTGGATTATGGCCCGCTCCCTCTCACAGAGAGGAGGCTTGTGTCCCAGCAGTGGGAACATTATAGGCTGATGATGATGATCTTTTCATGTAAGTTAAGTTGTAATGTTGGAGCTGTCTGCCAACTGACAGGAATTGATAGAGTCAAATGCCTGGTAGAATCGAGAGAATGTCTTTAAATGGTACCGTGGATCTAGAACGCAAAGGGAAATTGAAGGAACAGATTGGTATTTAATCAGTACGAAGACGGGATAACTAATTTGATGATATAACATCCCAAACAAAAAAGATTTGCGCTTCATATTCGATACTCACGCTTTTAGTTCCAAAGGTTTACTTACGCAGAGGCGAACCAAATTGTACGACAGATGAATACAACGTGTAACTTAAATGCGCAAAACTTCTCGTGGGGTAAACTCAGCCCATGTTACTGAACAATGTTTGTTCTAAGACTTTTGGAAATTCACAAAAAAAAAGATCTTTCATACTGATGGGCACGATCAATTTCTCATTTTGTATGAAAAACCAATTTCTTTTTTTGCGAATTTCCAAGTCTTAGAACAAACATTGTTCATTAACATGGGCTGCGTTACCCCGCGAGAGGTTTTGCACATGTATTTAACTTTACACGTTGTTTATTGCGTCTGGCACAAGCAAATAGTTTTCACGATCTAAAATTCATGTAATTATACTTTTTCTACAATTTGCGGCTACTCTACATGTTTATTACAATGAACCTTATAATATTAATTACTAGCTTCATTAAGACGTAGCTAAAACCTTTTTTAACTATTACTTTCTGAAAATAAAGATACACCTATCTTGCCAAATCACAGCAATTACTAACTTTTCCACCACTTTTGCCAAAGCAAATGAAGGTTACAATTTACGCTAAATCTAATCTACAAAACCTAATACCGTCATACCAACAAAATCTTCACCACACACAAAATAGAACACATCTTTGTCACAAACACTAATCAATCATGTCCTGGCCTTAATCCGATGACAAAAAGTCAGACGCACGACAATCCAAGATGGCGGCGGTGACAATAAACACTACTAACAAGAAGTACAATAGTTCTGAGAAACAGGCAACAATGGAGCAGACATGTGATGAAATTAAATCTAGACATAATCTTTAGATAGAATCTGTAGTAGTAAAAGTTCTTAAAGAAAGGAGAAGCTCGTGGCTAAATAATTACAGCCTACACTCGCCGATCTTCCGGGTTAAGCCACGCTTGCCGAGGTAGGTCTGAGTGACCATCTGTCATAGCGAGTTTTCTGGCTGTCATTTTAAGATCTTTGACAGTCGTTACTATTAGACAAGAAAAGTTCTCGAGTGGCGACCACGGACAGGAAAACGCAGCATATGCAGGCCACCCACTAGGTGGACCGACGACATCGTGAGGGTCACGGGCAGCCGATGGATGCAAGTGGCGAATTGTCGTTCGGCGTGGCGGTCTAAGGGGGAGGCCTATGTTCAGCAGTGGACGTCCTCCGGCTGATGATGATGATGACTGTTAGACGCTCATCAGTCTGACAACCAGTCTTACCAGGGGATTTTCGTATTGTCCAGTTACTGGGTTGTGTAGGTCCGATAGGCAGGTCGCTCCATGTAAAATACTGACTTATCTGTATCTGGTTCGACTGGAAGCCGACCCAAAAATAGCTGGGAAAAGTATAAGCAGAAAAGTTTAAAAAAAATGAGCTCATTTAACCACATTGAGCCACTGAGTAAGTAGATCATGAGTTTAATTAGAACACTGGACTGTTTGAACCTCATCCTCATCTTCATTTGGCGAAGTGTAGTCGCAAATATCTTATCTTACGAAAATCCTCCTCAGATAGGATGAAATGGTTTATTCCGCGTTCAACCCCTAAAATTTTCTACCCTCTTCCGCGTTCGACCCTTAAACGTTTCCACAATCAACCCCTGAGGGTTGAACGTGGAACTCAGTACATTGGTAATCTTTTCTTGGTCCAGATTCAACCCCTACTTTTTATGTCAATCAAAGTGAAAACAAAAGTGTTCAGCCATTTATTTTTTTTATTATTATTATTTATTTTATAGATATTCGTTCCCGAGTTTGAGCTAAAAATACACATGGCTTTATTGCTAGACTGGGCAACTTTTGAATAAAAAAGAAAAACAAAGAAAGATAGATGTCCTATATTTGAACTGCCGTCTCCTAAATCAATCCAAGAACTGAGAATAGGTTTTTAAAATATGAAGGCATCTGACGCTTAAATAAAAATCTATAATAAAACGACAGCAAGAAACGCTACCAAACAATGTTTCGTACATAAAACCATGACCCACTTCCTCGTCTCGTATATCGGAAAACCAGTAGTAAGTCGTTCTAGAACAATATTTACTTAAGTTAATGACTACGGCGTCTGCCTACCCCGCAAACTCGATGGGTACATGATAAATAAACTTGTCATAGGGTTCTGTATGGTTTTAGGTAACTATTTATTGTTATTTTGGGGTTTAAAGTTTAATTATATTGGGTTAGGTTAGGTTAGGGGTTCAAAATACATCAACGGCGTAGCTTTTTCCCGGTTATGTTGAGGTTAGCTTTCGGTCTTACTGGATGCTGTTAAAAAACAGTATTTTAATCAATTTGACTGCGTATACTACCTACATGATCGAAACTACCCCACTATCATCAAATGAGGCCCGCCAAGGGGCGAGCCGAAGGGACTGTCAAAATCAAAGCATTTATTTCAAGTAGGCCAGTTACAGGCACTTTTGAATTGTCATAGACAATCAAAGGAATATTATTAAACACTACAAAAGTTATGGTGCTACAGTCCCAGTCACAAGACATAAAAACTGTGAAAGTACCGTAGATGCCCCTACCAAGGAGTAGATTTCTATGGAGAAGACCGTGCAAGAAACTCCTCTGTCAGACTAAAAGTCCTCACTGTTCCTTCAAACGCCCCTTGAATTGTTGTGGTAACCTTCTTCGACAGTCCCGCAACTTATGTGTAGTTTGATAGATACCCTTTGATAACACTATCAGAGTTTTCAAGTCACTAAACTAACAGTCTTAATGACTGTCAAAGATCTATAGATGACAGTCAGGACCAACGGTTTACCGTGCATTTTGACCCACGGAAGAAAACTAGTATGTAATTAATGGTCAAATTTTCCTCGGACTATCATAAGGAAAACCGGCTTATCCTTGAAGATTGCAGAATCGTGCAGTTGTTTTATTTTAACAAAAATAATTATGTAAAACAAAGTTATAAAAACGAATTTCGTTTTTAAACTTCGCCATACCCCAGTAAAAAAGGGCTATCTACAAAATAGTTACAGTGCAAAGACAGCAGTGACCGTAACTACGGCACTTAACAGACTCTAGAGAGCCTACTTGCATATGCATCAGTGTGTATCGATCCTGACAATACGTGTAAGTGGATATATCACCGGTCTTTATACCGGATAGCAGCTTGGGAATATTGGCCTACGTCCTTTATTTTTAGCACTTGTGCAAGGAGGTATATTAAGGCCTTTTCTTTTTGAGAACTTTTTTGTAGGGTTTTAAGGTTTAATGGCCCGTTTTTTAGCTGTTAGACTGGTAGTCGATAAGAGGAGCTCGTGGCAAAATAATTACAGCAGCACAGGCCGATCTTTCGGGTTAAGCCGCGCTTGCCGAGGTTAGTCTGTGGATGGGTGACCATCTCTCATAGCGAGTTTCCTCCGTGCCTCGGAAAGCACGTAAAGCCGTTTGTCCCGGCTGTGATTTGTGGATCTTTGAAAGTCGTTACTGTTAGTCAAAAGCTCTAAAGTCTGACAACCAGTCTTACCATGGGATATCGTATTACTCAGTTACAGGGTTGTGAAGGTCCGATAGGCAGTCGCTCCATGTAAAATACTGATATTTAGCTGTATCCGGTTAAGGAAAAGGCAGGCAGATGATGATGACTGGTAGTCGATAAGAAAATTGTTGTGAAAAATTATGAAGACGATTTCGGTAGCCTGAAAGTTTTGAAACTAGTCCTAAGTGTCCTATAAGTGAGTTAAGTTATCAAATAGTGGTAAACAGGGTTGTGGAAGTCAAACAGAAAATCAAAGGCTCGATGATTTGACAACCACTATCGAGAGGTATCGTATAACACAGTCATAAGGTTGTGTGTCGAGATCAGGTGGACAGTCGCTTCATGTAAACTGTAATACTAGTATACTTTCTAGACTGGATACTGACGTCAATATTCCTTCAAAGAAATGGCTAAGCATCTGTCTAGTAGGGACCTTTCGGGGCAGGGGACTGTCTGGGACATGGGACTGTTTGCGTCACGGGACTTTCCGAGTCATGGTACTGTCTATGCTGTCCCCAGGCCGTGCAGGCACGCGAAATAGTAGGGTGAATTTTCAAGAGAAAAAATAAACAAATCTGCATAGATGGTTTTTTTTTTTATTGGGACAAACCCACCACACTATTCCCAAACCACTGCAACTCCTGAAAGCCAGAATCAACAGTGGCAACCACCAGAAAAGCGCCGAGACAATGAAGTCTCGACGTGTCCCGGAGAATGAATTTACCTGTCTTGGATCCTGCACGAAATTAATCAGAAAAGAATAGTGGAGGAGTAGGAAAAATATGTTTCCACTTGCATAGATGGTTCTTAGATTCGATAATGGTTTTGATAGTCTGACTTATGCAGTACAGCATAGATACAGAAATTCGATGCCATTACTATCCCCGAAGTCCCAGCAGATAATAGAGCAATATTGGCCATCCTAAGTCCAACACAATGCCCTATTGTCTGTACGCAATAGTTTGGCAAATGGCCCAGCTAATGTTAGGTGGTTATCTGGTTATCACCATCTATAGACCGTCTTGTAATACTAAGGGATTTGTCTAAGTCAGCAAGACTTATCTGACACGGTCATAATGTCTTATGTGAATGTTATTTTATCGGCAAAAATGGCCTCTAAAATTGCCATAATGTAAGGTTCTCGAATGGAGACCACGCGCCGGCAAGCGCAGCGTAGGACGTCCGTCTACTAGGTGGGCAGACAATCTTATGAAGGCCACAGGATCACGCTGGATGCAGGCCTCTTACAACTAGTTCTACTGGAAGTCTAAAAGGGAGGCCTATGTTCAGCAGTGGACGTCTTAAGACTGATATGATGATGATGTTGAAGCCTAAGATCAGCTCATAACATCCCCATTGCTGGGTCATAGTCCTCCTCTTGTGTGAGGAAGTAAGTTATAATCCACCAGTCAGGCATAGTGCGTATTGCCGTAAGACGCTCCCTCATCGGGAGCATACGCGTGTAATTAAACATTTTACTAGATTCGGCTTAGAGCATAACATTACAATACCACCTCCCTGACTGATGAGCATTCGCGTACATTTAGTATAGATTTGATACAAGGTGAGTATTGTGATGCTCGATTGTCTTCCGTCGCTGATGAAATGTTAGAATCTTTATCTACTCTCATGTCGTAAACTTCGAAATACAAAACTCAAAACGAGTTTATAATGACATACTTTATACCATAGAGTATCGTAATGAAATTAAAAAATTAAATTATAACACTGTTTGTCTAACAAAACAATGTTATAATTTAATTTTTTTTCATTATGATACAGATGACTGATCATAGACACATTTTTTTACTTTCTTATTTGTGGCTGCGCGCGCTTTCTAAGGGAATGTTGGGATTTTGACGTTTGTGTTTCGGTGGATGACATGGTGGATGATTATTAGTGTTTATTAATTTTTATCTTTTATTTGATATGTTCGTGTTCAATGAGAGTAGATAAAGTAGTGTATGAAACTGTACATAACTAGGTATTATACCACTCGTGTGATACTATTATAAAACTCGCTTCGCTCGTTTTATAAACTCACACTCGTGTATAATACCCCTCATTATGTACCAGTTACATAAACTACTATTATAGGAGCTCCCTCACCGCGAGCATTCACCTATAATGTAACATAAAAGTGCGCAATTTGATGCTCTATTGTCTTCGAAAGTTCGAATCTGTAACATTACATTACAGGTGAATACTCGCGGTGCGGGAGCGTCTTTTGGTTATTTGGTTCTAATACGGCTAAAATCCACACAAGGTTTTAGATTTATGTACAAACTACCTCATTTAGCCTGATATTATGTTCTTAATGCCAAGTCATAAAGGCCGAACCTATTCAACAGATACCTATCAGACTTATGATAGAAATGTTGATTTTTGACCTAAATTAATTGAATGCAATTAAATTGTCACTCAAAGCTCAAACATACGACCTTCTCGCAGATTGGTGCAAATAACCAAAAAGCCACCACTTCTCACTTAAGTTACATAATAAGTATTTAATTAACCTACCAGTTTCATCATCTAATGTAATATTAGACATACACCTTTACCACCAAACTTCTTACATGATAATAATTTACCAATAACGAACATTCCAGAAAATTCCAGAACATTCCAAAAGGGTAACTCTACAGATTTCGATACATGCCGTGTTCCAAGAACTTAGTTTATTACAAGCACATAATCCAGTGAAAGTTCCAACAATGGCGGGTGAAGAAGTGTCTAAAATTTAATAAAGCCAGCCGTATACATACTTAGGGCTTTTGGGTAAAAGATGTAGGACACTAGAAGAGAGAGCTTAGTATTATATTGAAAGTTGAGTGTAGTTAATAATTTAGGGCTTAGACTGTAAAGTATTTTTGGTCATTAATAAAATTTAAGAAACTTATATTACCAAAACCACACTTTTGTATTTTCTTTTCTCCAATTCAGTCATTAACCCTGGATGGAGTGGAAGAGAATGTCATAATATATATTTTTTCTGTAAGATTAAAAAAAAAACAAACTGGCTTTCAATTGCCGCGGGAACTTTTAAGAAGTGCTTGGGATATCGGTGGGCATTTGGCTGCATCAGGCAAAGTATGTCTATGTGTAGTTTTATGAGTATACTGAACGTATAGCTCGCAATCTTGGCTCATTAATTACATGAATATTTTCTGAAATAGGAGGAGTGAAGTAATAAAAGAATTTACGTTTTTTTCGAATATCTCAATATTCGAAAAAAAAGTAAATGTTTTATTACTTCCCTCCTAAATAATTGAGATAACTACAAAATCTTTAAAAAATGTAAAGATTGACTTTGTAAAGATAAATTTTACAAAAACTCCCAAACCCGGAATAACTACTCGTAGATTATACAAATATTTGTTGCATGCGGGAATCGAACCCCGCAACACACAGCGCAGCAGTCCAATCGTTCAGCCACTGCGCCAATCATGCCATCAATTTTATTTCTTCCATTGCTTTGACCGTCATTCTGTATTTCAAACTAACACCTTCCAGTTCCCGACATCTTTGTAACATCCCAGTCTTTCGGCTGTATACTCAAAACGTAATCTCGTAAACTGAGGCTGCAAATTCAGCCCCCCCCCCCCAACGTCTCTCTCTTTACCTCACCCCCTCTCTCGCGTATAAATAGCATCTTAGTAGTACAACTTCCTTTGGAAGACGTGAACATCTTTTAAATGAACTCGACTTAATAAATGTTACGTGTTTTATTATAAGGAAACAGTTTTGAAGAATTTATAGGTCCTTCAGTTGTATAATATTGTTCAAGTGCAGATGGAAAACCTTGAAAGGGCACAACGTAAGTTAAATCAGATTTTAATGTTCCCACTGCTGGGACACTACATAATTCATCACTCTTCTTCAGTGTGGGATGGTAGATGACATATACCAGTACATAGTGGACATTAAACCCTCTCTTTTTGGCTTTGAAAATCATCAAATGAGTCCTCAGACCGACAGGGGAGGTACTGTTAGACTTGTACATGGCGATCCTTCAATAGCCCTTTACGTTCCGGGGCCACGGATATCCGATGAGACAGTCCTGCTACCCCCGCAGGCTTTGGCCTTCTAAGAGAGGCCCCGACATCCTTCCTTTACAGTAAGTTGTGTTGCCAGTACTTTTATTTTGCGCACTCATAAGGAATAGAATTCCCTGGCAGGGTCTTCGTTTTCTGATAGCTATAACCTTGGGGTCTTCAAGTCAAGAGTGAACAGGTTACTTCTAGGCAAGCATGCTTCACCGTCGACCATAATCATCGCTTATTACGTACCTATATGAAGAGTAAAATAGGCATCAAAAATTGGATATTCACTTGGTAGTCTGAGAGACTTCCGTCAAACAATTTCAGTTTTGTATAGAACCTCGAACTTCCTATATCTATAAATATACAACGTGTAACGTTTAATGCGCAAAACCTCTTTCTCTTTCTAGGTTTTGTCAACCAATGTAACTGAACAATGTTTGTTCTACTGATGGGCTCGATCAATTTCTCATTTTGTATGAAAAACTATTATTATTTTTGCGAATTTCCAAAAGTCTTAGAACAAACATTGTTCAGTAACGGGTTGTATAAAAATCAATGCCACTTTTCGCTGTAATTTTATAACTCAAAAAACGGCACATCTATCCAAACCAAACGTTTAGATTTTGTTCGAAGTATCTAGTAGATGGTTTATGTGAAGTTGGCACAAAGTCGGTCGAGCGGTTCTTCATTTGTCACATATTTTGTAACGAATAATTTCAATAAATGGCGGATCATTTTGTTATTGGGGATTTTGTTGTCAAATTGAAACTTTTTTCAGTGTTGCCAGTACAAGCATGTTGTTATGTAATTCATTCGGTTATCTCATTTTGGCGTAGCGAAAGCGCGTACCGGGCCGCTAGTAATATTATATTAGGAAGTAAACTAGAGCAGTTTATTAAGCCGATAGAACTCACTGAAATTGTTCGATCGATTCACGGATCAAACTATAAGCCTTCGCTTCAGAGAATTATCAACTTTTTTTTTTTTTTTTTTTTTTTTAACGTGGTAAAATCATCAAATGAGTCCTCCCACCCCGGACAGGGCAGGAGGGACTGTCAGACTTGTACTGACTAAAATCCACGGTGTCCTTCAATAGCCCTTTATGTACCGGTGTCACGGTAAGGAAATAATCCCGCGACCCCGGCAGGCTTTGGCCCTCTGAGAGGGGGCCCCGTCATTATGCTGACGCTCTTTGAAGCGCGCGTGGGACACAACGCGCCGTCGACCCGGGCATGGTCCATGGTCGGGCAGCGAGTTGCCCTTTACTCGCTGCCCGCATGCCCGCGCCTACGGTGGCCGGAGATCGTCGCGCGACGTCCGTCGCCGTGGGCGTCCACCACCGCGGGTGGGGCGGAGGGAGGACGCTGTCCTCTCTCGCTCGCGGCCAGCCTCCTCCTTTACGAGCATTACTGCCTCGCAGAAGGAGCTGACCGCTTCCCACTCCGTCTCGCCCCGCAGCATAGCCGCAACCAATGCCGGGCGCGAGAGGTCTCCGCCTATCGCAGCCGTGAGGACACGTCGGTGCTCCGCCCAAGCTGGGCAGTCTTGCACCGTGTGCTCCACCGTGTCCTCCGGGCGATCTTCGCAGTGGTGACACCCAGGCGTCTCCTCCTTTCGCATCAGCCACAGGTACCTCCCGAAACTTCCGTGTCCGGTGAGGACCTGCGTCAAGCGGTAGGTCAGGACGCCATGACTTCTCTCCAGCCACTCCTCAAAGAGGGGTCTTACCGCCGCAATTGCGGCGTGCCCGAGAATTATCAACTTAAATCGAGTTTGATAAAATTTACTGTGTATTTTTTGTATTGGAACAAAATCCACCACACTATTCTCAAACCACTGAAACTCCTGAGAGCCAGAATCAACAGTGGCAACCACCAGAAAAGCGCCGAGACAATGAAGCTCGACGTTTCCCGGAGAATGAATTTACCTTTTTTAGATTTCCACCCATACTGTCAGTCTCTAAAATCCACGGTGTCCTTCATTAGCCCTTTTCGTTCCAGGGTCACAGTAATGGAATAAATCCTGCGACGCCGGCAGGCTTTGGCCCTCTAGGTGGGGGCCCCGTTATCTTGCTGGCGCTCTTTGACCCGGGCAAGGTCTACGGTCGGGCGGCGAGTTGCCCATTACTCGCCGCCCGCATGCCCGTGCCTACGATGGCCGGAGATCGTCTGCCGACGTCCTTCGCCGTGGGTGTCTACCACTGGCTGGGGTGGAAGGAGGACGCTGTCCTCTCTCACATGGCCTGCCTCCTTCTCTATCTCTCGGAGAAGACAATAACATCATCTATGTTATATCATTGACATGAAATCCAAAATCCCATCCCTTTATACTCTCCCTGCCGCCGTGCAGGCAAGAGGAGCGTCAGCATAATGACGGGGCCCCCCTATAGAGGGCCACAGTCCTGCCGGGGTAGCGGGACATACGTATGCCGCGACTCCGGCACATGAGGGGCTGCCGAGGGATACCGTGGATTTCAGTCAGTACGAGTCTGACAGTCCCTCCCGCCCTGCCCGGGGTGGGAGGACTCATTTGATGATTTTGCCACGTAAAAAACAAAAAAAAATAATCTCTTTATACTCTAAATCTACAGCTTACGTCAGTAATCCGGCCCACAAACCAATAAATGTTATTTCTTACCCAACTTCAGCGACCATAACTTGAAAGGCTTTGCTTTAATGACTACTTGTATTTAAGTTAGGATTAGATCTTAAGTTACGTTGTATGATCTAAGCATAAGTTTGGTAAGCTTCAGAAAGGTAGGCTTGAGTTAGGGATTCAAATTATAACGGTAAGGTATTTATGAGTAATGAAATAGCTTTTCAACTTAAATCGTTAAAGTTATTGATTAATTTTCAATTAAACTAGCTGTGGCCAGCGTCTTCTACTGCGTGTCATTTGAAAACTATTTTACGATAACGTAATCTTTACTAATGTTACAAAACTGAAGAGTTCGTTTGGTTAAACGCGGTTATCTCAGAAATTACTGGTTCGAATTGATAAATTCTTTTTGTGTTAGTTTAGTCCATTTATCAAGGAAGGCTATAAATTATAAAACATTACGTTATAACCAATAGGAGCTGAGCAGCGGGGTTGAAAACACGGGGAAACAGCTAGTACCAGGGTAAAATATATCATATGTGATCATACAGATTATAAACTACCCGATCGTTAAAGATTAAAAAACGTCAATTCAACTTCGCAAACATTCGCCTTTATATTTTTTATAAGATTTAAAATAGATGCAGTGTTTGCCATAATGTGTTAGCAAACCCGACCTTTGACCTTGAATTAAAACCCAAAAGACATTATTTTCCGTTTCAAAACCTTAAAACCATTGTATGATAATAATATTAATTTTTTTTTTTTTTTTTTTTATGTGTGATGTGTTTGCTCTTGACCTTAGTCTAGATCTATTATCCTAAATATCAGGTTTCTGTAGTCTCTACCTACCTCCGTAGGAAATAAAAACGTGTCAAAAAAAATGATATACTATGTTTTAGTGACCTTTGACCTTATTATCAGTCGTACTTTGACCTTGTACTATATTTACCCAACATTTCAACAAAATGTTACCCTTATTAAAACAGTCAACTCGGTACAAACTATGTGAAAAGTTTTGAACTTTGAGTTTCTTATGTGCCGTAATTTGAGGACTCGATTTATTATGTATCGACTTTTCAAGTAGACTTCACAGAAGTTTTTAAAGTTCATTTTCTTTTGCATACTTTAACATAATATTACCTTAACCTTTCTAGGAAAATTAAGATGGTGTGTAGTGCCTAGTGGATTGGAGTAGCTTCCATAGTTGGTTATATACATAGTAGTCTAACTATACATATTATAACCAAATTTCAACAACATTAAAAAATAAAAATTCACATTTTAAGATATACATAAAACATCTTCGCAATAGTTTTGAGACTAAAAGTAATTTATGAATATGGTCACAACACTGCACGCTTACTAAGATATAGACACAACAGAAAAAATGGCATTTCTCCGCTACAACGTGATGTGTTTGGTAAAGAATATACCTTTTTAAACGTCAACTGACTGACAGCCATGATTCTGCCGCGGTAGACGTGTCACAAATCATAATATGGTGCATCTGACAGAAGACGAATGACGAAAGTCAAGTACCTCTGTTTGCCGCCATTTTGTGAGAGCCTGTCAAAAGTAAATTGACCTTAGATCTAATAATAATTGTTTATTTTTTGTTTATTTTGTAACGAAGGAATAAGTAGAGAGACTACCTGCTTGGTTTAGTGGCCGGGTTCGATTCCCAGGACGTGCAGTGTTATTGAGTTTTTCAGTAGCAGCCTCGGAATCTGGATTTGTGTCCATTTAGTGGCAATAGATTATTACATGGGACTTTTACATAACTAATAGTAAAATATGCGTTTACTATAAGGTACACCTTTACCTAACACTTTGCGAATCACTAGCGTGATGTTATGTATTTTTACAAGCTACATTCTTCATAAAAGAATTTAAAAAAATATATAAAAATCTGAACAATACTAATCAATTATTTAAAAAAATACTGTTAACGTTGACAAATAAAAACATTAAAATAATTATGAACAAAAAAAAATATTGGTACTTAATTTAAATATTGAAAGTAGGTTAATCACTGAATACAAGAACAACAATGTACACAAATGAATTCAATTACCATAAATCCTGGATTATATTTTATCGATATAATCCAACACTATGCGTCAGCTTATCGCAATACGATGGAATAAAGTGCTGAATATAATTTTATCGTGGTATGTTTTAGCTCAGTTTTTCTCGCGGATTCGCTTCCATCAATTTAGAATTCGGCAACATAAAACGCCGAAATCTACTTTTGCATTTAGAATTTTAGTCAGGATTATGATTTTATTGCAATAGATACTGCTTTTAAAATGTTGAGCCGAAAGGACTGTCAGATTTGTACTGACAAAAATACACCGTATTCCTACAATTGCCCTTTACTTTTCAGAGTCACAGTTAGGCCTACTGTCCACACAGTCGTCTTTCGTAGGATGCATGTAACCTACAAATGAAGATATGCATATTTTGCATATTTGTTATGTCCACGCTGCTTCATGCAATAGTCAGTCACGCCACAAAAGGTCTCAATTTTCTTTCAACTACCATCTAGAAAGGACGTCTTTTTCAGTAAAAATGCATGACGAACGCAACACGAGCGGCTGGCGCGATGTTACCGCTTCGTGGACACAGATTTCATTGTTTCTATGCAAGATGCAAGCATTCGTCTTACAATCGCCAATTGACGAAAGCGTGCGTATGACGTGCGGTTACGTGGACAATGGGCTATACCCGTTTAGACAGTTCTGCGTCCCGGGAAGACAATTGGCACCTTATATGTATATACAGGGTGGAATTTTGTAATGCCACCTGGAGGGAAAGTACTCTTAATACTGCAGATAGAAAATTTTACTCAAAGGAAACATTCCTTTATTTTTGAATAGAAAGCAAACTGCATTTAAAGATTTTCGAAAATTCTCTTCTCCACCCGGGAATCGAACTGGCTAAAATCTGAAAAAATTATAGCCTGTACTTTTATTGCATCGATCGTTACGGTCAATTATAAGGATGAAATCTCTCTAACAAACATGATAAATTAAATGAAAGGAAAACCAGGAATTAATCTTAAATTAATTTAATTATTTACAAAAAATGGTTCGATTCCCGGGTGTGGGAGAATAGAATTTTTGAAAATCTTTGAATGCAGTTTGCTTCCTATTCAAATTAAAGGAATGTTTCCTTTAAGTAAAATTTTCTATCTGCAGTATTAAGAGTACTTTCCCTCCAGGTGGCATTACAAAATTCCACCCTGTATATAATGACAGGGCCCATTATTGCTGGCAGTTTTTTGATGCGGGCGTGAAACACTGACCTGGTATGGTCCTGATCAAATGACTACCTATTACTCGACGTCCGCATGTCCGATTGTCCGCGCCTACTATAGCTGCAAATCGCCCTCGCAGATAGGGAGCTTATGTCCCAGCTGTGGGAACATTTTAGACTAATATTATCTATTATTTTACAGACAATGACGTCTAATTGGTTGTCACTAATTAACAGATAGTGGTAATTATTCGTGTATACGTTTTAGTGATTTGAGATATAGTTTCGGGTTTGTAACTTTAATTAACGAACACATTTCTATGTTTGGCTTCAAAGGTAAGATTAACAATGTCTTGTGTTAGGATTTGCGTATGTAATTGTGTTAGGTATTTACTATTACTATCTACTTATATGATTTATAAGAGAAGAACTGCTAATTAATTTTGCCTAAATTGATTGCAAATAGTTACGAAAAAAACTGTAGATTATAGTCCCAACACAATTTATTTTATTCACATCTTGAATTAATAAATAAAGATTCATTAGAAGATTAGTGTTAAATGTAAACTTACTTTTTTTAAATGTTGTAGGCTATGTAACTACTAAACCCTACTTTCTAAGATCCTTTCATATTAATCCATCAATAAAAAATGCTAGGTGATAATCAATTTGTTGTATCGTATTTTCTCAAATCAATATTGTCTATTAATATCCATAGGTCAGTCAATTAATTAAATTAATTATATGACACTGTAAGAGCTCTCAAATTATTACTTATCTTTCAAGTGTTACTGAAAATAAAAATACATTCTGATGTTATTAGGCATTTGGCTGTACAGCGTAATTAATGAGGTTCTACGACGTAGGTTTTGTGGAAAACGAAAAAGCACCTCAAGAGTGCCAACGAGGAACTATATCAATCAAATTAACATAAAAATTCCTTCTTACTTTACATCTTAAAACGTGAATACTCGTTTTAAGGCCGCAGGTCATTCCTAACGACTTACAGCAAAAAACTTCAGTTCTAGCTAAAAGCCTACTTCTCAACTGAAACATTATGAGGGTCTTTCAGGGATGCAAATATGAGAGGTGCATTATACGGTCGCCATTTTGTAGCCATCAAGATAAATGAACGCTAACCTTAGGCTTTCTGCTAGCCTGGTAGTTTGAGAGCGAGGTTTAAGTACCTTAAGTTATGAAGGAGTGGTATATATTTTTAAGAAAAAGTTTTATCATACTACGTACTAACATTGTGTTTGTAAAAGCACGGTTGCCGCAGTGACTGACCAATCGCCTTCTGCGCTGCGTATCGCGTGTTCGATTCCCGCTTGAAAAATTATGTTTTTGTGTTTTAAGGTAATGGTTCTTGGATGGGATTTTCAGTAACAGCATGGTAAGTCATTCCTTGTTCCTGAATCCTGATGTTGTTTTTCATGTTGGTTGATGCTTAGTACCTGTAACAAAGAAATACAATTAATTAGTTAATGTTCTTATAATTTGTTTCTTTTTTAATTATACTACACGCTAGGATTTTTTTCCGGTATTGTAGGGGAGTTGGCAAATAGGTATTCAAACTAAGTTTATAGATCATAGAAATATTTGTTAAAAGCAGGGATCGAACCTGCGACAGGCTAACATCATACCTATTGTCAATAATGAAAATTAACCACAACATTCATTTCCACATTAATTTCCATCTATACAACGTGTAACGTCAAATGCGCAAAACCTCTCGTGGGGTAACTCAGCCCATGTTACTAAACAATGTTTGTTCTAAGACGTTGGGAAATTCGCAAAAAAAAAATGTTTTTTCATACTGATAGGCCCGATCAATATCTCATTTTATAAGAAAACTAATTTTTTTTTTGCGAATTTCTAAAAGTCTCCGAACTGAGATTGTTCAGTAACATGGGCTGAGTTATCCCACGAGAGGTTTTGCGCATTTAACGTTACACGTTGTATATTATTTATCATCCAGCGTGTATTAACGTTGGACGGCAAAGTCAGAATCGAATTTTCTACAAACTCCTTTTCCAAAAATCACACAAAATACATGAACTATTAAATCCCAAAAACTAAACACAAACAAAACAACCTCACAAAACAGAATTACCCAAGAAATAAACATAATACGAACATAAAAATCTTCCCACAATCCATGATAACAACCTCTAATACCGTCCACTTAGCATTTCTGTAAAATCCTCATCTACATCGCGATAGCCAAAGGGTTGATAAAAGAAAGAAAGAAAGAATGAAAGAAAGGGGATGACAATCAAAAATGTTATTCCGCGAGTAAGTACCGACCGGGGGCGCTCCGAGCTGTTCAGATAACGGACATACGGGCGGGAAGGATGGCGAGCGATGATAGTTTTGAAGAGTAACATTTTTACCTGTGGTAAAGAAGACAAAAAATGTCACTTGTTTAGTCATTTTGTGTGATTTCGGAACGTAAAAAGATTTAATACTTTGATACTGGTTTTGGAAAATCTCCGGAATAACGATTTTAATTGAAACTTGGAAACTTTTTTATTTTAAATCATTACCATGCGAGTGAAACCAAGAAATAATGAATAAAATACAGTGTCAAACGATTCCAGGATACATATACGTAATACGACACTTGTATCTCATATTTTATCTTCTTACATCAGAAAGTCATTATTTATTCCTTAAATTAATGAAGATCAAATTCGAGTAAGGCTGCCTTTCCACCAGAGATGCGCTATGCTACGTTGCTAAGGATGCGTTTGATATCCACCAATCATACTCATTATGTGTGTGTGCGTTTTGAAAACAAATGAATATGATTGGTGGATATCAAACGCATCCTTAGCAACGTAGCATAGCGCATCTCTGGTGGAAAAGCAGCCTTATGCATGCCTCTGAATACCGAGTGTAGTCTAAGTTCTGTCGATTACACAATAATTTTAATAACAGACACAAAAGACAATTAAAATATTTTTTTATCTTCCATTTTCGTAGTCCGTGTGTCCCCAAGATAAGGCTCGCTTAAGTCCCGTCGGATCTCAAGTCTTCTGTGTATTTTTCACAGCATAATTTATACCATGTTGCACGGTTTAACCCTTTTTGCACTATTCCATGAGTGTTGCAATGTTTTGTACGAGCACGCTGTTTTGTACAAGAACTGTCTTATCATTTTGTAGTAAAATAAAAAGATAATTATTATGTTTTCTTGGAACTTATGTGAGTTTGAAACGAGCTCCTGTCTTAATAATAATAGCTGCACAAGTCAATCTTTAAGGTAAAGCCGCGCTTGTCGAGGTTGGTCTGTGGATGGGTGACCATCTATCACAGCGATTTGTAAAGGTAGACAATCTTTGGATAAGGAAGGTATCCCAATTAGCGATAAGACTGCCATTTTAACCGTAGAATTAGTAATGTTTATATTATGTAATTGTGTAACAATTTTGGTGTATGTACACTAAAATATATTCTATTTATCTAATTTATTAGGCTAATGAAAAACCTACAAGAAAAAAACCTTTTAGTCTAAAATAAGCTCTTAAATTAATGTGAGCAACCAATGATGTGGAGCCCTAATAAATAAGTAAATTAATTACATATAGCGTAAAGTGGCGGCAGCATAGATTGATAGATTGGACTGGTCTGGAAAAGTCTCGTGTATACATAAAAAAAGTAAAGTACACGTCCAATTGAAAACCTCAACATATATTTTGGTAATTAGTAACAGCCGTTGTAAAATCAAAACGTAGCATTCAAAATTATATAAATTAATAAATATGGAGTTTTTTTAGGGTTCCGTACGTCCGAATACAAAAACGGAACCCTTATAGGATCACTCGTGTGTCCGTCTGTCTTACAGTCAATTGTCTCTGAATCCACTAGACCGATTATGGCCTTACGGCAAAGCGAAAGCATCGTTTGATGAGTCGGAAAAGTTGCAACGCACCGCCACCAGCAGGCGTCAGTATCGCAAAATTAACGCAATCCAAAGTTTTATGTATTTCATTTCGTCAACTTCGACATTTCATAAAGTGTTCCCTTTACGCAAAATACATGTATTACTCTAGTAGAAATATTTTAATTTATGGATGTCGAAACATTTACCAAAACAAAATGATAGAAATCTTTATTGATGTGGATTAATATTTTGTGAATATTTTTATCATTCACAGTCTTAAATTTATTTTATAACATTTTGATGTCCCGAGATTACGAACAAAACTACTATTTTGGTAGAAAATTAATGATAATTGGCATACCTTACGAAAGTGACAATACCCAATTATCGTTAAGCCCCAAACACACGCGCGCACGGGTATGGGCGTGTGCGTTGTGTTCCACGCTCGCCGGAAAATGTGACAGCACAATAACGGGGCTCCCCCTTAGAGGGTCTACCTGGGTCGCGGACAAACGAATACAATACCGTGACCCCAGAACGTAAAAGGCTATTGAAATAAATCGTAGATTTTAGTAAGTATTCCGAGTCTGACAGTCCCTCCCGCCCTGCTCTGGGTAGGAGGACACATTCGATTATTTTAACACGCTAAATAAAGCCCCAAACACACGCTCCTTTTACTATCGTGCGTTCACAAAGCTGGTTGCGTGATATCTTTATATGTTCGAGAGTGGAAAACTAAGGATGCTTGACGCCCTGTCCTCCACCATCTGGTGTTTGTATTAATTTTTGATGCATTTCGATGTAATGACAGACACAAGCGCCGCGTAAAATGGACATAAGTCGAGCAGCGGCGTGGATTTAGTAGTTTTTTACTCATATGAGGTACAGGTATAGTAGAACAGTTTAATGTCAGAACCTCTTTATAAATAAATCTTCATTCTATAATATCTTATCCACAGTATTTTTTTGGGACAAGGTTTTAATATCACTTTTCTGATAAATGAAACCTTTAGAGATATTATCTATCGACTCCAAAAGCATGAGCCCAGTACTGATCTTTTATACTCCAAAGCAATCAATAGAGCGAGAAGCAACTTGTACCGAACACGCGGTGAGACAGCAATGACCACCGATTTTTCATCATAGTCGCAGCATTATACTATAGGCGATATTTAATCATGCAATGTGGACCATTTGGATTTGGTTCAAAAAACCGGTTTTAAACGCCCAAATGGTCGGTTCAACATTGCGCCTCAGGGTGGTGGGTGCTATGCCTTATTTGTAGTTGACAAGTAATTTTGAAGTATTCAAACTGACAACAGCAGTTTTCATTTAATTTATTTTAATCCTGTTTCTTAGAAATTGTTATAAATCTGTGACGAAACTAAATAAATAATAACAAAAGTGAAGTGCTTCTTATCCTATATTGCAATTTGATACGATTAAAAGTTGTTTTCAGTTACATATTATCTCAAAATGTTGACTGCAAATCAATGGATTTATCATTAGTTTATGTGAAATGGTATTTAGATGCATAAAGATTAGATGGGAGGAGGATGGATACAGAGGAACCATCCGACAACAATAGTACGACATCACGATAGCATTGATATAATATCACTGTGAGTAATTTATTATATTGATAGGAACAATTCGTAATGTATAGAATCATACATATTCTAATATTTCCCTTGTTTGCTCTGTAGGGGTCGTCAGGAATTTCCTGCGATGATTTTTAGTAAGTTTGGTTTATTTTATTCTTTATTTATTCATCAAAATAATGTGTTATTTAAAATAGAAAGTTTACGTGACTTATTTACAGTCATGTCCGTTTAATCACGTCCCATTGAACACAGCGGAACATAGTTTTGAATAATCTATAATCCTACGTATCATTCGTTTTTATTTTCTCGATATTTTTATCCATTCCAATTTTATTATTACGAAAATCTGACAGCCGCGATCTGAAAAAAAGTGTCACAGGTCTAGCCTGTAAGAGCCACGCTGGCTGACTGATTCGTCAAGGAACGAAAGTGATGACACTACTTTTAAAAGGCAAAAGATGAGAGGACGATAGTGAATGTGTGCTCAGAATAAAACGGCGTATGTGCCCAAACATATTGACGTCGTTTTATGAATTAAAATGTTTATTAATTGAAAAAATGTCTTTACAGAATTTAGATACCAGTATTTTATACAATTTAAAACAACATCCTTTCAAAAACTCATAGTAGTTATTCCGTAAAGTCAAAAAAATAAATTAGAAAGAGCGAACTTTGCATTTTTTTTGTATCGAGAAAATTTAATTGAATCGTGTTTTCAACTTTGTGAGAATTTAGGTCATATAGTCAATAACTATATTCCAAGTTGTAAGATCTGTAGTCCAGATAGGTACGAAGAAAAGTAAAAAATAAAAACCGTATTTTTACTGACCTATCCCCTTATGTTGTATAGTACACATATCAATCCCTCTGACCCAAGCACAGAGGTGTGACGTGAACAGATAAAATCTGTATATGGGAAGGTAATAATTGGGGGGAAGGGGATTTTTTTTTTTTTTTTTTAAATACAGAAATTAGTTTTCTACTTAATAGGTTGTAGGAAAATTTAAAGTAGTCCATAATATTAAAATAACATGGTAAATCACTCAATATTGTGCGTAACACTGCGCTGAGTATTGAGTGTACTAGTTGTTCCGGGTCTGAATGTTTGTGAATTTAAATATTAGTACAAAGTAAACACACTCACGATACGGAAAAAATTCCTAGTGCGGGACAGCGCTTCAAATAATTATAATAAAATTTTTATATAATGACATTTTTTATTCACAAAAATTCTAACCTTTCACAGACAAAAGCTTTAAGTACAGTAAAGCTAGATGACCTAGAAATGTAATATTTCTTATTTCCAGACTGAAAAGCAGAACGTTTTTAATAAATTCTAGACTAATTCCCCAGCTAGCGACAGAGGACCGTTAATTTGGAAGTCCAATTTATATAAATTTAGGGACCTCAAAAATATTTAGAACCTGAAAAATGAGTAAAAAAGTTGTCAATGACTTTTGGCCTAATTAGAGCTTTAGGAGTAATTTGAATTAAATGCTTTGTCTAGAAAAAAGTTGGTGGGATCTTTGGAGTATTTAATGATCTCTTATTTAAAGTTCCTTTTGGACAAAGGCTTTAAAGTAGCCTTCATTTTGATGAATAATCACCTCTTTTTGACTGATGGTTTTGTGATTGTGGTTACTAAGCAGAAAGGCTAGCTTTAAGAGTCCTAACCCTTTTGTCATTTTCCTGCCCTTTTTTACGTGGTAAAATCATCAAATGTACTCGCACCCCAGGCAGGGCAGGACTGGGAGGGACTGTCAGACTCGTACTGACTAAAATCCACGGTGTCCTTCAATAGCCTTTTATATTACGGTGTCACGGTAATGAGATACTTATCTCATTATCCCGCAACCTCGGCAGGCTTAAGCCTTCTATATGTATTATGGCGCGCGTGGAACGGGCATGGTCCATGGTAGGACAGCGAGTTGCCTTTTACTCACCGCCCTTATCATTTTACTGCCCTTATAAGATTCTACTTGGAAAAAAACACGATTTCTTCCCTGATAAAAAACCTGCTGAAATATATTTTCCACATAATATGGCACCTATCAATATTATAACGACAAATCCCATTGATATTTTAAAACAATTGCTACTCACTACAAAAACAAAACACCATCAATCACTTCCTTCTCTTACAACAGAACACTATCTCATGCACTGCATCAACCCCCTGTCACCTTTGAACACCAATTTAAGGGTTGTTTACAACTTACAAGTAATCGTACACCCCCTCCCTTCACCCCCTGAAGAGGGGTACAGTCATAAATCGCTAGCTCAGGACTGATTTGCGCGTTACCGTTGATGTATTAGTGGGTGGTGTAATGTGTGAGCGGAAGCGGGGATATGAACTTGAGTGCGTTGATATTGAAAAATTTTGGTACATTTTTTTTTTGTTTTTGATTTTTTTTTTAGTAAGTTTCTAAGTGAGATTAGGATCAACAGTTGATTTTTATTTCAGAAGATGATACCTCCAATTTTAAATTCTGGGTAGCTATTGAGATAATGTAAAAAACAATAATATTTTTTTAAGATAATTATATGCGTATAAAATTCCTGCGTTGCGGATTGCAAAGTTTTTTTCTGTGGAATGACATATAGCTACTATTAGATTTATGGGAATGGATTGAAAAACTTGACACTTCTTGTGAACAAGACCACGATTACTCGGTTAATTAAGGTCTTCGCACATTATAACAACTCACCGGCGACTCGACTCTATGCTAGACATTGAAATTTAAGCCCTGTATCATATGTTCAAGGTTCAATTTCAAAAAATGATTATAAAGTAGTGTACAACGAGTGGCCTACGCATCGTACACTAGAGGTCAACCCCGACACGTTTGTCACGCAATGACCATACGTCGTCCACGCAACGACCACACGTTGTCCACGTAACGACTATGCGTTTGCGACTGACGCGTGACGGGCAACCATTTGCCAGCCATTTCATAAGCAACACGACTTCTTTGGACAAAATTTAACCGAAAACTGAGGTTAGACGAGTTGTCTGTTGAATAACCCACTCGTTGGCACCGCGTTGGCCACTCCTTGACACCGCGTTGTCCACTAGTGACCATTGGGTGGATCAACTAGTTGACTACTCATCGAGAGTGTGAGTAGAGTTGCTGCCGCGTTGGCGTGGAGTTGTTATAATGTGCGAAGACCTTAAGAGTGTGAACATGAAATTAAATATACTTTCACCTAACCTGGAATTGTAACACAGACCTTCTCGCGCAGAGTTGTGATCGCTCAACTATTGTGGCAATCATAGGCACTATGGGTAAACTATTCATAAAGTCATTAGTGTACCTTTTTGAGACATAAATTAGCTCCATTTTATAACTTGTACCAATCACCACACGCCCCTGAGGCTCAGTTAATTGAAGAATTATTGCTACCTACTCACATTTCCAGCAAATTCTATTACACACATAAAACGATTAAATTTCAACCTTATCATTTTAGCAATAAGAACGTAATTGATAGCAATTTCAAGTGTGTAACGTAGTTATTTGGTACCTTTAATATAGTGAAGTGAAAGCTTATGGAAACAGAGATGTTTTAAGGAGAAACTGTGTTATGTTGAAGAAGGGAAATAGGGGAACAGTGGGCCAGTAGGGAACTGTGATAGTAATGAAAGGGAAGGTTGGTAACGGCAATAGGGCAGTACTTTAGATAATTAATTTGATTATCATTAATTTATAGACAATTAAACATGTACCTTTATGTAACAGTTGGCGCAGTGGTTAAGCAATGCAGGTACTGCTGCAAGGCGTGTTGAGGGTTCGAATTCCTGCACGGAACAAATTTGTATGACCTACAAGTAGTTGTTCCAGGTCTGGATATTAGTAAATGTAAGTTTATTTATATTTTGTACGAAAAAAAAAGTTTTTTGTCACTGGACGTAAGTTTTATGTGCGTGTGAACTGAGGGACCAAACTGGAATGCGCAAAATGAAAATCGTAGCACTTAAAACAATTGTAGAACAAATCTGGGAATTTGTAAATATATTAAAAACTACAGCCCTTAAAGTGCGGTCCGGTATCTAGCTCATCCTGTCATTTTCTACGAGATAGACGGATAGAAAACTCTTTTTAACCGACTTCAAAAAAAGGAGGAGGTTCTCAATTCGTCGGAATCTTTTTTTTTTTTTTTTTTTTTTTATGTATGTTCCCCGATTTCTCGAAGACGCCTGGACCGATTTGGAATTTTTTTCTTTTGTTTGAAAGGGTATACTTTCCAATTGGTCCCATGATCACCAGGTCAGGATCTGATGATGGGATCCTAGGGAAATTGAGGGCAACCTTCAAATTTTATAGGCACATAGTACCATTTTCATATATTTTCTAAAGCTGTTCAAGTATCTGCATCTGATAATCATCATCTCAGGTGGATGACCTGATGATGGAAGGTACAACTCCTTAATAGTAAGGAGTAGGCATAGATTGATTTATATCTCCGGAACTACAAGTCCGATTTAAGTAATTCTTTTTTTGTTGTACTAGGTATCATTTAACTAAGAGAATACTGCAAGTTTCATCAAAATCGGTTCAGTAATTTTTGAGATATGGAATTTTATTAGCTTAATGTGTACATGAGTGATGTAAGTACTGGTGCGAAGGATTACAAAATTCTTGTGCACATGTAAGAGAATAATGTTCTTAACAAGAATTTGGGTTGAATATTTAAACTAAAAAGAGTAAAATAAAAACTTTTTCAAAAAAAATATAACCGCCTTCAAAAACAACCACAAAAAAGTGTAAAATAATCTACAAAATAACTTTTCTTTCGGAAGTCGGTGGCTAAAAAGACAATGAAAAGAAAAAATACAAAGGCACCGACTTCCGAAAGAAAAGTTATTTTGTAGATTATTTTACACTTTTTTGTGGTTGTTTTTGAAGGCGGTTATATTTTTTTTGAAAAAGTTTTTACTATGCACATCATACAAATTACAGCTTTATGCATTACGCAATATCATTTAAATAGGGGTGATACAAAGGGCGGTCTTATCACTAAAAGCGAGGTCTTTCTTATCTTATGTAGGTGGCAAAAAACATCAAATTAGACCTCCCGCGCTGCGTATAACGGAATCCCCTCACAAACTCGTACTGAATAAAATCCAAGATATCCCATCAAATTGCCCTTACGTAGACAGTTCCACGATCCTACGAGGTCTACCGCGAAGCCTTCTGGTTACGTCAGGGCTCCATATTGACTGGCCTGTTGGTCTAGTGGTTAGTGACCCTGACTGCTATGCCGGAGGTCGTGGGTTCGATTCCCTCCCAGGACAAATATTAGTGTGATGAGCACGATCAATTTTGTTCTGTGTCTGGGTGTAATTTTTCTATAATATGTATGTATTTAGAAATATATAATGTATGTTTATCAATTGTCTAGTACCCATAACACAAGCTCTGCTTAGCTTGGGACTAGATGGCGTTGTGTGATAGTTGTGGGGTGGAATATTATTATTATTATAATGATTCTATTTTAAACCAAAACGCATAATTTAAAACTAAAAAAGATATACAGTCTAATAAAACACATTGTACAATAACAAAAATGTTGAAATACTAAGTTTTTGCATAAGAATGAAAATCTCATAATTTTGTAACTTTTTCGCGAGCTCGCACACTTGTAGTAAAACTTAGAAGTGTCACTTGAAACTGGTTTCAACCGGTTACAACTTGCATTAGGGTTGCCAACTCAAAAAAGTTTTTTTCAAATATTTTTTTGCTTCAACAGAAAAGTTTTTCGTGAACATAATTATACTTTTTGCAACTTTTCCCTAAAGTTTGTTGAAGTTGCGGAACGGGTTGGCAAAGTTGTGAAAGTAATAACGCTTTGATGATTAAAGTTGTGTTATATTCATGGGTTTTTTCGACTGTTTAATAAAATTGCTTGTATTTTAGTGACTGAGAATTGACCAGCCTATTCTTTTTTATTCAGGTCGTACACATTCTTGCTTTTTACATCTGTTTTGATTGAGATCCATGTGATAAATCAGCATATAATATAACGTAAAAAAACTGGTGATTCAAAAAAGCGTTAGCAGAATCGTAATATGAATCGCAGCTCTAGTAGTATAGAAAGAATATAAAGCAATAGATATTTTCTATATTTATTACTTTATCTTTTTTTTGTTTTTAATAGAATATTCCAGTTGAAGAGTTTTCAACGCAGATTTTTTATTCTTCGGAAGTTTTTTTCTGTATCCGAGACGACGCACTCACATTGTTTCTAATTTATTCATTACAAGTTCAGTAGTTCAGATTTCCCAGAAGGTTATGAAGAATGAGCAGGAAAGGAGATAAGGGCTAACCTGCTGAAAATTTAAACCAATTTTTTCTTCGTCTCTAATTAACTTTGTGGTAAAACAACCCACCTGATTCTCTTCATATATCTGTCACTCAATTCTCTTCATTTTCCGAAAGAATATTTTAATTTAAAAACTGCCTTAATTTTGTAATATATCAATAATACAGCATTTTTTTTTTTACTGTTTTTGTAACTAACTCCCTATGTAGCCATGTTATCATCGTTCTCACAATTCAGATATTGTTTTTAACAAAATTTACATCTGGCAACCCTGTAAAAAGCTTTCTACAGAACAGAGCAGGTTGCGTCTCGTACAAAGTTTGTCGCTTACGAATCTTATATTTTATACTTTGTTCTAAGAGTTTAGGTGGCACCGCACACGACTGCAGCATGGGATGGAGGTTTCATTGTTATTCGGATAGTAAATGAGAAGTTATGGTTATTTACGAATGGCGATTGGCTCTTCTTTACCACTATTTCATCTGATAGTAAGCGAATATAGAAAGAAAGAAAAAACGTTTATTGGCACATGCCACAAGTGCACACAGTTTTGCGAAAAGAAAAATAACTTAAAACTAAACAATTTTAAATCCAAACTACAAATGAAGTCCCCGGAAGCTCCCCGTATGCTCTCTTAACTGGGAAAAATCCGGGGAAACCCAGACGAATGGCAACCCTAGATGAATGGTAAAGCACGCTTGCCCAGAAGTACATTTTTCATTCTTGACTAAAATTGTGAAAAAAAAAATATTATTATGGCACATATTTGTAGGAGCAAAAATGGGTTAAAGAAAAATATGACAATGTATTACGGTATTTTCACAGTTTTTATGTCTTGTCACTGGGACTTTAGCACCATAACTGTTTTAATTTTTTGAATTTTGATAATTTAAAAGTGCCTGTGTGAATAAATGATTTTTTGCTGCAATATATTGTTATAAATATTAAAAAAAAATGTCTATAATTGTGTCACAACACCGTCAACTCGCAGTATTATCAAAACAGAACGTTTATAGAGTTAAGTAGATAAGATAAAAAAAAACTTAGTACCTATGTATTTTAAACTGTTTATATTTAAACATAAACAACCTGAAAATGAGCAACAAGATTTATACCTACATGTTCATCGGTTATTTCAAAAACGTAAAGCCTTATTTAAATAAACTATTCATGTGTTTATAAGCCTGATACATAAAGCAGTCACGATATTAAAAGATGCGTAGCGAATAATAAATAGGTTTTTATTAGACTGCTACGGCGTAGCTGCGTAGCGGCGATGTTTGCTACGACGTAGCAACACATTTTAATAATATTATTTTTCTTGTGATTATTAATGTTTCACAAAGCGCTTTGTAACTTTTAATATTAATGTGATAATAAATTGTTTTTCGTTTTTATCTTAAATTTAACATCACGCCTGTAACCCCAAAGAGTTAAGCAGAGGTGTATGTAATAATTATGTACATCAAACTTTTGGCAGACATGATGAAACGCTTTGTATGATGATGCTGACGTCATAGTAACAAGAATGACTATGCCGACATCAAACTGATTGCAAGTATGGTGATGCCGACTTTTAAGTACGATGATGTCAACCTGTAAGAATGACTATATACTGACGTCATACTTACAAAAATGACGATGCTTACTTACAAATATTACTATAACGACGTCATACGTACATGCATGACGATGCCGAATTACAATTATGATGACGCCGACTTACATCTACGATGATGCAGACTTACTAGTTTGACGTTGCCTA
Source organism: Agrotis segetum (assembly GCA_036375495.1). NCBI lineage: Eukaryota > Metazoa > Arthropoda > Insecta > Lepidoptera > Noctuidae > Agrotis > Agrotis segetum. The sequence goes on along the minus strand of JAQSVV010000222.1, from coordinate 671,140 downwards.
CGTCATACTTACAAGTATGATGATATTGACCTCAATGATGCCGACGTCATGCTTACAAGTATATATAATGATGCTGACTTTCAAGTATGATGATGCCGATGTTATTCTTACAAGTATGATGATGTTGAGGTGTATGAATTTAAGCAACCCGTCTGCTATTGTAAAATTCTTAATGAAAAATGCACGAACACTAAAATTTTATGTTATTTAGGCATTATTTTACGTCGCCTAGTGTTGATACAAAGGGAAATCTGTATTTAATTTGGCTCTACCTATCACAGTATATCTCTTATCAACCTCATACAATGAGATAACAAGAATCACGTTGATCCTCAGCACATCATAAATCTCGTTCTTTTGTTACTAAATCTATCATATCAACTAATACGATTAGACTGAGTACCAGTGCAGAAATATATTCAGAATAACCACTGTTTTTAATACCAGGAAGGAATTGCCTTGTAAAATATTTGAGCACCTAAATTCCTTAACATACTCGTAACACAATCATCATCATCAGCCTATAACGTTCCCACTGCTGGGACACAGGTCTCCTCTCTGTGAGAGCAAGTGGGCCATAATCCACCACGCGGGCCCAGTGCGTGTTTGCATATGCCGGTTTCCTCATGATGGATTCCTTCACCGTTTTTAGAGCAGTGGTGATGAAATAAATTACACAAAGTAGTGCGCCTGGCGGGGTTCGAACCCATGACCTACAATTTGTAAGTCGGGACCGATACCACTGGGCCACCACTGCCCTCGTAACTCAATCCTCCTCTGAAATAATCTAAAAATAAATTAGCTTCCAAAAAAATGGGTACCGGCGCTGCTCAGCTCCTACTTATCGTAGAGTGACGTTTAATAGCTTTTCTTAAAAACTGGACTACCCAACACCAAAATATATTTTCAATTCGATCCAGTATCCTAGTTACTGAAAATAGCGCGTTCAATCAAACAAACTAACATTTTTATGTATACAGTTTCACTCGTGCCAAACACTGGGCTCAATGGCCCATGGCCAATGGCTAAGCGTGTGGTGAAGAACGGCTTATTCCTCCTCAAATTTTGAAGCTGTACCAATCGCGGCAAGACGGCATGGTTAGCTCAGTGGCTGCAGGATTGTACTCGTGGATTGAACGCGGGTGGTTGTTACGGGTCTGGACGTTTGTGTATGTGTGCTTCTATGATTGTAAATGCAGTCACGATACAGGACAAATTTTGAGCATAGGGCAAAGTAAAAAATAAAATATGGACAGAGGCAAAGTTTTTTGGAACGAAGTTCCTTATCGCGCGTTGTGAAAGGGGGCTAGACGGAAAAAAATCTTACGAAAAGTTGGCACGACACTTTTTTGCACCTAGCGCCTGCACCCCGCGCCCCGTACCTACCCCTCACTCAACCCCAGTTCCTCGTGACTTTTGTCGTATTGCGGCGTGCACATGTTTCGCTATCTCTCTCTCTCTCTCTCTAATAGAAAGCAAGCCAGATATTTTCGTTTCGTCTTTCTATTTCGCATTGAACAGTGTGGTGTTGCGACGATCATTTTTGTTAACTTCGTTCCATCCGGGTGTCCCTTGACATCTCTCAAGTTTTTTTTTTCAACCTTGATATAAAAGCTATTGATTCTACATGTCATTGTTGTAAAATAAACAATGCGCCCTACGTGAACCTTCTGTCTCTCATCTTCTCAGTGGTCTACCCTAATCCAGCCAATAATGACCTGCGTATGATTTATGACGGCCACGTCATCTATGACGTCATCCGGCCTTACTTCATGTTTTTATACCGAATCACCATTATCATTATGATTGGATTTTTTGAGTTCAAGGAAAATAGGTTATGACACTGTAACATAGCATAATCAATCTATGTTACTACTTCCGGGACTAAAGCCCTCTGTGCTGTGGACTGGGTTTCGACCCCCCGGGGCAAGCCAAGCAAGCCCAATCCGGGTTGAGAGATGTCACAATAAGTCTTCATTTTTTATTCTGGTAAGTTTTCTAGGACGACACGAAAAGTAATTTTGGGACGATTGTCTTCATTATTTTGGTATGCAGTGGTGATGAAATAAACAACTTAGATTCGAACACACGACTCACAACTCGTAATTTTACCCGTCGCCGTCGTCAAAATCAAAATCAACTTTTAAGTTTTACCCGTGGTGTTAGGCAACTAGGCTTGTCCCTGCTGTAATGTCTTTTTGTGCCTATTGGCGTTGTTGTCTCCTTCTTGACATGGAAACGTATTTTTCCAAATACTCCACTATTATTTTCTGATTAATTTCGTTGTAGGATCCAAGACAGGTTAATTCATTCTCCGGAACACGTCGAAATTCATTGTCACTGGTGGTTGCACCTGTTGATTCTGATTTTCAGGAGTTGCAGTGTTTTGTGTATAGTGTGGTGGGTTTCTCACAACTCGTAAGTCTTGGTTATCTCTGGGTCACCACTGACCTCGAAAGATTTATCACATTTATTCTTTTGTTCTTATTTCTAAATCCTTCTATTAATTTGACTTGACCGTTATTCGAAGCTTATTTAATTGAGATAGGCCCTGCGTTTCTCGCTCTTCGTATTTCTATATATCTGTCTCTTTCTAGTACGTCACTTCCGCTTGGCAGTGGTAGGGAGGCTCGTTAAACGAGAGGCGCCATTTTGAATTCATTGGCGTCTTGTTTCTCGCCGTGAACGGTCGTGTCCTACCGACACAGATACCTTCAAAGTATTATAATATAAAATTATAATATAATTTAAAAGTACACAAGTGCGTTTAAAAATCCTTACGATTTTTATTCGAATTAAAAGTGAATAAAGTTTAATCTTTCGATATTCAGTATGGAAAATTCGTGTGAAAACGCCGATAGGGCGGTTAGTGATGTGCTTCCAGGACCTTCTTCGCCGCAGAAGCGGCGAGCTCGGTCAAGAAGTTCCAGTAGCTCAAGCTCTAGTAGCTCAAGTTCCAGTAATAGCTCCTCGTCTAGCGGAGACAACCCGAAGAGAAGTCGCCGCTACAAAAGAAGGGGAGGCAAACACAAGCGGAGTTCTAAACATAAGGTTCGAAAATTAGCCAAAGAGGTACGTAACCTTCGACGGCAAATGGATTGCAAAAGCACCGGTCAACACGTGAGTACAAATTTGGATTACGATGCTATCTCACTATTGTCAGGTGTTAGTGAAAACCGTTACGAACAAATGCTTGATGTTGAACCTGATAATGCTAGTGCACGTGGTGATCAAGAATTTACCTTAAATTTTGAAACTAAGCTTAAGGAACCTATGGTGCCAAAGACTTCCGAGAACTATTTGAAGTTGTTATGTGATTTGCAACATTTAGATAAAAGTGACTGGAACGAAATAAGGTATTCTGAAACCCAAAAATTGTATAATTATTCGCCGGGTTATACAGATATTGAAATGAACGAGGAAGTGAAAGCATACGAGTCTCCTCGTCACCTCGTTCATGCTGATAAGGCTTTCGCAGCCTTGACCATGTGTGTGCTCAAACAAAGAGAGGTTTTGCAAGGAACTCTTCAGGAACTGTTAATATGGGCAAGGAATAATGACTCTGTCACGTCTGACACTCTGCTTCAAAAAGTAAATGACCTTTTTTCCACAGGGGATTTTAATAAGTGTTCTTCAGACTTATTACAGATTGTTTGTGGACATCGTGCTGAGATTCTCCAAATGAGGAGAGATTGTGTTATAAAACAGGCTAAGGACCCTTTGATGAAGGCAAGCTTAAAGAAAATTCCACCAACATGTACCAACCTGTTCAATGCTGAGAAGTTTACTGCTGCTGTAGAAAAAGCTGGTGGCGTACGAAAATGTTTTTGGCCATTGCAAAAGGCTCATACAAGTTCTACCTCGCAGGTGGATGCAAAAAAGTTTCGTGGCCCCTCGCAGGGGTCAAAGCCGTACAATAAGTCCTCGCAGGGCTTTGCTCATACAGCTCAGGCTTGTCAACACAATAACGCACATTCGCAATGTGCTAGCAGTAACCCACCTACGCAAGGTGGTTGCAGCAGCGGTAACCCACCTCCGCAAGGTGGATGTAACGCTCATAGTCATGCTGTTCAATATAATTCGGTCGCACCGAATAATCGCAATACCTTTCGAGGTCGATCTCGGCAATATAATCAACCAAGGCATGGGCGAAAGCGCGCGTCATCGCCCCCCCAGAACAATAATGACAACAAACGACGTAAGTATTGACTCGTTCAGAGCAGGCCGTCTCCTTCAGTTTCGAGGCCAATGGGAACAAATGAATGCACCAAGTTACATTCTAAAAATAATAACAGGGTATCGCATACCCTTTTGCCGGAAACCACCGCTTTTACATCCAAGCGTGGTCAGAACCAAGTTGAACGTTCCAGAATCTGCCGTAATGACATCTGTCATAAGCAAAATGATAGAACAGGGTGTTCTGGAGCGAGCTGTTGTTTCGCCAAGCTTCCTCTCATCGATGTTTCTTGTCCCCAAAGGCGACGGCTCAAATCGGCCAGTATTCAATTTGAAAGCTCTGAATTCTTACGTCATAACAGATCGATTCAAGCTAATAAATGCTTGTCGCATTCCCGATTTTCTACAACCACAGGATTGGCTGTGCAAAATCGACCTCTCACAGGCGTACTTTCATTTACCTGTGGCCCACAGCCACAGAAGGTTTCTGCGCCTGATTTATCGCAACGAATTGCTAGAAATGACCTGCTTACCTTTTGGCCTGAGCACAGCGCCTAAGACCTTTGCTGCGCTTACCAATTGGATAGCTCAGACACTCAGACAACGAGGTGTCAGAATAATAGTTTTTCTCGACGATTTCTTGATCGCTCACCAGAACGAAGATCAGCTTCGGAGTCATGTGAAAATTGTGCTCGACACTTTAGAAAAATTAGGTTGGCTGATCAATTACAGAAAGTCGATAATAACACCGTCGAAAAACATAGTTTTTCTAGGAATACATTGGGATCCATGGGCGAATCGGAAGCGCCTTCCCGAAGAGAAGATTCCGGGTCTTTCAGACAAAATCAAACATTTGTTGTGGAAGCAGAGCACGACGCTCAAAGAGCTCCAGAGCCTAGTTGGTCTACTCAATTTTGCCAGCTTTGTAGTTCCGAAAGGAAGACTCAACTTTCGAGCGCTTCTGAACTTTCTGAACGAAATCTTGAAGTCAGACAACAGGCTACTACACATCTTACCTCGTGCTGCCATAGACAATCTGTTGTGGTGGAGTCAGAATTGTCATCTTCCATCGGACATACACATGTCGCCTCCAGCTCATTTCCTCACAACAGATGCGTCAGACATCGCTTGGGGAGCTCGCCTGGACAATCTCTCTCTCTCAGGTCTGTGGTCAGAAGCCGAGAAAGATCTTCATTGCAACCAAAAGGAAATGTTAGCAATCCTAAAGCCTTTGTCAAACAGGCAGGCGAAAGCGAGGCGAAAGCGAGGCGATCCGATTCCGAGGCGAATGCGAAGCGAAGGGCGACGTCAAACTGGGTGCAGCGAACCGATGTTTTGTATGAAGCCAGTACCGAATTTATAGCGATCCGAAGGCGAAGCGGAGCGTTTTTGTTACGTCATGTATGGAAATATGAAGCGATATCGCGCCGAAACTGAGACCACGTCAAACAGAAAGGCGTGCCCGCGAAGCGAGGCGTGGCAGTTGTATTAGCTGGCTTTATTAGAACGACGTCAAACAGAGCAAATACGGGAAAGCGAGACCGAAGCGTGCACGTTGTTTGTGTTGCCAGATTTTTCTTTTTCTTCAGTTTCTTTCTTGTAACATCGATAATTTATTGAGAAATTTCACAGAGAAAACAGTTTGAATTCTTTTTATTAGATAAGGTGCGCTAATCGATGAAATCGACTCAGGTTTTTCAAGTTTTCTTCGCGTGGTACAGACGCCAGCAAATCAACCTACAATATTACCCAATTGGCATCGGCTGGCTTTTGCCTGGTCCACTAAAACGCCAGCTGATGTCATCACTGGTTACCACTGTCAAAAATGCAGTTGAAGTGGTGTAAATGCTGTATATTTCACGCCTTTTGAGGGTCTCAGCAACCACAGCAAAAGCGACAGCACAGCCACTGTGCTTGCAATATAAGCACACCAAAGGCCCACCCGCCTTCCAATATCCCAACGTCATGTCGTCTGGTCTCTTCCCATCGTCAGGAACTGAGCCGTTAGGTCCTAAACCTGTAGGTAAGTCGGCGCTGGCTGGTAGTGGCCCTTTTGCAACCCTCTAATATAAAAATACTTATCAGGTATACTATGTAAAAATAAAAACAAAATTTTTAAAATTGTTTATTTAATCATCTTTATCAACAATATCGAGGAATCCTGCCCATACAGTAATATTTTGTTAATGTCTAAAACATTACTATAGGTACTATTTTTTGGCAATAATTATGTCTCTTGAAGTACCTACTGAACTGAATAATTTTAACTTTTAAATAGATAAATATTATGACAATCGCGTTGTTTCCAAATAGGTCATTCTCCAAGAATCCATTGATTAATAATTCTAAGGTATCGTGTGGCAAAGTCTTGTCAATAAATCATCTTCCTCCATTAAACCCTCCGTTCGAATAGGGTACTTTTCCCAGAGATAAGACTCTCGTCTAATTCCATGTCCTCATCTTCAACACAAATAGGTACTGATACTGATTAGAGCGAAGCTTCTATGCAGCTCAGAGAGGCATAACAAAGTGTTTAATGAATTTGGCATCCATATTCTTTTCTCTTCAAAGTTAGAATGAACAGGCTTTTTCTGGGTAAGCTCGCTCCATCGTAGGCTTCGTCTCAGTCACCTTTGCCTAGCTATGCTATTCTCAATAAGCACAGCATAAATCACATCGCTGGATGCACAATGTGTTTTTGGACGTGACACAACGACTCTCACCGTTCGCACCTCACGATTGGTTAGGGATTTAACCAAAACCTTTAAAAAAAGTTTTAAAATACTTAAAATTAACATAATATTATTTAAGACATATTAGTGACAGCACTAGTGACAAACAAAATAAAGAGTAATACATTCATAGAGAAAAATTGTAAAGAGTTTCTATATATCAGTCTCCCGCACTAATATGTAAAATAAAGGCTTATTCAGACCTGAGCGATATTCGCTGCCGCTGTGGGTAGAGGTACATACCGCGCGGGTTTCGCTCAGGTATTTAGTATCAAGTACCGTGACTAGAGCGACCTGAGCGATATTCGCTGCCGCTGTGTGTAGAGGTACATACATACCGCGCGTTATTCTACCCACAAGAATAGCGAAATCCGTTTTGGTGTGAACAGTAATATTACCGCATACCCGCTGGGTTTTCTCTGACGCAGACGGTAGCGAATACCGCTTAGGTCTGAATAGGCCTTTAAATCATTTAAAAATTGTGGTTGTCTATGTATGCACAGAATACTTAATAATACTACGTACAGAAGAGTCACTTCCCAAAAACAGTCAAACAAACGTAAAATCTTTGCTCGAGAGAATAAAGTACATTTTAACTGGCGTCAAGATTGCACACCTACTTTTAAAATAGCCTACACGACGCGTGTACAAGCAAAAATGCACTAAATGGATACCCGCGTGAGTTTATTTTGGTTTATCTGACACTAACGACTCTTGAAGGTCACGATCAAAACATAAGTCCCCATTCACACGAGCGCTTTTTTTTCGGGCGTAGATAACAAAAAATTAAATTGAACTTAAATGTCACCGTCCAGCACTTAAAGTCAAATACAGTACAAAATAAAGCGCCGTGCTTTAAAAGCGCTATGTGTGAACAGATACATGGAATTGCATTTCTTCTCTTCGGCGTTTTTTTTAACGCCATATTATTTTATTTTGTATTTTGTGATGTACTTGCTAGCACGACCGTGAACACATTCATTATAACTTTTGATAGTAATAAATTTCTCTCATATTGTACTATTTTAAACCACTAATTAGCGAAGACACTAAATGTCGTAACTTGTAAGAAAAAATGGTTTAATAATTCTGCGACTAATAACGAAAGAGGAATTTACTACCGTCAAAGGTTATATTGAATATGTTCACGGTCGTGCTAAGAAGTACAACACAATTTTTTGACTGAGGGACCACACTTTAAGGGCTGTAGTTTTTAATATATTTTTTTACAAATTCCCAGATTTGTTCTACAATTGTTTTAAGTGTACTACTAAATCCTACGATTCTTATTTTGCGCGTTCCAGTTTGGTCCCTCAGTTCACACACACATCAAAATATAAGGCTATATATAATATATGGTCCCGTGTCTTCAATTTCAATGCCAACTGGAATTTTAGCGTGGTCGTGCTGGGAAGCAATCTTCGTAGCACGACCTGCTTATCTACGGTAATTGAGAGGTACAAAATTGCTAATTAGTGGTATAAAATAGTACAAAGTAAGATGAATTTATTACCATCAAAAGTTATAGTGAATAAGTTCATGGTCGTGCTAGGAAGTACAACACAATTTTTTAAGTTCCTACACCACAAATTACAGAAATCTCGGACCCGGTGATAATTCTTCCACCAGACGAACCATTTCATGATATTATAAAGAGCGATGCTATGTTCAGATGTCAGGTTAATGTTTCCCTTGTAATTGATTGATTTAATTGACACAAAAATTTGAACTTCATGAAATATAGGTATTTATTTTATTACTCTAAATTACAATACAATAAAAATGAGTAATTTCTATTAAACTATTGCAGTTTTGTTTAAGTTTTGTTGAAGTGAAAACTTCTTTAGCGGCGTTGTACACTTTTTCTGTAATGGGTAAAAAATTTAAAACTCGCGTCAGGGTCACGTGACCCTGATCGAAAATGAGTAAGACGTCATTCAAATTAAAAATAAAACATAGTAACAAAAAAGTTTTCACTTCTACCGGCACTCCTGGAGTGCAACCTTTTTTTGTCTGATAAGGAGGGAAGAAATGTGGAACCGTTATCCCCATCCCGACCAAAATCGTACACTTATTACTCAAAAAGTAAAAGGCACAAATTAATGGATGTGTGTGTGAACTAAGGGACCAAACTGAAACGCGCAAAGTAAAAATTGTAAGATTTAGTAGTGGACTTAAAACAATTGTAGAATAAATCTGGGAATTTGTAAACAAATATATTAAAAACTACAGCCCTTAAAGTGTGGTCCCTCAGTCCTCACAGACCATCAGCCAGATCTCGGAAAGTATTTGATAAATTAATGTTTTGTGACTACTGACATTTAGTAAAGAATTTGTAAAGATGTTTACTGAATTGCTGATCACAAAGCATTAAAGGTAAAAAATATACAACGACTAAACTGTGGTCCCTCAATCCACACAGGAAAAATAATTATTTTAGTGAATATTACCTAGTAAATCTTTCTTTTTCATAAAGTTACCACATAAAGTTTTAGTAAAAATCGTAATGCATTTTGTAAAAAAGAAATAGAAAGATATATCGACGCAATATGAAGATAGCGAATAATAAAAGTGGTCCCTCAATCCTCACCTCTACTAACATAAGTGCATGTATTAGCTGCTAGACGAGAGGATTATCAGAAAGTCTATATAGTGTACTTAACTTTTAGTAAAAAGTTACTACTAAAACATAGTTATCTAAAATGGAGTATTTCTCACCTCTTAGCTGAGATAATATAATTCACACACAATTCGGTTTCAGGGCTGGACTATCCAGTGAGAGTGCTATTTTATCTCTTAAGCATACCGTCAGGTATTATACGGAGAGAAAGACGCCGATATATGCCTGTTTGACGTCCGACGTCAACCGCGAAGCGGTGCTCCGTCGACATTTTCTGGTCATTTGACATTGAATTGAAAATAAAACGGTAGTGTATTTAGTGATATTTAGACTTTTAACATTTTGCTGTGCAATCAGTAATTTTGATGGGAATTCGGAATCTTATTGCATAGCAAAAGGATATTTTTTGATTTGCGTTTAAATACTACCCATTTATGTGTGTACGTGTACGTAATGAATAAAACTGAAAAACTAAAACCGATTCAAATAATCTTGTTTTGAATTTGTTAAAAATTTTATTTTATCCACAATAGACCGTGGAAGTGAGACGTAAAAAGATGACATTTGGGTAAAAACAAACAGGTTTCGACGTGGGATTTTTGTTATTTTATCTTTTTTGTAATTAATAATAATGTCTGCGTCGAACTTCTTGTTACTATTGTGTGCAAAAATTGATGGAACAACATCCTTTTCATCAGCAAAATGACAACTACAAAGACAGTCTTCACGAGTAGGGTCTCTATCCTTACGACTGAAATTGAAAATAATGAGTAAGTCAGCAATACAAGTCAATACAACGAGTCCTCAGACTAGAATAATAATTAATCAGCAGTAACGTACCGGCAGAGTGTTTTCCATTTTTTAAAGATTTCTTCACTAGCAGGAAATCTAAAAAACCCTGCAGGTTTCTCTTCTAGAGACATGGTTGCAACCGGGAGCAAAACAATAAGGTATTTTATACCTTGTAAACACTAGATAATATATTCAAAATGTAAATTATCTCAAAATGCAATACGTTCCTGTGTTTGTTTTTACCCAAATGTCAAAATGTGACGTCATAGCTTCCACGGTCTATAAATCTTTCTTACGGACTGTATTTTGTTTTTTTTTTTTAAGCTAAAAAAAGCAAATTTCGCTTGCTTCTTTCTCTTCTTCGAGGGCCTGGTGGACTTGAGTATTTCATTTCAGTTTGATACCTCCACGCGTTCCTGAGAAAAAGGGTCTTGACAGATGGACAGGCGGACACCAAAGTCAAATCCCTAGTACATGATCTTATGTTTCCACTCAAATTAAAAAGGTGTACAACGTATCGAAATGCCTCTATGGCGTTTTTGGAATAAAAAAAATCGTATCTTTATATTTATATTGGTTGAATATCTCCCCCGCCCGGTCTGTAATTTTGTGTTTACTTTCTTTAGGTATAAAATACTGTCTTTATGAAAAGCTATCATCTGTTGATAAATCTCGTTGGGGCCTGCTAGATACACATACACAAGAACTTTTAGACAAGTTTTTATTTACTCCTACCCAAAAATGGCATAAAGCTTAGCTTAAAGGCCTTGAAGTCGTAACCAAAAATTAATGAAAAAAAATAGTGATACCGTAAACATGTCACAAATTGACATCTATTGATATTGCCTAGATAATTCTTGATTTCATGTTTTGTTTTGTTGATTTTCCGTGATTGTTTACTCATCGACCGACTGCGTAAAGTAATGAACTAATATGCAACAAGAAAATGTGCAGCCATTGTGTGTGTGCACATACTTAGTTTTCTAAAAAACCACAGTATGCGATTAAAACTAGGTTTTGAAAATAATACTCAGACATTTACCTACTGTTGACCAAACACAACTTGTATTTACATTTGTGACTGTATTAAGACTTTACCAGTTCTCAAGACAAGGTTAATGGATTATTCGAATACTGGATTGGTCCACCTATAAAGGAAAACAATAAGTTATATTTTCATTGAGGAGGTATCAAGTATCTTTGATTTGCATTGAAAAAGTTGAGGCCCAGCCGTCGTTTTGTTGAAGATGAGAACAGTACGACATCAAACAGAGGATTAAATGATGATATTTTGAATGCCACGACCTTGTGTTACGATATCTTTGCATTAATCAATTGACTGTTGAAGTATGGCTTCACTAATATTAATTTATCAATTCCAGTCCTATTTTGGAAACAATAATGCTATTATCATAATCATGTGATTGAACATACATTCGTGCGTATTCTGAAAAAAAATTGTAATGTGTGTTTTGTACGGTTAAAACACATCAACAAAATGTTAAAGAGCAGGGGTTTCATGACATCGTTGTTATAGATAATATCACAATAAAATAATTGAATAATAAGTTGTTTGATTTTTACACGGTGCACCTATTGGGCGTTTTTCCATTAGCCGGCCCGGCAAAAATAGCAAAAATGTATGAAATGGTATGGCTCGCTTTTGCACTGCCAGCGCCGGCCCCGGCGCCGGTGCCATGCCGGCAAATGGAAAAGCACCCATTAGATACGTTACTTTTTATAAAGAGGATAGCAAACGAATAGGTACGGAATGCGTTACTTACGTCCTCATAATTATATTTTATTTTGTAAAGGTGTTTGCGCAGCACTGTTGCCTGCTGCTGCACCTGACCAGTAGTGATATGTCTCTTATCAACATTAAAATACAAATTACAACAACAAAATGTATTTATAGATTTCTTACATAAATAGCTATATTTAAAAGATATTTGTACGCGTTATTCACTCAAGCCGCATGAAAATACATCCGTTCATGATCTTCGTTCATTACACGGATTGTTCTTGTGAGAGGTGTTTTGGCCAGTATGTTGGGCCTGGCCACCGGACACAGCAAGCAGTGGCGCGTGCCAATTAACGCCACCACAACAGCTTCCTCAGCATCACTCCCGGGCTATATGCTTAGCAGTAGCTTTACCACATATGCACCAGTTAAATTCCGTGGGCATCCTGAGCTTGTCGTCAATATCTAGCGTGATGACCAAACAGATTTCACCAGAAGCGTTCGCTCCACTCATCCTCGGTCAAGATATGATGCACGTCCTCGATTATTCCACATTTCTCACAAAGCAGAACAGCTAATTTGTAAATAATATTAGTTTTTAAATCGGCATGACACTATGTGTCACTGTGGCACTGTCAAGTTTCGGATTCGCTTCGGATTCGCCTCGGAAACGCCTCGCTAACGCTTCGCTTTCGCGTTTTATGTTTGACGTCGTGCATACAAAGCCAGCCATTACTAATAGTTCGGCAACGCTTCGCATTCGCCTTCGCCACGCCTCGCTGAGTTGTAATATCGCCAACGCCTTCGGATCGCTATCGCTATCGCATCGCTTTCGCGTTTCTATGTGACTGGATTCAAACAATTCCCTATATTACAAATGAAAACGCTTCGCTTCGCTTTCGGCACGCCTCTCTGTTTGACAATAGCTTAAGAGTTTTGGAAGATCATTATCAGCTCCTGAGACACAAGACAGTTTTGATTCAGAGCGACAACAAGTCGGTAGTTGCATATCTCCGCCACGAGGGCGGGACCAAGTCGGCTCCTCTCCTAGACTTGACTTACAAAGTCTACCAAATAACGGAGAATTATCAAATTCACCTGAACGCCTTTTATATACCAGGTATATACAACGGCCACGCGGATCACTTGTCGAGGCTTCGTCTGACTCCAGAGTGGCATCTGTCCGTGGAATGCACGAACAAAATATTCTCCAAATGGGGAGTTCCACTGATCGACCTATTTGCGTCCAACCGAGCACACGTAGTGACCAATTACGCGTCCTTGGACCAAAACGACAACCAAGCCCTGTTTTGCGATGCGTTCTCCCAGAAATGGGATTACAACCTAGCGTGGGTGTTCCCTCCACCCTTTCTGATTCCCAAGGTGCTAGGTTATCTCAATCAAGCACAGGGAACATACCTGCTAGTAGTTCCACGATGGGAGCGAGTATTTTGGCGACCCGACATCAAATTGCGTGCCCTAGCAGCCCCATTTACAATATACCACCTAGACAAAGTCCTGATCGACACGACAACAGGACTGCCCCCGCCGAACGTCCACGACATGACTCTGGAAGTGTGGAAATGTGGGGGTGGTCTGGGATGCTAACATCCTGGAATAGTAGTCAATTAGAACTTCTTGAAAAGTCATGGCGTCCCTCAACACGTAAAGTTTATAGCGTTGCTTGGAGGAGATGGCTAGTTTGGTGCGAAACGCACCAAGTTAACCCCTCAACTCCAGCAGGGAGCGATTTAGCTAGATTTTTATCTGACCTCCATTTAATTAATAACTTATTGTACAATTCGATTTTGTTACACAAATCTGTGGTCGCAACCCTTTGCAACCCAGAGTCATCCGGCCAGTTAAGCTCAAATGTCCTAGTAAAACATGTGCTAAAATCGATCGCGTTGCATAAACCGGTCAGCAATGTCAAGCCTCCTGTTTGGAACATTGACGACCTTGCTAATTTCCTAGAAAGTAAACGCATTGATGAAAATAACATTTTTCAAGTGCAGAGACATACAGCTGCTCTATTTCTGTTATGTTCCGGAAGAAGAATCCACGATTTAACTTTGCTCAGAGTTGATTCAAATAATTACTGTAATCAAAATGATGCTTTAGTTTTTTGGCCGATTTTTGGATCAAAAACTGATTCTGCAGATTACAGGCAATCTGGTTGGAGGTTTATTTCTAATGACGATAACAAAAACTTAGACCCGGTCTTCTGGGCCAAGCATACGATCTCACTTCTTGAGAATCGTAGAAATGCTGCAAATTGTAGTAATTTGTTTATTAACATTAGAGGTGAACCTAAGCCTGCATCGAAAACCCTGATTGCTGGCTGGATCAAGTCCTTACTAGTAGAAGCCGGTATTAAGGCATCTCCTGGGAGTTTTAGGTCAGCGGTGGCCTCAAAAAATTGGGTAGATAATTATTCCCTTCAGGAAATCCTAGCCAGAGGTAACTGGCGATCACAAAATACATTTTGCAAATTTTATAGACGTGAGGTTAGACCCACTGTAAATCCTATTTCTGTGACCGCTTTATTTAATCCAGTTGATTAGAAATATGTTGGTAATTAATGACCTGATTTACTGTTATTATTACCTATAAAAAGTGTTGGTGTTGGGATCAAATATAATTATATTTTCTATTAATTAAACTGTCTTTATCTTAAATAAATCAATGTCTCCAAATCTCTGTATGCTTTTTAGATACAAGTAACTGTTTTATTAAATCATAGTTACAGTACATTTTATTAATATTCATACTAGCTCACATTGGCATCTTCGTCACTTCCACCAGGCGATAACAAACACGTCTCAATTAAATAAGCTTCGAATAACGGTCAAGTCAAATTAATAGAAGCGTTTTACCTCACAATAAAACGCATATTAATTTACTTAGCTTATTCGAAGCTTATGTTCAAGCTCTGCCTGGTAATTAGACTCAATGAATTCAAAATGGCGCCTCTCGTTTAACGAGCCTCCCTACCACTGCCAAGCGGAAGTGACGTACTAGAAAGAGACAGATATATAGAAATACGAAGAGCGAGAAACGCAGGGCCTATCTCAATTAAATAAGCTTCGAATAAGGTAAGTAAATTAATATGCGTTTTATTGTGAGGTAAAACGCTTCTATTTGATTTCACCATCATCATCATCAGTCTATAATGTTCCCATTGCAGGGACACAGGACTCCTCTCTGTGAGAAGGAGTAGACCATAATCCACCACGCGAGCCCAGTGCGGGTTGGTAGATGTCACATGTCTTAGAATTTTCGGTTTTAGAACATGCCGGTTTCCTCACGATGTTTTCCTTCACCGTTTTGAGAGCAGTAGTGTTGAAATAAATTACACATAGTAATGCACCTGGCGGAGTTCAAACCTACAACTCGTAAGTCGGGATCGATACCACTGGGTCACTAACTGCTCTCTACTTTTTTACCTTGATTACAAATTGACCCCAGAGCATTACAATGACTACAATGAGTGGTAGATACAAAGTACACTCTCAAAGGAACACGTTAAACAAACCCAGTAATAAGCCTAACGCAACAAAATCTCTGGCAACTGTGAACAATGTTGCACTTTACTGTTGGATCGTAAACCAGCGACAACTTTTACTCGCCACACTTTGTCGCCCAACGTTAGTTTTACGATCAGTGCGTATTTTTACAATGTTGACTGTACCTTTGTGAATAGGATTTGAAATGGTGATAAAACTACGCTCAGTCGCAATTTGTTTCAGCCACTGCTAATGCTGAAAGGTGGAAACAATTGTTGTGACTATCAGAAAACCACTCTTATGTTGTAACATTTCAGATATATTTTCTTTTCGTTTGTTGATGTGACACGGTGTTCTAACAAGGCTTTGGAGTTTATTATATTTATTGTAGAAGTCCAGGTTTCTTCACGATGTTTTTGAGTGATGTCCGAGGTAAAATTTGAAAGTTAACTTTAATTAAAAAGACATTGCTACTTGCTTGGGTTTGAACTTGCAACCTCATACACGAGAATTGAGGAGCTAAGTTAATAAAAATAATCGTGAATCTAGCCAGAGGAAGGCATAACAAATACAAATAAAAAAACAATCAGGTGTAGAACACGTACTATATAACATAGTTTTTGGGCAATTTTTTCCAACTCTTTATTTCACCACTTTTTTGGCGTGATAAAATGTATGCCTACGATAAATTACTTTCCAGACAAACTCAGGACAGATAGATGGACGTAGCGAAACTATGTGTAAACGTGTGTTAAGTACGACACCCCCAAAAAAGGGTTAACGCAGGATTTTTCTCAATTTCCTTCAATTAACTAACCTAACGATGTCGACAGCTGGATGGAGGCCTTTTCCTAGTTGTGAAGCGATTCGCTTTAAATTCATTTCGACTTTCTACATCGAATGATTCAAGGTTTTCCATTTGTACTGTGACAGTATATTCCATCATCGCTTTTGTCTTACTGTCCCCAGAAGCGTGTGAATAGTAAATACGCCGATTATATATAAAAAAATGAGTCGCAAACGATATTCGTAAACGCTCGGTAATCCCCAATAAATTTTCAACTATATAGCCTAGAGCCTAAAGTTGAAAATCTATTTAAGATTTCTGAGCGTTAGCGACAAGAAAGATCGAAAACGATAAGCGGTCTTCACTACATCTTCAACGTTATACCCAAGCACATAAAATTGAATATCTATTAAAGCCTACTCAGCGTTTGCGTTTATTGTTTGTGACATGGCTACAGGACCTAGTTTATTTGTCTATCTGATCTATAGTTTCAACTTCACTGAAATTTCTAAATCTTCAAGGGATTGTTGTCAAAAGTTCTATTATTAGGTTTATAAAGTAGGTCTCTAAGGAGGCGAGTTTAACCACAGACAACAACTTGTATTAATAAAATGTTTTAGACTTTCGTTCGCACTTCAAGCTTAAATAAGTAAGATCTTATTCTATCTGTTGGTAGGCGTTAAGTTCGTCTCGCTCTCTTCACATTAAAAATATATCGCTATTTTAGGGTTTGAAGGCAAAATGGTAGACTAATAATTATACTTGCAAATTATCATTTCTACTGACGCGGGTGGCAAAGTTGGCGCAATGACTGAACCTGTGGCTGGCATCATCATTATATTGTTTTTCCGGATCAGGCTGGCTGTATTTATGAAGGGAGACGGAAAGGGGCTATAGTAAAGCACGCGGGCCCAGTGCGGGTTGGTAGATGTCACATGTCTTTGAATTTTTGGATCTAGGACATGTCAGTTTACTCACGCTGTTTTCCTTTACCGTTTCGAGAGCAGTGGTTATAAAATGAATTACACAAAAAAAAATGCACCTGGTTGATACCTACCTGATAGTAAAGGCTAATAAAAACAATCTAATTCATGAAATAGATAATTTTAAAATAAAGATTATAATTTAAAAAAAAAATTACCCGTATTTTTTCTGATGTTACTTTACGTAACTAAGATTTTACAAGCGTTATGACGTCACAAGCCTACCTCCCGAATTTGGAAGTGTGTTTTAACTTTGTTAAAATTTTGATTAAGAAAAAATACAAAAATAAGTGTGTGTGTATTTTTCAATATACGTCTGACGGACACAACAAATTTCAATTTATTTATGCAGTAAACCCTATTAAAAATGTTTGAGAAAACTTAGTTACACCTCTGCCCAACCCTTCAGGGATTACATCCGTGATACAACGTACGTGAAAAACTCTTTCAGAACTAAGTCAACTATAAACCAAGTGTCAGTTTCCAACACTAGTGTTGCGAACAGTCTATGTCTCCCCACGGACAGTAACGACCAACCAACTGACAAGTAAAAGATCATGAATGTGGGTAGTTACATGTTACCAGTCAGGTTTACGAGTTGACTTGAATTTACGAGTTTTACGAGCTCATTCCGACGTCTAGGTTTCAGTAGAGGCGCTATTTCTTGTCTAGATTAGTTTCACGTACATTTTTTCGATTGAAAATAAGTTTGTGACTTACTCTCTTGAGAAATGGATTGAGTATCCTCGTAATATTGGTATAGATGATGCTCGTAATCTTAAAAGTCTTTGGTAGAGCAGTAAGTACACTTGTTAAGTCTCCTGGAAAATGTGCCTAATGTCATCAACTGGGCACGAATCAAGATCGCGACTAATACTAAGAAATGACTGAAGGAAAACACGAAAACATTGCACAACCCGGAAAGAGAACCCAGACCTACGTTAGCAGAGGCGCGCATAACTCCTGTTTTAGCCCTGTAAAATCATCAAATGAGTCCTCCCACCCAGGGCGGGGTAGGAGGCATTGTGCTGACAGATCTTCGAGGCACGCGTCGACCCGGGCATGGTCCCTGATCGGACAGCGAGTCGCCCACTACTCGCCGTACCATCCACGCCTACCCAACCACTCCTCAAATAGGGGTTTTACCGCCGCAATTACGGCGTGCCCGAGACTACCTTTTCTCAATCATATCGATTAAAATAGGTCTATATTTGCTTAGAATGTAGGTAAATAAAAATAAGATGTTGAATTATTATAAATAGGATCCATGTAGGTACCTATGTACATTCTGCCATAACATAGAATGCAAATGTAATACAATTAGAAGAATAAAAAGATGTCACAAAAAACTGTAATCTGCACAGAATAGTAACATTAATTTGTCTACAAGTTATTCGGTTAAACATTTTTTAAATTTTTGTAATGGCAAGTTTTTAATTTGTTCAGGTATTTTATTTAAGATTACATGAGCCATACAAATCACATTTCTTTTTAATAAGGTAGTTAATCACATTTACACGTTATATCACTCGGTTTACCAATGGTATAGGCAAGAGTGTAAGATTATTCTGTCACATTTATCTACTTGTATTTCGCCACAATTTTCTTACTTTAAAAATACACCTTGAAGATTGAGAACTAAGTGAAACTACCGGTGTGTGGCCGTGTAAGCTGAATCGAATAGTTCGAAGCGTTGGATGATTGCTTTCCATTGATTCTGTCGACTGTAGAACTTGGGGCAACGGTGCGAGAATCTAGTGGATACACTGACGTCATAGGAATATGTGTGTGGGGAAATTGGTTTATAGAACCAGTTTAAGACTGAAGTATGTATGTGAAAGAGTGGAAAAGAGTATGTGAGGATCTTGATCGTGGCAGGCGGTGCTCAGTTAAAGAAAATTTGATAAAATTTTTAGAAAACTGACATATTGTTTTTCCTAATTCTTTATTAATTAAATAGATTATTGATTTTTTAATGTTGGATAATGTTAATATTTGAGTCGTAAATAAAAGTTACAATGTTGTGAGCATTTATTTTACAGACGTCAGCGCATTTACCTACGTGCCTGAATCTGTCGAATGTCTATAGTAGATTATGAAACTCTTCACAATAGTGGGAGGTTAATATTTGATTGGTAAAATTTTACAGATTCAGGTAGATTGACCTGCTGGAGTTCGAACAATTGTTTATTTAATGTCCATGCACTTTTTACAATTTTCTAAAAACTAAATGTTTATCATGTGGTTTTTAGAAAATTGTAAGATTAACTGGCAAACATCATACCGATAACTTATTTTGGGTTTTAGCAATAACATAATGCTCTATTTGTATAACTTTTAAACGAACTTATTATTTTTTCAAGACGTATCATCATTCTTTTAAGAGTTCATCAAGAAGTAATGTCAATGAAATCTTAAAGTTTCTCCCTGAGTTTTCCCTCAATTTTTTTATCAGAATAAACTCTTTAACTACCATCAGAAGCAGCCATATTTTTATTAAAGATACCATGCGAACAGAAGCATGATGCAGGGTGCATGGAGGTCATAACTCATGTGTTGTGTTTACGAGGCGGCGGCATGTCGTAAACTTGTCTGAAATATGCTGTGCTGGCTGTTGAGGATTTAGAGACGCTTGATGCGGTGAGATGGTTCTGTCTGTTGGGTGGTTACATTGTTAGGTGTTGATATATCTGTGGGTGTAGAGGTTTTCTGTTTTAGGGTTTAATTAATGCTGAGACGCGACTCTGTGTGCACTGTGCACATATTAATAGATCGACTCAAAATCTCAAATGACATCAGTGACGGAAAAATTCGTGAGAAATCCTGGACTTATACTAAATATATAAATCCAAAGTTATGTCAGAGGCTTGTTGCCCGGGTTTGCGGGACTGTCTCACCTGGTAACCGTGGCCTTGATGCGTAAAGGGCTATTGAAGGATTACCGGTCTGGATTTTAGTCAGTCAAGTCTGAAAGTCCCTCCCGTCTTACCCCGGACGGGAGGATTCATTTGTTGATTTAACCACGATAAAAGAGGCTTTATATACTCGGCTTACACGAAGAATGGTTAAAGTACTCTATCTAACAGGCAAGTTATTGTATCTAAAGGTGCAAATGACATTAATATTTCCTAAAAACTTATGAAAAGCAAAAAAACATCAAACAAACGAATTTAAACTTTAAAGACTCACAAATAAAAACAAAAATTCAATGCACGTGCGAAATTCAGTACAAAAGAACGACTGCACAAGAGAAAATTCCTGACCTTTTTATAACTCAACACCTGAAAATGCTGTAAAAACTCGGCTGCCTTTCCCAGCATCTTTATAAACAAACAAATAGCATTTCTAGCGACAGCCACAGATCGAGTTGACCTACATCTCAGTTCCGTTGTCAACCGACTTTTTTCTTTATATCAAGCGATAGTTGGGAGGTTTTTGTTAATATTCAGAGACTTAAACATATTATTATCTGACATTATGCTGAGCTGAGGCCCTTTGGCATTAATTTTTATTAAGTTTGTCTTGTTATAGTTTTAAGTTTTAGCACAAGTGCCAATAAACGCAATTTTCTTTCTTTCTATTATAATTGAGTTTTAAGATGGGTAAGAGTATATTTAGACCAGCAGTGGCCCAGTGGTATCGGTCCCGACTTACGAATTGTAGGTCGTGCGTCCGAACCCCACCAGGCGCATTACTTTGTGTAATTTATTTCATCACCAGTGTCTCAAAATGGTAAAGGAAAATATCGTGAGGAAACTAAAAACTAAAACCAAAAATTCGAAGACATGTGACATCAACCAATCAGCACTGGTCGAGAATAGCAAAAGCGAAAGCGATCTGATAGTCTATGTGACTGGTTTCAAACAATTTCATACATTACAAATAAAAATGTTTCGCTTCGCGTTCGCCACGACTAGGACTGTCTGTTTGACAACAGCTTAAAGCCTTTGTCAATCTGACAGGCGCACCGAATGCGTACGTTTTCGTTTGTAATGTATGGAATTGTTTGAAGCCAGTCACATATATTATTTATCGGACAGTTTCCGTTTTTCAATGCGACTGGATTCGAGTTTGACAGAGGCTTTAATGGTTTCACCACGATAAAAGAACCGTCTTTGATGACAGTTACTGCTGGTCAGACTTTGATGATCGAAAACAGTGTGTTCAAGTCATATTAGGTAGTTTTTGTGGAAAATTTACAACAACCTGGTGCTACACTCAAAGGTATTGAATTAATTTTCGTTTTTTTCAATGTTATTTGTCGGTAGGTTTAAAATAATGTTAACATACCTCTCATCATCCAAGGAGCAGAAAAAATATAACGCAACATAATAATATTGCCAATTTAGACCATTACACATACGTTCATACTCACAAACACACAAAAACCTCTTTTTCACCATCACTTCTCACAAAGGGAAACGACACTAAATAAATGATCACACACCACGATTGATGTCTGATACATTGCTGTACAAAAAGATTCCCATATAAATCGTTTCTTTTAGTGATATTAATATTAGAAGAAGACAGCTATAAGGAAAAGAACGGAGTAAAAACGAGATAGGTATATTTTCTCAGTTACCACTTCAGTTGAGAAGAAGAAATTTATTATTTTGACAAGACTAAGAGTGGTCTATTTATTTGAACGGTATCGTAGTGATGTACTTATATAAATGTAAAGTTGGTTATTAATGTGTGCGTTAAGAAAAGTGGTGAAATGTAGAAAATGTTGCTTTTATTGTGCTTGAGATTGTAGTAATTGTGGATGATGTTTATTGCTAGCATTTGTGGTGGTTCGTAGACCTTGATGGGTTTAAGTTATTTCCTGTATAAAAAACCATGTTTCTGCTATTTTTGGAAACATTTTTTTTTACAGATTCTTTTAGATAAAGTTATTTAATTTACTCTGTCTGAAACATTTTCCACTACTTTTTGTACACTATAAGCATTATGAGTCAGTAACCCGCCCGCTCTTTTAACCCGTTCTTCTCCACAGAGATCTACTTCTTGGAATGGGCATCTACGGTACTTTCACAGTTATTATGTCTTGTGACTGGGACTGTAGCACCATAACTTTGTAGTATTTTTCTTTTATTTTTTTATGTCTTTGACAATTCAAAAGTGCCTGTAAGTAACTGGCCTACTTGAAATAAATTCTTTAGATTTGATAACGCTTCCACTGCACTGGTGGGAGACAGGCCTTTTTGTTGGAGGAATGGTTTTCCACCCATCACGCTGTTTCGCCTCTGTTGCTATTTTACATGGCTTATTTTTTTGTTGTCGTTATAAACCTTAATATGTTTTCTTTCGGCGTTATAAGTGCAATGTTAGCCAATGATAACAGCTCTGTGTTTCACGTTGTTGAATGATCAAAATGATGATAATGTTCAATCTCATTACCGGGACATTATCCTACAGCACTTTTTATATTCAAGAACATAATATATACTTCTGATTTATGCACATTCACACCCACCATATATTAACAACCAAACACAATAAATCTACCCGGCTGCACTCAGCAATATATTTGTCGAAGCATATTGTTCCTTTACCCTTTAACAGCGCCCCCAGTAACCCCACACTAACATATCACATCAGAGCTATAAGGACAGTTTTATTACCGCACAACGATATTATTAAAAGACATCATTCCGAAATGCCTACTATAAACAACGCATTTACGACGTCATTTCAAGCGGAAACACCAAACATACATCTCTCCCTTTCACGCATATTTCCCCTCTATAGCTTCATCCCCTTCATCCTTAAGTGTTCCGAATTTAATTTGGCTAAAAGCAACAATTTATAATCTTGCGCGGGAACGTCATAACCTACAATTTTGCAAGTTTATTTTTGCAGTCCCCAGTGGCGCTAGTAGTCTTTATAAAGCAACAAAATTGTACGGATTTCTTTTAGTTCCAGATTTTGCCGTTGGTTTATTAAAATTTGCGGAATGTGAGCTCTGTGCCAAAATGTTGCGTTCAGGAGCGTGTTTTAGGTTGTTTTTTGTTTTGTTTTTTATTCTTTGTTTATTGTTATTGTTTTAAATTTTTACAATTTCACGCGGGAGGAGTTATCTTGGCGCGGAACATGCGTAAATGGGGTTCATCGCCGTTTTAACACATCGTTTGCGCGTGGATTGTGCCAAATTATTTTTGGAGTTTCAATCGAATGTTTTCGATAAAATGTAATGTTTACGAATACGGTTATTTTGTTTGGGTTGGAAATAACTTTTTTCATGGTCTTTGTCAGCAGATGTAATGTTGTGTGCATAGTAGAGGAGCAGCGAGTATTTTTTTGTATTCTGTCCTCATAAATTACTTGAATAGAAGTATTTCTCTGTGTTTTTTCAAATACATTTTTCATGATAACACTTGTCTTTGAATATAATATATTTACTTATTAAAACAACTAAACAATTTAATATTACTCTCAGCCAACCATAGTTAACACAGCTACTACACAGCTTTTCGGTAGTTTAATTCAATCATATTTATACCTAACTGCTTTTAAAAGAGAGTTATGTTTTTAACTTTTTGATCATAGTTATAACTGTTAAAATACAATTTCAGATCCCTCTCAACTCTCTTGATGCGTATCCCACAAAACTGCAACATAAAAACTAAGATGGCGGATATAAAACTTCACGGACCTAACAATGTAACTACACAGTAACATTTTTACCTTCAGTTAACTTTAACGGTGGGGAATTAAACTCATATCTCCGGGAAATTACATTTGAATTTATTGTTAAATGAAATGGATGATGAATACACAATGAGCTGCAGTGGTCACATTTTTCTTTTTAACGCCCCAAACTAGGAATTTCTTCAGTGTCGTGGGTGCGTGTACAAACATAGAAACACACATATCGAGTATCTACAAAAAAACGCAG
The DNA here is from genome assembly GCA_036375495.1 of Agrotis segetum. NCBI lineage: Eukaryota > Metazoa > Arthropoda > Insecta > Lepidoptera > Noctuidae > Agrotis > Agrotis segetum. Next base: position 646,902 of record JAQSVV010000222.1, on the reverse strand, counting down.
ACCCTGAATAACTACACATACTTCCAGGTCAGAAAATTTTGCGCAGCCGTCCGTCGTCGCAGCACCAGCCCTTTAACATTGATAACGTCATTATCTTTATAATATTGTCAGGAAATGTTCAACATCTCCGCTACTAGAATGATCCAATTCAATATAATTATGGATGGACCAATACGAAAAAATATTTGTAATGATATGAAAATTTCGCTTTGTGAAGGATCTTCATCATCAGAATTTAATGCTTACACTGCTGGAACAAAGGCTTCCTCTCTGTTCCAACAATGTTTTTCTTCATCGTTTTCAGAGGTGATGAAATAAATTGCATAAAAGTAATGCGGGTTACCATTTATTCGCACTGTGTTTTTATCAAGTACAACAATATTTTTTCCCTAGTTTATTAAGAACAGTAATATATTTTGTGCCCTTTTATGGGGTGCTAAATTCAAATGAGTCGCGCCTTGGATAGAGCAAAAGGGTGTGTCAATTTTAACTGACTTTTCTTTTTAAGAAAGTATGAGTTAAACCATGAACAGCAATGTCTCACGAAAGTTAATGGAAAAGTTCAGTTCATCGGTAATTTCAAAGTATCGAAAAACTTCAGCAAATCTTCGAAAACAATTTCATGAACTGTCAAATTAATTACAAATCGTAATAAACTCTTCTTTCAGAAACTTTTAGAACTAAAATAAGTTGGTTTCAAGTAATATTTTCAGTTATTTGCCAAAGTTATCACATCGCTGGCACCGTCTAAGTTTTAATCGAAGACTTTACTATACATTTGAGCGGTAATAAGCTTTAAACTTTCAACCATAGAACTTCTTTTAAATTGCTCCTGTAATTTGGTGTTTTCAAGATACTGTTTTCAGCAAATTGATGGGAAAGACAGATTTGTACTTTAAATCGCATTGATGTTACTTTCTCTCACAAAAACTGATGAATGCATTTGAATAAAATTTGGTACACAGATAGTTTCTAATTTGGATTGAAACTTAAGATACTTTCTATCCCAGTACGAAGTCTACATGGAATAATAACTGAACTCAACGTGGGCAGCGCCATGAGCATTAGCTAGTATAACATAAACACACATAATTACCGCTAGTCGTGTGTATGTATGTGTGTTTGATACCTTTACACGCAAAATCTGTTGAATGAATTTTGATGTTATTTGGTACAATGATAGTTTGGTATGTGGAATGGTAATTTTTGTCCTGATTTTATATTACCATCGGTAATAGTTTAGTATATTATACGAGAGCAGGTGGTGGCCCAATGGTATCGGTCCCAACTTACGAATTGTAGGTCGTGGGTTCGAACCCCGCCAGGCGCATTACTTTGTGTAAATTATTTCATCTGCAATGCTCTCAAAATGGTGAAGGAAACATCGTGAGGAAACCGGCATTTCCTAGATCCAAAAATTCGAAGACAATTGTGACATCTACCAACCCGCACTGGGCCGCTTGGTGGATTATGGCCCATTCCTTCTGACAGAGAGGAGGCCTGTGTCCCAGCAGTGGGAATATTATAGGCTGATGATGATGGTGATGATGAATAGTTTAGTATATTATAAGAGAACAAAAAATTGTGTGTGACGAAATCCGTAAGTAACTTTACGCAATTGTTGAACTAATGTTGAACTCCTAAAATAACAAAATTACCATATTCCCCATAGAATTTCCCTTCAAAATGTATCCACAAGCTAGCTAGCTGATAAAATCTAATTCAACGTATAAATTTTGAACTACATAGTTAGTTCGGACGCTGTGTCAAAGAGATGAAGTTTTCAACATGGCGACTGATTTTCAAATCAGTTTTATTGTATTAGAACTTAGTTTGGCTTTGAAAAATATATTGAGGTATCTATTTTGTTGTTTATTCAAGGTAATTTATGGGATACCTATTTAAATTTAGATTTTAGTGTATTTTAGAAATGTCCTTAAAGATTTTATAAGTGACAGTGGTAAATTATATAACTTTTATACAAATTGCTAGTTGTTAGTTGTTGGGCAACTTTTCCATTTTTATCATTATCATCTTCCTGCTTATAATTACTTATCCCATTTCACTTGTGGTCGTCACAGTATCATTTATAAAGAAAGAAAGAAACATTTATTTGGCGCAAAGTTACCCCGATAGACACATCATTGAAAATAAAAATAAACACGTAAAAAAAACCTATACCTTATAAATAAATAAAATAAAAATAAAAAGCCTTTTAATTCCTAAACTAAATTAAGCTAAATTAAAAGTTACAATTTTGCATGCATCGTCAATTCTTGATCTTATTATATATAAAACAATAATTTAAAATAACAAAATAATTAAAATTAAATGATCCTTATTGACTTAATTCGAGAAAACAAACATGCAGTAGGTATTTTTAAATTACCGTTGCAAATGATAACAATATTATATAATTTAAAAATTGAATAAAAAATAAAATTGTTAAATTAAAATTATAAAATAGATAAATTAATTAATATTAAGCTAATTGGACCCCTTTTCGGGTAAAGGCCTCCTCCAGAGAGTACCACTTATCTCGATCTTTGGCGACATCTGGCCAGTCTTTTCCTGCGATTGCCTCTACTTCGTCTTTCCATCTCGCTTTTGGTCTACCTCTACGTCTGTAACCGTGAGGGCCTTTCCATAGTGTCACTGTCTTTGTCCATCTATCGTCTGTATAACTATACCTTACACAAGAAAAAAAAAAGAATTGAGAACCTCCTCCTTTCCTAGAAGTCGGTTAAAAAAATAAAAGAATAATTTTTGTATGTCTCACGGCTGCGCCAAAAAGAACTCCATGTGGCTTAACATACTTATAGATTGACATGTAAGTTTCCATTTATTCGTGAACCTTTAGTTTTTATGATATCTTAGCCCCTGCGTACACTAGGCGACGCAAGTCCCCGATACCTTACGATTTTGGTATTTGACGCGTGCCTGTGTTCGAACCCCTATGCATTTGTATTGCAATAGCCGCTTGGATACCGAAGTCGTAAGGTATCGGAGACTTGAGTCGCCTAGTGTATCTATGAAGGGCCTTAGGGAAACCACAGTAAAAGTAGAGTAAACTAGTTCTCAGTATTTTGTCTACAATACGACCCAGACATAATAACCCACACTGTAACGATTCCATACTTTTGCAACAAGATCAGGCATTGTCGGAATTTCCGCTCGATTTAATATAAAAGTAACGCAAAAACATATCGTAGTACATGTTTTCTGTTTCCCAGTAATATTCGGTCTCTAGTGTTGTCCATTAGTGGGCATATTATCGGATAAATCGGAACTTTTCGGATTACATGTGAGGATGAGGGGGCACTTGTTCGAATTATACGATAAAATGATTTTGTAAATATCTTTTCAAGTGATTGCATGCTTCAAAATTGTAGTTAAATTTTCAGGATATTAATACGAGTCATATAGGTATTTAAAACAACATAAATAAAATTGTATTTTAAAATAAATTTATAGTGAAGAATGTGCAGAATTCATTTACTGCGAGAATTTAATCTCAAACTGGAACCAATTTAAATAAATTCCTACATTTACTGTGTAAATATTTAGTGTTTTAATCGGAAGCTCTCGTACAGGTTTCAACTGAAATAATACCTCTCGCCACACAAAGTTCCTTCAATAATTCTAATAATATTAACCTTTCACAATAACCAAACTTAGACATCATCCGAATCTAAAGCATCCATTCCACAAATAACTCGGATACCCTTCCGGGAATCCAAATTCAAATTTCGATCGAGACTATTTCGGATATCCGAACCCGAAAGCTATACAACCCTATTTGGGCAAACGATACAATCAAAAATGGTCTCAAGGACGTTGTAATAAAGCCAGGATTGGTATGAAGATATTATTTACGGGCGCCACGTAAGTTTACGCGTCATTTCGTAAGCAATAACTTGCAGAGCAATAATAAACCAACAAGCCTGTATTAAGTGCTTCATTGACGATCCGTTACAGTGTGGTGGGGCCTTAAGTAAAGTTTTTCTATGTTATTCGTTATTTTGTGCGTGTTTTTAACAACTTGTCAAGTGTGTTCACGCGGTTTTGACTTTATTGTTATAGCCGGTGGTTGAAGGTTCTTTTTTACTTTTTCAGCAGTTTTACGAGTATGTTTATTTTTAGAAGAAATATAATTCTATTGTGAACCAAAAACTTAGGCAACTATAACTTTTATTTAAGTTTATGTATCCGTAAAGATTAATTTGGGGTCGTGTTTAACTAACATTAAGCAAAGTAACATAATATTTTATTAAATAAATTCCGAACAAAAATGAAATAAATGCTTTATTTTCGACCTTATTGCTGAGGCTGAAAGATAAGGGGTACTCGCAACTTGGTGTTTATTTGAATTGCTTGTATGACAAGGCGAAAGGAGTTTTAAAAGGATCATAGCTGGATTCTCTAGATTCAACAACCCCATTTGAAAGTGGTGTAAGTTGGCTATGGCCCACAGCAAGTTCCGATTTGCGGCCTCATCGCGAGTTTTCACTTTTTTTGTGACTTAAACTGAACTTTGACTAGGAGTTCCTCGTTTTACACTAGATGTGCTTTTTCATTTTCTATACAATCAAAGTCATATTACTTCAAATAGGTTCGTTGTACGGTAAAATGCGGAATTATTATGCGAAGGCTTTTGAATTTTTGTACATGTAAGTTTAAAAAGAAACATATTATGTCCCCCATCGTTTACTGAAATTGTCAGACATTCAAGATAAAACATATTCATAACGACACAGATATAAGCACCAATCGATTGCCAAAAGCAGAAACGGTAAAAGCTATTGTATCATAAAAGTACTAGGAGAACAGGAGTCGTAAAGACATGTTTTATACCTCCGCGTAAAAATTCTGAATGGCCCCTTTATTTGCGATACAACGATCTTCATTTTATTTGCCGTTCTTTTACTCGAAATTATACAAATCTCAACCTTATTTACACTGAGATAAGATCGTTGAGATTCCAAATATTTGGTTTTAATAATTTGGTGTGGTAAAGCGTTTTTATTGCGTTTAATGTGCGTTTTTATTTCAGTGCGTTTCGGTTTGATGTTCAGGGGTGGGCAGTGGAGGAAATCGTGGAAACTTGAGATGTTGAACTTAATGAGAATGTGGGGGTTTCCCTTGACATTTTCATTTAAATTCTTAACTTATTGAAATAGCTTTGTGTTACATTCAACAGTTAAGTAATACTTGTGTGGATATGACACTACTATGTATACGTTACTAAACAGTTGCAATATTTGATTAGTTTTTTTTTTAAATATAAGTATTTCATTCAAAATAATTTACTTTTTTTTTTCAACGTATTATGTTCTTGCATACATAATACGAGTACATCGTGCCTGTATTTCTCCAAGGGTTAGATAAAAGAATACACATCTATATTTAAGTTTGTTTGTTAGAACACGCTTATCTTAGGAACAACGGGATCGAATCCAAAAATTATTTTTATTTTGCGTAGCTCAATAGGTACCGAAAAACACATTTTTCGAACCGGGAATCGAACTCAAAACTCGTTCTCACCAGCACTTGCGATCACTAGACTAACGGAGCGTTCTTTAATAAACCCAGTAAAAATAACTGAAAATACATTTCCGCACACTATCAGAATTTTCAGTTCAATTTCCCGTTCCGAGAAATAGAAAACACAGTTATGAACGTCACCAAATACCCAGAACTGAAATATAAAATACAGGCAGTTTCAAACACTCGATGGAACAGTCCTGAAGCTTTCAGTACTCAGGTATTCCACGAAGCCTTTTCACGGAATACGTAATTATATCCGTCAGCGCACTTTATTATTTGAAAAGACATGTCTTTCATAACCATGTCGCGTTCCCGAGACATGTAATATATTGTTCCCTCAAAAATATTTTATTGCTTTCAAAATAAATCCGAAATTGCAAAATTCCTGAAATAATACTGTATGTTTCAATTTCATATAATTATGTTTTCAGCTTACCAATAATTTTTTTTATTCGCAAAATATTTTTTGCTGTATTTTATGTAAAAGTAAATACTAGGGTTTTTGTAAAGGATAAGATTATTAAAACTAAAGCCAATCATGTTGTTCCTGTAGTAAATAATTTGTATCTTGTAATTAATTCTATGGCTAAGCTTTCTTTTTATCGTGGTAAAATCGCCAAATGAGTCCTCTCACCCCGGGCAGGGCGGAAGGGACTATCAGACGTGTACTGACTAAAATCCACGGTGTCCTTCAATAGCCCTTTATGTTCCGTAGTCACGGTAATGAAATATATGTTGGACTATGGCAAGACTGCATTGAACAAAAACAAAATCACACAATCTAGACCAGAAACCTTCGAGTGATCGGTGTTATGTAAAAACAACGAGAACCTCCTTTTTTGTGATGTCGGATAAAAAATCAGCGTTAGAAATATTATCGTATAACCTTCTAACCAGTTCTCAAATCCTTTAAACCATTAGCTCAAAGTCTACAATCTCAACTTCTTTCAAACTCCATGCATGTTTACGTAAGTTGACAATTTTCTTAGAACAATATCAGGCGTTCAAGCTGATCCGGTTATCTTGTACGATATCGTCGCACTTTGACCGTGATAGCAGTTTTATGAGGTATTTCACGTTGATAGTGTTCTGTTGGTGATGAGATTGTGATTAGATGCTGAGTTGAGCTTGAATATGGTTTTCAAATATTGATTTTTTACATATTTTAACAATACATACCAGACCGACACCAACCCGCACCGGACCCGTTTGGTGGATTATGGCCCACTCCCTCTCACAGAGGCTTGTGCCCCAGGAGTGGGAATATTTATAGGCTGATGATGATGATTATGACATACACACACACACGCTTTTATCATTTGGTGGAGGCCATTCGCTACGATTTAGGAACTTTTAGGTTGATAAATCGTCAAATGAAGATTTTCGTCTTTACCAACTAAGCCGCCGCGCGCCGTCATATCCTACTAGCTTGAAGTTTGCAATACTTATGTTGTCTTTACGATTCGTTTTTTTTTTAAATAAATATCATCAAATGAGTCCTCTTGTCCTGGGTGGAGCGGACTGTCAGAATTTAATTGACTAAAAATGAGAAAGTGCAGTGGATGCGAGATTGGACTGCTGCGATTCGGGCACGGAGCAAATATTTGTATAATCTACAAGTAGTTGTTTCGGGTCTGGGAGTTTGTGTATGTGAGTTTATATGTTTGTAAACGCACCCACGACACAGGCGAAATTCCTAAAGGGGCAATGTTTATTTAAAAAAAATGCCACTAGTTTCCAGGGTAAAGGGTAGACAGTCCCGATCCTTGTATAGATTGTAAGTGTGAATACAATATCTTCCACGTTAACATCCAAGTATCAAAATGGAGGATAGGGGAACAGTGTACATATAAGACGAGGACGCGAGGTATAATGGGAACATCCACTCTATAGGCATAACAACGTAGCGCAAGCGCCATCAGGACGTCATTAATTTGCAAGCAGCCATTAACAAATGGCGTCCTGTTGGCGTTTGCGCTACGTTCGTACTGTGTTAAGTTTGCCTTAAGTGTGTTATTACCCATTATACCTCGCGTCCCCGTCTTATACACTTCATAAGGTAAGTATAAGTCCTTCAAAGTTTCGCTCACAGTTAGTACCTATAAAAGTAGCAGTCAGGCAAATTAATACACCGTGACTTTTTAGTCGTCTTACAAAAAGGGTCCACTTAATGTATTCGACCTAAAATACCTCTAGGCAAGTTTTTTTTTTTTTTAATCGTTATTAATAATTTTTATTTTTAATAAATAGGTGCATTAGAAATATGAAACACCCTGTTAAATGTTTACGTATCTAGCTGTAAAGTATACCTACCCAGCGCAATAGTCGGGCAGATCATTCTATCTCCATTTTCTATGAGACAAGGGTGTTTCTAACTACACCTTGCGTCATAATAACGAATTAAAATTTTATTTTAAAAAATTTCAAATCTCTTAAATACCTATTTTTTTATTATAAACGTGTTCTAGTCATTGGGTACATGAACTGGGCTGCTTTTGTAAGACGACTAAAAAGTCACGGTGTATAATCGTCCACGCAATATATCAGAACTAAACATTCTCCGCCATCAAAAACACCAAAACTAAATGGCATTTTATAACGCAATAAAATTACAGAGGTACCCCATTATAGAAAAGGTCGTACGTGGAAGCGATTATTTTTAACGGTCTTATACCATGTCCCGATTTCCAAAAACATATTCGAATAAAGAACGGCCGTTTGACACGAAGCTACTACCGTACCGTTTTGAATTTAGATCGACTCCCGACAAACGACAGTGTTACAAATTCAAAAATGTTCTATTAACATGGCGTAGGTATTTTTTTTACTGGCAATGACGGTCCGCGTTAAAAACTCGACGGAAATATGCGAGCTTTGCCAGTTATTTTTGTCACGTTGGCTGTGTAGAGTGTTACATTTGCATCTTTTTTATTAAAAAAATATTGGTCAGCACTACTATGGCACGGAAGTAATGGACTACAAATGCCATCACTTTAAAACTAATCCGTTTAAAAATTTGGTAAAAGGGTACTCTATTGCATGTTTTTTAAATGAACAGGTGTTCGAGTATAACTCTTTTGGTTTGTATTCGCAATATGGGGTTTGTATAGTTAATCAGTTTATAAACTTATTTTTTGTTTATGCGAAACCCGATATGTCCTGTCCAATATGTTTCTGTAAAGAATCTGTTTTACAAAATTATAAAACCGTATTATATAAAATCAAAAAGTTATAAGCTTGTATATTACCTGTTTGTCCGTTCAAAAACATGCTCATTTCGCGGTACGGTAGTTAGTAGTCGCTGAGAATTTCACTTGCCTGGCAATTTGTACACTAAAATATTTATTTAATAGATCAATTTGATCATACCGACACGGTAATAATATCTACAGTATTTGATCTTCATACAAACGGACGAAACGCGAGTTATACCACGTGACTCGATCTCGGGGCGCGCTTGAGGCGCAGACAGTCACGGCCGTACCGTAGTGATGAACGGACGGTGCGTTGTTTTTTTAGCAAAACCAGTTAAAGTACCTATTTTAATATGACGAGTAGAAAATATTGTGCTGTTTTTGGGTGTATGAATTCAACAATAACGCATCCAGGCATATGTTTTTTTTAAATTACCTGCAACCTCTGATAAGTAAGTACTGACTATAAAAAAATATTACTTATTAGTAACTAGTAGGTAGGAACATAATGTGTGACTTTTTAATGGTTATGTATTTTCCTTTATCTCATGAAAAAAAGGGTATTTGGATTAATAAATACAGTAAATTATATGAATAAAGTTACTGAGACAAGTGAAATAGGTAAGTTATAGGCGGTTCTGAATGAATCATGATACGGTAGGTACTTACTCTTGTGTTAAAACTCCAGTGCATGTGTGTTTTGTTAGTTTGTGTAATTCAAAGTAAAGACATGGTGTAACTTCGCGGTGGGATTGTCGGTGGACACGGAAATGAAGCAGTGAGCTTCATTTACCTACGGTACGGTGTACAATCAACGTATATTCAGTGTACTACATAAATTATATCACAGTCATAAATATTATTCTAGGAACATAGATTACCGTATATCTAGGGCTCACGCGTACATAGTTCGCTCCGTGTTTGAGTGTGCGCACTCGGTTGCATTAGGCCGACTGCCTGCGCGAGCGATGCGCCGCACAGTGGTCGGACAGCCCTAACGCATGTTTACGTACCGCGCGGCTGTAGGTATTTATTTCTATCATGCGGCCGAGATCAACTACTGTAGATATTTATACTGTGATACCGACAACTAAACAAAATCTCAACAGCAACCCGAATAGCAAAATTTTCCAATAAAATAAATTTTAACAGGAACAGATAACAATTAACGCACAGATAATATATTCCAATGTTGCCATGAAAATAAATTCAAAGTGCGGGGGTTGCCGGGCACGCCGCAATTGCGGCGGTAAGACCCCTCTTTGAGGAGTGGCTGGAGAGAAGTCATGGCGTCCTGACCTACCGCTTGACGCAGGTCCTCACCGGACACGGAAGTTTCGGGAGGTACCTGTGTCTGATGCGAAAGGAGGAGACGCCTGGGTGTCACCACTGTGAAGATCGCCCGGAGGACACGGTGGAGCATACGGTGCAAGACTGCCCGGCTTGGGCGGAGCACCGACGTGTCCTCACGGCTGCGATAGGCGGAGACCTCTCGCGCCCGGCATTGGTTGCGGCCATGCTGCGGGGCGAGACGGAGTGGGAAGCGGTCAGCTCCTTCTGCGAGGCAGTAATGCTCGTAAAGGAGGAGGCAGGCCGCGAGCGAGAGAGGACAGCGTCCTCCCTCCGCCCCAGCCGCAGTGGTAGGCGCCCACGGCGACGGACGTCGCTAGATGATCTCCGGCCACCGTAGGCGCGGGCATGCGGGCAGCGAGTAAAGGGCAACTCGCTGCCCGACCAAGGACCATGCCCGGGTCGACGGCGCGTTGTGTCCCACGCGCGCCTCAAAGAGCGTCAGCATAATGACGGGGCCCCCCTCTCAGAGGGCCAAAGCCTGCCGGGGTCGCGGGATTATTCCCTTACCGTAACCCCGGAACTTAACAGGCTATGAAGGACACCGTGGATTTTAGTCAGTAGAAGTCTGACAGTCCCTCCCGCCCTGCCCGGGGTTGGAGGACTCATTTGATGATTTTACCACGCTAAAAAAAAAAAAAAAAAAGTGCGGGGGTTGCCAGTTAAAATGTTCTCATTAATTCTACTGGCGATGTTGGGTGATGTTAAAAATTAACGTGTTATAGAATAAATTATAAGTCCTTCGTTTAGTCCACTCTCGACCCCTCGACCCCTAAAAAAAGATTTGCTCATTGGTTTCCTCTCAACCCCTAAACATAGTTCACTCTCGACCCCTAGGGGGTGAGAATGAATTTTCATACAAAGGACCCGCACTTTGAGTCCACTCTCGTCCCCTAGTATGATAATTAATATTTTGGTACAGTGACGTACTAAAGGCGAAATTCAGGAATTGGTATTTAAAAAGACTGCCTCGTCGGTCTAGTGATCGCAAACGCAACTGCTGAAGCACTGATTCCTGAGTCAGGCAGTGTTTCTAGGTTTTGTTTTTGGAATTTCTCACCAACTACGGAGTCTGGATTTATTATTTTATTATTATTCTTGGCTGATGGCAATATTGGGCAGGTTTACGTTAGATTTTGGGTCTAATTATAAGGTACAGCTTTGTTGGAGTACTTGTGCACGCACCGATCACTTGGTTTCTACACAAATGTCAATGCGTAGATGTTAATGGCTCGAAATCTTCTGGTCAACCTGTTCAGCTAGGTGTGCCTCAAGGATCAATTTTGGGTCCTTTTTTATTTTTGGTGTATATCAATGATTTGCCATATCTTTTAAAGGGCATTTGTGACATTGTACTGTTTGCGGATGATACCTCTCTTATATTTAAAGTTGATAGAAACAGACAAGAATGTGACGAAGTTAACACCGCATTATCATTGTAAACTTAGTCCTAAATGCCAAAAAAACGAAATGTATAAAGTTCGCCTTGCCAAATGTTACAAATCTGGGTCCTAACATTGTTCTAAATAATGAAGAACCTGAAACTGTTGACTCAGCCGTGTTTCCGGGTATTAAAGTAGATTCTAGAATTCAATGGGGCCCGCATATAACAAGTTTATCGGGAAGATTAAGCTCGGCTGCCTACGCTGTCAGAAAAGTAAGACATTACACAGACGTTGATACCGCTCGACTAGTTTATTTTAGTTATTTTCACAGCGTTATGTCCTACGGCATTTTATTGTGGGGCAAAGCGGCTGATATTCAAAATATATTTGTCTTACAAAAACGAGCTGTTCGGGCAATTTACCAGCTGGGTACTGAGTTTCTTTGAGGGATTTGTTTAAGGAGATCGGCATTCTGACGAGATGCCACATCTCAATTCATCTTTGCCAACATTATATATATTAGGCAGAATTTACACCTTCATACCAAAAACAGTGATTTTCACACTAATAACACGAGAAATAAGCACCACCTACGTGTTCCTTTTTACCGACTTCATAAGGTTCATAACTCATTTGTAGGCCTTGGTATAAAATTCTACAATAAATTGCCTTCGTCATTGCTAGAGTTGCCGTTTAATGAGTTTAAATCAAAGATTAAATCCATCCTTTGTTCTAAGGCATATTATTCCATAAACGATTACTTAGTGGATAATAACAGCTGGTCCACTCTGTTGAAGTTAAGACGGCTTTCATGCTCTTACCCAGATGTTTTTAGTTCTTTTTTTCTTTTCTTTTCTATTCTTTCTTCCGGACTAGTTAGATGTGTTCATACAATTGTTTATATTTTTTTTATGACTTAGTTAAGTCATCTGGTTTTGTCCAACTTTACATTTTATTGCTTGTCTCTTTGTGTGTATTTTTAAGTACGACAGTCGTAGGTTTTCTTGATTTTTAATAAAATTGTCGGAGCGGATGAAGATTGTAAAATTATCTTTTGCATTGTATAGAGTGTATTTATCTAGTATTATATAGCGTCATAGCCAGCATTGTGAGAGTACCATGTGCTTCAGATCTATTATTGACTAGAAATCTACGTCTTTCATTGACTTGAATGACTCTGGCAGTTGAGAGTATGTCATGCTCACTCAAAGGTCTCGCTGATGGTGGCGTGTATGTCGGATCATTTAGTTCCCTTCAAAATGGTTGAGCTGAATGGTGCTGATATATGTGTCATGTTCGTGAATGGGCGCTGTCTGTTGGGACTGGTCATCTCTTAGCTGCCACGGTCTATTTTAATTATTAGTAACTTTATTTTGAATTGTCTTTTCATTTTACTATGGACACTATTAACTTGCCACATCGTTCTCACGTAATGTACCATCTGATGATGAATGATGTAACAAAAGTTTTGTAATAATTTTGGCGATTGAAAAAGAGTGTCCATGGAGTTTTTTGCTCATTCTTCTCCATAGAGATCTACGCTTTGGAATGAGCACCTATGGTACTTTCACAGTTTTTATGTCTTGTGACTGTAGCACCATAACTATTTTTGTAATTGTTTTATTTTATGTCTTTTGACAATTCATAAGTGCCTGTAATTGACTGGGAGCGTGGCGTCTCCTGTAATCCGGCTTCTCGGAGGTCGGAAGCGGAGGATGGTTTGAGGTCGGGGGTCCTGGTGCTGAGTGGCCCATGTTGACTGGACGTCCACACTAAGCCCGGTATTGATATGGATCCCCCGGAGGAGTCTGGGGGATGCAGGTCATCTAAGGAGGGGCGAACCGGGCCAGGGGGGAAACCTAGCAGCCAAAAGTCCCCGTATCGGGCAGTAGTGGGATAGCGGCCGGGAGTGGGCGCTTAGTATCAGCCTGACCAATATAATCAGACCCGTTTCTTTCCGCGGGCATGCGGGCGGCGAGTAAAGGGCAACTCGCTGCCCGACCAAGGACCATGCCCGGGTCGACGGCGCGTTGTGTCCCACGCGCGCCTCAAGGAGCGTCAGCATAGTGATGGGGCCCCCCTATAGAGGGCCACAGTCCTGCCGGGGTTGCGGGACTTACGTATACCGCGACTCCGGCACACAAAGGACTACCGAAGGACACCGTGGATTTTAGCCAGTACAAGTCTGACAGTCCCTCCCGCCCTGCCCGGGGTTGGAGGACTCATTTGATGATTTTGCCACGTAAAAAAAAAAAAAAAAAAAGTGCCTGTAATTGGCCTAGTTGAAATAAACGTTTTGATTTGATTTGTCGATTCTTACGAATAAGGACAAAATATGACGGTATTTTAGTTAAATAATTTATGCAACTATAGGGTAGACTGATGATTTTTCATCGTAACTGTACTTGGGGGTCGAGTGGAAACCAAAAGTTGGCTTCAAAATGAATTCCACTTTCGACCGCCAGGGGTCGAGAAAAAACTGTAGTTAGGGGTCGAGTGGACACTTTAATTCTTGGGGGTCGAGGGGACGAGAGTGGACTAAACGGTTTTGTTTTGGTGTGTGTTCATTCAAAGATTGATATTCATATTTCTCTTTATTATGGGGTGATTGGTATTCCATGAGAATGTTTTTTTTTGGCTTTTTCTCTGTTTTAAAATAATATTATTGTGATAAAGTTAATGGGAAATATATTATGGGCATAGCTGCTGTCTGTTACAGATTTAAAAGATGTTATAATTTCGCTTTATATTCCACTACCTTTTGCCAACTGGTGAAAGAATTTTTAAAATCAATCGAGTAGTTTTTAAGTTTTTTCATTACTAGCTTTTCCCAGCGGCTTCGCCCTCCCCCCCCTTAACGCCTATGTGACTCAAGACTAAAGCAGCTTTACAAGACAAGACAAGACAAGACAAGACAAGACAAGACATTTATTTGTAGAAACATGAGTATACATACAAGGCATGCAAGTTGTTCATAAAAATATAAAAGAGTTCTGTCATGTTCGGCCTATAAGGCATACAAAAATTAACGTTAAAAAAGATAAAGACATTTAAATTAAATTATGACATTATCATAATAAATTAAATAACAAACATCATAATCTTTTTCATACAATCGTAAAATTTAGTAGGCAAATAATAATAATAAATGAAAAAATAAAAATTATAAAAATAACTTGTTAAACAATTTGCAATGTCACTCTCTGTCATTTAAAAATTCTAAAATACTGTAGTATGCTTTCTTAATTAAAAATAATTTTAGCCGCTTTTTTAATAGATGTGCGCTTAGTTCCCTCCATCCCTTTGGAAGCTTATTAAATATTATAGGCGCCATGCAAAATACACTTTTCCTCATTAAAGTTGTTTTGGAAGCATGTAAGCAGAGGAGAGTGTTGTCGCGTCTAACACGATTGACTTTGTCTGCCATACGTGGAAATAGTTGCCGATTACATTTTACAAACATGACAACTTCAAAAATGTATAGCGATGGTAACGTCAGTATGTTATATTTAATGAAATACGGCTTACAGCTGTCAGTTGATTCTAATTTAAACATTACCCTTAAACAACGTTTTTGGGCTTTGAAAGGTATATCCTTGTCAGTCGAATTACCCCAAAAGATAATTCCATACCTTAAATGTGAAGAAACCAAGCCGTGATAAGCTGTTAGCAACGCATCAGTGTTAAGTACTGGAACTAATTTATGTAAGGCATAAGAAGAGTTACTAATTTTTTTGGTTAAAATTTCAATGTGAGCTTTCCAATTTAACTTTTTGTCTATAGTTACACCGAGGAATTTAGCAGTACTGACTTCTTCAATTATTTTGTCATTATATTGGACTTTAACATCAGATGAAGTTGGTAAGCGTTGGCTGAAATGCATAATGTTAGTTTTATTGAGATTTATTTTTAAATTGTTGTTATCCAAATATTGTACTATCGATTTAAGAGAACTATTAATGTCACTATTATACTTCTCTTTGATATCACATTGAATCGTTATGGTACTATCATCGGCAAAGAGGGTCACAGGTTGATCAACTGATTTAGGTAGGTCATTTATATACAGTATGAATAGTGGAGGGCCTAGTACGGTGCCCTGAGGAACTCCATATTTAATTATAAGTTCACCTGATTGAAATATGTTTTCATGTTTAGTTTTTGTATTTATTAAGGATATTTCCGTGAGCTGTTTTCTATTTTCTAAATAAGATTTAAATAGTTTTAAAATACTACCTCTGATACCGTATGCTTCCATTTTATTTAAGAGAATATCATGCCTAACGTAATCGAAAGCTTGTGTCAAATCGCAGAATAGTGTACAAACAGGGTTGGTTTTATCAACATTTAGCATAACTCTGAACAAAAAATCGTACAATGCCATATTAATAGTTTGATTTTTTCTAAATCCTTTTTGTTCGTTTACTAATAAATTATTCTTTTCCAAATACTTGCTCAATTCTTTATGTATAAATTTTTCATAAATTTTAGAGATAACACTAATAATCGAGATTGGTCTATAATTTTCTATTTCTTCTCTATTTCCCTTTTTAAACAATGGTTTGACGATTGATTTTTTTAAAGCATCAGGGAAGATACCTGTGCTTATGGTCAAATTAATGAGATGGCTTAGATGCCTGCATATTTCTCCAGAAACCGATTTTAAAATTTTTGTAGATATTCCGTCATGACCAACGCTATTCGTGTTTTTCAGAGAATTGATTATTTTAAATACGTCCTGTGGTAGACAGGGAGGCATGAAAAACGAATTTTCACTATTAAGGATTTGCGACGTAACGTTATGTCCCGATTCTGGTATTTGGATAACCTTGTTAATAAAATAACCATTAAAAACACCCACAATTTTTTGGGGGTTTGTTATAACGTTATTTTCATGTTTTATTTTTGTTATAGGATTTTTAGGGATGTTTTGTTTTGAATCATTAATTATTTTCCAACTAGTCTTGGATTTGTTGTCTGATGTTTTTATCTTGTAACTGTTTTGAGCAAATTGTGTCAGCTTTGTAATTTTCTTTAGTAGTTTAGAGTACTTGGTCAACTTTATTTTATTTGTTTCGTTAGGGATTCGCCTATATGTCCACAAAAGTTGTCGTTTCTTTTTGCTGCAAGCTTTGATCCCACGCGATATCCACGGTGGCTTTTTTGTTGTGCGTATAGTTACAGTTTCATTAGGAAAGCATAAACAGTAGAACAGTGAAAGTATTTCTATGAAGGCATTATAGGATAGGTTAGGGTCATCCGTTTCATAAATTTCGGAGAATGATAAACTACGTAAACAATCTTTAAATTTTATAGTATTTTCTTCACAATAATTACGTTTTTTTATACGCCAATATGTAATGGGTAAGCAATTTTGTACAGGTAGCTTTATCAATTGTGCTGTGTGATCTGACAATGCGAATTCTAGTATTTGTATTTTACAGGATTTATTAAAGTTATGTGCAATGTTATCTATACATGTATTACTTTTAAGTCTAGTGGGTTCATTTACGGATAATTTCAAATTATAATTTAAAAACAAACATTCAAAATCTAATGCTTGATAAGATCTTTTTAAGATATCTATGTTAAAATCTCCTGCGACGACAATATTTTTAAAAGACTTTTTAGTTAGTTCTTGTAAAATCAAATGTAATTTGTCCATGCACATATTAATATTATTAACTTTTGGTACTCTATATACACAAACAATAGCTATCTTATAATTAGTTAACTCTATGGCGCAACACTCAAAAACACCTGTTTCTGATATTCTAGCAATTTGTTCTAATTCCTTATATTGGTGTCCACTTCTTGTTAGTATGCATGCTCCACCCCTTTTACTTTCTTTGCGGCTGTAACATGCTGCAAGTTGATAGTTAGGTATGGTCAAATACTTTTCGAAGCTCTCCATAATAAAATGTTCTGTAATGCATAGAATGTCCACAGGGCTTCCTTTTTCAGCCAACTCTTCTAAACATACTGCCATTGCATCAGATTTTGTAAATAATCCCGCAATGTTTTGATGCATTAGGTGTAAGTATTTAGTTACGAAAAAAACCTGTCATATTTTCATTACAGCTATTGTTTTCATTTTCATCTGTTGCATCTTCTATATCTATATTTTCTCTGAGTTTATTCAAGCATTTTATGTTTGTGTATTCTATATCATCAATTAAAGCTTTGAGATCTTTAAAGATTGTCATTAATGCTTTATCATTTATTAATCCTGTTTTTTTGTTAAACATACTAAAATCTGCCTTTAGGTTCTTATTGGAGTCTAGATAGTATGCGTATTCGTGAACTAATAAATCTGAGTAGAGTAAATTGTTGAATGTTTCTATCCTCGCGTTGTAAAGGCTGTTATGACTCCGTAATATGTATGTAGGAAAGCACAATATTATGTTAGTGTGCTTAATTGTTTTTAGAACATCTCGAATGCAAATGATCATCTTGAGATATTCTTTCGTTATTTTAAAGTCTTCTTGTCCTATAAGTACTATGCAATAGTCTTCTATTGTAAAATCTGCCAGCTTCGATTCAATTTCTCTCAAAAGATGTTTTATTCCTACCTTGGGTGTTAGATAATGACATATTTCATCTTTATCTTTTATTAATATTCTTTGTGCAGTGGTTAAGACATGATGATTCGGATCTGTGCTAAGAACACAAAACTTCTTTTTAGGAGGTTGTTCGGGTTTACTTAGATCAGATAAAGTATTTATTTCTTGCGACTTGTTTTTTTGGTCCGTTACATCGGCAGTATTAGTACTTGTTGCCATTGTTTTTCTGGCAGCCGATTTTTCATTCTTGGGCGTACTCTGATTTCTTGGATTCACTGTTGTCTTTTTATTGTGAGCCTGATTTGTCTTATTCACATTATTATTTGTTAATTTTAGTTGACTGTTTTCCTGGTTTAGTAATTCTATTTCTTTAAAAGCACTGTCTAATTTCGATTCGAGTATTAGTATTCTTTCTTTCAGTGTTCTTACTTGATCACAATCTTCGTCTCCTGAAATGTCTGGTAGGCTAGAAGTAGTGCCTTCCAATGTCTGTGAAATAACGTCACTTTCGTCATGAGGAGGGGTTGGATCCGAATGTGTTCGCACTCGGCTTCGGCGGAAAGTGATGTTCTCAAGAAAATTCATAATTACAATTTTAATGTTGAAGTTATTTTGTTTACAAGTTAATTTTTAACACGCCAACAGGCTAACTTGCAAAAGTTTTTAACAGTCAGTACACACTAATGCCATCTTGCGGAGAAAGGACGACATCAAAAAAATTAAAAATACCAATGTCGACAGATCGTAAGTCAATTAATAGGTTGCAAGTTCTAACATTAATTCACCAAACAAATTGTAGATGGCGCTTTTTAGTAACAAGTTATTAGTTTCGAGTTTATTCTTCTAGTTATGTAGAACTTCCACAGTAGAGTTAATGAAAAAAATGTTTCGTAAAACTAAAAGGCACACTTCACAAATTGTGTATGAAATCCATGGATAACACTCACTTACATTGTATTTAATTGGTTAATGTTTTATTGATTCATTTAGTTTTATTCACTTTTCTTCACTATTATTATTTTAAATCAAATTCTGCTTTTTATTTTCTTTGTACTTTAGACTAGTGTCATGCAGAAAAAAGAAATAAGAAAAGTTTAAAATCCAAAAAGAGACTTTTTTTTCCAGTGAAATTCGAACTCGAGTTCCTTGCGAT
This sequence comes from Agrotis segetum, assembly GCA_036375495.1. Lineage (NCBI taxonomy): Eukaryota > Metazoa > Arthropoda > Insecta > Lepidoptera > Noctuidae > Agrotis > Agrotis segetum. The sequence continues at coordinate 627,710 of JAQSVV010000222.1, read as the reverse complement.
TCCAGGTAGTATGAGTACCAAGTGCGCTATTCGTGCACAACAATATTTCGCGAAATAACCGTTGAAGTACAGGTAAAATAAATCGTTATAAAAGACGCGATGAGTAGCGCGTCGTTTAAATTTGAATTTCTTGAGAAATGGTTAGATATAGTAGTTTTTACTTATTATATGGTTTATCACGCATAGTTCACTATGTTTTGATTATTCAAAAAAGGTTTTTATGTTTTTGGGCGTATTTGATATAATGTTTATATTGATTGTCACTAAATTCACTTGTTTACTAACAAACTTCTTAGCAAATTGTTTTTTGAGTTTATAATACACTAATCATTCACATACGTTGTTGCAAACGTTTACTAGCAACTATTGTTCGTTTACGCACAAGTTAAATAACATTTTATACACTTTTACACTGTTAGACTATTTTTTAATAATTTTAAATACGGAGCAAATTGTTTACTGTAGCAGTGGCGCCACCCGCAAGTGACACTCAACTGGTGAAACAATTTTTGTACCACTAGTTTTTAATTTTTGACCAGTAGTTTTTGAGCCTATTCATTAAAAACAAACAAAGTTTTCCTCTTTATAACTCGTATTAGCGTAGAAGTTCCATGTTAGAGAAGACTTTGAATTTCAGGATGCTTAGGGTCTTTTATTATTACTATAAGGGTCTTTTATTATTTACTGAATATCAAACCAAATTCAACCCTAGCAATAAACCTGGCGATTACTAAACCAAGAAATCATAATCTTAAACCAAAAAAATCTTAAATGTAATTTCCATAACCTATTCATTAACCAATCAAAACAAAAGACTCTATTATTATTATAACAGTCACTCCTGAAATCCCACCCAACTCCCGACTTCCGCTAAACTAACTTATTCATGAACTCAATATGCGCTGAAATCGTGAAAATTTTTCACTTCCGTTAGAGAATTCCGAGTGGCTACCGATTCATTGTCAACACATTCAAATCTAGTTACGATTCACAATAGGAGCCGATGAAAAAATTCCTGTCAAGCGAAAAGGTTTTTAAAAGTTCCGGCGGTTCCGTATGAATTTTTAGATTTAATTTAGTTGGGGCGAGGTATTTGACAGTATCAATATTGGATTTATTTTTATACTATTTGTTTGGAGTTGGTTAGGTGTATGAAAAAAAAATTTGAAATATTCAATAGGAAATGAAAACAAATAAAAACTTTTTATTTGTGAATTGACAACGCGCATCGGCCGGGAAAATTCGTAGTATTGGATTGTTTATTTTTTTTATGTAAAAGGACAGTTCCAACCAATATTTATTATAAAACTTACTTTTATGTGGGGATTTATAAATTACCTCTTATAAACGCAGACACAGATAACAGATTGAGATAATACATAGAATGGAGTTAGCATTAAATATTGAGTTACACAACATCAAGAAAACAAACAATGCCTTGTTTCGCGCAAGCCACGACGAGTAATGGGTGACTTGGCGTCTGTTCATGGACCATGCCTGCACCTCTAAAAGTCTGACAGGACCCGCTGGTTTAAGCGCCATAGCATGCCGGGGTCGCAGGACTGTCTTATCGGTAACCGTAACCGTGGCTATTGAAGAACACCGTGGATTTTAGTCTGTGCGAGTCTAACAGTCCGTCTCCTAAATGGGACGATCCTAAAAAGTCTGGCGACCAGTCTTACCATGGGGTATCGTATTTTACTGAGATAAGGAGGTCCGATAGGCAGTCAATAAATGTACAATACTGATATTTAGTTCCATCTGGTTCGACTGGAAGCCGACCCCAATATAGTTGGGAAAGGGCTAGGCAGATGATGACACAGATAAAAAAAAACTAAAATACCTTCAGAACCATAAGAAGAAGGGTTTTGTAGATTACAGAACCCTATTACTTCAACAGAAATTACAAATTCCCAGCACGATCGACAACAATGAATGGCGTCCGGCAGTTCTTCGGAATCAATATATTGTTTTTGCGTTATGCCTCGGATCAACGTTTGTTTGAGCACAGGGATGAATACTTGATGCGACAGCTGCGCGCCTGATGGGGAAGTCTTTTTGGTCTTTTGTTTTTCAGGATTAATAGGGGAGTTACACAGTTATTAAAGTCGTTTAGACACCAGTCAACGATGGTTTATGAATTTTGAAGAGATGGGTTTTCTGTACAGACTTTTTTTTGCGTTTTGCGGCTGCAAATTTTGTTTTTTGTTGAGTTCAAGTTGTAATTTAATGCAATAGTTATTTCCTTATGTAAGTGGAGGCAAGTAATAAGAGTTGGTATAAGAATTTCGTAATTTATCGTTGGACTTCTTCAATGGTTCAGTGGTTATAACCGATACTGCTAAAAACAAATTCCTAGATTCAATAGGATGACTGATTTTTCTAAAATCCAATGATGCAATATAGTTTTCATCAAAATCAGCCTCGAGAATCCTTCAAGATTTTTCGATATTCCTCATAGTTTCTGATATAGAATAGAATAGAAAATATTCATTTGATATAGCAATAATTAAAAAATAAAAATACAATAACAATTTTGGTGAGCATGACCACACCAAAAGGGTTACACCAACTCAGCTTTTGCTAGGCGAAAGACACCCAGCCGCGCTGGTTTTCAGTTGGCACCACGCAGTGAGACACGCATAATAGCCGTACATGTCCAAATAGAAAATTCACCTTGTGTAAAGATGTTTCAGTATATTTTCAGGTTTAGAATTGCTGCCATTTAACAGATTTTTCAGTTCTACGGTAACTTTGTTCATTATAGTTCTATTACCACTATCAAGTGTTGTATCAAAGACCACGATACTCCAATCGCGAGCTTACGAGCTTCAAGCACGGCATTACTTAGAATTACTTAACAACACTGCCTGTAAGTTGCGGTAACTTGGTAATTGTGGTGCTGCGTTTAAACATCTATTATAATGTGGCTAGGACGGAAAATGTTTTACACTTTGCTGGTTAATTAATATTATCTAGATTAGAGCAAGTAATTGAGCTTACATTATACGAAGCATTTAAATACATTACAAAACAAAGATATACTCGTACATAATATCATCCAAAAATAAAATTGATTGTGTGCGCAGTGGTTAACCGATCGACTGCTGTGCAAGGTGCCGCGGGCTCAATCCACGTACGGAACAAATATTTTTATGATCTACAAATAATTGCTTCGGGTCTGGGTGTTTGTGTATTTATTTAAGTTTACAATACACACTAGAAATTTCTTCCTGTACAGTCACGAGCAATAATATGTATATTAGAGGCCTTATCATGAGCTCTTAATGCGATCCTAATTAGGCTGTGCGAAAGAGACAGAGATATACAAGTCGTCTAGCGCGATCTCTTTTCCACAGCCTAAACTGGATTACTTATTCAATAATGAATTTTAGTAATAATTGGATTTTAAAGTTATTGATAAATTATTAACACAAATGTTTGCATGTCACATAATTATGACTAAGTGTTATGGATCTGTATTATAGTTAAGATCTAAATTGTACCAACACTTATGGCAAATAAATTGAATTGAATTTAATTATTACACTTAGCAGAATACAAAAGCGATTTTCTCCTACCAATAATTTAACTTTTGCGTCCATGCTGATACGAAATAGATCTGTTATTAAAGTAGAAACCATCAGTATTTACGAGAAAATCGTGTTTGAATTTTGTTAACATTTTATTGCTCGTGACTGTACAGGAAGAAATTTCTAGTGTAGGGCAACGTGTTGTTAAAAAAAGAATCAAAGATGATAGATAACTACTATTTAAGTAGCATATTAATCCATACCTTCTCCACAAAACCTGCCTAATAGCACAATTTCTTAAACATTACATTGTAACCAATCGTTTAACAAAAGTAAGTTCACAAGTTTTACCACTCCTCTCTTAATATACTCGTACTTACACAAACGAACCCAATTCTTTTCTTCGAAATCAGCGAAAAACGGGGTTATGGGACATCTCGCCCACAAAAAAACTGGCCCACAGGCCAGATGTTCCCTTTTTAAAATGTGTATGGGTATATTCGCCCGGACCAATTTAGTAGAACAAGCCAGATGTCTTCTTTTAGGGATATTTCGGCAAAATCGTACATTTTTACTTAAATATCTGTTCAATAATAACATAATCAGCAAAAGTACTAGGCAAGCATATGTTCAAAGTGGTATATACTTAAATAATCCTCCTGCCTAGAATTATTATGAACAGATATTTAATTAAAAATATACGGTTTTGCCGAAATATCCATTTACTATTTAAAAGAAGACATCTGGCTTCTTCTACTAAATTGGTCCGGGCGAATATACCCATGCACATTTTAAAAAGGGAACATCTGGCCTGTGGGCCAGTTTTTTTGTGGGCGAGATGTCCCATAACCCGAAAAACGTACCTGAAAAAGAAATAATACTTTAGTTCAGAACATAAGTCAATGACCCTAAATAAATAAAATAAGCAAGCGGGAATTCTTAGAAAATATATTCTTAAGTTCGATAATGTTTTTATTTTGGCAAGAACTAGCGACTGATTTTCGTAAAAAATTTGGCCTGACTACTCTGAGAAGAAAAGAGTCGAAGAAAACTCATAAGTTATTTCTCTTTTCAGGTAGAATTTACCAAGGCAACGAATTACCGTGACCCCAGAACGTAAAGGGCTATTGAAGGACACCGTGGATTTTAGTTAGTACGAGTCTGACAGTCCCTCCCGCTCTGCCCTGGGTGGGAGGACTCGTTTGATGATTTTACCACGTTAATAATAAATAAATAATAAAAAATTAAGACTGGATACCAGCCTTGAAGGTATATGATAACAGCATCCTTTTATTGCCTATCCCCTAAAATAGTAATGGTGTGATATTAATAATTATTTTATTAATAGTCAGGCTGTGCGTTGACAGTAATAATTCCAGAAAGGTTCATTTGAATGTAAATGTTCGCATTTACATTTGAATGGAAGAGCGGACGATGTTTTTCATTCATATCGTTCATTCATTCACTCGCTAATTTTGAAGCAAAAATTAGGGGTCCTACATTTTTACTGTACTTTTCAATGCTTGTCTTTCTGAATTTAATTACAAAGACTCTTCTTGATGTTGTCACAAAAGCCATGTTTTATACTTTTTCCATTTCCATTTTTTTTATCCTATTTCTTTCACGGATAAATATACTGACTTGTTTTATGAAAGCAATGGTGGCTCAGTAGTAACGGTGTATCATACAAAAATTAATTTCATGCGGGTATCGAACCCGCGACGTCGATTCCTCAGTGACGGTTGATTTATACCTAAGTAACTTAATTCTAAAAGACAATATTTCAACCTTCAAATAGCATTATTGGTTAACGGTAGAAAACAACAATAATATCTTTCATTTATTTTGTAACAAAAAGTCAAGATCAATTTATAATACCCGCTTTATAGAATAGGGTAGTTTCCAGGATCAAAATATAATTATTATAATACATTCTATTTAGTCCGTATTTTAGATAAAAAAAAATTATACACGTAATTTTTCTTTTTTCTCTTAAAAAAAAAATAACAAAGATAATAGCCTATTTAAGTTACCTGTGACGTCACCCTGTGCGAAAAATGCCACGCATCGTGACGTCACACGTAACTTTAATAGGCTATATCTTTGTAATTTTTTGTCTAATTTACAAATAAAAAAATACGTGTCCCTTATTTTTGAATAATCTAAAAGACGGACGAATTACATTTTTTTGGGCAACTAGCCTATTCTCTGATCCAAAGTAAAATTACCAATAAATATTTCATATTACATTATTATAATGTTTCATGAAAATTTTTTTTTCAAACAATAGCGTCAAGGTACAAAAATGATTAGATTACAGTAAGTCAATCAATCTTGTATTATAAATGCTGAACAATTGTGTTTCAGCGTTTTTGTATCCGCTTTCAAGGGTAATGATTGATCTTTTCTGAAGAAAAAATATTTCAGAAGTATCTACATTATCATCACGCCAATATTCCTTCAAAAAGTAAGCAAAGTTTGTTTGGAGAAAGGCATAGTAACCATTTTTCTTGTTTTGATGTCGACAAATTCTTAAACGACTATTCTTTGGGTTTAAGACTGTGGAATTTACAATTTTTATAAAATACCTAATTTATAAAATTACTTTCCCTATTATCGGAACTTTCCACATTAGAGCATATGCACACCACGTTTTTTAAACGCGCCGTTGACGCGCGGTACAGACGCGATACGCAAGCAAGTCAGACGCAGCCTGCACACCTGTATATATTACAAACGCGCTGTCGTCGGTCGACGCGCGTTTGACGCGATACATACGACAACAAACAGCTCCGTTTGATAAAAACACGCGTTTCAGAAACGCGTGTCGACGGCACGTTTAAAAAACCTGGTGTGTATAGGCCCTTAATGGGACTATTCCTAAAAGTGAAACTAAATACAATAATGTTAAAGTGTGGATGTATGGATGGATGGTTGTTACTTTATAACGTTAGAACGGCTGAAGAAATCTGAATGTTTGCCTCAAACTTATACTATTATAGTCTGGAATGACACATAGGATACTATGTGTATCAGTATTACGCCCCCGTCGTATATTTGACATAAACGTGGGCAAAGCAGCTATTAAGAGCTAGTGTTATTTAAATATCTTTTCACAAAAGAAAACGAGTTTTCGTTACGATACTGAAAGTTCAAATAGTTAAAGAATTATAATAAATATTCTATTAACAAAGAAAGATTTCTGAAAGATTTGTTCAGTGCTGCCTATTATACCGCCCACACACTGAAAACTTTTAGCTTTTGTGGATAATAAAACTTAATCTGGAAGAGATATTTAAATATTTATAATTTACTAGTTGTTGCGAGCACAACTCGAAATTTTTTTCACATGAACATGGCATAGGGATAAAATCTATCCTTAGTGTTAATCCAGGTTATAAACTATCTGTGATCCAAATTTCATCCAAATCCGTTCAGTAATTTTTGCGTAAAAGAGCAACAAATATACATGCCTTCATTGTCAAAAACTTTTACATTTGTAATATTTGAAAGAAGTTAGGTTAAGCATTCATAAGAAAAATCTGTGTTAAATTTTTATTAATTGATAATTTCTTAAGTTTCATTAAAATTCGCCCGCTCATTCGCCTATTACTCAGGATCAATGCAGCTCTCCACTGGTGAAAGAATTTGCGAATTCGGTTTGGTAGTTTTTGAGTTGACTCATTACAAATATTAAAATACTCGTATAAAAAAGTAGACTGAATTGTTTCCCCTTTTATTAGTAAAGATTATATACCTTATTTTTGTCGGCACTATGTAGTTAGAACCAATTCAAAAACGTATATTTTCATAGACAAACTTATGCAAGTCTTTTTCTACAATCTCTATAAGTACTTTTTTTCATCCACATTCATACATGTGATCATACAAGTGTCTTTGGCAACCATATTAAATATTATTTAAGTTCAAAACAAACATTAACTTCTCCACTCTACCAAAGTTTTTTGCATTTCAGGAACAAACTGCAACTCTTGTAATTTGAACCTTATGCGAATGACATAAGATTCAAAATGCATGGTAACGCATATTATGATAGAGCCACTTGATAAAATTGTACGCTCTATGCTCTATATAGAGCCCTACACACGAGTGATGACATAAAGATGTCTCTACATGGCTCTACGAGTTGGAAATAAATGTTTTTTTTTTTTAAACTGACTTTTTTAAGAAGATTAAGAAGCGTGAAAGTGTAAGAGTCATTACAGGTAACCAAGTAGTTTTTGTATAAGATAAGGACATAGTCAAACCAGAACGAAATAAAATGGAATAAAGATATGTTTACATTTTTACTTTGAAGGATATTTCAATAAACACAAATAGGTGTGCTTTATGATTATAAAATAAATCGAGACAGAAACGGCACTTCTTCCTTTCCACAGATGTATTTTTCTTTGTGTAATTTAACGTATTAATTTAAATAAAAGTACCAAAAACAAAACAATACAACCCATCTCAACTTCACTCCCAAACACAACTATATTTCACCCCCTACAACACACAAACACAATCTCACATAATAGGACTCATTAACCCTCTTTCAATACGTTTAAAAAAATAAAAACAAAAAACCCGTCGGACGTCCGAACGACCCGTTCAATGGTGGCCATAGGACAACCCTGCCCCATGCGTTGTGCTACAAGATTCATGGGTTTAATTGAAAATTCTATGGGGACTGGAATGAATGGCATTTTTTTGCGACTTTCCTATATGTATTTTTTGAGAACAATAGGATTCATCCCGTTGTGTTTTATAGTCGTTAAGAAGCTTTGTTTGGATTTTAATAAATATGTATTTACAGTTTTCATGACACGTATGAAAGAGAGGGTGTGACGTTACTGAAAGATGTGACAATACTCGTGAAATTGCGAAGACCGTACTTATTCGTAACGACGAAAGCATCAAAATGTTTTGTGCTAGGAATAAATATCTCTTAATTTAATCGCAGCCACGTGCCATTCATTAGTATATAACCGATTAATAAACTGAAAAAAAAAATAAGAAAAAACACGGTGCACACTTAAAAACGATCACAAAAATAGCCTCGTCAGAGACAAATACAAAATCGAATCACAAAAATACCTATACAGCGAAGTTTGAAACTAATTCAAGTACACCCGTAAACAATACAGGAAAAACAAAACAAAAAAATCAATGGAAAATCGGAGCATTGTCGAGAATCCAATGAATGCTAACTACCCTTTTCCCAAGGGGGTGAAGTGGAGCACAACCTGAATGCCTCAGTTTTAGGTTCACCCCCTAGGGGGTGAAATGAGCTCATTTTTTAAATCACCCACTCAAAACGATGGCTTTTGTGGGATAATATTTTAATTATCGTATTTTACAGTTTGAGGGTTGTCGGTTTTACGAGAATGTTACTTTTTAATTTATGAGGGATGTGTCAGATTATTCTGTCATGAGATTCTGTGGTTGGTAAAATTGGTCATTATTTTTGAGGGATTATGGCTTAACATCATTATGAAAGTTGGTTCGTGTGCTTGTTACCATATTCGTGGAATCTTTTCATGGTGTAATTGCAAGGTTTTCAGGAAAGAAACAAAGGGAATGTAAAATTGCGTCGAACAAGTCTTAAAACCCCAACCCCCTTTTTAATAAACGTGGACTAAAGTTACGCCATGATTAATCCTTAAAAAAAATATGGTTAATGCGAGTATTATCCTGGTTGTAACTTTAGTCCACATTTATTAATAAGGGGGTTCATGTAAAACTGTGTGCTTTGTTTAAATATTAGAAACTTGTGAGTTATAAAATTATGAATGGGTAAAATCAATGCAGTCATATCTTAGTGGATTTTATTTAAAATACAGTGCTGGGAATAGTATTTTTTATTAATCAAATAATCTTTCTACAGTGAGAATTGAAATGTCTAAAATAAAAAAAAGGTGTAAAATTATTACATTAACATCAATCAACAACAAATCCAATAAAAATAACAATTCAAGTCTCATGTATTCGTAATACATAGTTTTACAAACACAAAAGGTAGTGATAGATAGCGATCCAATAGCCCATACCTACATACATTTATACATACAAACACAAAGGTACATAAAAGCCATTTTTCCTGAATCTCGGTCTAGAATGAAAACCGTATATTTTATTGTCAAAGTTTATTGCCTAGGCTATCGATTTGAGAGGGTAAGCAGAGCTAGTTGTCGGGTGAATAACCTGAATTCAAATACTAGCAGAACTTTAAAGTTTTACTTTGTATAAATTATTTGCAAGAGGTATTTTTGCCCTAGCATTGTGTGCCTAAGAGGTCTATTTGCCCGTATGCGAATAGCCTGTCGTGTGGACGCTCCAACGAGTGTCCCGCTGATTAGCAGAGGGCCAGCGGCGGAGCGGGCTTGCGGACGGTGAGTGATGGGTAGCTCGCCGTCCGACCAAGGACCAAGCCCGGGTCGGTGGCGAGTCGTGTTTCGCGCCAAATGCCTACTGGGGTCGCGGGTTTTTTCTTAACCCAGGATACCGTGGCCCCGGAACGTAAAGGGCATAGGAAGGAGCACGGGTGGATTTTAGTCAATAAGAGTGTGACAGTTCCTTCCGCCCCACCCAGGGCGAGAGGACTCATTTGATGATTTCACCACCATATTTTTCAATTACTGAGTTATGGATTATGGAGCTCAGATTCTGATCTTGTTTAGTTATGTAAAAGATTTATTATACATAATTGTAGGGTTCTAATTTTTTTTTAGAAATCTCCAGATGCCCAGTGTTGCTGGCACGGTTAGCGCAGTGGCTGATTTTACAGCTGCGCTGCATCTCGCGGGTTCGATTCCCGAGCAAATATTTGTATGATCTACAAGTAGTTGTTTCGGGTCTGGGTGTTTGTGTATGTTACTTTATATAAGTTTGTAAACACACCTACTTTACAGGAAGAAATTCCTAGTGTCATTTTAGTTTTATTAAAACATTGCCCCAGCAATCTTTATCTTTATCTTTACATATAATAAAATCGTAGAGCTGTCATTCCCGTACATTGAATATTTTCTTCTTTTTGTATTTTTTTCGAGATAAGGGATCGATTCTGATGTCAAATCAACTTTTTTTTTTTCGAAATTTTTTATGTTTTTTTGATTTGATCTATCTCCTAAACTACTGTAAAGTTGTCGATCAAATTTTCCTCAAATATTCCTATTAATATGCTTCTGTTAATAGGCTATGTATTATTACGCTATTTTTCCTGGGAGATAAGCAATTTTGAATTTTGTTGTTTTTATGTGTTTGTTGATAGTTGGAAGCTAAACCACTGGATATTATTTAGTCAATTTTTCCTTAAATATTCCTTAAACTGTTCTTCTATTAATAGGATATGTATAATCACGCTATTCCCTTTGGGGGATAAGCAATTTTATATTATGTTGATTTTCAGTCATTGTTGACATTTGTATAAGAACCGCTATTTGAAACTCACTGTCGGCGTCCTAGCCAGTCTGATTGGTAACCCGCTTGACTTTGGTGCAAGGGGTCTCTGGATCAAATCTCGCAGTTTTTGTTTTACACTTTTTGTTTTTTTTTTTTGTTATTATTTTGTCCTGAGAGTTTCAAATAATTTAAAAAAAAATGTGCATACTTTTATTTCAATATTATTCGCAATTTTTAAATTATTACTATTTTTTTTCAATAGTTCTCTAGGATCTACACTGATTTAAATTGTAGGTAGTAAGTTGGATATTTTTTTAAATTGTAATTGTTTCGAGGTGTAGGAATTTTAAAGATTAGAAAAAAATCTGGGTTTCTATAATTTGGGTTTATTTATGTTTTGAATTGGTACTCAAACTAGTGCATAGATTCTGTTTTAAACGACGACAAGTTGTACACATCGAGTCAGATAATTAGTTATTTTTTAGGTATCTCGCGGTATGCTAAAGGGAGAAGAACAATACTATCGTACGTTCAATTTGCAGCGATACTTATATCGACCAAAAAATGATAGTCTAATGTTTAAAATAAACACGGTTCTTTGCGCTCAAATAAGGACGTTTCCTATGCAAACTATGTACCTAGATATAACATTATTGATCTAAACTAATAATAAAAATGCAAGTATGTTTGTTTTTTACCTTTTCACGCATTACTACCTACTGAATCGATCGTCCCAAAATTTAGCATATTTACGTTGTCAGAGTCGAGACACGGATAAAAGGTATCTTACATCCCGAATAACAGAAGAGAGCTGTTGCCGAGAAAACAATTACGTTCATATTCCAGATGGCGCCACTTACACGATCCGTATTGTTTCTCAAATTCTAAATTAACGCAAGCGAAGCCGCGGGCAAACACTAGTGTTTTAATATTTATATTAATGTTTTACTCAGGCCAGACGGTAACCGTTACCGTAGATGGTGTCTTGGGAACGTAACACCAGTCTCTTGGGAATATATCAGTTTGACAGCGTTGAGAAGGAATTTTGCGACGACATTTATTAGTTTACTAGTGTTTGCCCGCGGCTTCGCTTGCGTTATTTTAGAATTTGAGAAACAATACGGATCGTGTGGCGCCATCTGGAATATGAACGTTATTGTTTTCTCGGCAACAGCTCTCTTCTGTTATTCGGGATGTAAGATACCTTATATCCGTGTCTATACTCCTGACAACGTATATGCTAAATTTTGGGACGATCGATTCAGTAGGTAGTAATGCGTGAAAAGGTAAAACGCAAACATACTTGCATTTTTATTATTAGTTTAGATCAATAATGTTATATCTAGGTACATAGTTTGCATAGGAAACGTCCTTATTTGAGCGACATTAATTTCAAAGAACCGTGTTTATTTTAAACATTAGACTATCATTTTTGGGTTGATTTACAGTATCGCTGCAAATTGAACGTACGATAGCATTGCTCTTCTCCCTTGCATTCCGCGTGATACCTAAAAAATAACTAATTATCTGACTCGATGAGTACAACTTGTCGTCGTTTAAAACAGAATCTATGCACTGGTTTGAACACCAATTCAAAACATAAATAAACACAATTATTTCTAATCTTTAAAATTCCACACCTCGAAACAATTACAATTTAAAAAAATATCCAACTTACTACCTACAATTTAAATCAGTGTAGATTTATATCCTAGAAAACTATTGAAAAAAAAATAGTAATAATTTAAAATCGCGAATAATATTGAAATAATAGTATACACATTTTTTTTAATTATTTGAAACTCTCAGGACAAATAAAAGAAAACTCAAAAAGTGAAAAAAAGAAACAGCGAGATTTGATCCAGAGACCCCTTGCACGAAAGTCAAGCAGGATACCAACCAGACTGGCTAGTACGCTGACAGTGTTTTCAAATAGCGGTTCTTATACAAATGTCAACAATGACTGAAAATCCACATATTATAAAATTGCTAATCCCCCAAAGGGAATAGCGTAATTATACATATCCTATTAATAGAAGAGCAGTTTAAGGAATATTTGGGGAAAAATTGACTAAATAATATCCAGTGGTTTAGCTTCCAACTAAAAACAAACAGATAAAAACAACAAAATTTAAAATTGCTTATCTCCCAGGAAAAATAGCGTAATGATACATAGCCTATCAACAGAAGCATATTATTAGGAATATTTGAGGAAAATTTGATCGACAACTTTACAGTAGTTTAAGAGATAGATCAAATCAAAAAAACATAAAAAATTTCGAAAGAAAAAAAAAGTTGATTTGGCATCAGAATCGATCCCTTATCTCGAAAAAAATACAAAAAGAAAAAAATATTCAATGTACAGGAATGACAGCTCTACGATTTTATTATATGTAAAGATTATTAGTTTAACGAGTTCATGTATTACTATGCTGTAACATTTTGAACAAAGCAAATTAAATTATTTCAACTTCAGTGGGTTGAATTTGTAACGTAAAGTTATTATTTCCAGTCGAAAAACAGAATGAGCTTGTATTCAAGTATTTAATCATAAACTTTTCTTTTCAAGCCTTCCATCAAATGAAAAATATTGATTACAACAAAAATATTCATAGAAAATAATATTCAAAATATTTTAAACTATTTTTAATATTAGTCCGGTCCATTTAGACAAAAAAATGTGAGTGAAATTACATAAAGTCCCAGCAAGCTGATTTTTTGTGAAGTTGTTCAAAACATAATTATAAACAATGTCTAGAAGTTCCCCATCATTCCCCTGTAAGGAAAAAAAAAATATTCAAGGTCAAAAGTATTTCTCGTAGAATGCAAGGACGTTGAAGCATTGTGTAGTAATTGGTCATGATTATTTTGATTCAACCCAAGGGTTGAAATATCAACTTTTTTAACCCCACGTTTGATTTTAGTGACACAGGTTTATTAGCATTTACATATGTTCAACCTTTTCCATAGCAAAAAACAAAAATAGCATCATAATAAATTATAAAATAAATTAAGTATTTTAAACTTTTATGAACACAGCATAACTAATCACGTGAACAAAACCACATTTTTTTTCAATAGAGTTGAAAGGTGCAATGACATAAGGTAATTAATAATTCAAAGGCAAAAATATACGAAACAACCTCTTTAGGGATTTGAAAATGTAAAACTTGAACTCACAAAATGAGAGAAATATTATTTATGCTAAAGCAACATTGAATAAATTGCAATTTTAAGTATGAAAATCATTTTCATTATTTCTTGAAGAATAAACGCATTCTGATTTTTAATATTTCAAACACGAATTCATAGTTTCTTTCATACTACAATATAGTCCGGTCAATTTAGACATTCGAGGTTACATAAAGTCCCAGCAAGCTGAATTTCTGTGAAGTTGTTCAAAACATAATTAAAAACAATGTCTAAAAGTTCCCCATCATTCCCCTGTAAGGAAAAAAAATATTCAAGGTCAAAGGTAAAAAAAATGAGTTTTTCGCGATTTTCAGCAAAACGGTAAGTTTTATCATACAAGTACCTCAGACAAAAATTGTAGATCATAAAATTATCTATAAAAATGTGTTAATACTTTTTTTCTTACGAGCCACCGTTTCAGAGATATAACGATTCAAAAAGTTATAAAAGTTGTTATCGTCATATGCATCTAATGAGGTAGTGTACTTAGCGCGTTTTTTTTAACGTGGTTTCCCCAGTAGGCCTACTCCACGGGTCAGTTGTGATCCTGTTTATTGTAAAACTATTGCAAAATAACGGAAATTTTCAAAGATTGGGAAAGATAAAAGCGATGTAAATGAAAAGAAAGTGTTGAAGTTTATTCGTCTCATTCGTAAGTTTCAAATTCTTGTTCTTCTTCTTGATCTTCTTCTCCTGCTTCTTCTTCATCTTCATTTTGGATGCAAGTAAATTGAACACAGAGACAGGCACGCTTTTATCTTTCCCAATCTTTGAAAATTTCCGTTATTTTGCAATAGTTTTACAATAAACAGGATCACAACTGACCCGTGGAGTAGGCCTACTGGGGAAACCACGTTAAAAAAAACGCGCTAAGTACACTACCTCATTAGATGCATATGACGATAACAACTTTTATAACTTTTTGAATCGTTATATCTCTGAAACGGTGGCTCGTAAGAAAAAAAGTATTAACACATTTTTATAGATAATTTTATGATCTACAATTTTTGTCTGAGGTACTTGTATGATAAAACTTACCGTTTTGCTGAAAATCGCGAAAAACTCATTTTTTTTACCTTTGACCTTGAATATTTTTTTTCCTTACAGGGGAATGATGGGGAACTTTTAGACATTGTTTTTAATTATGTTTTGAACAACTTCACAGAAATTCAGCTTGCTGGGACTTTATGTAACCTCGAATGTCTAAATTGACCGGACTATATTGTAGTATGAAAGAAACTATGAATTCGTGTTTGAAATATTAAAAATCAGAATGCGTTTATTCTTCAAGAAATAATGAAAATGATTTTCATAATTAAAATTGCAATTTATTCAATGTTGCTTTAGCATAAATAATATTTCTCTCATTTTGTGAGTTCAAGTTTTACATTTTCAAATCCCTAAAGAGGTTGTTTCGTATATTTTTGCCTTTGAATTATTAATTACCTTATGTCATTGCACCTTTCAACTCTATTGAAAAAAAATGTGGTTTTGTTCACGTGATTAGTTATGCTGTGTTCATAAAAGTTTAAAATACTTAATTTATTTTATAATTTATTATGATGCTATTTTTGTTTTTTGCTATGGAAAAAGTTGAACTTAACTATGTAAATGCTAATAAACCTAGGTGTCACTAAAATCAAACGTGGGGTTAAAAAAGTTGAAATTTCGACTCTTGGGTTGAATCAAATAATCATGACCAATTACTACACAATGCTTCAACATCCTTGCATTCTCCAAGAAATAATAAACTAAATTACATTTTAATGAAGTTAAACAGCATTATTAACTCCTACATTTTCACCTCCTCCCTCCTAATTAAATCTGGATTCACAATTATGTAATAAAACAAAAAAAAAATATAAAAAGTAAAATTACCTAGTCAATTTAAAGGAGCAAGTGTCGCCACCTACCAATTACGTTGGAAAAAAATGCAGTTCCGTCAAATGTCTGGTAGGCAAGGGTCCTTCCCATTCAGTAGCGGTCTCAACACAAGCACCACTTCTGCTTACCCCTCTATTATTCCCCGAGAGGCTTTTACAATTTGAAGACTTAAGAAAAATAGGGAAAATGCAACCAGCATTTTTCACGTCGATTTTTTTCATAGGCTTGTTAATTATGATGGGGGTGAAGTTGTTGGTCTGTGGGGGCGTTGTTGTGAATGGTGAGGGGTGAAATGGATAATGGGCAGTTTGTTGTTGGCAGTTGTTGGGAGTGCGTAGGTAGTTAGTGGCATAGAATTTATTTTAAAAATGTGCATGCACGGCTTTCTATTCTCTTAGGTGAGATTCACACGTTTGTGTGAATCTTACCTTAGTCTGTACTGCGTGTTATATTTCTACTGCCTTACATTTAAGGTGAACGCAGATTGAGCCGCACGCAGTCTCCGCAGTCCCCGCACTCATCGCATTTTGTTAATGGCCTCGCACACTTAGCCGCACCGCAGTCCCGCAGTCGCCGCACGCATTTTGTAGTGTTGCCAACTTAGTGGATTTTTCTAATTAAAATTGTTGGTTTTGACTCCTCTTTTAGTGGCGTAATATTGCTTTTAGTGGCTGGGGCTTTTTCCTAGTGGTTTAGCAGAATTTACTTGCAGTTATTAAAATGCTATCACTTGGACAAAGCTATTGAAACGTTACGAAATATATTATTTTTACTTCATTTAATTGTCAGGAGAACTTTTATTGATACATACGCTGTAGTTTTTAAGAATTGAAGAAAAATACTGCAAAGATGATGAAATTCCAATAAAAGTTACAGACGACGAGGCAGACAAAAAATGCGGATGACGTCATCCGCACCGCGCTAGCCGCAGCGTCCGCTGCGTGCGGGCCGACGTTGGTGACGTCATCAGCTGCGGTTGGGGAATTCGGTCGTCTCAGGGTCTGCGGCTACTGCCATGCGGCTCAGTGTGCGAGATTTCATAGAACTTCATACAAAGAATTCGTAATGCGGGGACTGCGGAGACTGCGGTGCGGCTGAATGTGCGTTCACCTTTAAAACGCATCCACCATTTTGTCTCACAGTCACCCGTATAACAACCCCCTCGACATTTATACTTCACCTCTTTCATCCAAGCCTATTTAAAACCATCACACAATTCAATTAAATACCTCTTAATCAAACTCATTTACCGTATGCCTATTTATTTTCTACCCAACTATGCATAAACAACATTTCTTTATCATTCCATTATTTCTTTTTCCAAGAACTCTAGAATTGAATTTAACTCGAAAGCAAGTTGTTTTCAATTCGGTAAAAGAAAAGTTGGCGGTAAGGTAAGCAGGGGTAGCTAAGTACAGTTTGTATTGGGACTTAAGTTGCAATGGGTTTTTTACTTAGGAAGGAGATGTTTTACTTTACTTGGATTGCTTGGGGGTTGTTGGGGGTGAAGTTAGGGGCATTTTATTTGTTGAGCAAATTGACTATTACTTGCCACTGTATTTAAATTTCTGCTTTCTTTCTTTTATAGTGTTTTATATTCCCATAATTTTCTTAAAAATAATGATTAATTTTTCATACAAAATGAGAAATTGATCGAGCCCATCAGTATGAAAAATCATTTTTCTTTTCCAAAAGTTTTAGAACAAACATTGTTCAATAACATGGGCTGAGTTACCCCACGATAGGTTTTACGCTATTAACGTTACACGTTGTATGTATAGATTAGAAAGTTTCAATCGCAAAAGGTGAGTAACAAGAACTATTTTGCAACTTAGAGTTTCTAATTAATTCTAGAAATTCTAGAGCGTTCCGAACTGTTACCGACCATTTTCAAATAGAATATTTAATAATACATCAGCTGAGAATTGAATCTCAGTCCCTTGGGGAAGCTTGTGAAATAGAGGGCAAATTGTAAGCGTTCCATAGGAAATGTTAGTGAACACTTTTGATAAAGTTGGCTACCATGTTTTGAGAACGTTGGTAATGTTATAAGTTATATTTAAGAGACTTTTGATTCTTACAATTACTTAATTAGATTTTTAAGGTTTTGATGGATTTTTTACGTTTAGTACCATTTGTAAAATAGTGTAATAAACATCAGTCTATATTTCATCATTATCTACAAAACTTTTAAAACTAAATGTATCTACTTTAGTTTATTGTTTGTAACTTACAAACAAGTTTGACTGCATTATAATAATTTGTTTGAACAAGTAAATTCACTGTCCGCAATACTAATTATTATAAGACTTTAATATTTTCTTAAATGATAGGTTCGTGTTTGACCACTATCTATCCTGATGGTAAGTAAAGATGTGGTCGACGGTGAAGCACGCTTGCCTAGAAGTAACCTGTTCATTCTTGACTTGAAGACCACAAGGTTATAGCTGTCGGGAAATACAGATACCGGTAGGGAATTACACTCCTTTAGCTGTGTGCACAATAAAAGTAAAGCAAAATAATCAGATAATAGTCAGCAGATCAGAGGCCTTAACGCAATCTAGTTTAGGTTGTGGGAAAGGGATGGCGCTAGACGACTTGTATAGGTCTGTCTCTCTCCCACAGCCTAAACTGGATCGCAATAAGAGCTCGTGGTAAGGCCTCAGACCTCAAGTCTGGTGCGATCGAGACAGTTTATTAGTACTTAGCTAACTTGCTAATTATTTATACTCAAGATGAACAAAAAAGACGAAAAAGTTTAGCAATTTCATTTTATTTTTTAGTTTAGAAAGAGTTGATTTAATAAATAAGTAGCCTCTAAGTAATGGAAAGTCTAAATCAATCATTTGCGAAACAAAAAATTAATCAACAATTTTATAAATAATAAATTCCAAAGGTCCTATTTCACCCTTTTACTGCCATTTTCTTCAAAAATCTACTAAAATATTCCATTAGTTGACATCGAATATCTTTGAAGAATCGTTCATTCGAAGTAATTGTCAGAGTTTAATAAGAACGAATGAATGAATGATGGAGTTTTAAGCGAGTTGTTCGAAACTTTCCAATCCCTACTTCCGTTTAGTTTTTAATTGCTAACTGAATCTTTTGAATTCGCCCGTTTTTAATGTATTATGTTTAACTGTATTGACAACAACTTTTCAATTAAATAATGGTTCTTTTCTTTAGACCCTGAATTGTTAACTTTTCTTTCTTTTCAATTTAAGACTTTTTCCAATACTTCAGAGGGCCCACTTTGTTCATAAATTAGCCAGAAAGTTTCTTTTAACAAGAAAAATACATTAATGTTTTTTTAATTATATAATTGTTCTAAAAATGAATGCTTTTTTTACTTAAACTGTAGACAGAATTCTGTACACTTTTCCCACACTAAAAATTTCTCCTGTACAAACATAGAAACATAATCACTCAGCCCCGGAACAGCTACTTGTAGTTAAAACAAATATTTGTTTCGTGTAGAGATGGAACCCGCGACACGGTGCGTAAAATAACTGAGAAATTAAACTTGAAAGAAAACGTAGTAACAATTTTTTAGAGTGATAAATTATCCAATGAGTCCTCCCATCCCGGGCAGGGCGGGAGGGACTGTCAGACTTGTACTGACTTAAACCCACGGTACCCTTCAATAGCCATTTACGTTCCAGGGTCACGGTAATGAGATCCCGCGACCCCGGTAGGCTTTGGCCCTCTAAAAGGGGCCCCGCCATTTTGCTGACACTCTTTGAGGCGCGCGTGGAACACAATACGCCGTCCGCGTCGTCGACCCGGGCATGGTCCATGGTCGGGCAGTGAGTCGCCTATTACTCGCCGCCCGCATGCCCGCGCCTGCGGTGGCCGGAGATCGTCTGCCGACGTCCGGCGCCGTGAGCGTCTACCACTGCGGATGGGGTGGAGAGAGGACGCTGTCCTCTCCCTCACCCGCCTCCTCTTTTAAGCGTAGTAGCACTTTCAACGACTTTAGCATCGAACCTAAGTCCTCAAGCTCAACAGTAAAGCCTGTGTCTACTAGACCACCAAAGCAGTTAAACCAACCAACAAATCAAAATTAAACTAGTATTTCCTCTTACAAATCAACTGACACGCTTCCAATACGTCTCGGAGACAATATCCAACGTTTTTTACCTCAACGTTCCACTCGAGTGAACCAACGGTTTCCTGCCATCCTGCTTACCCCTTGCAGGATTCACGCGTGAACGAGCTTGAGGGTACGAGCGTCTGATAAGGATGTAGTACAGTTATAAGCTTCTATCATAGTGTATACAATTGTCTTTTAAAAGTGAATTTCTTGTATAGTAATACACTCGCAAGCAAAAGTGCGACCCTCCGAAAAGTACGAGCTTGATATCACAGTCATGCTCATCATCATCATCATCATCAGCCTGTATTCGTCCACTGCTGGACATAGGCCTCTCCCAATGTGCGCCACTGAGCCCTGTCTTGAGCTTTTCTCATCCAGTCTTTGCCAGCCGCCTTTCAAAATCATTACAATTTAACATAACTAAAAATGATAATTAATTATGAATGTTAAAAGCTGTGCTCATGACTGTACTTATACATATTGTGCTTGTGACTTTTATGTCAGTCTATTGGGAACCTTTTTTTTTAAAGGAATTTAACACATAATTATATTGTTTTAGAGAACATTTAGGAATCAAATTAGGATTTCGAAAAACTGGACATACATACTGGAAGCAACTCCCTTTATGTGTGGGAATGGAATATTTTGGGAAAGAGACGTTTCGAAAAAGCAATAAGTGTTTTGGGAAACGGACATTACGGAAAATAGAATCGAGGGACATTCTGAGTATGAACGAAGAATTCGTTTGTAAAGCCTCCTCTTCACAATCGGCCATGATGGCCGTGTTTGCCGAACAGAAGGAGACGGCGCTATACTAAGAATCGAGATAGAATTATTTGCATCTTGCTTTCTGGTATAGCGCCGTCTCCTTCTGTTCGGCAAACACGGCCATCATGGCCGATTGTGAAGAGGAGGCTTAAAATAAGGTCCTGTTAATGTCTACTAGCCCGTTCATTAACAATAGCCCAGAGAAATTCACAAACTATTTTCTAAACTAACCACAGACTCTGCGTCTGACATATGACCTTGAGACAACATAAACAAACTTAATACCTATTATTACTGTGATTATCATACAGCATGCTCTATTTTCTCTCAAGACCGAAGGTCGAGGTCAAGTTAACCGAACAATGAGACTGAACAGAGAGCTATCATACCGTCGTCGTCTGGTCGTATGTAAGTATGTATTTGTCTGTGTGTGTGGGTGTGCGTATAATAAAAACACAAAGCTTGTGTCCGCTGGGCCGTGGAGCGCGGTTATCCGCCACCGTGGGTACGAAACTTTCGTGTTGTTTAGTCTTTACGATTTGTCATTGAGTAAGTTTCCGTTTTAAGCGATGACTTATCGTAATTATTTTCAAACTTTTTTTTTATTATCCATCATCATTATAGACTTCCTGGAGACGAATTTTTCGAAAATATTGTCCCACTATTCTTCGTATAACCATGTTTGTCGTTTATAGATCAATATCTGGTTAACCGAGCTTCGCTCGGTTTTTAAATGTCTATATCTTGGAAACCGAGCTTTTCTCGAACCTGGGACCTTGATAAATCGATTCCTTGAGCCGAAAAACCCCTAAGGGTGCTCACACATCTATCGACGCAGAATCGGATTTTTCCGTCGCCCTTTCTCTTTCTGTCGCTTAGAACTGACATTTGCTAGACCGAGACAATGCGATAGCACGCGGCCGCATCGAAGATTCCGCCGCGTACGATCGCATTATGCTTTCTGTCTCGGTCTAGCAAATGGCAGTTCTAAGCGACAGAAAGAGAAAGGGCGACGCAAAAAGCCGATTCCGCGTCGATAGATGTGGGAGCACCCTAATCTGTAACTTTCATGAAAATCCTTGGAGCCGTTTCCGAGATCCTGATTATATAAATAAATATACAAGAATTGCTCCTTTAAAGATATTAGGTAATGTCTGGGCAATCATCAGCATCATGTATCATGATCTGCCTACCTTTTCTGAATGAAGATAGTTCTTAGTTTTTGTTTTATTCTGACTGGATGCAGCTGAATGTCAATGTCACTCTATCTACTAAATAAAGAGACTTTAAAATAACTTATTAAAAAACTGTCACTTGTCAACAAAGATAAACATAATTATATCATCAAAAATATAGTTTTATTACATGAACGTTTTAAGAATGACAAATCCCTCTCGAAGTCGTATCGCCCCCGTATCGTACGTTCTAAGCGAGTCATCAAGGAGTGTGCAGCGATGCGTGAATCCTCTACCCAAGGTCACAACACCCTGTGTACGGCGGCGGCATGTTCACGACATAATAACTTATTTTTTTATTAAAGGATGGCAACAATGAAGTAACTAAACTACTACGATGGTAAGGAAACACTGCCGAATTATGGAAAAATCGGGGCCCAGAAGTCCTCTTAAAAGAGGGGGATAGAATTTGCAAAATAGAATAGAATAGTCTATATGACTGGCTTCAAACAATCGCCTTACTTCGCGTTCCCCACGCCTGTCTGTTTGACAATAGCTTAAACGTGCTAAAACTTTTTTGTCTCTATTTTTTTTTTTTGGTTTGGGACTTTTTGGATTGTTGATGAAATAAGATCTAAAGAATACTTTCTAGATTCTTCTTCTTAGATAAACATCCCGGAAAATAGAATTATCTCCACCGAGACATTACTTGTACTAATATTGGTTTAATATAAAAAAATATATACCAATATGTACTTACTAGAGAAAGGTTACGAAAACAGCGTTTTTATTAGAAAAGGCAATATTTCTGGAAGAATAGAAAAGTGCTTTGCCATAGTATATGGAAAAATATGAAAATAGCTACACACCTGTGTCTATCGAAAATTCTCAAACATTGTTGGAAAAACATCACAGCATTGTTAAAGTATAAAGAAAAAAAAGAAGGTTCTGTTCTGGCGAATTGAGTCATGATTGAGTATCTCCTCTTTATTTAGAAGTTGATAAAAATAGTAAGTTGATAAAAACAGTAAGGGTGCTTCTACACGGCGCATGTAACCCGCGCAAGATCCTCAACATGCTCAAGCTACATGCGCCGTGAACAAGCACCCCGCGGGTAACTTGATCAAGTAGCTTGCGCACATTACTTGCGCGGGTAACCCACACCGTTACTTGCGCGGGTTATATGCGCCGTGTACACAGTAGCGGATTAAGAGTTTCCGAGGCCCTAAGCACAGAGCCTGTGTAGGCCCTCTATTGCTTAAATTGGGAAAGTAGAAAGTATGTGCAGCCGCAGGACCCTGCGGGTGTGTAAGAAGGGTCAATCCCGGACCGCTTTCGCCATGTAATTCCGAAAATGTAGATGAATCTCAAAAAAAATTAAGTAAAAATGAAACGTCAGCAGAGGATGGAGGCCCCTGGAGAACAGGGGCCCCAAGCACGTGCTTGTAGTGCTTATACGTTAATCCGCCACTGCGTGTACAAGCACCCTTAGCGACAACGATGATAAAAAGAAGTTTGGATTTGTGTCATTTTTCCCCACACTACGAATTTATCCTGAAACCTAAAAGCATGTACAATAATTTAACTCTCATACACACGTCGAACCTGTGACACAGTTGTTCTCTCGACATTAGCTGATCGGTCTACCACCGTGCCAACCTGAAGTGAATCTATCGGCTGCCTTCAATAGCCCTTTACGTTCCAGGGTCATGGTTTCCCTATGTTAGTGAAATTGTGAGCGTGCCCGTAACGTTCCTTTTTTCTTTTTTTCGGTGCAAATACTACCCCCATCGGATTGCTGACGGCTCTTTTAGTGACCGGCCGTCGACCCAGGCATGTTCATAATCGGACAGTGACTCGCATTACTTGCCGACCGCATTCCCATTAGGAACCTACCTAATCCTTGAATAACCTCAAACTCTCCACAATGAATCTTCTAACAAGTTCTTCTAAGCATTTTATTTCAAAGACATTCCTACTTACCTTTGCCACTTAATCTTACTGTATCGTATGATCTTCACCTTGAAGAATATCAAGCTTTGGATCTATGATAAATATCAAAGTCTGGATTTATCAAGGTAACAACACAATCTTATCTTACTAATATTAAGTACAATCGACAAAGTTGAATTATGACCCACCAATAGCGTGTTACCTATGTTCCGGGGTCACGGTAAGGAAATAATCCCGCGACCCCGGCAGGCTTTGGCCCTCTGAGAGGGGGGCTCCGTCAGTGTGGTGACGCTTTTTGAGGCGCGCGTGGGACACAACGCGCCGTCGACACGGGCATGGTCCATGGTCAGGCAGCGAGTTGCCCTTTACTCGCTGCCCGCATGCCCATTATGACCCACCTTAAGCTTATTTTCTAACAGATATTCAAATACAATCAGGTTCACATTTGCGTTAATAATAATATACATATCCATGGTAACGACTTTGATCTTTGTCAATTTGACGGATTCAAACGATTTTTTATCAAAATGGGTCATGATTCAACTTTGTCGACTGTACATACTTATAAACGTGAAAGAAAATGGATAACTGTTTTTTACTATTTGACACAAAAAAATCTGAATGAATCAAATGAGTCCTCCAACACCGGGCAGGGCGGGAGGGACTGTCAGACTTGTACTGACTAAAATCCACGGTGTCCTTCAGTAGCCCTTTGTCTGCCGGAGTCGCGGTATACATATGTCCCGCAACCCCGGCAGGACTGTGGCCCTCTATAGGGGGGCCCCGTCACTATGCTGACGCTCCTAGAGGCGCGCGTGGGACACAACGCGCCGTCGACCCGGGCATGGTCCTTGGTCGGGCAGCGAGTTGCCCTTTACTCGCCGCCCGCATGCCCGCGCCTACGGTGGCCGGAGATCGTCCCGCGACATCAGTCGCCGTGGGCGTCTACCACTGCGTCTCGGGCGGAGGGAGGACGGTATCCTCTCCCTCAAGCGGCCCGCCTCCTCCTTCGCGAGCATGACTGCTTCGCAGAAGGAGGCGACCGCCTCTCACTCCGTTTCGCCCCGCAGCATGGCCGCAACCAATGCCGGGCGCGAGAGGTCTCCGTCTATCGCCGCAGTGAGGACACGGCGGTGCTCCGCCCAAGCTGGGCAGTCCCGCACCGTATGCTCCACCGTGTCCTCCGGGCGATCCTCGCAGTGGTGACACCCGGGCGTTTCCTCCTTTTTTATCATGCACAGGTACCTCCCGAAGCTGCCATGTCCGGTGAGGACCTGTGTCATGCGGTAGGTGAGGACTCCGTGGGACCTATCCAGCCACTCCTCAAAGGGTCTTACAGCCGCGATTGCGGCTAGCCCGTACCTCGGTTGCGATAGTCGTTCTCTCCAAACTGCCCTGAGATCGCGCCGGAGCTCTTCCCGCCGCGCCTCGACTTCTCGAGGCATCAGGGATACACCCCGACGCCGGAATGAATTTACATGAGGTTGTATACAGAAAAAGTTTACGAGCTATTTTGACGCATCATATTTTTAACATCTCATCAACGATCACGTCGATTTTATCATCCAATGGTATTATTTTTGAGTTGTAGCGGTTGAAGCCGCTGGCCACTCGCTAGTACGATCTACAAAGTGGAATTATGACCCAACACAACAAAAAATCGTTTAAACCCGCGAAATTGACAAAGATCAAATTCGTTACCATGGTTATGTATGCTTTTTTTTTTAGCGTGGTAAAATCATCAAATGAGTCCTCCCACCTCGGGCAGGGCGGGATGGACTGTCAGACTTCTACTGACTAAAATTCACGGTGTCCTTCAATAGCCTGTTATGTTCCGGGGTCACGGTAAGGAAATAATCCCGCGACCCCGGCAGGCTTTGGCCCTCTGAGAGGGGGGCCCCGTCATAATGCTGACGCTCTTTGAGGCGCGCGTGGGACACAACGCGCCGTCGACCACATGGTCCATGGTCGGGCAGCGAGTAGCCCTTTACTCGCTGCCCGCATGCCCGCGCCTACGGTGGCCGGAGATCGTCTACCTGACGTCATGGTTATGTATGCTTACGTGAATGTGGACCTAATATTATAATAATTACAAATGATTATCTTCGTGAATGAATATTGGAAGAACAAGCAAAGACTAGAAATTCACGCATTGAATACTATTATAACATTTTACGAAGTAATACATCATGGAATCGTGGAAAAATACAAGCTACCAAGTGAACCTAAAGAAAATAATCAAAAGGAAAGATCGCCTTTAATATAACATCGTCAACCTGCCTCTAGTTACAGTCAAAGATATTCATATTACTTTATAAAACTCGTGCCACTCTTATTTCACTGGAGCTCCGCCATTTTGTCGTTAAATCTGCCTGGTTGACATTGACCTTCGAAAGGTCAAAAGGTTGCGTATGTTTGTTTTGTTGGTTAGTTTATTTGTGATACTCGTAACTTTTGAGTAGTATTTGTTTGGGGAACTTCCGAGTTAGATATAATTTATTAGAAAGGTGTGTTTATTATTTCAAGTTGAGGTAAAAACTATCTATGTCCTTTTTGTCGAGTCTCAGAATCAGTTTTTTTTATTGTCAATGCGGTAAGCTGTAGTCAACCATGATCAGCACAAGTCCATCCAAAGCGTCTTGAAAGAATCGCTTTTAGCGATAAGATCGCCCATTGTGTCACCAAATATAAATAGCTGATACTGTAATCTGTGCCGTAAGTACACACGGCTACACATCAAGCTGTACAAAACCAGTTTATCGTGGTCTCGCTTGTATGGTCTTTCCGTATATTCAACGATCAGCTTATACTGCTTTTGTATAGCTTCATGTGTAGACGTGTGTACCTGCACAAATTCAGGTAGGTACTGACTTAACATTATATTTTATTTAAGGTATGATTTGCATAAATAAAGACTATCTAACAGTTTTATTCTCATACCAGAAACTACCTATCATTATGACGTGCATTTTTTTTTTCAGGAAATTAGAGATTTAAGCTTAGCATAACTTAAGTCAACGTTTATTACAGTTTAATACCTTCAACATTTATACACATTGCTCTATTTAACGTGGACCAACACTTAGAAACATCATTATTTTAATTGCAGAGTTTACGAGACCACTCGTAATTAAAATGCAACCCACATTTCATATATTTCACGAAGCAGTGAATTACATAACATCATGCCTGTAACTTCTGAAATGATAAGCAGAAGTGTACCTAGCCTTGCTATGTTCCCACTGCTGGGACACAAGCCTCCTCTCTGTGAGAATGAGATGGGCCATGATCCACTACGCAGACCCAGTGTGGGTTGGTAGATGTCACAGTCATGTCTTCGAATTTTTCGTTCTATATCATGCCGGTTTCCTTTACCGTTTTGGGAGTAGTGGTGATAAAATGGAAAGAGCTATGCTCAGAGTATCTTTGCGGGATAAAATCCGGAACATGGATATTCGGCGAAGAACCAGAGTCACCGATATAGCTCATAAAATTTGCAAGTTGAAGTGGCAATGGACAGGCCACATCGCTCGCAGAACTGATAACCGATGGGAAAGAAAAGTTCTCGAGTGGCGACCACGGTCCGGAAAACGCAGCGTAGGCAGGCCTCCCACTAGGTGGACCGACGACATCGTGAGGGTCGCGGGCAGCCGATGGATGCAAATGGCAAATTGTCGTTCAGCGTGGAGGTCTAAGGGGGAGGTATGTTCAGCAGTGGACGCCTTCCGGCTGATGATGGTGATAAAATAAATTGCACAAAGTAATGCACTTCCTTAGAACTCATTTCTTCTTCCCTAAAATCCAGAAATCAATCAGTAATAAGATCAAATCGTACTGTTCCACTCACTTAAACATACGTGGAACTTTGCCCAGTAAACGAACTATCCATAAAATTGCCAGTCGAGTGCGTCTCAACGTTTCCCACGGGGGCGTTAATATTAATATCTGCCACGCTCCGCTTGCCACCGCCGAGCACGAACCCACGACCCTATGGGAAACACTTTTTGTGATCCTTGTAATGATGTGTTTAATGTTAATGTGTGGATAAGAAAAAGTGTGGGTTTTGGTTCCCATAAATATGATGTGTTAAATGGGAAATATTAGATGATCTATAGACCATAGACCACTCTTTTGTATTTTTTTCCAATTTTCTCTGGTTTTAGACAAAGTTCTGTCTCTATGTATCAATCATAAATTGAATAGTTTTTTTACGAGCCTGCCCTGGGTTCCGGATTCATTTGAAAAACGCAAAAAAAGAGATCTATAACTTCAACGTGCTTATAAACCACGACTTTGCCCACGATACTATTTATTACAGTAATAATCCCCAATTTTAGAGCAGTGATGGCCCAGTGGTATCGAGTTGTAGGTCTTGGGTTCGAACCCCGCAAGGCACTTTACTTTGTGTAATTTATTTCAGCACCAGCAGAGAGCAGCTCAAAACGGTGAAAGAAAACATCATGAGGAAACCAGCATATCCTAGAACTAAAAATTCGAAGACATGTGACATCTACCAATCCGCACTGGGCCCGCGTGGTGTATTATGACCTACTGGGACTCTCACAGAGAGGATGCCCGTGTATAAGCTGATGATGATGAATCCTCAATTTGATACTCTACAAGCAGTAAACCACCGTTTTAAGTAGATTACCAGTAAAGTGCGTGTTAAGTTACTAATACTGCTGTTAACCCCCCTGTTCCGTAACATGATCCGTATGTCAATTGATACTGTTTCGATTGTGGTTTGAACTTCAGGGTACAAGTCACACAGTCATAGTATGATTATTTAGTAAAGAAATAATTGATAACCGTTTCGTCGTTGGTTTTAAAGACATTCAAGTAGAAGAAGAGGCTTTGGTTTGGAAATGGTGGTAGAGCAAATTGTTTTGCCTTCTCGGTTTGATGGCATTAATTTCGAGATTTAAGAATTACCTAATTTTAGAGTGAACTGACACTGAATACACAATGAAAATTTGACTATTTTGCAAATCAAGCTTGCATTTTCAATTATAATAATAATAATATTCCACAACTATCACACAACACCATGCAGTCCCAAGCTAAGCAGAGCTTGTGTTATGGGTACTTGACAACTGATAAACATACTTATATATTTCTAAATGTAATAAATAAATTACACCCAGACACAGAACAATGATCGTGCTCATCACACAAACATTTTTAGTCCTGGGTGGGAATCGAACCCACGACCTCCGGCATAGCAGTCAGGGTCACTAACCACTAGAACAACAACAGCTTATGCCCACATGCCACTACAGTCTGTCAAACCAAAAAAAATTAAAGGTACCACACATCCCACCCAACTGGATATCTTTCTAAGGCTTCACATATCAAGTTCCCTTTACAACACCACATTATCAAGACCCCTCGTTTTCTACATTAAAACCGTGGTTATTGAAGAGAATGAACGTGATGAAGGAGGCAGGGTAGACCAGAGTTAAATGGTTGATGATCTGGATATTACCGTATGGTGACTGTTATACGATACTTTTGGAAATCTGCCTTTGCTTGGGAAAAAATGGAGATTGAATATTTCTTTGTAGATCTAACTAAGTTTATTTATAGAAATCGACTCATCCGAAGAATAAAGTCCGATTTGCAAGATTGATGGTTTTCAGTAGAGCTTGTAGAAGTTGTTGACTTGTGTATCTCTGTGTAACTCTAAAACTACGATACTTGACATTTTGATTTTTTGGTATGTTATTATATCACCCTAGACCAGTTAAATGACAGGTTATGTATATTTATAATCCTTTTAATACACGATATAGTGAGTTCCATATCAACATAAGACGTTTTATAGCGAAAGAACGAAGAAAAAAGTGGGTCCGTAGTGAATATTAGACGTTGTTTTACGGAAACGCCTTAAGTCCTATGAGTCCTATCTGACTGATTTTTTAAGTGTTAAATAATTACATTTCCTTAGAGTCAATAAAACTGATATTATTATTTCAAAAGTTTATTATACTTAAAAAATCTCAAATATGTAGCTTAACATAACCGTTACGCCTCTTTATTAAACCTTCCTCTGCTTGAAAGGAGATGGAAAGTTCAAGTATGTGGAAAAATTCAGACAGGTATAGAAATGGGACCTAGCACTGTATAACGCTGAATAGCTCAATATTCATATTTCTCATAAAAAAAGTTTCTAAAACTTGTTATATCTTCATAACATGATAAAAAAAAACGTGAACACCTACCATTAAAAGTACTACAAAAATTGCAAATAGTGACATTGCTATAAACTTTTACGTAGGCGTTTAGTTTTATGTATGTACAATTGTATTTATTTATTGATGACCACATTTATGACCCACTCAGATTAATTAAATATCTTCAAACTACTAACCAAATAATGTGATACGTGCTTAAACTTAAAATAAAGACAGTTTTCACAGACGATATAAGTAGGTAAGTAGTTGTAATGATAAACAAACGATATCTTGATAAACCCTTTCTGAACTCGTTGAACCCTCTAATTAGCTAAGGATACATTTAACAATTTCGAAATGAAACCAGAAAAATAGGAAATAGTATATTTATTCGATAATCTGTGATTCTTATAAATAAATTCTGAAAGAATACGAAGCGACGGACTGTGTTTAAATGTCATTTTATTACGTGATGATGGAAATCTGGATGTGATGTTGTTAATTTCTGCAACTTTGAACTGTTTCTTTCCACTACATGGCGATGGCTTTGCAATATTCTCACAGAACGACCACAAGCTAAGCACTCCGTTGAATAGCCGAATAAACGAATTTCACCAGTTGCTCCTGAATGCAGCAGTTCAAAACAAGGATAACAATGTTGGCTGAGAGATCGGCCTGTGCAGTTACAATTATTTAGCCACGAGCTCCTCTCGAGTGTATATGACGCCGCAGTCTTCGCGTGGATATACCACAGTTTATGCATTGCATGATTCACTGTATACAAGTCAAGTCCGGGTCGAGAAGCGAGAGGTCGGTAGGTTTGCAAGCAGGAAGTCCAATAAACAAGCGGGGGGGAAAAGCAAAAGAAAGAATCACAACGAACAATATTAATAAGCAGAGCGCAGAGCGTTCAAATGACATCTGACGTTTGTTTTTTTCTTAAAGATGGGATTGGACTCAAATAGTCACAGAACCGATAAAAGAATCGATTGAAATCGTTAGAAAGTAGTATCGAT
This sequence comes from Agrotis segetum, assembly GCA_036375495.1. Classification (NCBI taxonomy): domain Eukaryota; kingdom Metazoa; phylum Arthropoda; class Insecta; order Lepidoptera; family Noctuidae; genus Agrotis; species Agrotis segetum. The sequence goes on along the minus strand of JAQSVV010000222.1, from coordinate 596,516 downwards.
CATACTTCAGTTTTTTTTTTCTCTCCCACTCCAGCAGGTGTAGCATGGCGCCGTAGAAAGAGGTTTTCTCGACGCAAGAATAGACAAATGACAAAACGTAGAAATATTTTTAGCGTTTTAAGCATGGTGATGAAAATAAACGTTATTTTCTTCAATAGTGTACGAATGGTGTCATGTTTGTACAAAAAAACAGTCGATTTGTGTAGAAATAACGATGAAATAACCTTGTCTTTTCTTGGTAGAATAGAGATAGAATCGCCATGCTACGCGTGCTGGGCAATATTCTCTTTCCACTCCTACCTTTCACGATGTTGGGCATCTTCCTTCCAGTTCAGACGGAACCTGTCCAGTTAATATTATTCTGCACGAAATATGAACTAAGATTAAACTAAGAAGCTCATTCCCAAGCTTTTAACGAAAATAATGAAGTTGAGTTTGGTGGACGAATCACTTTAAAACAATCCGATTTTCCGAATCAAAACGCATGAAAAGTTGAAAACACAATAAAAAGCAACGAAACGACTCTGAATCTATCGATTCCCGCCAAATACTATTTCAACGCCAATTTTTAATTTCAGCAAACAAATCGTTTAAAATCACATTAGTAAAAATCGATTAAATACAGTTTCATTTTAACAATCTGGAAAAGCGTTATTACCGCTTTCCCTAGTTTTCATTATTTCATCGTGACCAAGTCATGTCAATAAAAAATGAGCGAAAAGCAATTCAGATACTTTTTTATGTTTAACATTTTATATAAGTCTTAGGAAATTATTAAACATTAAACAATCCATTTATGAATTTTCAAATACTACGAGTTAAAATGAAATTCTTATAGGCGACTGGGGCAGTCATTTAGCCATCTCCTTTATAGGAATACCTAATTCAGGCATAGATCATTTTAGTGAACTTGGCTGCGTGCCCTTGTTTAGTCAGAAAGGAGAAACGAGATTGCACATCGCACATTAAAATAAAATTAAACTCTCCATTATTTTCATGACGAAACTTCAGTGCATGCTTCGAACACCTAGTTGCTTTTCAAAACATATGTCTGACAAGATTTAAGATGTTTTAAGTATAATAATGTTGACCTTTGTGCTTTTTTGAACGAGAAGAACCGACTTCAAGGGTGAGGACCGAAAACAGAACCACACCGTACCAAACCATTTAGTTAGGTTCCTATGAATAATGCAGGCCGACCCCAGATAGTAGTCCCGCCAAGTGAGGCTCCGTTGACTTGATTCAGTCTTGCGAAATAATTGAAGGTATGTAGTGTCAGGGTTCGGCAGTGTTGGCGGAGGCGGGGACTTTGATGCAGGGTGGTCTATGTCAAGTCAACAGAGATGCCTATTGCTGTCTTAAATCCTTGGGGTGCCCTGACGTTGACCGTTTTCTTTTGATTCATACGCGTAAAAAATGGGTTTGTATTATGCAATGTTTAAAATAGAAATGCTGATAGGTATTACCATGGAATTGAAGGAGAGGCCAATCAAAATGGCAAGCAGGCAACTTTATGCATGCTTTGCATTCCGATCTACACACGATTAGTCCGTATGCGTACTGGCACTGAATGTTTTGGAGAAGGAAAGTAGCAATAGCAAGGGAGTTTGTGGCGCGTAATGACGAAAAAGGAATCGCAGAGAAATTGCCTACATGAGTTATCGAAGATCGAATGAACAGTGGTAGGAGTAGGCTCTGATAGTTTAAAATAACTGGGGTAGATACTCAATATTACAATGAGAAAATTCTAAGTCCTCGTGTTGTATCAATGTTAAAATTTCGAGACTAGAAGGCATTCCAAAGAAAATGTACTAGGTTGATTACTGTAAATATATTCTTCTGTCTGAGTTGACGTGACAACCTGTTTTTAGCTATCACCGATGATTTATTTGGTATTATGATCTTCACGTAGAAGTTCTTAATTTAATATTTCTGCTAATTATTGGCTTATTTCTTTTAGATCAGGATGCAAAGGCCACCAAAAGGACTCATTGATATTTCCTTCTAAATTGACATATGAAATAAAATAAAACTGTAAAATAGAATATTCAAGAAATATCATTTATGTGAAGTGCAAGACTTTGCACATAGGAATTAATTTACCCACTCATAAATACATTTTTTTTAATATTTAGCAAACATTTTAAACGAACAACGTCCTAACTGATTTCATTCTACCAGGAACAACGTCCCATCTTAACATGGAACCCATAAATCATATCACTGATTCCGTACAAAAACGTTTTATTTTAAAATGAAACGCTTAGAAGATTATTTAAATTCGTATAACAGCGTCTTAAAAGTTCATGACTGCCAGTGAATATTTATAAAAATAATCATACCATCGAAAAAAATAAGTTTCTGAACATTTCCGTCGAAAACCGTTATATGTAAACATCGATAGTCTACAACTGTTTACTTAGACTAAAAGTATATAAACGTGATGTGTGACTTAGACTATACAATGTATAAAAATATAAGATCATGCAACGAAAATATTCTCTCTCCAACAAACAGTGGCCGATGTGACGAAGAGACGTGCCCCCAGATGCCTGCGTACCGTCACTTATACACTTCGTACGTTGTTCTGCGGAACGAATTTCAGGTGAGACGTTATTCGATTCTATATTTCCGGAACTAAATAAAATATCAAAATTCTAAAAACACACGTTTTTAGAGTTTTAATTGCTTATCTCAATAAGCTACTATAGTGATTTTTGGCCTAAGGTCACATCAGACTTTATTCTTCGGATGAGTCGAAATACGCCTTTGGTTCGAGCGGATTAGAAAAAAAAAATAGTCATTATTTATTTATCCCACGAATAAAACTTTCGGAATAAGTTTTTCCGTTTACTGAAGAAAAGTATAAATTAAAAAAATACCGACCGAATTGTGAACCTCCTCCTTTTTTTGTAGTCGGTTAAAAATATTTTCACAATGAATTTTTTTGTGCAAAAAAAAATTACACATTTAATGTGTTATTTGTTTACCCAGGTCTTATTTCCGTTAATGTCAAAATGGTCACCCATCTAATGACAAACTTCGGTTAGCGGCGCTTAACTTAATAGATTGAATTTCTAAAGTTGGTATTACGCTTCTGAAGCTTTCAAGAAAATGACTGAAAATATTACACAGAAATAAAGTCATAATAAGCTTTTCAATGCATATAAAAACCAAATACATAATCCTTTTAAAACAATCAAATTACATAACATTTAGTGTAAGGTAAAGTAAATGTATTCGAATTCCAGTTGCGAAATACTAAATTTCCAATCCAGAACAAACAACAGTGCACCCTAATGCACAAAAGATACGGCTCACAATCGAAAAACCATTACCGTTTCATAACAGAAGTGGAATTGCTTTTATTGAAAATTGAATTTTAAAACTATAGATGTAGAGTCTAATTTTCTATTTTCCATTTCTTGAGTGGTTTGGTAAAAGATTGTGAAACTTGTGTAGTATGAAATAAGGTTGGTTTTGGTATGTTTGAAGGATTTTGATTCGTAATTCGCTTCGCTGCAGTGGGTAATATCGTTATATTGTGTTCTTGCAGATTTTGTTCGTTCCTAGTTTTGAAGGAAGCTCTTGAGGTGTTTTCTTATGAAAAAAACTTAGTATTTTCAAGGAAATATATTCTTTAGTATATTTTATATTCTATTCAAGAGAGTTTTGCTTTAAAATAAGTAGCCTTAATGAATTGTTTTGCTGTCCGTAATTAACTGTCTATGTGTACATAGTTAAGGTGGTCTACCATGAACTCTTAAAGCGTGAGTCTTTAGGCTGTGGGAAAGAGATGGCGCTAGACGACTTGTGTAGCTATGTCTCTTTCCCACAGCCTAAACTGGATCGCGTTAAGAGTCCGTGATAAGGCCACAGTTAGAAATGATCCTTAAATGGTCTACTCTCTTAGGGTTGAACCACACCTGGCAGCACGGAATCGCTTTTTTCCGTCGCCCTTTCTCTTTCTGTCGCATAGAACTGCCATTTGCTAGACCGAGACAATGCGATAGCACGCGGCCGCCTCAAGGATTCCGCCACGTGCTATCGCATTATGCTTTCTGTCTCGGTCTAGCAAATGGCAGTTCAACCCTAAGTCTGTCAACGAAAATACGAAAAAGTTCTGACAACAGATTGGAAGTCGAGGCAACTATACAATCATGTTTTCATCAATGTTTAGTTCGTATCACTAACAAATGTTATATCCGTAAGTAATATTGATAAAGAATAAGAAAAGTCTAAAAATGAAGCTACGGGTTTCGTGTGAGTACGGATCGGTAGACGCTACGTATACAGGCCTAGGACCGACGACAACAATGCAGGCGCGGTCGCAGCCTGAAATTTTGGGGGGCGTCACTCACTACAGTAATAAAAAAATGTACCTATCTAATATTGCACAAGATGTCAGCAAACTATTTTATCGCCGTTAGCGGATAAGTAGTTAGAAATTTCCTTTTATTATTTGGCAATTTTTTGAGATTTTTCAATGTGACTTTTGATTTTGGGGGGGGTCATGTCCCCTGTGACCCCCCCCTTCGGACCGCGCCTGCAACAATGGCAACCGATCGATACAAGTGGCGAATTATTGTCGTTCGAGAAGTGGTGGCTTAGTGGTATCAACCCCGACTTGTCAATCGTGGATTCAAACCCACGTGGTGCATTACTTTCTGTTACTTATTCCATCACCACTGCTCTAAAAACGGTGAATGAAAAGATCGTGCGGTAACCGGTACGTCTTAGAACAAAAATTGGTGGATTACAGCCTACTGCCTCTCACAGAGAGGAGGCGTTTGTCCCATCTGTGGGAACATAAGAGAAGAGAGTATAAGACGGACACCCGGGGTATGATGAGAAAACACACACGCAATACTAACGTAGCGCAAGCGCTAGCAGGACGCAATTTGTTAATGGGCGCTTGAAAATGACGTCCTGTTGGCGCTTGCGCTACGTTAGTCTTGTGTTAAATTTGCCTTAAGTGTGTATGTCTCACTATAACTCGCGCCCTCGTATTATACATTATTCCCCTACAGACTGATGATAATAAATCTAAATACCTATAACCAAATGTAATGCTCAAACTAATATTTACTTGATAATGATTTATTTCACCAGTTACGCAAAGTATGCAAATATCTGTATGTTCAGGTAGTTTCCACCAATCGATAGTTTATTTAGTTTCCGACTAAATTCAACTGGATTGGAGAGGTGCAACTACTATCTACTTAGTTTATATTTCAGTTGGTAGAATAATACGTATCTACTTGTATTACTACAGAAAGATCAAACCCCCTGAACTCATTACTTCCGAGAATTTGATCCTTCTTAGTAACATTATCGAATGGTGTAATAATACATGATGTGATTATTTTTCCACAATCAGCAATTTCGATTCCTGGCTAGGATTGTTAACTTTTTTTAAATCCAATTGCCGTTTTTGTTTTCGTCAAAATTGGTCTACTTCCAATGTTTTTCATTGAGGTTTTCCTCGTAGCGCTCCTGTTTTGAAGCGCTCCTATCTAAGCGCTCCTGTTTTATCTACAAATATAAAAATCAATGTCACTTTTCGTTGTAATTTTATAAGTTCTCAAGAATGGGCTCACCTATCTAAACCAACTATTTTGCTACTTTTGTTCGGACTATTTAGTAGATGGTTTATGTGTAGTTTGCACAAAATCGGTGGAACGGTACTTCCTTTATCACATTTTTTGTAAGAAATGAATTCAATAAATGGCGGATCTTTTTGTTAATGGGGATTTTGCTGTCAAAGTAGCAAAGCACGTACCGGGCCGCAAGTTTCTTATAATTTCTATTATAGTCATCCATGGGCATAGTTAAAAATTTACGGCGAGTAGCTTGCCATGTGAATGGCACCATAGCTCGAGGCAGTTCACCAATGCGCTGGACAGACCAGATCAAAGCTGCATTGAATGGTCGCTTATATACGAATGTACCAGGAAGGCAGCGGTGCGAGAAGAATGGCGGCGAATTGTGAAGCGAGCCACCACCCCTGATGTGTCGACCACGACCACTCTGCCAAGAGTGTAGCGACTAAGAAGAGATTGCCATATTATAAAGGGCGTTGACATATTATTACGATCGAATCTCTTAATAAAATAATAGAACTCACAATTTTATTCTTATTATTACAAACTTTCCGTCCACCCACTCTAAATATATTATATCAGATGACAATACAAAAAAAAACTTTTGGAGCATAATTTTTCATAGTCAATTAAGTGGAAAGGAATGCTTAGTGACCCGACAACGATCGGTAGCTAATTTTGAGAATTACCAAGAATACAACATAGATAATATTGTTATTAAGTTCTCAAGCTTTATCACGAGATTTCACGTTTTAGTGACATAAAGAAAACGGGGATTTTGAAGTTGATTTGATAGATAAAATTAGTTCCTCATTCGTATCGTTCACTAGAGGCTATGTTCCAAACAATTAACCGAAAAACTTTTAAACGTCTGTTGAACACTTGTCCAAAAATGTCAGATTATGACGTTGAAATAAGGTCCGTTTTGCAGTCACACTTTTTTTAGACAAATGTGTAACAGAATGTTTAAGTTTTTGTAGTAAGGCTGTGAGTATGCTGTAATGTAAAATACGGAAATCTTGTACCTCAGATAATCTGCAAAATTAGGCACAGATGTAAACTATAGTACGCCCACATTTCGCTAGTTAAGTTCGAGTTCCAATTTATTTGAAAAGCTTTGTTCAAGATGAGAATCAACTCCAGGACCTCAAACTCGGTAGTAATAGTTAAGATCACTAAAAAACGCACACAAAATAATATACGAAAACCATGTGGCACACGTGACTATGTTTATAATATATATGCTTATCTCCGAAACCACTTAACCGGATTCAGTAAAACTTTGGGTATCACGAGTATCTACTCACAACTTAGTTTATTTATACTTTCCGGTTTTAAGAGTAGTAATTTGGACCTTACAGGTGGCGTCGTGCATCTATAAAATTTCTTGGAAAAAAAAAACGCTTTTATTTTCCTCTGTATATGCCAAAGCAGCATAAATGATAATACTATGCTATGCAGCTTCATTTATTCAGCACTAATTGCTCCTAACTGCAGAAACATTACAAAGCGGAATATTTCATAATTTTGCGCCGTTATAACTAAAACTTTCGATCGATGAAACTGAATTTGCGATCGCAATAGGGTTGCCAAAACTATTTCGATTTAATTTTAGTTCAAGCTCAATGTTTGTGTAATCGCTTGCATGTTTTCTGGTTGAATTCATAATGATAATGAGTTTTGATGATGAGTTATGTTAAAATTAACGTTGGGTTCGATAGAGATTCGCAAATGTCAGTATTTTATAAATAACTATTTTAATGAAATACTAATACGGACTCGCAGTTTCATAGAAAAAGTTTCCGTTGATTAATATTAATACGGATGAGATGTACAGTAATGTGCTATCGGTAGACATACTAACAATACGAACATAAATACTGTTATGCGAACACTTTAAGTATACCCACAGCTAAGGAGTGTAATTCCCTGACAGAATCTTTGTTTCCTTATAGCTACCAACTTGGAATCTTTATGTAGAGAAAGAATAGGTTTCTTTCAGGCAAGCCTGCTTTACCGTCGATCGCATCATTGCATTGCTTACTTTCAAGTATCAGGTGTCCTACCATGAACTCTTCACGCGCTCCTGTTTAGGATGCAGGAAAGAGATGGCGCTAGACGACTTTTGTATAGCTCTGTCTCTTTCCCACAGCCTAAACTGGATCGCGTGAAGAGGTCGCAGTAAGGCTTCAAACGCGAAATAACTGTGAAATTACATAACCTAACATCATCACTATTAAAGTTGGGTGGAGATGAAGATGTTAGATATATTTCACCAGATGTGTGTAAGTCTCATGCAATAAAGGGTGAGGGTTTTGCTATTAACAGAACCCTAATTCAAATTCCGATTCGCTAAAGAATAATAACGTCTTTAATCGCTTTGGAAACGGAAGTAAGTTAAGAAGTGAGAGTATGATATCTAATTTATTTTGAGGAAATATGCTATTCCTACGCAGTATAATATTATTGTAAACCCTCATTTTAATATTTATATTAGTAACCTACATAAAACACAACCTCGTTTGAAAGAAACACACTAACTGTTATTCCACACTAAAAATACAATTTCGAAACACATTACGAGCTCATTACACTAATATAATTAAAATCTAATATTTTTTATCATAACAGTGCCAGCCCTAAACCAGTCATAACCAGTTTCAACTGGTTTTAACTAGTTCTCTCCGGTAGTGGGAATTTTAGCATTAACATAAACATGTTATATGTAATTGTGTGGAGGATGGATTGTATATTTAAGCTTTAAAAGCAGTGGGGGTGAAATGAAAATGGAGAAGGTTTTGAAAGTGGTGAAAATGGGGGTGTAATAATTTGCTGTGTATCATCATAACATAAGTAAGAATTTGTCGGATAATATGCTTCTATCTGGGGCAGCAAACACTAGGTTACCATGCTTTTGTGACAGATCTCGGTAAAAAGTTTGGGTTCCAGTAAATCTATTATAGCGCTGTGGCTCTAATGAAACAGTTAAAATGACAGATTCACGACCCTCTATGCAAGGAAATGCTTTTATGCGAAGACAAACGGAAATCGTCTCCACCATGCTTCTACGATTCAAGACATATGTAAACAAAAAAGAAATTATACAATTATGTCAAATGAATCTTTGTACCTTGGTTAAAAAGAGGAAACTTTGGTGGATATCCAGATACTTACTGTACTGATTACTGCTTGTTAAGTGTGCTTGGATGTGTGGATGGATGGATTTTTAATTGACATTTTTTTCGAAAAATCTCAATGAATCCGACCCTTTCAGGTTTTAGAAAAGGATATTATCATTGATAAAAATGTATTGTTTGACGTTTTATGATAGCCTAGGAGCAATTCATTCGACCGTGACATTTTTCCGGAAAACCTCGAAAAAAAAAATACAACAAAAGCGACAAAAATTCAAAGCAGTATTTATTTAATCCAATCGCGTAACATTTGACATTCACGTACGGTCGCACACGCAAGTGTTATCGCCGAATTTTATTTTATTCATTGGACTGTTGTCATCAATTCTTTTTTGTGGACAATCACATTTGTCGCTCACTGTACCTATTTGAATGGGTTTATTGTTTCGTTGTATTTTTATGGGTTTGTGTAAAACCTCTGTTTAATTTTTTATTTCGGTATTTAGGTTATTATGTGACCTAGATTATATTAACCTATCAATGGTATGTCATTAGTTGAAATACATTTTTACTAGGATACCTTGTTTTAGAGTTTTTTCTCAGGGCACGATTCTTTTCGTCGCCTACAAACCAGAAATAACAGTATGTATACCTACTTGAACTACGAAAATCATCCTTATTACAATGACATAAAGGCGCTGCTAATATAAAATGGTTTCTACACATGCGGTTGTTCGTGGGTAGCTAGTAAGCCACTTATTTTACTATGAACTTTGTTGTCCAAGTGTGAGGAAACTCCACTGCTGAACATAGGCGTTCCCTATAGATTTTAGATTTCCAATAGAACTTTAAAAAAAAATGAAGAATATCGTACCCAAAATAATCTTTATTCTTTTTATCATGTACTTAGTAAATGTTTTTATAGAAGAACAATACCTATTTTGAAGTAATATACATTTTTTGTGTTTCAAAGTTCTCTCCTACAAAGAAAAAGTTTATTTAAAAACTTGTATTAAGAGGAAAATTGCGTTTTAAAACACAAAAAAAAACTAAAACTGTTGAACACTCTAGTGCAGACATTTTTAAACTTTCTAAAGTTCAGAAACTGTTTTTAAACACAGAACTTCCCTTTTCATAATAATTATTTTGAGGTAAAAATTATAAAAATAATATTTCAAAAGATTGTTACAATTATTTATTGAAAAAACTGAGTCGATTCAGATTTTTGGAAAAAAACCTAATTGCCAAATAATGAAATAACCCATATTTTTTTTTGTGATAAAGATTTTTGCTGAAGGAAGTAACCACAGATCGTTTTTTTTTTTTACAGATTTCATACGACATAATTTTACCTTGAAATTGAAATGTACTTATGTGGAAGAACATCTACAACTATGTACTTTAGTGTACCACCTAACCTGAAAGAATTTACATACATAGTAACATACAAACAACAATACAAACATAACCCATTATAATAATCCTCCCATTACCCCCACTCCAATCACCCCTATAGAGGTGCACCGACTCGCGGCACTACGTGGTGCTACGACTGGGTGCACCTCTATAGCACCACGCCTTAGTCTTTATCTTGGCACTTACCTCGCTGAGAAGTGCCAACGCAATTAGTGTTAGTGCCGAAGTACGTTTGTTTTGAAACTCAATGACACTAAATAGTGTTTGGTAATGGTTTTGTTAGTGGGTTTGGTTTGGGGGTGAAAGGGGTGTTGATGGGGAAATGAGGGGTGAAATTATACCATAGTTAAAAAAACAAAATGTTCGTTTCAGTAATATTAATCCGTAGTAAAGAAGCTTTGTACTCAAAGCATTATCTTAATTTTGATGTCCATCGATTTTCTTTTACGACGTGACAGCACCTATCAAAAATAATGTTTGCTCCATGAATTAAAATGTTTTTAAATGCACCGAAGATACGAGAAATTTGTAGAGTTTGTTGTTAGAGAAATTACTTAATTTTGTTGTAGTAGTTAATAATTGAATAAAATTATCCAAAGTCATAAAATACCAACTGTAATAAAAATCTACTAAAACAAACGCTTTAATTAAAAGCGTATTCAGTTTCCAATCCTACGTTGTCATGCCAAAACGCAACTTCAACATAAATCACCCAAAAACTCAGGCCAAGGTTAGTCCAAACTAAAAACCTAACCTGTCACCCATTCATCCCCAACTGCCCCCATCGATCACCCCCAAAAAGGGAACAAAACTGTAGTTTCACCCCCATGGGAGTCGCAAATCCAGGTGTTCCGATGTTCGGGAACTTTGATGTAGAGCGCGGCGCGGCTACAAATCACGTGGACCTTTATAGGCGACGCGCGTTCAGGGTTGACAGCTTTGGGGGTGAAGGGGTGAAATTGGGGGTGAATGGGTTATTACTTAGTTTTCTTTGGAGACATATTATGTGAGTTTTATTAGGCTTCTTCTATAAGTTAGTATTTTGTTTGAATCTACATTTAACTCTATTCATTTTATTTATTTGCTATTGAAATCACATCAAATCTAAATATTGTGCCAACATGAAAATAAATAGGCTAAAGACTTACATACATGAAATTATTCGTTTTTGTTAGACATTTTATATTTTCTTCTCCTTTCTCACCTCTCTCTCTTCACATATTTATTAGTAACACATAACTTATGGCTGTTTTCTCGAACTTCAAGTAAATCTCGTTATTTACGAGATGCCACACAAAACCAATAACTCTCGAATCGACGGCGCGTCAAGTTCCCCGCGCACCTCAAAGAGCTTTCAGCAAACTGACGAACCTTCCTTTGGAGTGCCAAAGCTGAAAACTGTCTCTTCTAGTAACGTGGCCCTGGAACGTAACGTAACATGGTCATAGTTAACTGTTTGGACAGTTCCGCGACCGTAACAGGACGTTACAGTACCTCATCTGCCTGCCTTTTTCCAACGTTATTGGAGTCGGCTTCAAGTCGAACTAGATTCAGCTGGATATCAGTATTTAAATGGAGTGACTGCCTGTTGAACCTCCACAACCCAGTAACTGGGTAATACGATACCCCATGGTAGGATTTGTTGTCAGACTTTAGAGCTTCTAACAGTAACGACTGTCAATGATCTACAAATGGCAGCCGAGACCAACGGCTTTACGTGCTTTCCGAGACACGGAGTAAACTCACTATGTCTGATGGTCACCTATCCACAGACTAACCTTGGCAAGCGCGGCTTAACCCGGAAGATCGGCCAGTGCAGCTGTAATTATTTAGCCACGAGTTCCTCTTGAGGACGTTACAGTACCTACATTTAGATATTGTACCTACATCTTTTTTTTTTTTTTATCTGTCATATTGTTTTAATTTAATTCTTTTTCTTGTTGCTGTGATCAGAAACTATTGTTTTTTTTCTCCTTGTGTCTCTATTGCACTAAATAAAATATCTATCTATCTTATCTAGGGCTGAAACACACTATAATATGACCCGAGACATACTGACCACCCGTCACTCAACCACGCGACAATCGTGTGACATCTCTATTAGACCCGCCACGCCACGGACGGACGCACATCACACTGGTTAATTCATATTACAGCTGTGTTTCACTGACGCGTTTGGGTATATCATTGGTAGGTTTGCAATGGAATATATTTTATTCATTTAATTTTCATTCCATCCCATCTTCCTAGTTCAGCGTGTGTGCCGCTGCTGCATGTGCTGAAAACTCCAAGCGGCGCAAATACATTGGCTTAGCTAGTAGCTATGTGTTTGAGCCGTTTGGGATTGAAACGCTGGGGCCATGGGGCCCGAGTGCCCACAACGTTTTTAAGGATATCGCCAGGCGTTTAGTCGTCTCTTCAGGTGACCAGAGGGCTGGCCTATTCCTAGGTCAACGAATTAGCATTGCCATACAACGTGGCAATGCTGCCAGCGTTCTGGGCAATGTTCCTGTTGAGAGCGATGTGGACGTATTCTTTGACGCCCTTTGAATGTTTTTTTTTTCTTTTATCTATTTTTTTTTGTATATATTACTAGTAAGTTTTTATTTATTATTTAAAGTTTGTACATAATTTTAGTCTAATAATTTTGAATAAAGTATAGAAGATAGATATAGATTAAACTAACACACTGCAAAAGTAAAGTAATAAATATTATTTTTATTTAATTTCGGAATGTAATCAAAGCATTATTTACCTACAAGCACTATAAAATTTTAAAAGCGAAAAAAAATATGGTGCCCTAGTCACCAGACAAAACAAGTGAACGTGAAATTAGTCATCTCTATGGAGAAGAACATAGAAGAAACTCCATGGCCTATGAGAAATACGCAGGCTTTTGACCAGGCTTCAAATTTCCAACCACCCGTCTTATGTTTCCTCATGGTTTTCCATCACGAATGTCATTGATGTGAAAATACAAATTGCTGCTTTCCATGAGAGGCAAGGTGTTAACTTTTGGGGACATCTCAGCAATTCATTGTCGCGGGACGACTGTCTCATCAGGTAACCCGTGACCTTGGAACGTAAAGGGCTTTTGTAGAATCTCCGTGGATCTTAGTCAGTACAAGTCTGATAGTCCCTCCCATCCCGAGATGGGTATGAGAACTCATTTGATGATTTTACCACGACAAAAATAAAATCTCAGGCTAGTTGCCTAAAAAAATGTAATTAGTCTGTCTTTTAGATTATTCAAAAATAAGGGGCACGTATTTTTTTTTATGTAAATTAGACCGAAAATGACAAAGATATAGCCTATTAAAGTTACGTGTGACGTCACGATGCGTGGCATTTTTCGCGCAGAGTGACGTCACAGGTAACTTAAATGGGCTCTTATCTTTGTTCTTTTTTGTTTAATCGAAAAAAGAAAAAATACGTGTCCAATATTTTTTTATAATCTAAAATACGGACTAAATAGAATGTAATTATTTTGACCCTGGAAACTACCCTATTGTATTACAATCACAAAAAATACAAAGACTCCAGCCAAAACCAGTCCAATCAATTAACCCCTTAAGCCCAAATATAACACATCTCCCACATAATCAATAGATACAATACATCTTCCTCCGGCGGGTCATCACTCACGGTACGGTTAGCATAAAAACCGATGCGCAGTGACTAATGACAGTAGTTTCGGCGAACGCCCCGCGCGGCATAAATCAAGTGCTGCCGACGGTACCGACCCGCTATCCGATACTAAATTAGTTTTAACTATATTGTAGTGGTTTAGGTGGGAAATTAATGTTGATAGTTTTTAAAAATTTAGGGATATGGGAATTTTAATTTTTCAGGTTTTGTGCCCTTTTTTTGGGATGAAAATCCATTGGCTCCGTGTGAACCAAAAACAGCCTGTTCCGTCAATTGCCATTTACGTTCCGAAACTGTAGTGCGGTTTTATGAGAGTTCACCCGGCAGAGGTTTTGTGTTTTTTAGGAAAAACAAAACTACAACTTTGAGATTTTTATCCATGGGACTATTATCGAAAAATCAAATCATCAAATGAGTCCTCCCACCCAGGGTAGAGCAGGAGGGACTGTCAGACTCTTATGGTAAGACTTCTACTGACTAAAAAGCCCTTTGTGTTCCGTAGTCACGGTAGGTGGAGATCCTAAATTAATAAATACCTGTGTCGGAACCCACGAATCACAACACATAAATCAGAACCATTTCCACAGCGCCCACACTGCTCATTACAATTCTAACAGCAGACCAACTATTTTGACTCCCCAGCTATCCATACCGTTTAAACCACAACCCAAAAAAATCTACCCAAACTACAAACACTAATACATAACCCGACCACGTAGAATGAGGCGCTGTTAGTACGGACGTCCAAATTGATGAGGTGCCACTAAATTCTGCCGGGTTATGGCCAAAGTTCCAGCTATGATGTCAGTTTCTTTGAAAAACTATCGCAAAATGGTTCCAATGCTCGTTTTTGTGCGAATCTGGGGACTGCCGGAGTTTTTATTCTTTTGTGAGTTGGTTCTAGGTTATAATGGTCAGAATAGATTTTTTCCCGGCGAATACTTCTTCGTATGTGAGAGAATTATCACTGGTTATCAGGACAGTTTGTTGTGTTTTCATCTAAAATTCATAAGAAAAAATAGAAGTAATTAAGTTATTTACATGAAATCGGAATGAGTCGGTAGGAAAAAGATTTGATAAAATCGAATGACAATAATAATATAATTGCTCGAATTTCTCAAATTAACGGGAACGTAATAAATAGCGGGATCCTTTTTGACAGTCAGTTTGTCCTACTAATATTATATATCGCTATAACAAATGAACATTATTAGTGCCCGGACTTTGTTCGCGTGGATGTCGGAACCATTACTTTTTTTTTTGTTTTTTAAACCAAGGATATTTTCAAAAATAAAAGCAGTCTAATGGTTCTCTTTATTACATCAGCTACTTGCTAATAGAAGTCCCCGTCAAAATCGGTCCAGCCATTTCAGAGATTTGCCATTACAAACGGATAGACAGACAGACAAAAATTGTTATTTTGGTGTATATACGGGCGTGAAAAGGTAGCAGGCAAACAAACCTACTTCCTTTTTCAAATTATTAGTAGCATAGTAAATTAACTCAAGGTTGCTGCACAATGTTTTTCTAAACGATATCTGTACCCTTATCACGAGTTTTCACTCTTTTGCTTTACAGCGTCTTTCCAGTATTTACAGCGTTTCTTGTTTCAAAAAATGGAACAGCGCCTCTGGTGTGCGTCGAACGAACTAATTTTTTCCTTGAAAATTGTCAATTTGAAATTATCAAAGTTCCAGTTTACTTTACGTCTCAAATACTGAAAACTCGTGCTAAGATTACTGGCCCCTTCTACTTTACATGATAAACAAAAAAATAATAAAACTGAAAAAATCCCAGCCTAAATAAACAGTTGAAATTCCCTCTGTAATAACCGCTCCGCCCACCTGTCAACTGAAACCTAGTCTGAAACCCAGCTGCCCAATTCGTAGCTCCCTCTAATTTGCTCTGAAATAAAAAAGGACGCCCCTCTCCGCGCCTAATTGCATTATTTAATTTCTAGACTAATTTTATTTCTCTTTTTCCTTAACTAAGGGTACCAGTGGTTCTCGACTCGAGAATTTTCGGAGTTTTCACCATCAGTTTTAAATTATTGTCAAACAGACAGGCGTGGCGAACACGAAACGAGGCGTTTTTGTTTGTAATGTATGGAACTGTTTGAAGCCAGTCACATAGACTATCGGATCGCTTTCGGTTTTCTATGTGACTGGATTCAAACAATTCCATACATTACAAATGAAAACGTTTCGGATCGAATTCGCTTCGCCTGTTTGTTTGACAATATCTTCCGAGTTATAGCTATAGCGAAAATGTTTTCATTCTTCCTCTCTCGTAGTATATCTTTGAATATGAGTATTTAAGGTCAAATGTTGCCAATAAAATACTGATCGGAATCTCTTTCAAGAATAGTCGGGCTGAAATGTCAGCACAATGACGGGGCCTCCTTTTAAAGCGCCAAAGCCTGCCGGGGTCGCCGAACTAAAGAATTACCGTGACATCGAAACGTAAAGAGCTAATTGAAGAATACCGTGGATTTTAGTCAGTACAAGTCTGACAGTTCTCCCCGCTCTGCCCTGGGTGGAAGCACTCATCTGATGATTTTACGAAACCAAAAAAAAATGGTCTTTGGGTTATACACCGTGACTTTTTAGTCGTCTTACAAAAAGGGTCCACTTAATGTATCCGACCTAAAATACCTCAGGCAAGTTTTTTTTTTTTTTTTATCGTTAATAATAATTTTTATTTTTAATAAATAGGTTCATTAGAAATCTGAAACATCCTGTTAAAATGTTTACGTATCAAGCTGTAAAGTATACCTACCCAGTGCAATAGTCGGGCAGATCATTCGATCTCCATTTTCTATGAGACAAGGGTGTTTGTATCTAAACCTTGCGTCATATTAAAGAATTAAAATTTTATTTTAAAAAATTTCAAATCTCTTAGATACCAATTTTTTTATTATAAACGTGTTCTAGTAATTGGGTACATAAACTGGGCTGCTTTTGTAAGACGACTAAAAAGTCACGGTGTATAGGTGGCTGGGTTATATAGGTTTGCTGTGAATATGTTTGCCTCGGTTTTCCAACAAATCTCATTGAGTAATCATGACGATTGGAAACTCCCAATACATAATTCATGCAAGCAAATCCAACCTGTCAATGATAAAATCCAAATTCGAGTTGTAATGGTAGCCAGCAGATCAGCCGACTGTCCGTAGCGTCCAAGAGGGGACGGAGGGGATGGTCACAGAGAGGGACTGAACTAACACAATTACTCCGGTCATTACTGATGATACGGAGCTTTCGTTTTCACTTTGCACACGAGGAATGGGTGTATATGGAGTTATGAACGTATTCGTACTATAGACTATTGTTATGTTGACCCCGGCAGGATTTGGTTGTAATAAATGTGATTGAATTTTAAATTAGCTAAATAAAAACTTTGGCCCTTTAAAGAGGGGTCCCGTCATGATGTGTTATGATCTACATAGATAAAACATTGTGTTTGTTTTTTAACAGGAAGAGTTCGTGGCTAAATAATTTCAGCCGCACAGGCACATCTTTCGGGTTAAGCCGCGCTTCCTGAAGTTGGTCTGTGATTGGATGACCATCTGTCATGGTGCCTGATGTTAAGAGCGCGTTTTCTGAAAGTTGGCAACGTCGCAAATAGTTGTCAAATACTAACAAGTTTTAATTAATAGCAATGTTACTGTATGAAGATAAGAAATGTGGCTCTGCAGTGCATTAGTGTAAAACATTGATATAGGAATGCAATTAAAACACTGAATTTGATTTTGTAACCGTTTCCGATCTAAAAAAAAGTATTTGGAAAGTTTCTAAATACTTTTTTTTACATAAATTATAAAACTATATAGTCGGTATTGCGATATTAATTATAGCATTCCCTAATTAATTTTTAGTGCACTACAGGCATTTTTCTTATTTTCATACAGTAGATTTATTTGCTGTTTGTTGAGTTATTTGCGACGTTGCCAACTTTCTGGTTACGCGCCCTTAAGCGATGATGGTTGTGGTCAACGGTGAAGCACGCTTGCCTTGAAGTAACTTATTCACTCTTGACTTGAATACCTCAAAACTACTAAATTAGTCTTACGAAATACAATCTAAACCCTTCTTTACAACAAGATTCTACCTGAAATTCTTACGCACCTTATAAAAATTCGCCCGTAAATAAAATACCTAAATAAAAATGGTACAAGTAAGTACAAATTGAGTTCTCTAAGTGTAGGGGTAAAAGATTGATGTATATAATCCAGTTCAAGAAGAATTACTTACTCGTTAGTGTCAAACACAGAAGGGTTATATTTGCTTGGCATTATATTGAGATTATGAGAATTAATGTGGTCTTTATTTACATGATAAGTCTGTAACGTTCCACTGACTGGGTTACGGGCTTCCTCGCCGTGAAAGCGAGAGGGCCTAATTACATAATGTGGGTCCAGTTTGGGTTGGTGGATGTCACATTTCTCTAAATTTTTGTCTACTTATATTGTTTTCCTTCTAGCTTTGGTTACTAAATACAAGTTTTTATACCGAAGAGTGCACTTGTTTTACGGGGGTGTCCTAAATAGTATGGCCCAGGAACGCAAAGAGTATTTGAAGGAACAGAGTGGTCAGTCAAATTCTGATATTCCCTTCTACGCCACCAAGACATGACAAATTTGTTTTTTTTTTTATGATTTCTGTTGTAAAATTCTTCAGTAGGTATTTCTTTTCTCTAGCATTTTTTTTTTTAATGTTATATCATCAAATCAGTCCCCCCGCCCGGGTTGAACCGTGGTTCTTCAATAGTTTTTTACGTTCCAGGTTTATGATTTCTCATTTGGACGCTTCCACGACCAAAAGCAATAATTTAACCGTTATTAATTAGTTACTCGCAGTATCAAAACATCCTGTGAATTATAAATACCATGAAGCTAAAAGATTAAAACCGAAATACACACAAAATAATATTCTAAATTGAATTCTATTTGTATTTACTTTAGTACCTAAATTGAATAATTATCATCGAATCTAGTCGAACATTCAATATGCTGCCATATTCTAAATAAAGCTCATTAGTAATGTAGACAACCTGAAAAACGGCCAATGATCATGATTATAATTACAGTAATTGCCCAAATACAAACGTGAATGTTTGACGTAGTGATTGACTGCATTGCTGCGTGTCGAGGGTTCAATTCCAGTACCCAACTTAAATAAAAATGTAGGTTTCTTATAGGTTTGGTTGTTTAAATAAGGTAGTGTTTTTCTTATTTATCAATCCCAGAATACTAAAGTAATTCGTAGAACGAGACCAATAAAATGAAACGCAAATAAAAATAAATACAATTTCTGGCTGCCAATTTTTTTTTTTTGTTTAAACACAACAACCGTAATTAAATAAAGCAATCTTATTCATGAATAAAATATTTCTTATTGTAAATAAATATTATGGGCAAAACTACTAGGTATTTTCAGTATTAAAAGTGATTGAATTTACATTTCATTGTATAGGTAATAAAAGTTAAATTGTGAAATAACATAATAAATCAGTAATAAGTCTACTGTAAACACGTGATTGATTGCCACAAAGAACACATTTACATCACTCACATATCGATATTTACCCACATCACTAGCTCCAATATTAAAATGCTTATCGAGTTGAAAACGCAACACAAATACATCACTATTAATTTCGGACAAAAGTCACAAATTACAGATTCGGCCAAACGTAAGTATACAGCGAAGTATTCGAATTAAACGATATATAATTCAATTGTTAATTAAAAATTGGGAACGCGACGTTGCACCAGAAATGGTTAATTGGAAACTATTGTGTTTTAATGTGTATCGTAGGATTGTAATTTGTAAATAATTGGTGAATACGTGTGCTGTTATTATGGCCGGCAGTGGATTGATGGATTTATTTTGATTGAGTTGTTCTGTGTGCGTTGAGCTGGATGAATGAGATGTGCTGCTGATTCTTTATTAACAGCATGGAGTTTTTTGTTTTTGTAGTAACAGTTCTCTTTTTGATGTTAAAATCAGGGGATTTTTGGTAGTAGCTTAACGTTCCTTATTGTTAAACATGGAAATACCTACTAAGTTTCAATCAATATTGAATTTCAGTTGTAAGACACTAAAGAAAAGTCAGATGTTCATACCATTTGAAAAAGAAAAGAAGAATATAAAAAATTGTAGGTACTAAAATAGAAGATACCGTGGCTCTGGAATGCAAAGATCAACCTGTGTAAGAGTAAGAGTAAGAGACTGACAATGCCCACAGCTCCACCCAGGGAGAGATTTATTTGAATATTCTACGTCTGTGTCACGATATTTCGTTTAATCTATTTTACCGTTTAACTTTATTTTGCTTTTTATAAAACAGAAAAATTAACAATTAAATTCTTAGTCGGCTAAAACAGAGGTCAGAAAACGGACATCTTTGATCCCATTACAAATAAGTAAAGCAGCTAACTTTCCTCAGAATTCCAAAGATTTTAACACTAAAATAAAAACCTCAGCTGGAGAAAAAACGTCAAAACCCAAATTATCCTTTTCAAAATATTCGTACACTTGAACAAATCAGTTTTACTTACTTTGCGTAACAAATACAACTTCAATCATAAATAACAAATGGCTGAACGGTTTTTGTGCTCAAATCCTTATATTTCATTATTCTATACATGACTATCCTGAGGGCTGAAACTTCAACCCTCGTCAGTTTTACGTCAAACTACAGATATTTGACTACGGGGGTCGAAAATATTGGTTTTGTTAACATACTATGTAGGTATAACTAAAGGAATCTTCGGGAATCTTCGAAGTCCAAGTTCAATTCAGAAGGGAACAATATTAGATTTGTAAAGAAAATTTTCTATTTTCACCGTTTGTCAATTGCCCGAAATTAATAATTCAATCATAACAATTCCTCCGTGCCTCAGAAAGCACGTAAAGCCGTTTGGCCCGGTTGTCATTTAATTTTGTAGATCTTAGACAGTCGTTACTAAAGTCTGATAACCAGTCTTACCATGGGTATCGTATCACCCAGTTACTGGGTTGTAGAAGTCCGATTGGCAGTCGTTTCATGTAAAATACTGATATTCAGCTGCATTTAGTTGGGAAAGGGCTAGGCAGATGATGAATCTCAATCCAAAACCAGGTATTTGTTTTTGGTGGCTGCTTCATCTTATACACTTGGATATATAAATCTTATAGATCCAAGTCAATCTTATAGATCCAAGTCAATTGCCTATTGCAGTCTATAAGATATATCTTATAGACTTGGATAGACAAAGTCGGTAGTTCATTGGTATCAGACAAAGTTACAATCGAAGATAGCAACCGGGATATTTAATTAATTTCCAGCGTGTCTACCTCTTTGTCGGTTGTCATTGTACTACAAATCGGACCTTATTTCAACGTCATAATCTGACATATTTTTAGACAATAGCGTTTAAAACTTTTTGTAGTACGACGGTTAAAATCTATTATCGTGAAAATTGACGGCAATTTCCATTATTGTGGACCACTTAAAAAAAAAAAAATTAATAAAGTTATAAAAAATGTACGACACAGGAGCAGTGTACTAGGATTATTTATAAAAGTTAGAATCTTTTATCAAGAAATATCAACAAAAGAACTGTCAACTGGTTGACATAGGCCTCTCTAGTAGGTGTCCGATAAATTGGCTTATACAAAGAAAATATACAATTGTGTTTATTTCATCTGAAAGTTGTAACAAATAGTTCTTATTTCTGAACTGTCACACAGTTTCTTTTATTAGTGGTATTTTAGAAAGATAAAAGAAATATTAAAGTTGATTTATATAAATGAAAAATTATATATAAGTCTTAACCAAGTTATTCTCAAGTTACAACCAGACAGACAAACAGAGGCCGTGAATTCTACGTACTGTTCAGCATAATATTATGACGTAAATTTTATGAAAAATTATAGAGCGCCTCTAGTTTTCTTTATCTCTCTATTTTTTTCATAATTTTATTTTGTAAACGTTACCACACTCCAGAAATTACTCCTGTATCGTGGATGCATTTACAAACATTTATTTAAATATGTAAACACAAACTCTTCAGGAATCGAACCCCCGACACACGGCGCAGCATTCCAACCGCTCAGCCGCTGCACTTACCACATGTCATCAAATCAAAAAATAAACATTAAAGTTCTTGTTTACTTATGTAGTTTACAAAAAACGTGAAAAGCCGTCATCAGGCCTCAGAAATCGCATTTTACAATATTGTGAATGATGTAAGATGTCCGCCTGTTTCTTAAGGGTGGACTTCAACCCGCCACCCTTCTAATAGCATGTCAAACTGTTGATATTTGGGCCGCAGTTCAAAACATATTGATTTTAGTTTCCGTGTTGAGAACTTACAGATTATGATGAATGTTTGTTTGCAAAACTACTGCCATTATTTGTCAATATCTGTAACTTTGGTGAATGCCATACGTTTTTGAACGTTTGTTTTGATCCATAATCAAGATAAAGCGCTTTCATCTCTCTCAAATCTCTTCACGATCTATAAGTGCGTCTATAGTCGTTGATCAAACCAACAACTGTATTGACGCCCCGAAAGGCCCTTCACACACAATGCGAATCAAGTCTCTGAGACTTTACGACTTTGGTATCCTTTGACGTGTACGAACCTCTATAGATTTGTATTGTGATAGTCACGTGGATACCAAAGTCCCACGAAAAGCCGGGTGTTCAATCAGTCCGTCCTTCCAGTCCTAACCTACGAAGCCGAAACGTGGAACATGCATGTCAAGCTGGCTCACCGACTTCATGTCACGCAGTGTGCTATGGAAAGGTCTATGCTTGGGGTCTCACTAAGGGATAGTTAGAAGACCAAAGTTACAGATATTGTCCAATTCTGTAGCAAGCTGAAGTGGCAGTGGGCTGGTCATGTCTGCCGCAGAATTGACGATAGGTAGAGTAGGAAGGTGGGACGGCCCCGGCAAGATGGACCGATGACCTGAAGAAGGTGGCTGGATGTAAAAAGCAGGAGATCGTGCACTGTGGCGCTCCCTGGGAGAGGCCTATGTCCAGCAGTGGACTGCAATAGGCTGAAATGATGAGGTATCGGAAACTTGCGTCGCGTTGTGTGCGTAAGGGCTTAGAGCTCGAGGCGATAATCTATAGCACTCTGTTAGTGACATAGCTGTAATTACATTGGATTGGTATTAATTAGGTTTATGTGTTTAATTATGATTGTTAGTATTATGTGGATGGTATAAGGGTGTTTGTGAAAGGGTTTGTCGTAGGAAATTATTCCCAAAATTCCTATTTTTGACAATAAATAGAATTTGAGGAATGTGGGACTCTTTGAACAATTAAACACGGTCCTGGATCGCAAAGTGTTTTGAACAAACCCAAGAACTCCACGACCTCATCCCACGAGCCCCCTTCTATCATCGCACATCTAGACGCACGGCAAATTACCATCCTCACCTTATTGCTATACCACCAATTCGCACTAAACGTTTCCAAACATCTTTACACGGTATGACTTTTGCCTTTTTATACGCCGCTCCGATGCAATTAATATTTTCAGCAATTCCGAAAATAACCTTCGCGATAGTAATCGCAACTACTGAGTTTACAAAAATTTCACTCAAATACTGAATTTTCACAATAAAAAGTGCCAGTTTCATCACAATGAGGCGTCCATATTTTTATGAAAAACATCTTTTGTCCGTGTCATGTCTCCAGTTTCCCATACAATAGCCAAACGACAACACAATTCAAACACGATCCTTACAAAAAATCTTGCCCAAATTTCACGGGCGATCGTTGCCCAAAATCGGGCAAACTAAACTAATTTATCACAAACATTGTATGTTGGAAGAAAAACCTTCATTTTGTGAAGTTATTGGTGATTTTTCTATGATTTATGCGTCCCAACTGAGCACCTTTTGTTATTAGTTGGAAGAATGAATGGAAGATTGAGAAGACTTCCAAACTTTGGCACAAGTTTGGCTCAAACTTTATTTTGTATTGTATCGTATTGAGGAAGTAATGATTTAGTAGCTCTGTGGATGTTCCCTCGGTGTGGCCAGCGGTTTACCTTCACAATTTTGGATGTGGGTCGAGATTGAAAACGTTATTGGGGGCGTGAGACAGGCATAACATAAAAGTCTAGCTATGAAAAGAATGTTTGCGTTAAATATGGATTAGAAATATTTTTTCTTAAAGGCCGACACTTTTGTTGGGAAGCCCGAACATTACAATGAGTAGAATAAGTTATTTTACTATACACCAGAAAATCTAATACAATTGGCAGGTAATCTCTTTTAACGCATTTCGTTTTGTAACGGGCCAGTCATAATTGGGAGAATTATAAAAATCTTAAATATTCTGCCATTCATGCCGTTGTATTTTGTAATCATCATAATAATATTATAACTTTCCCTACGGCACAAGTCAATGACGCCGTTGGACTTAACAGTCACAAGGAAACTCTATTTCCAAATGCCATACATTAACAAATAAATCATCCACTTATCGTACGACGATAATGTTCCACTTACAAGGATATAAGTACTCTAAGAAGGTATAATTTAGTTTGACATTTTATTTTTTCCTAGATTTTTCTTTAAATGGATTGCTTTGTTAATGGAAAAGCAATAAAATTTGTAGGCTACAGTTTTAAAATGAAATCGCATTTCTTTTCATAATTTTTGTTTTCATCGTCGTAATTGGCAACGATCGTACAAGTAAACGATGCGTTCATCGTCGCACGACGAGATAAAAGACACTTATTTCTTTCATCGCCATCACCATCTTTCCCCCTGTTGAGGCATAGGCCTCCTTTGTGAGATCCTGGCCCATAATCCACCATGCAGGCCCAGTGCTAGATGACTCATTTCTTTAGTGTGTCGTATGAAACTTGCCTTGGCACCTTGACGCGCGAGAACAGTAAATGGTAATCGAACATTTTCATCGCACGGCGATGAACTCATCGTTTGCTCGTACGATCGTTACCAGTTAAGATGACGAAAAAAAAAAACTTGCGTGTTTTAATTAATAATAATGTAGGTACATGAGTTTACGTATGAACTTAAGTTTTTAAAACAAAAATACCTTGCCAAATAAACTGTGATTTCTCCAGTTATATTTTCGATACTCTTACGAATAACCATTTCGAAACTCACCTCGTTAATATGAAAACTTGATCGGTAGTTCGTTTTTCAGTTCACTTCAAAACAATGGATTAGTACCTGAAACGATAAAAAGTACAATTAAATTTCTACTTTCAACACTCAAGTTTAAAGCATAAATTCGTGTGTTAACCAAAGAATAATAAAAACTAGATGAAGAATATTGACATTCGAATTTCGGATTTAATTCTTAAGGCTGCCGTCTTCTTTTGCACAAAATTGAATCGCGTTCGGCCAGTCGATCGTACGTCAAATTTCGGGCTCCCTTCCCGCAATCCCCCGCATACATCCTGCCCACTGAATTATTATAAAACAATTTTGATGTGGTATGAACATTGCTCTACTAAGGATTATTTAAAAGGAGTAATAGAATTTTTGCTTAATAAGGAGTTTTAATATGACTTGGTTTCAGGGTTGAAAAAACAAACTGTAACAATTCAAAATGTTTTAAAAAAGTGTTTTTTTTTTAGTTTCTGGTTCTTTTTTAAAATTAATTCTACCTTGTTTGTTGATGTCTAAACGTATATATATCAATTATGTTTCATTTCTAGACTACATCTTTTCAAATTCACCCTTTGTAATGAATTTTTTACGAAAAATTATCAATGGAATAAAAACATGTCATGTTTTTTTTTCTAAAAATTTTAAGCATTATTTCATTACAGTGTCAATAAAAGTTAAAAATATGACATAACAATGGCATTAAACTCAAAAGGTTTTATGTCAAACTATTTAGACTCCTGAATATTAATTTGTTTTCATTTTATATGCATTCATCTGCCTTAAAAAGTAGTTGAAACGGGTAATAAAAAACACTGTTTAATTTCAAACTGTTTTAAACAGGTGTTTTAAAACAACTTGTTTTCATCATGCCAACCCTGTTTGGTTTGTAATAATACGAGTATCACACAAGTGTTTTAATACTATTTAAATATTCTCATAGGTTAAATTCTGTTAGGTTTAATTTGTTAAACACAATCGTGTTTAACTAATTAAACCTAAAAAAAGGTCAGTGCAGCAGTCATGTTGGCAAAGGAAGAGGCGGGACGCGTGAGAGAGAGGACAGCGTAAACCTTACATCCCAGCCGCAGTGGTAAACCCAGAACATAAAAGGCTAATAAAGAACGCCGTGAATTCAAGTCAGTACAAGTCTGAAAGTATCTCACGCTTGGCCTGGGGACGACTCATTTGATGATTTTATCATGAAAAAAAAGTCATGGGCCATGCCCGGGTCGACAGCGCGTTGTGTCCTACGAGCGCCTCAAATAGCGTCAGCATGATGACGGGGTCCCCCTCTAGAGGGCTAAAGCCTGCTGTCGTCGCGGTACTCATTACCGTGACCCCGGAACATTAAGGGCTATTTGAAGGACACTGTGGATTTTAGTCAGTACAAATCTGACAGTCCCATCCAAGGACTGCACTCCTTGTCATAGGCACAGTCCATTACCACCGGGAGACAGAGAAACCAACGGTTTTGTTACTTGCTGGATTTTAATGAAGGAGCAATGTTAGCGAACGTGAAAGTGAGAAAAAACAAACTAAATTTTAAATGTCAATAAGGTCGAAAATAGTTTGAACATGTTTTTTAAATTGCTTAACGATAGCAAGTTAAAAAAACAGCTTCAAGCGATTTTCGACCTTGTTGACATTTATGCAAAAACCGGATTTTAACGAAGGAGCAATGTAAGCGAACGTGAAAGTGAGAAAAAACAAACTAAATTTTAAATGTCAATAAGGTCGAAAATAGTTTGAACATGTTTTTTAAATTGCTTAACGATAGCAAGTTAAAAAAACAGCTTCAAGCGATTTTCGACCTTATTGACATTTATGCAAAAACCGGATTTTAATGAAGGAGCAATGTTAGCGAACGTGAAAGTGAGAAAAAACAAACTAAATTTTAAATGTCAATAAGGTCGAAAATAGTTTGAACATGTTTTTTAAATTGCTTAACGATTGCAAGTTAAAAAAACAGCTTCAAGCGATTTTCGACCTTATTGACATTTATGCAAAAACCGGATTTTAATGAAGGAGCAATATTAGCGAACGTGAAAGTGAGAAAAAACAAACTAAATTTTAAATGTCAATAAAGGCGAAAATCGCTTGAAGCTGTTTTTTAACTTGCTATCGTTAAGCAATTTAAAAAACATGTTCAAACTATTTTCGACCTTACTGACATTTATGCAAACACCGGATTTTAATGAAGGAGCAATGTTAGCGATCGTGAAAGTGAGAAAAAACAAACTAAATTTTAAATGTCAATAAGGTCGGAATTCGCTCCAACTTGTTTAGTTACTTCTCCATATCTTTTAACAATAATCGGTTCACAACTGAAAATTCTGTAGGAAATTTGACAATTAATTCCTCTTTTTCTACCCCTATAGGCCGAGTTTAATTTTGATATTTAAATGGGACCAACTTTCTGATAAACTCTGTCCGACAAAAAAAAAGATTTTTTGATATTGGACCACCTTAGAGAAAGTAAAGAATGGTCATAAATAAAAAAATATAAAAAATATATACATGTCGAATTGAGAACCTCTTCCTTTTTTTCCGTCGGTTAAAAAATATATTTTAACATAATAAAGTAGAGCAACCTGAGATGCGTAACTGCGCGTCATCACCGTTAGAGCGAGAGAAAGTGCGAGCGAGAGGCACCAACAAAAATTCGTCGTGGACCTCACGTCCGATCGCTCCGGCCGTCCACCGGCCACTAAGGAATTTCTCTTGCAATTCTCGTTTATAAACACTTTTTGAGAGGTTATTTGAGATATTTTTTATTGTTAAAAAAAAGCGCTTTAGGTACAATTTTTTTTTTGAATTTGCTTTATTGATCTGTTGACATCAAGATAATGTAATATTACATACCTACGATGCATAGTTCCTATGAAAAAAAACCGTTTATTAAGAGATGAAATCCGAGAATTTTGATGATATTCTGCCATCTTAATTAAGAAAATGGAAGATAAATATAAAAAACTAATCAGCGCAGTTTGAAGACGAGGATATTGCGGTCATTATGCGCTGATCAGATTTTTAAATGAATTCTTCATTGTCTCAGATTGAGTGCACCAACGTAACTCGAAATGACGTTGGGCAGGAAAGAGCTGTTTTGAACGCTTGATTTACCTAATATAATCTACTTAAATCAACTTTAAAAAAATAACTAGCTGTTAGTTATATTATGGTTATTTATGTGCAATAATAATATTTCAAGCTATTGCACTATTTTGTTCAAAAATCACAAACAAAGTTACGCAAATAATTCGGCGCGCGTGAATTTTACAAGACCTGCCCCTTAAGCAGTAGAGCTGAATGGTGCTCACACGGATTTAACTATGACAAACCAAAATGAGCGCTATTCATAAGAAGATTTAGTTGGAATTTCCTTGTCAAAAACTATACTCAGTAAATCATTATCAGGGAGGGCCAATTAACTGTTACTAATGGTTCTTGACACGCTAATATTCAATTAAAACCTCTTTTATGCCTATTCGAGTCAAACTTGTCATAGAAAATGATACCTTATCACGACGGCTTAAGATTTAGAATCGATGTATGAAAGTTAATCGTTTTTATTTTTTGTAGCAATAATTTGGTTTGTTTGAGGAAAAATGTTATGGTTTTGCCACGATTTTGTGAAGAAAAACGTAATTAAATGGCGGTGAAGGAAACTTGATTGGCAGCTAACAATGACCTTTACAAAGAACTGAAAAACAGCGCTTTTCAGGGAAATTAAGGTGAAAATAGGCCTCAGTTTTTCGAGGAAATCTTGATGATTTTCCGAAAAAGTATTTTTTTACAGTAGGTTATTAATAAGCAGTATGCTCTTTATATAATAATTATTTTAAATACGCGGAATCGGTGTAATGCAATTTCATATTTTCAGGATTTTCTCTTGACTACCTGTAGGTATTTTCACTGAAAAATTACTTCGTACTTTGTGTATTTATTTGCCTCGAAATGGATGGTCAAGATAATTATTATCAAGCACTTGTCTGAGCCATGTTTTTTGGGTGGTATAATTATCAAATGAGTTTTTCTGCCTTGACTAAAAACCCACCTTATCTTCAAATGTTGTTTACATTTCCTCGATACGTTTTTTATATTGTTACAAACTCATACCCACCACACTAATTCCAAACCACTGCAACTTCTGAAAGCCAAAATCAACAGTGGCAACCACCAGAAAAGCGCCGAGACAATGAAGCTCGACGTGTCCCGGAGAAAGAATTTACCTGTCTTGGATCCCGCAACGAAATTAATCAGAAAGAACACGCAGAGAAATGTATACGACAACTTCTGGTTGCAACCGTGACAGCAAGACTCACTAGTTGATTTTACAACATTTCTAGTAATAAATACGAAGTCCTTGTTATCTCTACTACTTACTTAGTATTTATTACGCAACTACTAAAGTCAACTAGTGAGTCTTGCAGTCACGGTTGCAACCAGAAGTTCTCGTAAAGGTAGCTAGACATTTCTCTGCGTGAAATAGTGTAAGAGTAGGAAAAATATATTTCCACTTTTCCACGACATCTGTCTGAATCGTGGCCATTCTATTTGCCTATTTGACACATAAACAAGTATTTATAATCTTGCTTACATCATCCCTGTCCTACATTATATTTCAGCTCGCCTCATGCAAAAACACCACCTTTTTAATACCAGGCCGAATCAACCTCTGACATTTTCTATCCGGCCTGATAAATGACTCCTAACAAAACACCTGCCAATCAAATACTGACCTTATCACCCTTACAATAGAATCTAAAAATGATTTAAGAAGGTAAACCTGTCTGAAGTACCCTAATTTCAAATCTATGTCTTTAAACATAAATCTCAATTTTGAATGAGGCTGATCTTTTCAAATTGTTCCAGAGGAAAATGAAACTTGAAATTTAAGACAATAGGGTTGGTTTTCGAGTGTTATTAAGTATATTAGGATAGAATAGAACGCAGTTGACACCAGATAATTTATATTAGAGGGTACATCGAGTTTTTTTTTGTTCGTTAAATATAAGAATTGGCTGAAATTCAGATGGGGATACCTTTTTCGGCCATTTTCTATTAAGCTTCTAAAGCTGATTTTACAGGATAATTGGATTAAGTTTATTAAGATATTTCCAAGGTTTTAGGACAGAAGATCTTCGTTCAATAAATGATAAAGTAATGGTTATTATTATTGATATTACTTTATTATTTAGGACTATTGAAGGGAGATTAAGTTTCATCGAGATTAAAGGACAGGATTATATTAGTTTCTGAAATTGAGTCGTAATTTGGAGCTTCTATATAAGCCTTATAGATTGAAATTTCAATAATAATTTGATTGGTTTGACGACAGGTCTAATAGCTTAAAGATCTGCAACGCAAAAGAGTGTTTTTATTACACATTCACTCTCATAGAGAAAAGACATTGAGTCCCAGCAGTGGGATCATTATAGGCTCATTGTGATTTTTATTTCATCAATTTCTTTTTTAAACATTGTCCCATTCTAATAATTTATACAATAACATAGACGAAACTCACACACACAATACCAAGATTCGAAACAACTTGTAGATAATTAAAATACTTGTTTCGTACGGGTGTCGAACCAGCGATATTAACGCAGCAGTCACAATATATTTTACATGACATGTTGAAACTACTTTGTATAGTAGTAATGCCCATGTAATCAGGGGCCTAACTACCATGAAATTAAAGTAATTTTTTCCATACGAAAAACACGTAATAACTAAAATTCCCACCTACAACATAAAAATGTATCTCATAACATATTCACAGCGTTAATTGTAGAGGAAATTACGGGCGTCCGTAATACCAATAAATTAAACGAAATCCGGCTATTCACTGCGACACACTGTACTCATAGGTGATTGTTAAAAAGGTTGCTTTTACAGTGGCAATTATGTTTTACATGGAATTAGAGGTGAAATAATTTTTGTACTCATAACACTTTGAACTTATGCTTGCCTAGTACTTTTGCTAGTTGATTATGAACAAGACAATTTCAGGTTGGTACCTTTAAATGTTGGTTGGAAGTAGAGTTTCATGGTATTACTGTCAGTGATCACCAGTGATAACAAATGGTAATCATCATCATCATCATTCAAACCTGTTTCTTCAATATTATCCTTTATTTTCCACGGTGACGATTATTATGGAAAGTTCGACAAACTCAAAAATCATTCATTACAACCTGATTTTCCGTTATGTTAACCTAGTATTTCCATTGAAACACTAGGTCAACATCGTTATGTAATTCTAGTATTTCAATGGAAATACTAGGTTTTCCGTTGAAAATCTGGTTATATTCATGTCATTTCCATTGAAATACTAGGTCAACA
Source organism: Agrotis segetum (assembly GCA_036375495.1). NCBI lineage: Eukaryota > Metazoa > Arthropoda > Insecta > Lepidoptera > Noctuidae > Agrotis > Agrotis segetum. The sequence continues at coordinate 565,217 of JAQSVV010000222.1, read as the reverse complement.
TCGTTATGTAATTCTAGTATTTCGATGGAAATACTAGGTTTTCCGTTGAAAATCAGGTTATATTCATGTCATTTCCATTGAAATACTAGGTCAACATCGTTATGTAATTCTAGTATTTCAATGGAAATACTAGGTTTTCCGTTGAAAATCAGGTTATATTCATGTCATTTCCATTGAAATACTAGGTCAACATCGTTATGTAATTCTAGTATTTCAATGGAAATACTAGGTTTTCCGTTGAAAATCAGGTTATATTCATGTCATTTCCATTGAAATACTAGGTCAACATCGTTATGTAATTCTAGTATTTCAATGGAAATACTAGGTTTTCCGTTGAAAATCAGGTTATATTCATGTCATTTCCATTGAAATACTAGGTTAACATAACGGAAAATCAGGTTGTAATAAATGATTTCTGAGGTTGTGGAACTGTCCATAATAATCGTGACCGTAAAGGACAATATTCGATCGTCATTACGATCATTAACAAAATATCCTCATTACACATCATTACTCTGATCCGACCCTAAACCACGTCCACTGATTGCATGCGGCGCTCACATCACGTTTTGATAGGAACCCGTTCTGCGGCCGCTTTGGCGCAGTTATTAATATTTAATGTTAGCCATGTCACACTGATTTAGTATCGTAAACTGTATTGATTTAGCTTCCTAGGTAATGGTTAATGTGTTTGGAATGTGTTTTATTGACTTTGCTGTGTTGTTTTGCGAAAATGATCTGTACGGATTTTGCTTTGTCCCAATTCTGTGTTGGTTGTATATTTTAGAGATGTTTATGATGATTTTGCTACAACATCTTCTACTTGGTAGTACCTGTAATATATACGGTGTGCATAATAAAGGGTAGTCTACGTGTCTGTCTAAGTTGTTCGATAAGTACAAAATGTTGGTTACTGATTCCCGTTGAACTTTTTTAACTATATAGAAGCCCAACATACGTTATTGTCTATCACAAAGCGAGAACATAGGTACATAAATAAAACTCAAGTTGAATATACCAAAATTATACCTCAACAAGTAAAGTGTAGAAATTTTTCTTCTTTCATATAAAAATATCACTAAAATATATTCTGTGGTTCTTTGTATAGAAGAAAATGTGTCACCAAAGAACTAAATAAATAAGTAGCTGTGTCTGCCACAATATTATGTTGTTATGTGTGCGAACGTTAACCTAATTTCCTTAACCTTTTGCGTGCAAAAATCTTCCCATATTTTCCGTAATTCCCACACACATCATATCAACCTAATTCATCCCCCGTTCACCCCCTATACATCCCTATTTGTCCTCTTTCACCCCCCAACGTACAAGCCCAAAAAATTGCAACAACTGACAAGAGAATTAAGCAGTTACAAAGTAGAAATAATAAGAAATTAACCGACAAATTGCTCAGGGCAAGGAAACGGCTTTTACTAAAACAACAATACATTTACACCCACTTGAACCTGTAACACAAGAGGGCAGAGTTTATATTTGCTTGAGTGGTAAGTAAGTGGTATCTTGGCAAGTCGCTACTAACCTATTTTGGGGGCGAAACAGTAGAATTTTTAAAGGTTAATTGTTCAAAAATGTTTGCCAAATGTGAAAAGTTGTGGCGGAGTGATGTAAAGTTTGTTTTAATTCGGCTCTAATAGGAGCACGCAATTAAAAATAAGAACACGCTAGCTGTTAAATGACTCGGCAAAGTTTTTGGTAAAGTTTTCTTACAATAACCCTTTTTGTAAACATAATTGTAGCAAATAACAGTTGGGTATGTATTATGTAGAGTAATTATTCCAGGTATACATATTATTGGGTTACTGGCTCGTGGAACTGTCTCAACAGGTGAACCGTGACCCTGGAACCTAAAGAGCAATTAAAGAACACGATAGATTTTAGTGAATACTAGTCTGACAATCCCTTTTTGTCATCCAAGGGAAGGAGGGTTCATTTGATGATTATACGAGTACCAACACGGGATCTATATTTCAAGAGGCCTATACCTAATCATTTAAATCCAATCAGCCGTTAAGGAGACAAAAATAACAGACAGGCAGTAACTTTAACTCAACAACAAATAAAGTTTGGAGAGATTTTAATAACAGTAGCTTGTCTGTTACTGATAAAATGTTATCATCGTCAAAGCGTTTGTCAAGTATAATGAGTGCTGAGGCAATAAATTTTAAAGCTTGAAGATATAAACTGAAGAAACTATAACGATCGGCTATTGTTTTCAATGTTTGCGAATTTCAATGACGAACCAAAACAGGATAAAATTTATAACATCGTTAAATGTGGTCGCTAATGAATGACCTTTGATGTTAAAAAGCGACCTAAAATATAAACAAATAAAAATCGGCAATCCGATTGCTGATACTCGCGTCGGCAATCCGATCGCTGCCGACACAGAAATCCGTTTGATGCGATGCGTCCGATACGTACGATGCGGACCTGTGGACGCTTACTATAATAGAACTGTTTGACTAACACAACTTTAACACCAACATACAAGATGACATAATTACACATAGTTTCTAAATTCATGAATGTAATTTAGTAAATCTGTCAATATCAATTATGGTGTCCAGTTAATAGGGGTGCATATTAAATGAAGGGGTCGTTCTCACCCCGCGGGGTGTCGTATTAATGACAGCTGTCACATGGAAATGGTTCTGTAGTGTAATTTAAATTCTTTGTCTGTGACATTTGAAGCGAAAAACGGGTTGTTGAGGACTAGAGGAATTTTGTAAATTCGTTTAGGATCGATCGTTGGGTCAAAGTGTGATAATTTGTCGGATTGAATAGAATCAAATCAAATCAAATCAACACGAATTTAAGTAAACATTAGATTCGTGTCTGACATATTTTTTTACGTGGTCAAATCATCAAATGAGTCCTCTCACCCCGGGCAGGGCGGGAGGGACAGTCAGACTTATACTGACTAAAATCCACGGTGTCCTTCAATGGCCCTTTATGTTCCGGGGTCACGGTAATGAGATAAGTCCCGCGACCCCGGCAGGCTTTGGTCCTACAGACACAGAGTGGGGCCCCGTCATTATGCTGACGCTCTTTGAGGCGCCATGCCCGCGCCTACGGTGTCCGGAGACAGTCTTGCGACGTCCGTCGCCGTGGGCGTCTACCACATCGGGGTGTTTGAGGCCTTATCACAAGATTTCTGTATTTTATTTACAGCGTATTTGAATTATTCACTGTGTTTAATGCATGGAAAAATGACAAGGCACCTCTAGTTTAAGAACGAGGATCATCTTATCCCTTCTAAGTAAAAAAAAATAACTATGCCACATTAGGAAATTTTCCAGCATCGTGGATGCGTTTACAAACATAGAAACTCACATACACAAACACACAGACCCGAAACAACTACTTGTAGGCAATAAAAATATTTGTTCAGTGCGGGAATCGAACCTGTCACACACTGCGTAGCCTGTCTAATCGCTCAGCCACTGCGCTGAACGTGACTTAGCGTTTACTTTAAGTCACAAAAAACTGTAAAATCGGAAAAGGTCCTCTGTTTAGTACAAAATAATTACATAGGACTTTTTTTCATTATTCAATTTGAATCAGATTTATGGAAAAATAATTCTGTTTACGCTTTCTAGGAATACTGGCGCTATATTGAGAAAAACAGAAAAATTATTCACCAAAAGTAACGCAAATTTTAAAAATAAATATTACAACACTTGAAATTATTCCGAAATAAACTAAAAAAATATTCACACAGTATGATTTCAAAGTGTCAAAAAAAGTGAATGAAATTAGACGCGCCGCGAGGGCCGTCAGACCGAATGAGTGAACGGCGAGCGTGTGAGTGAATGATTAAATTAAATAGGACGTTATTCGTCAGCATTGTGGACGGGACACTTTTTGCTACAATGCGTACACTTCTGGTATTTTTAGTCCTTTGGGAATTTCAAAGCTTTTGAGCTATTAGTCTTTGTAAATCTTTTTTGTGTGAGCGTTTTGAAATAACCGTTGATTTATTATCAATTCTGGGATCTTTTTTTTTTTGTTACAATTTAGTGGCCCAGCTGTTATGTAGGTCATGACATAATTTAAAATAAGATTACCTAAACTGATTAAATTGCTATTCAGCCCTCTTCCTCTCTCCTAAATTTTGCGTGCCCGACAGGGTCCATATTGTATCTTAAACTTTTGTCTTTTACCATCTTTGTAACATATGGAATGCAATAAATAATTGAGTATTGAGTATTGACTTCGAATCCACATCATTTCATCATTTCAGCCTATTGCAGTCCACTGCTGGATGCAGGCCTCTCCCAGGTAGCGCCACAGATTAGACAGTTATTGTCACGTGCATCAGATCGTTGTTATTATAAATTGTACATTTTAATGTTAAATGTATGTCATGTGGCTGTACTTTTCTAATAAATAAATTTTAAACTGATTATGCTATACTATGAGAAAAAATATATAACAAATCTTCTCTAAGAGTTTTCTCCTTAAGATTACTCAAAGTAATTAAATAAACGAAGTGATTGAATGCAAGAAAACAAGTCATGATCTTATAAGTAGGTCAGCGGATTAGCAATTGACCTAATAAGCGTGCTGACCTCAGAGATGAAGCCTGTGTCCCACTGGTGGGAGCGTTTTAGTCTGATTACATTGTGACCTATCAGTTATGCAAAGATGAGTTTGATTTATAAAAAATGTAAGGTCTTATATTTTATGCCAGCCACACATACACGATCCATTTTTACGCGAGGGCTATGAAATGCGACGACCCAAGCGATCCGTTTGTACAATCGACAAAATTGAATCATGACCCATATAAGCTTATTTTCCTACAGACATTCAAATACAATTAGTTCCACATTCGCGTAAACAAACATATCCAAAGTAACGACTTTGATCTTTGTCAATTTGACGGATTCAAACGATTTATTGTCAAAATAGGTAGGTCATGATTCATCTTTGCCGACTGTAATAAAAAAATGTACTTAGTCGTCAGCATTGAGCGTCAAAAACAAAATGTGGATCGGCCACGAAAATAAACGATCTTCACTGTTGCTTGTACATAAATGGTAGATAATATACGTAGAGTTCGCGCCACCACTCATCACTAGCGGAAAATTGGAGTTGCTCTATTTTTAATGCAATTTTATGTAATGACATAGACACTAGCACCGCGACAAAGGTCGTCATTTTTTAAAATTTAATTATAAGTTAGCGTTTGACCACTATCTCGCCTGATAGTAAGTAAAAGTGTGGTTAACGGTAAAGCACACTTGCCTAGAAGTATGCTGTTCACTCTTGACTTCATCATCTTCCTGCCCTTATCCCATTTTACTTGGGTCGGCGCAACACGTTTTTTTCTTCCATTCTCCCCTATCACACGTCATAGTATCATCTACTCCTTTTTCTTTCATATCATTCCTTAGACAATCCATCCATCTCTTCTTTGGCCTTCCTCTTCCTCTCCATCCATCACCATTCATACCTACTCATCACTCTATTAGTCACATGATTGTCATCCCTCCTCATCACATTTCCATGTGCTGTTCACTTTTGACTTGAAGACCCCAAAGATGTCGGGAAATACAGATGCAGGGAATTCCACTCCTTAGCTGTGCGAGTATTGTTTATTTTGACAGTAAACTGGATCATGTATGGCCAATGACGTATAGGCGACAACACTAGAACTACTTATACGCGTGAAGAAAGAGAAAGAAAATATGACACCGTACGGCGGGAGGGAGACGTAGGTACTAAGCGCAATGTCAACGCAACTCAAGCCAATTGGCTTCATTTTGTTGCCATTTTAGAGTGCAGACAACGTATCTATAGTTTATATTTATCATTGTGTATGGCTAGCATTACGTGAACCAAAGGAAGAGTGTGGGTCGTATCTTTCTCATTACACACAAATTTTCATAATCAACAAAACAACATTGCAAGTTATCTCGATATCATCTGTAAACACATTCCCACAAAATAATGATAACATGAAAATTATCGACCACATAATATTCAACCCATTCACCCCCATCTCATCCCATCTCACCCCCTCGGTTAAGACAAAAGTATGAAACAATAACACAGGGGATGAAAACTCGCGCTTTACATATCATAGGAGGCTTTTAGCCGACTTTGACAAACATGAGAGTAATGATATTAAGTTGATATATTAATGGAAGAATTCTTGGGGCGGTAAGATGCTGCTTTGTGCATGCAAGTGTTACTAATGTGGAGGTAGATTCGATGGAAGTGTGGTTTAGTCTTTGAATGTTTTGTTTACTTGAATTTTATTTTGTGCCTTTTTTTGTATTGTGAAAAGGTCTCAGCAATTACTTTTATTGTAATTCCGTAGAGGTGAGGTTGAGGTTACGGGTAAATTTAATTGTAAGAGATTAAAAATCGAGTTACAATTTCCTTTTTTAACACATTTGAATCACGAGTTAGGGGCAAGAACATGATGAATTAGCATAAGTTATGGCTATTGTCTTACAAAAATTATTGTAATTATTGTCTTAATAGTTACAACTCTTGTGAATTCATAATAACAATTCACTTGTGTGATCAGATGCATTTAATTTTGTTTAATATGCTTTTCAAATTTTTTAACTTTCATTTTACATTCTACTGTATGTTTTTATTGTTGATTATCCAAATCCTGATTCATTAAAAATCTGATCTTTATATTGACCACTTGACTTGTTTATTACGTGTGTACTTTTTCAGAGCGTATTCACTAAATGAAATATGACATAAATTAATAGATGAAAACCTCTTGCCATTATCTGGGCATCAATTTACTTCAATGCCAAAAAAAATGAAAACAAAACTACGCGCTTATATTGTCACTAGACCAGCCTAACTTTTTAAGGAATAAGAAAATCACAAAACAGCGTCATTTTAGCCCCTTCTTCGCCATGTGCACTCATAATAAAAGCCGTTTGAATGTGTGCGGAGTAAAGTGTAACTTCTTTTGTTTCAAGTGTGTGGGAAAATCGCGGGTGACGCCAGGTGGGTAGATTGTATTGAAGAAATTGTACAGGTGGATATTAGACTGCTTTATTTTATGTATATTGATTGCCGGGAAATTAACGTTCAGTAATAGTAAGCTAACAGTTTGATGTTTCTGATTTATGTTACAAGTGGAATTTTCCATACTTTGTGTAATAGTATGTCAGTTACAAGTCCATCTAAAAGCTTTATTTTAATGATTATTACAAGAAATAGTATTAAAATTACAAAGCTTCACTTACCGGCTGGAAAATTCTGAAATGGAAAATTCTGAAATGGAAAATTTTACCTGCCATTAATGTCAACTGTTTTCAGCATGTCAATTACTAGTGGAACGATATCCTAAAATAGGTTTCATAATATTTTCGCTATACTTGGCGCTTCTGTCTGTCAACCTTTAAATAATTATTATTTGAAATTGAACTGTTTTGACATAGAGTCAAATCCTTTTTTTTCACTTTGTTTTTGTTTTTTAATTTAGCTTCTCTATTTCTGCTGTATCGTGGGTGCGTTTACAAACATAAACATTGTCCGGGTACTGTCGCCCAACATTGTCCGGGTATTGTCGCCCAACATCGCGAGTATATCGTCGCACACTCTCCGCTGAGTGTCGACGTAAGCTAACGTATGCAATGTCGCAAATGAAGGTATTATTTTAAGTGGGAGGTCAGAGGGTTAACTGTGTGTTACACCGAACTGTAATGGAGTTACAAAGATGTGTTTGTAACAGCGTTTGTGCGACAAACATTGTTTTGTAAACAGGTTTGAGTTTAAATTTAAATGAAGTGATAATATTTGCAGCGTGGCTAACTGGATGAGAACGCAATTAAAAGCTGTATGTTTTGAGCTTACTTGCGTTCAGTACTTGACTAATAGACTAAGGACTGAAGTTATAATTTTGCTCGTGCCTTTTAGAGAGACTAAGAGTCACTCAACGAGCAATGGAAAGAGCTATGCTCGGAGTTTCATTGCGGGAAAAAATCCGGAACATGGATATTCGGCGAAGAACCAGAGTCACCGACATAGCTCATACAATTTGCAAGTTGAAGTGGCAATGGGCAGGCTACATCGCTCGTAGAACTGACAACCGATGGGAAGAAAAGTTCTCAAGTGGTGACCACAGACTGGAAGACGCAGCGTAGGCAGACCTCCCACTAGGTGGTCTGGCGACATCGTGAGCGTCGCGGGCAACCGATGGATGCAAGTGTCTAAGGGGGAGGCCTATGCTCAGCAGTGAACGTCTTCCGGCTGATGATGATGATGGAGCTGATCTGACGATAATGCTGGAAGGTGGCCATAGGAACTCTATACTGAAACGCCACAAACCCATCGAATTTAGACTCGTTTGAATCGTCTTGATGAACACTTTGTAAACAACAAAAGCTTATTTTTAATTAAAAAGAACATACTTTTATAATGACCTTTTTGTTTGATACTCAATTACACTTTGATGACAAAAAAAAAAAATACAAATTATAACGGTGTAACCGTCTGCCTATCTCCAAGTTTTTCCTTTCAAAAACAAGAACGAATGCAAAGTATATGACGTGTAAAGTCCCGCTTGCCGGCTTACGCAGATTTAGACTACGTTGGTGCTATACATACGAACATATACATACATGTGGGGTAAAGGAGGTGTTCGTTTTAAGTGATAATGGAGATTTGACTCGTAATGTGAAGAATAATAGAGAAGAAGATAATTATGCTGTGCCGATTAGAGCAGGAAAAATAATTTAAAGACAAATTAATGTAATGATAATACACAACGCCATCTAGTCCCAAGCTAAGCAGAGCTTGTGTCATGGGTACTAGACAACTAATAAACATACTTATATATTTCTAAATAAATACATATTATAGATAAATTACACCCAGACACAGAACAATTGATCATACTCATCACACAAACAATTGCCCTGGGTGGGAATCGAACCCACGACCCCCGGCATAGCAGTCAGGGTCACTAACCACTAGACCAACAGTCCAGTCTAACTATGGGTTTGGATAGCTACAAATTATTATATTTTGAGTGAGGGCAGTGGTCCAAATGCTCTATCCAACTAGTTGGACCATGGGTCTGTACTAGGGGCATTTGTCAAACTTTAAAAGTAGGTGGACCACAGCACCTTTTGAGAGTGCCGTGGTCCATTTAAAAATAACTAACCAACCCTAAATACCTCAAGTGCATCTATACTTATGTGTATATGGTACCGACTGCTTTACGGTTATATTGGAAAAACGGGGTAACGCCGCATGACGTCATCTTTTTTCGTGCGTGCACCCGGCCACCAAATTTTAAGACGTTATCACGTCAATAAAAACGCCTTAATTGACTTGCAAAGAATACTTTAGTCACAAACTTAAGAATTTAGATCTTATAAAAGAATCTTGCGAAAGAAACGGATTGTATGATGGCAGTAGATATGTTTTCATAATCTCATTGTGGTGGGCGTACAAAGAGGGCGACCTTTCTTTGTGAGGATACCACAGAGGACCTGGGCCTCCCAATCTTCTAATAAAATAAGAGTCGCTGTGTCGACTACACTTTGGGCTTTATTTAAAAATATGGAGGCTGCCGAATGTGACGCCACGTTTATTATTACCACATCTTTCTTTAAGTACTTAGGCTTCTCTTAGTCGTTTTAAAAGTAAAAATGTGTCTTATTTTTTAACAAATATAAATTCTATGGGGTTTTATAGACGCGTTTATAACCTTTTAAACTTTTATACACACACACCCATACCCGGAAAAAAAGCTTGTAATATATTTATTTGTTCCGTGAGGGAATTGAACCCGCGACATGCAGCGTAGCAGTCAATCGTTCAGTCACTGCATCAACCGTGCCGCCAACTTGTAATGTTTTATATTGATAAAAACGCTGTTTCCCGGCACTTTCAATCGCTGCTCAGCTGTTTGTAGTGTGATAGCCACCAGCAAACCAGCAGTTCTTCAGACGATGGATGCAAGTGGCTTATTGTCATTCAGCGTGGTGGTCTAAGGGGGAAGCCTATGTTCAGCAGTGAACGTCCTCCGGCTGATGATGATGATGACCAGCAGTTCTTGAGATTAGCACGTTCAACCAAACCAGCTCTTTAGTATTTTTTCATAAGTATATGAAGAGCTTGTTAGATGTTGATAGCTGATGCGGCGCTGGTAATTGATCCCAGGGAAGATTGAATAAAATATCGGAGATTTTAATGCACGTGTGTATTGAACCAATATCGATGGAAGGGGAGAAAAAGTGTTGCCACTACATGTATGAGGATTTTTTTTTTTTTGAGAGAGGAAGATGTGATATTAATATTATGTATTAGTGGGTATTTGTACATTAGGGGTGGTATATAAGGAGGAACACTTTATTGAAGAGTTAGTCAGAACTGGACCTTGTAGTTTCATTGTATCTCCGCATAACATAACAACAATAATTTGATGTTGGTGTTGCAAGTTAATAATTATAACCTCTAACAGTATAGATCTACTTAAATCCTTGTTTTAAATCAAGATTTATGAACATAATTAAGTTAAACTTCAAATATACGGTCTGTTGTCATCTTCATCAAGACATGTTCAAGCCTTTCCGAGTTGAGTATAACTAGTCGTTATAATTACAGTTTTGTTGAACAAGTTCTTTCCCCTCAACAATCCAGTCTACACAGCGGACAACTCACTTCTAACTGAAAGACATCTTGACACTTGTGAAGCACTTGTAAGTTTTTTAATTGAAATTAATGCTTTGGCTCTAACTTTGCACAGTAATCCATACACTTGTGCAGGTAAAACTAGGATTACTGTCTAAAGTTAGTAATATGCGATAATTAATTGGTAAGGCATTTGGAATACTTGTCCAGAAGATGCAGGTTCGAGTCTCGCTTGCAGCTGAATTTTCCCCAAAAAATTCTTTACAAAAACGCGACACAGGCGTTATTGCGTATAAATATATAACACTGGTTGCAGTTTGCAAAAATTAGAGATAAAAGACTAGGTAGTGGAATCGTCATTAATGGTCGATTTGTGTTACATTTATTGATTCTAGGCATCCCCATTCCCTCCCTCACGATATATTTTCAGCGTTTTGAGAGAAGTGGTGATGACATTTTTTTTTTTGTTAACCTATATTGTCCCACTGCTGGGCAAAGGTCTCCCCTATAACCTTCCACTCTTCCCTTTCCGCGGCTTTCTCCGGCCAATCTATCATAAATGCGTCTAGATCGTCACGCCAGCGTTTTCTAGGCCTCCCTCGGCAACGACGCAAATAAATTACACAAAGTTATTCACCTGTCTGGGTTCAAATAATAATTCGCAGTCGGGACTGTTACCACTGTTGCACCAGTACAAATTATTAACACGAAACTGAAATATTAACAAGAAAAAAATACCTACTTTCCACTTATTTACAATACTTCAATCAGCATGTTATCTGTTTAAGTAATCAAGGCATAATATAACTTCTAATAAAGCTACCTATTCTCCAAAATCAGTGAAATCCGCTTAAGCAGAAAACTCAAGTACCGCTGAGTCTCAAAGTCAGAGGTTAAAGATGTAAGTTACATCAAAGGGTGAAAGCGGTGCCGACTCAGTTAACGCTGTGCTAACTGAAACACACCTCAAGGTTTTATTGTATGGGCCAAGTTAGAAGCCTTGGCTTAAATTTAACTCCTTCACTGACAATAAAACTTGGTGAAAAAGAAGTTTGCTAAGCATTTGATGTTTGACAAAGAAGATTTTTATAACACAGAAAATTTTATAGCACAGATTTTTAACTAACGATTAGCGTGGATGCTAAGCGATTGAACTGCTGCGCTTTGTCATTGGTTCGATTCCCGCACTGAATAAATATTTGTATTATAAGTAGTTGTTTCGGGTCTGGGCGTTTGAACACGCACCCACGTGCGGGGCAACGTTTTTTTAACGTCATTAAAGGTCCATTACAAAGCCTGAATTTTAAGTTTGACCAGATTTTAGAGGTGTTTGGGATCCATTTCTTAGCAGTCAACACAGATAAGGCCGAGTGTCTATGTAAATAATTATGTTTTTTTTTCATCAGCTTGTTATAAGAATAAAGAATTTGGTTAATTTAAACTGTTAAATCCTGACACCTCTATTTACCTAGTCTCATACAATCATGTCTTAATTTCAACCAAAATTCGTTCAAAAATATTCCTAACCAACAAACTAGACGTCCTTGTCAAAGTTAATACTGGCCCTAAAGCCTCAGGTCTCGACACTACAAAGTTAGGAGATAAAAGAAACATCAAAGCTGTGATCAAAGGGTAGAAACAAGCAGTTAGTAGTAACGTTTGACTTAACTGGCACTTCAAGGATTGGTACAAGTTGGGGATTTCAACGCCTAATTTAACAATTAGCGTCCATTAAGTTGGTCCAAAGTACCTTGTAAAGAGTTACGGTTTAGGCAATGGTATCTGCGCTTCGTGTTGCGAAGTCTGTACCCGTACGGAACAAACATTCTGTTTGGCTTCCAGATATTTGTTCTGGTTGTAGCTGTTTGTGTAGCATCATCATCATCATCATCATCGTGATCAGCTGGAAGACGTCCACTGCTGAACAAGGCCTCCCCCTTAGACCGCCACGCCGAACGACAATTCGCCACATACATCCATCGGCTGCCCGCGACCCTCACGATGTCGTCGGTCCACCTAGTGGGAGGCCTGCCTACGCTGCGTTTTCCGGTTCGTGATCGCCACGGTTGTGTGGTGGTTTAATGAATGTTGTAATGACGCAGAAGAAATTCACAGTTAAATTGCAAACTGAAGTCAATGAAGAACACTTTTTTTTTCGTGATCATCAAATGAGATATCCCACTCGGAGTGGGGCAGGAGGGACTGTCAGACTTGTACTGACTAAAATCCCCGGTGATCCTTCAATAGTCCTTTACGTTCCAGTAAGCCGAAGCTGCGGTGGTGAGCGTTAAAGCCATCTGAGATGATTAGCTCGCGTGGCCACCCATACCCCGCAGCGCCGGAGCCGTGACAGAAACACTTGCTTGCAAAACTTGCCTTCCTGCAAGCTGCATGCCTACTTGCATCACCGAGGTCATGACAGATTACCACCAGAAAGATTACCCCCCGACAGATAACCCCCGATAGATTACCCCTGACAGATTACCCCCCGACAGATTACCCCCCGACAGATTACCCCCGACAGATTACCACCGAGGGAGGGCTCATTATTTTGATGACTTTACCACGATAAAAAGGTGCCCTATGTGGAATACCTCCACGGATAGTCTGCTGTCTGCGGTCATAGTGAGGTCAGACGGCCCGTATTTCAGAACGAAGACTCGTGTCTTTGAAAGAAAATTTATAGAAATATCTTTCAAAGTATAGAAATATCTTTGTGCCCTGATGCCTCTGGAAGTAATTAAATTATCCATTGTGTCTGGTGGCCATAGCCTCATGTCCGTTCCACTTCTTAGTCTTCGAGTAAAGTCCTGGACAAAAGCCCTTTAACTTTGTTATAATGATAACTGAATATCAAAATACGTCCAAAGCTAAAACACGTGTACGAATCAAGTTATTTTCAGAAAATTTATTTTAATGGAATGTCTATCACGTTACAAAGATAAGGATTATACTGCTTTTGTTGTTTCTTTGACAGATTACTCTGGAAATCTGAGCCTTTTAACTTTATTAAGCTAGATAGCTAGCTACTACCTACGATTTTTTTCCGCGTAAAGTCTTTTTTTTTATTGGTAAATCATTATCTGACATACGACTATCATAAAGAAGCTTATTTATTGTGTTTCAGTAATGTCTTGTCCATAAAAAAAGGATCTTGGCTAGTGATAGAGATGATATAAAAGATGAAGACATACACCAAAAAAAAATGCATAAATGAGTAATTGCGTTTAAAAATATAACTTTAATAAATGAGTTAGTATAACGGTAGGAGAACGAGTGTGATGGTTGTATGTCTACAGTAGTATTATATGGGCCCGCGTGGTGTATTATGGCCTCCTCTCTGTGAGAGCACAGAGAGGAGGCCTGTGTCCCAGCAGTGGGAACATTATAGGCTGATAATGATGATGATTGATTCGTTGATCAACTCCTCTATGTGAGATTCACAATCATGAAAAAGAGAGGTAAGCTACGGATATTGAGTAACTTTGGCTAGCAATGAGACAATATAAATCTCAAAACTTGTATCTTCAATGACCCTGATGGAAGGGACATGGAAAATTCCGTAAATAGGGACACGGAAAATTCCGTAAATAATCCCGATGAAGGACGTTCATACGTCTATTTAAAGACACTAGATAATCCGCATTTACCGCTAGTATGGACCATAAACCCGCTGTTCGCTCGTCACTTGGCACTTTCAATAGTACAGCTATGAAACCCAGCGTTCTCCTTCAGATTGTTCGCTCTCAATGTTTCGCTCGACGTCTACTATAATTGCGCCACGGGCTTCGATTGATCCCTTTATTGACTTTGTTGGCGAAAATAACTGAGCTGCTTACTCTCTTTGTTTTTTCGTTTCACTGAAACACTTGGGTTTTATGTTTTTTTGTGTTATGGGGATTGGTTTTATCATTTATTCACTTTTCTTAAGTGAAACGGTTACTAAAAATTAGATCAGCAATTATAAGCAATAATTTTTATGTATTTCAGTAACAATCTTCGACTTCTACCCGTGAATTTTGTGAAGGAAAACATTGTGAGGAAACTTGCTTGTCTTAGAACTTGAAATTCAGAGGCCATCCGACCGGAAACCGGACAGTAAGATACTTTACAGACCTCAATGTATGCTCGTGTTTATGCTACTATCACTATCCGCCTAGCCTTTTCCCAACTATATTGGGATCGGCTTCCAGTGGAACCAGATGCAGCTGAATATCAGTATTTTACATGGAGCGACTGCAGTGTTTATGCCATCAGATTGTTTAAAATAAATTCACGAACAGCTATAATCTAGCACTAATGTTGTTGGAAAACTTAAATACAATGTTAACCTCTTTAAAAATATCTTTACCAACATTGACCGTAAATTCCGCACATACAAAGACAAAACAATTTAATCCTCCCACATTCCGGTATTTGGTCGAAATAAATTCACAATTTTAGCTTTTCTTCCTGAATTTATTCACAGTTTTAAAGACATTGGCAACATCCTTAACCCGTGGTTGGGCAGAAACAAAATAATTTGGAGGAAGCAAACGTTACTTAAAATTTACAAAGGGAATGTCTTAATTTAAGTTACTGGGGGCGAGGTCGGGACAAACGTTTTGGGGTTGCCTGTGAATTAAAAAATCTTGAATGATGGGAGAAATTGGATTTATTTGCGAAATTAGCATGGGAGTTTTTGATTTTAGCTTAATAACATATTGTATTTTAAATTAAGACGTCTCGAAGAATTTTTTTTCACTAAACGAAACAAACTTTTACGAATCATAAATATTATGCGGATGGATGGATGGCTGGATGTTTCTTACTACACACAAAAACTATTAAAGGAACAAACCTGATATACAGATAATTTACAATTAAAATACAGGATATATTTATCCTATTATAACTTTTCCGATTTTCTCTTTTAGGATAATTTTCTAACTACACACAAGTAAAACCTCGGGCAATAGCTACATGATCCGTAACGCCATATTGGCCAATATATTCCTACAGCTACGACTCGCTTTCTCCCTGCGAGAGGTGGGCCGTAATCCACCACGCGGGCTCGTCTGAATATCGTCCTTTAAGCCCCAATCTCTGTCAAACTTCAGTTTCGTACAAAGTGACTGCGTGCCAATTTGTCGCCTATCCTTCGATCAATTTTGACTGGCCTGTTGGTCTAGTGGTTAGTGACCCTGACTTTTATGCCGGAGGACGTGGGTTCGATTCCCACCCAGGACAAATGTTTGTGTGATGAGCACGATCATTGCTCACTCTCAATGGGCCTATTTGGCGCAGCCGTGAGTCACACAGTAGGTATATTCATTCAAGTTCGGCTTAGTTAATAGGTACCTACATAAATTTATTTTCTAAATTGTTTAGTTTTAAGTTCTTTGTCTTTGTTTCTTGTTTACTGTGTGCACTTGTGGCGTGTGCCAATAAATGTTTTTCTTTCTTTCTTTTCTTTCATTTGTTGTCATTTGTTCTGGGTCTGGGTGTAATTAATCTATAATAATTATGTATGTATTTAGAAATATAATAAGTATGTTTATCAGTTTTCTAGTACCCATAACACAAGCTCTGCTTAGCTTGGGGCTAGATGGCGTTGTGTGATAGTTGTGGAATATTATTAAAAAAAAAAAAAACTGTTGCTTCAAAATCCGTGTATGCATTTCAGATTATTTAACATTTATTTTTTATGTCCCAAAAATTGACAAATAGCAACAAAACAAATATTTAAAATTGTCGTCACGTATTCCCTTGATAGTATATTATTAGCTGAATTCAAGGGAGTTTCTAACAGTTGAACTTGGCAACCCCGTCTTAGCCGAAAACTCGTAACTCTTGGTCGGTCGTAAAACGTCTCGGAATAAAACCTTCAGGGTTACTGGGACACAGGTTCGATCCTCAGTCGTAGTTTTTGTAAGTTTTTGTGTAATTTCATGTTTTTCTGCCGAGTTGTTGTAGAATTTATGTTGTTTTCAGTGCTTGTTGTCTGTGATGAATGTTGGGAGAGTTTGTTGGTTCTGTTCGAGCATTTTGTTTGTTTTTGAACTAATTTTAAAGTTGTTGAAGTTATTTTTTCAAATACTAGGTATTTTCTAAATAAGTATTGTGTGACTGTGTGAGTGATGAATGCTAATTCTAAAAGTTGAAATTACCTGTTACGTACTTAACTAGCTGTTTAAAACAGCAACTGATGTTGCTACAATTTTGTAAGTATATTATGAAAACGCCAGCTTATTTTGGAGAATTCTTCCTGAACAGCAGAGCGGTTAACAACGTACCATAATCTGTCAAAATTCCTTAACAGATTTCCAACTTTATAACAAAAGAAAAAGATTCATGTTCGATTGGGAAAAATTTACAGATTGGGGTAGGCTCGTGTGTGTCTGTCTGTACTAATGTCGATTGACACAATGTGGTGCATGTAATTAAAACAGAAAAACGTGATTTGATACTTATATAAATAGCAAGCTTTACTTATGCACATCCATAACTTATTGTATTCACATCGTTCTCGAAAAAATGATAATTATTAATTCATTGAATGTATTGTAATATATTACTTAATCCTGACATTATAATGATTAAATATGACTTTGTATTTCTCAAATAATTTGACATTGTATTTATTTTTCTTTGACTTTTTATTAATGCACGTACGAATGAATAATAATAATCTATATATATAAAAGCAAAAGGTCACTCACTCATAGGACACGAAAGCTCAGAAACTACCGGTGCTAAGGGTTCAACATTTTACACAGGGGTTCTTTTTAGGACGTAGGTACCCGCTAAGAACGGATTTTGCGATATTACGCCCCTAAGGGGTTGTTTTTGGGGTTGACAGTTTGTATGAAACTTTTTTGCTACACGTACTAGGAGTTTCAAACTTTGCATGCGGGTTTTTTTTAAGACGTAGGTGCTACATTAGAAAAGGGTTTTTCGAAATTCGACCCCTAAGGGGTTGTTTTTGGTGTTGAAAGTTTGTCTGAAACTTCGTTATTACACGTGTTAGGAGTCTCAAATTTTGCATGGGGTTTGTTTTTAAGACGTACGCACTACCCTCAACGGGGTTTTTCGAAATTCAACCCCCAAAGGGTTGTTTTAGATGTTGATAGATAGAGGTCTCAAATTTTGCATGGGGCTTCTTTTAAGGACGTAGGTGCTCACTAAGACAGGATTTTGCGAAATTTCACCTCTAAGGGGTTGTTTTGGGGTTGATAGGTTGTATGAAACTTTGTTATTACAAGTACTAGAAGTTTAAAATTTTGCATGCGGGTTTTTTGTAGGAAGTAAGTGCTACTTACGACAGGGGTTGTTCGAAATTCGATCCCTAAGGGGTTGTTTTTGGTGATGGTAGTTTGTATGAAACTTTCGTTACTACGAGTTCTGGGAAACTCAAATTTTGCATGGGATTTGTTTTAGGACGTACGCACTACCTTAGACGGGGTTTCACGAAATTCAACCCCTGTGGGGTTGTTTTAGGTGTTGATAGATAGAGATCTCAAATTTCGCATGGGGATGCTTTTAAGGACGTAGGTGCACACTAAGAAGGGTTTTTGCGATATTACGCCCTTAAGGGGTTGTTTTTGGGGTTGACAGTTTGTATGAAACTTTTTGCTACAAGTACTAGGAGCTTCAAATTTTGCATGCGGGTTTTTTTTTAGGACGTAGGTTTTACTTTAGAAAAGGGTTTTTCGAAATTCGACCCCTAAGGGGTTGGTTTTGGTGTTGAAAGTTTGTTTGAAAACTTCGTTATTACACGTGCTTAGAGTCTCAAATTTATCATGGGGTTTGTTTTAGGACGTACGCACTACCTTAGACGGGAATTCTCGAAATTCAACCCCTGTGGGGTTGTTTTTGATGTTGGTAGATACAGGTTTAAAATTTTGCATAGGGATTCTTTTAGGACGTAGGTGCTCACTAAGATGGGATTTTGCGAAATTTCACCCCTAAGGGGTTGTTTTTGAGGTTGATAGGTTGCATGGAACTTCGTTAGCCGTAAACCTCAAATTTTGTATGAGGTTTATTTTTGGGACTTCGATGCTTACTATGACGGGGTGATTCGAAATTTGAACTCTAAGGGGTTGTTTTTGATGTTGTTAGATACAGGTTTCAAATTTTGCATGGGGATTCTTAGAAGGAAATAGGTGGTCACAATGACGGGACTTAGTTAAATTTCACTTCTAAAGGGCTGTTTTTGGGGTTGATAGTTTGTATGAAACTTTATTACTATAACAAGTACTAGGAGTTTTTAATGTTTCACCGGAAGGTTCTTTTACGACGTAGGTGCTACTTAAGGCGGGATTATGACGCGAAATTCCCCCCCTAAGGGGTACTTTTTAGCTTCAGAGTTTGTATGAAACTTCGTTACTACAAGTGCTACGAGTCTAAAATTATCCCAGGGGTATATCTTTAGGATGTAGGAGCTTATTAAGCTGGGATGTTGCGAAAACCGACTGTTAAAGGGATATTTGTGGTCGAATGAGAGAGAATAGAATTTTAGTTGATTTAGATTTTCTAAAAGTATTGCATTAAGGGGGTGGCCGGAGAAGAAATTCACAGAAAGCAAAGCTCTAAATAAGCGCGGACGAAGTCGCGGGGGAAGTGCTAGTACAGGTATAATTTAAACTGAAATAAATTATAATATTATGACATACTAGCTGTTGCCAGCGGCTTCACCCGCTACAACTCGAAAATTATCCCACGGGAACATAAAATCGGGATAAAAGCTATCCTATGTGTTAATCCAGGTTATAAACTATCTGTGTACCAAATTTTAGCCAAATCCGTTCAGTGGTTTTTGCGTGAAAGAGTAACAAACATCCATACATCCATACTTACAAACTTTCGCCTTTATAATAGTAGTAGGATTTGCACACCATAATATTATGTAATGGTAAAATGTAATTGGGCCACATTAGTGTTAAGATCTTGATTGTACCTACATTTTTGCAAATAAATTAATTTCAATTTGAAGATTCTACTCAAGATTGTATTGGAAGTTTCTACATAATTCTAGAAATTTCCACATTGAACTTGATGTTCAGAGATGTTTCTAGAATGTTCAGTAGTAAATAGTGCTCATCTTTACAAGTAGAATTAAGTAAGAAACAATATTCATTAATCAGATTCAAGATCAATAACAGATTTTGTTAGAAATGTGATCGTGAAAGTTTCATCTAGAAAAACAAATCTTTTTGTAATAACATTGAAATTATTCTAGTTCCCAAATTCAATACCAGCTGACAGAATAACTGATCGAAGACCTACAATAAATTCCAAATGGGACATCCAAAAAAATAAACTTAAAAAGGTCACCAGCGTCCCAAGAGAATTCATTAAAACTCGAGGAAATTAGCCAAGTTTTACAAATCATTAATCTTGTAGGAAAAATATTCCGTCAGAGTTGTGTAACGTTCCAATGGGCATTGGCTAGGGTTTTTCTGGGAGACTGAATTTTAGTTTTATGCCTCTTTTACTTCGTGGTTTGTTTTATTGAAACTGATTTCCTTTTCTGTCTATACAGCAGTTTCAACATGAGTATATTTTAAACCCCTTGTCTTTCTTCTGTCCGTACCTATCACAGTTTATTCAGTGGTTGACTTGGAAATCGCTAAATAGACTGCGAACGCCGGTCGGCCACAGCAAAGAGAACCTCCATAGATGGGGATTCACTGAAGGCTCAGACCTTAAATGTATATGCGATGTGTCCCCACAGACAATGGGTCACCTTCTCTCCTGCACCGCAAGTCCTGTCACCTGTACACTTGACGACCTCATGAAAGCATCAGTGAGCGGGGTTCGCGTAGCTGAACTTTGAGCCAAACTAAATAATTATACCGAGCGGCGGTACCTGGCGGTTACGAATTCTTCATTCCATTTCTAACGTCTATTCGCCGTGGTGGTTACGATCCTCGGTAGCTCGGTTAGAAATGAGCGTCGGATGTACTGAATCCGAAGGTCGCAGGTTCGAATCCTGTCCGCGGTTCGATTTTTTCTTTCCAAAGAAAATCTTTGAAAACGTATGCGTTAATGCGTTTAAATTTATAAAATTGACACGCTAAGAGGAAGACAGTTTTTATGGGAATTCAGAATTTGTCTTCTTCTATTTGCTCTAATCTCATTGTATTATAGTTTAACACAGCGAAATTATCATCTTCTTTATTAATTGTCATTGCAGTAGTTCCCTTTCCAGTCATTTGATTTTTCACAAGCTTTGTGTACCGTGTCTTTAGACAGTTTTTTTTTAATTTTCTACTATTACCTACTTTTCGATTCATCTTTCCTTATTAGTGTTTACATTAATCGGGTATCATTTAATAATAACTGGGAATAACCAAAACAACCGTGTTTAAACTCTTCTGTCGACAAATTAATACTGTTAATAGTAACACGTTACCAAAAGTTAACAGTACTTTTTAGTTTTAGTATAGAATTTCAAATCTTGTTTTCACTTAATATGATAACAGCTATCTCTCGTTGCAGATGTTCCAGACATTTTATTTTCTTACTCACTGACGCTATTAGAGCAAAAGGAGCCACCAAGAATATAATATTACGGGTAATTCAATTTACCACGACTGACGCTATATCTCCTGGTTTAACGACCTCAGTCCCCGGCGGCCCTGAGCGCCCTTAAAATCACTGACTCGACACCGACCTGATAATATTTTATACCTTCGCACAAACATAAAATCTTCATAAAGCTCTTCACAAATGCTTTATATGTTCCTGTAATAAAACTATTTTATCTCACCTCTAAAAACCCTCTAACTTTCTGTTTTCCGTCCATGTCCCCTGTCCATTGCAGGGCCTCTACGATATTACCCCTTGATAGACTATAGAAATAAACCAATGGAGATTGAAGTGGAAATCGAATCGTGATACTCTTATCTTGCTGAATAAATGTGAGGTCTATTTCGGTAGGAGAAAGGTCTTCATGGTAATAAAATGTATTAAATTGAACTCCTTTTTGCTGACCCATACCCGGAATAATGATTTTATCCGCTTTTTGTTCGGATAGAGCCAATTGTGAGGGAGTCATAACTAGCTCCTTGCTTACTTGAAACGTATATTTTGTGGATGATTTTTAGTCTCCGAATTCGAAGATTTCTTTATAGATTTTAAGTTAACTTCATATGTATAAAAAGAGCATTTGAGGTTTATGTATATCCGAACTTATTAATGCTGCATTAAAAAAAAACGCAAGTACTCGCAACTGAGTGTATGACCAAATAAATAAATATGGTCGAAACAAAAGGAGTCAACATCATAATATTGTGGGGATCATTAGAAGATTAGGTCGTTTGCACCCGCAGGCCCCGCCAGAGCGGGGTCAAACGACTAAAGAGCCCCATGGAACGAAAAAATTTACGTAACATTTATGTATATAATGAAATAAGGATTATAGAAGGTGTCTTACAGTTTCCATGAGAGAAAATTTTAAGTTTTTTTAAACATTGCCCCTCACTAGTGTTTTATCGTGTGTTGTGGGAGCGTTTATAAACATAGAAACTCACGTACACACACCCATACCCAAAACAACTACTTGTAGGTCATACAATTTTTTTGACGTCCAGATTGATCAGCAGTCCAATCGCCCAGCTACTGCGTTAACCGTGCCGTACAGTTTATATGTCTTAGTATCCAAAACAATGACAAAAGGACAGCTCAGCTTTACTTAAATACAAAAAATATATTCTCTGATCATTTCAATAAACCACCCAATACAATTTGGTCAATATTGGCTTACTCATGACCGGTCCTAAGATAGAACCTTGAGGGACACAATGTGCTGAATCTTCGTCTCTCAATAAATTGTAACCTTCCTATTATTTTTCCTTATTCGTGTCAGCATGTGCTGAATTAAATCCACAGCCATCTATTTCATTGTATTCTAGCTTACCTGGGGATTTATCACGTGTTTTCACGTTTTTGATTAATTTGATGGAAAAAAATAGTTCCTCATTCGTGTACTTTTTTTTAAGTGGTAAAATCATCAAATGAGTGGGGCCACGGCAGGGCGGGAGGGACTGTCAGATTCGTACTAACTTAAATCCACGGTGTCCTTCAATAGCCCTTTACGTTCCAAGGTCAGGGTAATTGGATAAGTCAAAGTTTTTCTTTCTTTCTTGACCCGCACCACAGAAGTCAAATTGCTTATGCTGAAGATGTGCAAATTACAACATTCACTTGTTATTCGTGTCCACTGTTACAACTTCAAGTAATGTTGATTTTCGGTTCTGTTATTATCACACTCGATAATACGAGTATATCCACCTGAATAAATAAGAAATATTACATACTCGTAATATTTTAAATGTACACTTAATTTTGTCGAAGTATAGAATCGTGCCTCATTATATAAAATGCCATTGAAGCATATTAAATAATTTCTTGATACGCCAATCAGCCCCGTTACTGTAGATAGAGAGTGGATTTCTGAGACCGGAGACCCTAGCATGAATTTTACGTATTAGTCCGTACAGCATACTTGAAATATTACCTACAACAAACAACAAATGAAAAAGAAACGCCAAAAGTGTACGAAAGAGGAACTAATTTTTTCCTTCAAAATCAGCGAGCTTGCAATGTCTACTAAATAGAAATGAAAATGGTCCTTTCTGCTACGATATAATGACACAATTCGACTGACATAGGTACTCGTCATGGCGAGCGTGTTTTGTTTTCATCTACCTGTAGATAACCGCACATTAAATGTCATATAAATTATGTCTTAGGGCTGATTTTTCAATAAGCAGATAACCTTTATCTGAGGGTGCTTGTACACGGCGCATGTAACCCGGGCAAGTGCCTTAACATGCTCAAGCTACATGCGTCGTGTAAACGCACCTCGCGGGTAGCTTGATCAAGTAGCTTGCGCAATATGTTACTCGCGCGGGTAAACCGCAAGCCCGTACCTTTACTTGTCCGAGTTACATGCGCCGTGTACAAGCACCCTGACGAATTAAAATAACGGTTTGACATTTATTTTCCATAGATAAGCTGTCAAACCGCCATTTTTATTCCTCAGATAAAAGTTATTTGACTATTGAAAAATCAGCCCTTAGCTCTAAGGATGATTTTCACTTGTGGTTGAAATTGACCCAATTACGTCCCATCACGACTTCAGCAAGCTCACTTCTACTTTACGTTACAAAAACTTGAAAACTCATGATAAGGCCTGTGGTGAAAAAAGTATGGTTCCTTAACCATTACAATTACCGGATAAAGTTTCATAAGAGACATACTAATTATTTAAGTTCCTAATTACTAAATGCATTTCATTACAGACCTTGGAAAATGGACTTTTTTTTTATAATTTCACATTTGGATTAAAAAGTTTCTTCTAACACTACATAGAGTACATACTAGAAAAGAAACAAATCCCAAAAGCTTTCCCGGAATACACCCTGTATTTCACATAAACGTCTAATAACCTACTTTAAATCCATATTTGCCACGAAAATGCTCCAAATGTTTAAGTCCCCAACTTTTATTATTTTCCAACAAAATTAATGTTATTTTACAACGGCGATATTGTCTTCCACGACAGACTTATGTACGCTGAATTACTAAAAAGATTAACGCCCCTAAACATAAAAATAACCAGAAAAATCTACACAAAACTGCGCATTCTCTAAGAAATATAACTGCATTATTAAACTATAAAACCAAATCTTTCGTGAACCATACAAGCTCCCGACTTTCAAAACCAATGTAACTTGACCTTTGAGTCCGAGTAATTTACTGTAAATCAGAGCTCTTTATTGAATGGCCGGTGTTCTGCATGCCCAGTAGAAGTTGATCCATAAGTAACAGTTCCTGTTTCCGTTTTTGGTTCGTTTTGTTTGGAAATGGGGAGGTGAGGTAGGTCTTGGTCGAATAGATGGTGTCAAAACATTGTTTCATGTCAAGAATTGCTCTCAGGAGACGTAACGTTTCTAAAAATGTGTTTTATACTGATGCTGGTACATTCTGTGGGAATGTTTGGAATATTACACATTTTCGAGATGTACAACATGATTTTTTATGTTTGTTTTTGAGTGAATCAGAGGGAAAAGTATGAAGTGCTAAAGTGATTAAATTTAGTACAACACAACGGTAATTTTTGATAAGGAAAATTTTGTTTTAAATAATCAAACCCGACTTCCTGTGAATCTAAAATATTCTGTAGCCTCTTATTGCGTAATTAGAGAAAAGGTTTCGTTATTCAAGAAATTGGCGTATAAATTATACAGCTAATCTATTTTTGGATGCCAAAAATATATTTGCGGGGAAAAATCTCGATAATTTTGTTCAGCGGTAGGCTTGAGTTATACCACTCTCACCTGATGGTACGCTTGTCTAGAAGTATATAATATGTGTATTATAATTACATTTTGACCGTGAAGTGAAATACACTCTAGCATTGCACTCTAATATTCTCTTTTTGTAATAAATCGGCGAAAGTCTTTTATTTTATTTATTTATGTATATGTTCACGATCTGTGTGTTCGTTCTTTTATGATATCACCTGTACTATATTGATAGCCAATACATCTGAAAAGTTTCTTCATGATCTAATATCCTGTTAACATACAAGAACAATCTCTTTGTTCACTACATTATAATCTTCAAACAACGCAGATTTAAACCAACATTTTTCTACAATCTTCATATCTTTTCCTCTCTTAATCCCTTCAGGAGGCTACATTAGTTTTAATGAACAAACCTTGTCCACTCAACTCTAATGAAGTGGTATTCCGTTAAAACTTACTTTTTTCTATTTCAGCAGTTTGCCTGAAAACACTGACATCATATTTTACATAATTATTACAAAGATACCAACATTTTTTCCTGCTACTCTACTTAATTGCCTCCAAAATACTCTCAACAAACTCTCCGCGCATTTCACGAAACCCATTTTGCACCTTATTATAAGAACCGTAAAAGTGATTTGCGTATTTTTTAACGGCAAATACATTTTTGTGAACTCTTCAGTGGAACTCTTGGCAGATTTAAAAATGCGTTCGTGTAAAGCTTTGTACTGTGGTTTATAGAGTGTATTTTTGCTTGGATTGGTGGTAAATGGTTGAAAAGATTTTTTCATGAGTAAGCTTGGTAGCAATTTGAAGGGTTTCTGAATAATTAGCCAAAAGACAAATGTATCGGGAATTTGTTCAGCACTCAAGTCGATAGGGAATAATAAGGGATGAATAAGTACCACTCCCTTCTGTTTGCAAATGAATGGAGCGAGCTCTGTTCACCTGGTTTATGTAATTAAATAAAAATGAAATATCTCAGTGGAAAATGTGGTGCTTTTTTATCTGAAGTTTGAAAAGTAAGACTATAGAACACTGAAAAGTAGATTACAGTGTGGACTCTGTAAAGGTGATTGATATCCATGCTATTTTAAAAACGGCAACAACAGATTCAAAAATAATTACTATTGTTCTGAAAATCTTGCATTCAAAGACAAGTTGAATGAATCATATTCATTGCTACAGATACATACTCGTACAATAGTTCCCATACAATTGTCCCGAAACTTATAAAAGTCATAACATTAAAACGCCATAGAAACATTGTTCCAGAAAATTTCTGCAGCCTCATAATACCATAACCCTCAAATAAACATTTACGAGCTTTAAATTTTAACCCTCACGTGCTTGGTCTATTGAACCACAGAGTAGTTAAGGTCAGAAGGATAGCTTAACACAACAAGCGGAAACGAAACAGGCTTGTCCAAGAACGAAAGAGTCGAAAACAAAGTTAGTTTCTAACCCAACCAATGCATTTCTTTGTGTAATTTATTTAATCACCACTGCTCTCAAAACGGTAAAGGAAAACATCTTGAGGAAACCGGCATGTCCCGGAAGCAAAAATTCGAAGACATGTGACATCTACCAACCCGTACTGAGCCCGTGTGGTGTGTTACGGTCCACTTCCTCTAACAGAGAGAAAGCCTGAGTACCTAACACATTTATAGACTGATGATGATGAAGCCGAAAATGTTAAACAAATTAATACCTTGTTGTCAAAAATTGACAGATCTTATAAATCTCGAAATTATAATCTCTCTGTCATCGCACAGACAGCGAATGGGGAAGGCAAGTCAACGCTATTGTAGATGGCGCCACCATAGCTTAGTCCTAATCCGACCAATGACGTAGTGCTATTTTGAAGTACCTTTAAGATTTGAACTGATTTGAACCAATGACGATGCTTGGAACAAGCTTTATTAGCGCCAATAGTTCCCCAGTTGCCATTCCCAGTACAGAGATCGAACGGGAGGATGCAAAGAAGTGACACCATTACTAGCAATCCTTCTGTATCCATCCATGCTGTGGTTGTACCCTGCCATTATTGTTCGTCTTTAAGCGTCGGTTTCGGGTTGATTAGATTGAGCTATAACGATGCCAGATTAGATGTTATGCTGTGTTTATGTAATTTTAAGTAATTGTGTACTTTAGGTGAGAGAGATAAGGTGCAGTGTTCTTTGTAGGTTGACTGCCTCTTTGGTCTAGAGAACTTGAGATCCTGAGTTGATTAACAGGTAGGGTATCACTGTTAATGGGTTTAAAAAGCTAGGGAATCAATATTTGTGTTCAATTGATGTCAAAAGGCTCTCTCCCTGTTGCTTGGGACTTTATAACTTGACTGGCTTATTGTGAGTGCCTCTGACTAACCATTAGCGGATAACACAGGTGGTATTAAGTTATTCAGTACGTAATTTTATAAAAAGTGAATAATAATATCATAATAAACTTATAATGTTCCCAGTGCTAGATCACAGGTCTTTTCTATGAGGGAAGATGAACTGTTATCCACCAGGGATTGACTTTCGGATTGGTATTGGAATTTTTAGTTCTAAGACTTGCCGGTTTTCTTCATCGAAATGAGTAAGTGCATTTAATATCACGTTGGCAATATAACGAAGTAATGAAGTGTCACTTGTAAGACACTGCAAACATCTCCATAAGGTTTTGTTTACTTTCAGTATTAAATTCAGTGAACACAAAAATTACATGTACCTACACGACCACGTGTAAGACATAGACGCACAACTTATTAATGTAATGCTCTCTACTGTTCCAGATATTTCTTTTCATGAAAAAATCGGTGTTGTACATAGCTTCTTTTATTGCGTGGTCTAATCATCAAATGATTTCTCTCATCCAGGGCATGGCAGGAGGGACTGTCAGACTTATACTGATTAAAAAACCACGGTGTCCTTCAACAGCCCTTTGTTCCGGGGTCACGGTATTCATTAGTCCCGCCACCCATACCTACATACATAGTTAACAAAAAAATTCTTTAGAGAGACTGCTAGGAGATTATTACGGATCGAATGCTGTACCTAGTGCTATTTAATTCTCTACCTCTCTTCGAACTTTTGTACATCGATACTTCAATTATTTACCATTTCAGTAGTAATCTTACCTCCTTTCAGAAACATTCCTATAATCCGATATTTCCCACCATAGACCAAATTACTGTACACTCACTTCCCACCCCAAAATTAAACATAATTTCACCCCCAACAACTTTTCTTTTATCTCTGGGGGCCTCCCACATTGTTAATATGTCTTTAAGGTGTGGGGCTGAAGCGACGCATAAATTATGGGCCTATGACATGCAAATCTGTGCTGTGATGTTACGAGTGTCGTTTAGAGGGTGGGCAGGGGATCAGGTGGCGGGAAATAATGGGAGAACGATGGGACGTGTTTTGGTGAAATATTGGAAAAATAATCGTTTAGTTTAAGTTATTATTTAGCCGATCCTGATACCAAGTTTAAAGTCATCGGTGAGGATCTACAGAAAGAATATTTATAGCAAATAACGTGTGTAGGTAAACTGTAGTGTGATTGAAGAAAAATGAGGTGGTATTTTGGTCGGCATGGTTTG
Organism: Agrotis segetum; assembly: GCA_036375495.1. Lineage (NCBI taxonomy): Eukaryota > Metazoa > Arthropoda > Insecta > Lepidoptera > Noctuidae > Agrotis > Agrotis segetum. The sequence goes on along the minus strand of JAQSVV010000222.1, from coordinate 536,690 downwards.
CACAGTAGTTGAACGATCGAGATCCTGACAAGGAACAAAATATGTATACGATCACAATCATACGGGTCTGGGTGTTTGTAATGTGAGTTTTTAAGTTTATAAGCACACCCAGTACATACACAGGAAAAAATCCTAGTGTGGGGGTGGTGGGGCAACGTATTTAGATTTAAAAAAAAAAGGATTTTGGCTATTGCTAGAATTCTATGTTTCTAGTACTTTAAAGTACTCGTAATTCCAAAAAATAATAATAAATTCTCATTCGGCTCTTACAACCTCAATCAGAACAAAAGAACAACACCTATAAATCATTAAAATTGGCTAAATCACCGACAGCTGTCATAACTCCCGAATTATAACCGGATTGAAATCTAATTGGATCACACGAGTTTTACCTGTATTTCGATCCGCTCGTAATTGAATTTGATGAAGTTTATGTTACCTGTAACAAAATAAAAGGGGTTTATTATTAATATAAAATATTGCCTATACAATCATGTTTGATTCGTTAGTCTGGTAGTCGCATGAGAGACTGCTGGGCACGAGTTCCCAAGTTCGATTTCCGGGTCAAGTAAAGTTTTACTGGGTTTTCCATTTCGAATTCTTCAATAACAGCCACAAAGTCAGGATTTCTCGTTCCCAATTACACAGATCTGAAATATAGGTAACTGGCGAAATATGGACGACGTCTGGATATTCTATTAGGTGCTCCACTGCCTTTCCCTTCCTAGATAATAGGCGTGATGCTATTTTTTTGCAGCTGCAACATATTTTCAACGCTTGGGTAAGCACCGAAATTCTAAAATCCAACGTATTACGGCTTTGCGTTTGGGCGTAGATCACTTCATAAAAAAAAAGAAAAAAAAACATAACCAATGTAATGAGATTAAAGAGAGCGTAAAAACCGGTGACTTTCAGTAACGAGACATAGGTTAGGCATTTGATACCCAGCGCTAAGATAACTGCTCCATTTCAATAAAATCAGGTCCTTCATTTGTTTTATTTCACAGTCACACACAACATTTTTGAAAGTAACAACTTAAAAAACGTAAGTTTAAACGCTATTAATTTACGAAATTAAAATTGATCGGCCTTCTGGAGTTCCCCAAGGTTCCATTGTTGGTCCAACTTTAATCCCCTTTTTTTAATCCAACTAATATCAGTAGTAAAGTTTAAATTAATCTCTCGGGCTTAATTTTTGATTACCATGAGCTTACAAGCTAATTTTCATGTTGATCGCTTTAATCCCAGATCAACGAAGTAATAATAAAAAAAGTTGTAAAACTGTATTGCTGGGTCACAGCTGTTTTGAAACCTAAGTTTTAGATGGACTGGAAATTGAATGGAAAATTCGAAAGATTTGAGGGATCTAAGTATTATAGGTAGGTACACAATACCGAACAAATTCAGTATAACGTTATGTTTTGTAGATACGTCATAAAATATATTTTCAGCCTAACAAAGTAAAAAAGAAATAAAACATCTTAAATATCAGGAAAGCGTTCTAATTAAATACTAATAAGCAATAATCAAAGTACTAATTAGTAGCTGTACTAATTATGAACCAATGCTCAAAATAATGATAATTCGGTATTCAGCGAGTTGCACCACAGTTTGATTGCCCGTTAACGTGTGAACAGAGATTACGTTTCGAGTATAATCAGTTGATTAAGTGCGTTGGTGTTGCTGATTGAACTTGATCATTGGTTTGAATAAGTTTAAACCTGAAGCAATACAGTAGGAATACGAATTTTGTAATGAAAAAAATTATCTATACTAATATTATAAAGAGGTGAAATTTTGTTTGTTTGTATGTAGGGGGTAATGCCCGGGTCGACAGCGTGATGTGTCCCACGCGCGCCTCAACGAGCGTCAGCATAATGTCGGGGCCCCCCTATAGAGGGCCACAGTCCTGCTGGGGTTGCGGGACATACGTATACCCCGACTCCGGCACACAAAGGGCTACCGTGGATTTTAGTCAGTACAAATCTGACAGTCCCTCCCGCCCTGCCCGGGGCGGGAGGACTCATTTGATGATTTTGCCACGTAAAAAAAAGATGTAAAAAAAGGAAGTGATAAACCGATTTTAAAAGTTGTTTTACTGGTCAAAAGCTACATTATTTGAGAGTGCTAAACGTTATAAATTATAAAGGTATCATGTATATTTTACCGCCCAACGGAGTGGGCACGGGTCAGCTAGTATTTTAATAAAGTGAGAAACACATTTATACTTATTTCCAAAGCGTAATTCTAAGAAACTGTTGCTGAATGAACTAACGATTAGCATATAAAAGCGTTTGGGCTTTGTTACATTTGCCAAATTATTATTTGAGACGTCACATTCTAAATAATACCGTTCGTATTCATAGTATAATGATAAGGGTTCTCCATTATTATTGTTGAGAATTTTAGAAGACACCATTTCACCACGCGTACGAACACAAACAACCTCGAATTTGAGCTTAGTTATAATACATTATGGTACTTTTTTTTAGCGTGGTAACATCATCAAATGAGTCCGACCTTACTTTCGGACTTGTACTGACTAAAATCCACGGTGTCATGCAATAGCCGTTTATGTTCCGGGGCCACGGTAATGAGATAAGTCCCGCGACCAAACATTATGGTATAGCAAAACTCATTTGAACTTGGAACGTTGCCGTTGATGTCATTTTCTCCGTTGGAGGTAGTTTCTTTTTTTCTACAGTCGTATTATAATATCTAATTTATTAAACGTTATTTAGAACAATAATTGCATCTTGGAAGGTTGGACCAAGTTAACTGTACGTGTTCCGGTTACCTAGCTACTAAAATACCTACGTTTAACTACCGTCAAACTAACCGGAGATTAAATCTCAACAGCAATCGGTGTTATCAGACGTTAAACGGTAATTAACGGAACAATAGACGCTTTATCAGTGACGTCATTATTATTACATAGTATATTATGTACCAGATATAAACAGCTATGTTGTGTCGTAAGACTTCTTAGCGAAATATAATATCAATTATTTAATAGGGAAATACTCCTAATATTAAGATTCTTGTTAATGATAAAGTACAGGATGTCATTATATACGCTTATATTTTGTTGTTACTAAGTATCTCTAAAAATTAGTCGTAATTTATCGTAAAAAGAAACTACAAAAAAATCTGGTAAAGTAATACCATCAAATGAGTCCTCCCTGGGTGGAGCCGACGGGACTGTCAGACTCTTACTGACTGAAAATCCACCCTGTTTCTTGCCCTTTGTGTGCCAGGGCCACGATATCCTGCTTAGACATTATTGAGACCCCGGATTATCCTTAATTCCTGAATAATATTATATTTGTTAACTTTTTCACGCCCAAACGACTGAAGCAATATTCCTGAAAAATTGTATACACAATAATAATTTAAACGTGTCAGGTGTAAGGATACAAATAATAATTTCACTACAAAAAAAAAAAAATTTTTCGAGACATACTTAACAAAAAAGTTTAATGATAATTAATGGATAGCGCCACAGTCATGTACTGCGATCCAAATTGTTCGCGCAAAGCTGCGTGCAAAAGCTACTAAGATATTATTATACTCGTACATCACTGTGTATACAGTTATAACCACAAAGCACCCTTTTGTAGGAGGGAGTGGCCCGTTATCTACCACGCGGGCCTAGTGTGGGTTGTAGCAAAAATAAGCTGTGCGTCTGAGATACAGCCAATTAGTTCAATAGGGTTCTTCGTACACAACGCGACACAAGTTTCCGATACCCTAAGACATTGGTGTCCAGGCCACTATAGCTACACAAATTCAAATGGTTCACCCTTGTTTGGCAGAACAACTTTTCGTCGAAAATCACTCCGGCTAATTTTGGTTACTATGAAGTCGTTTAGTCGAATTATTCATTTCACCGAATAATTACTTTTTATATTTTTATTTAGCCTATTTATTTCTTTGAAATAATTTCATTTGACCGAATTTTCAAATTCACTAATTTTATTTAAACTAATGTTTCACTAGACTAATAATGATTTAGTCGAAATATCGAATCGAATATTCATTTAATTAATTATTCGTTTTCTTTCATTGTCTATAAAAAAATCGGGCTCCGCCGAGCTACCTTGGTAGGTGGTAATCAGCAATTTTACCAAGGATACAAGAGCGAGCGAAGCGAGCTCGGAACCTGGGGCACCCCGACTCGGACAGGTAAGGTTAGAAGGGGATGGCGGGGTCTGAAAGACCCCGCCATCCCCTTCGTGTTAGGTTACTTTAAACCTTGCAAACAGAAACAGGCTCCGTCGAGCTACCTTGGTAGGTAGTAATCGACAATTTGACTAAGGATGCAAGGGCGAGCATATATTACTGATGACCACCTACCGAAGTAGCTTAACGGAGCCCCGCTTCGCGGGGCTCCTATTTCTGTTTGCAAGGTTTAAAGTAACCTAACATGAAGAGGATGGCGGGGTCTTTCAGACCCCGCCATCCCCTTCGAACCTAACCTGTCCGAGTCGGGGTGCCCCAAGTTCCGAACTCACTTCGCTCGCTCTTGCATCCTTAGTTACTGATTACCGCCCACCGAGGTAGATCGACGGAACATAAATATTTACAATGTTTTCTTTTCTGCATTACATTACACCAATCGAATATTCGATAAACTAAATTTTATACCACCTGAATAATATATCAAATGACTATTATACCTTTTAATCAATAGCGCAAATGTTGTTATCGCAAATAAATATTCGATGAAATGAAAATTAAGTTAACCAATATTATACAAACTGATTATTTTCTCGAACGTTGTTCGAATTAGTAAAATTAATCAAAAGTTGTTCGACCAAACAAGGGTGAACCAATTCAAATAGAATATATAAATTTTGTGTACACCTAACTGAATGCTATGATGAAAAAACTTAGCAACACTTTGACCAACCTAGGAAATAATATAATTAATAATAATATTCCACAACTATCGCACTACGCCATCTAGTCCCAAGCTAAGCAGAGCTTGTGTTATGGGTACTAGACAACTGATAAACATACTTATATATTTCTAAATATGTACATACATATTATAGATAAATTACACCCAGACACAGAAGAAAATGATCATGCTCATCATCACACAAAAAATTATCCTGGGTTAATCGAACCCACGACATCCAGCTTAGCAGTCAGGGTCACTAAACACTAGACCAACAGGACTGTTAAAAAAATGAAATCAGCACATCTTACTCAGCTATTGAGCTTGCGGTTGCGACCATACAACCAACGAGGTAAACAAACTTATCAATAACCTAGTCAGGATTTTTGTGAAAATCCTAAGTAATATTGCAATTGAATCGAATACCGATTCAGCCACAAATTCTTCTATTTCAGTTCTCTTGTATAGAAAGTCCATATTTGTGTAATTTCTCTCTACCTCCTCTAAAAATTACGTGGCTTGAATTTTAAAGCTCGTTACACACAATTGTACACTTTTTATTCATTTAAATGTTAATTCGACTCTTTTCATTTTCAAAGGAATTATTTTTCCACTACCTGTTGGGTCCTTAAACTGTGCGCTTTAAATGTTGGTTCTCTTTTTATAATTCTTTCTTTCTTTCTTTCTTTATAAACAGGGGTTTCTGTAGACTTAACTTTAAATTGCTTAGAATTACTAAGACTTTTGTGTGAAGGCAAAAGTCTTTAGTTTATAGAAATGTTAAATGTTTATTAGGTTTCTTTGAAAACTTAGTATGGTTTGTATTCAAACTTACAAAGCAGGAAGCATTGCAGCTTATTTTTAGTTTCTGAACGACTTAATTTTAAAAGCACAGCTTTGACTATGGTATACATTCACTTTTTTTTTAACCGACTTCAAAAAAAGGAGGAGGTTCTTAATTCTTCGGAATCTTTTTTTTTATTTAAAAATTTACAAAACCACATTACTTTTGATCAGTTTTCTCAAACTATCCGTAATTTCGACATCCATTCCGTTACTTATAAATTCAATCCACTAAATCTTCATCTATAAATATAAAAATCAATGCCACTTTCCGTTGTAATTTTATAACTCAAGAATACCTATCGAAACCAAATATTTAAGTACTAATAAGTAGGTACATGGTATATGTGAAGTTTGCACAAAATCGGTGGAGCGGTTCTTCATTTATCACATTTTTGTAACAAATGAATCCAATAAATGGCGGACCATTTTGTTAATGGGGATTTTGCTGTCAAAGTAGCGAAGCACGTACACATATAACCTCTTTATTCAATTTAGAACCCTTAACCGATTCCTAAACCAGTTCTTTTAATCACCAATCACAAATTTCAATAAAGAATAAAAACAAAAAAATAAGCAAAACTCAGTACTATAAGTACAGGTATAAAGCTTACAATAAATTATTCGCCAGAGAACCGAGCCGTAGCAAATGGCCCGCCATTTTCTTCCAAATGACTTTCAATACAAAATCAATGACTTTTTACTGAATCCGAGACGATTCTGTTTCCTGTGCTCAGTTTGGTATAATTTGTAAGAAAACGAAGATTTTATTTTTCCTGGTTTACACAAAAATCACCCTTATTTTTAGTTTCTAAAAAAAAGCTAGATAATACGCCCCACTTGTTAAAACGCCCCGTCATTCATATCGAGGCCGAACGCCATATTTTACGCTTACACTGACCACAATCGCGTGTGGTTCCAAGCAAGTTTGATTTCTAGTATAATGGGGCGTTTTGTCAACTAGGGCATATAACCTGGTTGTCCGACTAAATCATTAGGTTTCCGTGACCTTGGACCGGCTATTGTAGTTTAAATGCCCCTTCGTCTCGCCCTGTGTGAGATGACTCATTTCATGATTTCACGAAGATAAAAAATACGTATTACCTAGTTCTCCCTATTTCTTAATAAAGATAATTATGATCAACTGATCTTTTATGGCGTTTACCCACTTTCATCTCTTTTCTCGTCAGAGAGTAAGCAAGGCATACCTAATTTGATAGAGGTGCATTAAATATTCATAAGACACAACTGCACAATATGACCAGCCAACCTTGGTATGACTTTGGTGACTGGCAAATATTTACTACAACATGCAATTTTTATTTAGATCTTGAGGAGATGACTTGTAGTTTGGTTCAAGATATTGTCTATAAGATTAAAAACTTAAACATCTTAGTCAACAATTTTTCCTGGATTAAGGATTTTGCCCAGCAATTGACGTTAAAAAGAAACAAAAAATATAGCAGCAAAGCGCAAAAAGCAAAGATTTCAATAAACTTTGATAAGTTCAATGAAATCTCTGCTTCTTATACGCTTTGCTGTCAAAACAATTATAATATTTTTCATGCCAAATCTACAGAGCCGTACCTAAAGCTATTGTCAAACAGACATTCGAAGCGAATGCGATCCGAAGCTTTTTTATTTATTTGTATTGTATGGAATTGTTTGAATTGAGTCACATAAAAAAAGCGAAAGCGATCTGATAGTCTATGTGACTGGCTTCAAACAATTCCATACATTACAAACAAAAACACCTCGCTTCGCGTTCGCCACGCCTGTATGTTTGACAATAGCTTAAATGTTTATTGCTAATGTTAACAATGGTTTGTTAATATTAGCAATAAAAATTATTTAAGTCTATGACATGAAACGTCCTCCCAATTACCTCTTTCATCCCTCCGTGGCACCCACACTTGGGCCACTCTCAGTCGACATCGAAAAACCAAATGAACATCGTTCAAAAAGCCCTCAGGGTCCTAAAATAAATCGCTTTATCGTATTTGTAGCATCAATTCGTTTAATAGGCGTACCTTGTGATTACAATTGAGTATTTATGTAAAAACGACAACTTGAATAATGAGATAGTATGGAGATTGGGTTAGGGCGGAGATACACTGGTGGAAGGTCTGAAATCAGAGTTACCAGGCTGATCTAAATGCTTTTTGGAGTTGTCCATTACGTCGTTGGAAGCCCTTATTTTTTATACTCAAGATAAACACTTCTTTTAATTAAATGTAGCATTTATTTACTAACAGAACACAGTTCTCGTTTTACAACATACACTCGGTTCCAAAAATAACGGGTCAGTCACATAAACCCAAATATCTCCCGAACTACGTATGCCATCCTAATGAAACGAAGACTGTTCAATTGAGAATTTAATTATACAGATAAAAAATAAAATAAAACTTAGTTGCACCCACAATATCAATCACTAAATTAAAAAAACACTAAAGTAGTCATATTTTTCTTAAGATTACATTTGTTTTTATGATTGTTTTTTTGGTGTTTTTCGTCACTTTCTTCATTTAATACTTTGTATTGCCTCCACGAGCTCTTCTGAGAGCTTTCAGGCGATTAGGCATGCTGTACACCAAATTTCGGAGCCGGTGCTGAGGAATACCTTCCCATTCCTTGTTTGAGCTCGGTAAGCGTGATTGGTGGGGGGTTTCGACCTTTCACGCATCTCTGAAGCTCGTCCCAGGCGTGCTCGATGGGGTTTAAGTCCGGGCTTCGCGCTGGCCACTGCATGAGTTCGATACCGACCTCTTCAAGGTAGTCATGTACAATTCTGGCGGTATGGGGACGCGCATTATCATGCATTAATATGCCATGCCGGTCCATCCTGGCCATGAAAGGGCCTACATGTTCATTGAGGATCTCTTCCACGTACCTCTCTGCATTTAGAGTTCCATTTTGAATGAGTACCAGCTCGGTGCGGGCCTCAGCAGAAATCCCAGCCCAAACTTGTACGGAGCCTCCACCGTACGCCACTTTTTCCTCCACACACGCTTGATGGAAGCGCTCCCCTGGTCTTCTGTACATCAACTGCCTACCATCATGCTTATAAAGCATGAATTTAGACTCGTCCGTAAACATTACCCTAGACCAATCGTCTAGTGTCCAGTTTAGGTGCTCGCACACGTATCTATGTCTTGCAATTCGATGTCCCCGTTCCAGTTTGAGGCCATTTGCGGGCCTCAATGGTTTCAAATTTGCTTCAGCAAGACGTCTTCTTACTGTTTGAGCGCTTAAATTGCCACCTCCAAAGCGAATAAAGTGAGTTTTTAGACCAACAGCAGTTTGAAAACGATTTCGGAGCATTGTAGCCACCAGTTGTCTGTCTTCCCTACAGCATGCCTAATCGTCTGGAAGCTGTCACAAGAGCTCGTGGAGGCAATACAAAGTATTAAAAGAAGAAAGTGACGAAAAACACCAAAAAAACAATCATAAAAACAAATGTAATCTTAAGAAAAATATGACTACTTTAGTTCTTTTTTAATTTAGTGATTGATATTGTGGGTGCAACTAAGTTTTTTTATTTTTTATCTGTATAATTAAATTCTCTATTGAACAGTCTTCGTTTCATTAGGATGGCATACGTAGTTCGGGAGATATTCGGGTTTATATGACTGACCCGTTATTTTTGGAACCGAGTGTAGATGCTCGATCGCGAGATAGATGGCAAAAACGAGTGAGCAGCCAAACCAATATTAATTGCGTTCCGGTATACGTTTTCGATATCACACGTCTTGTGTTCTAAATAACTTGCTATGGAGTTTGTTTTGGTAATTCATCACAAAGTTTGATCTCGTATTTCATAGAAGAGATAGAATAGAGTGTAGAAGTTTTACAGTAATTCGCCACTTGCATCCATCGGTTGCCCGCAACCTTCACGATTTCGTCCACCTAGTGGGAGGCCTGCATACACTGCGTCTTCCAGTCCGTGGTCACTACTCGAAAACTATTTTCCCCATCGGTTATCAGTTCTACCAGCGAAGTGGCCTGAGTATAGATACTGGCCACTTAATGTGACTTCAACAAAGTTCCTATTGTGTCTTCAGCCTTACAGTTAAGATCTGATTTTCATATTTCTAATTCTGTTGGAGTCCTGAACGGTGAATGAATATCTATAGCTTGTTATAATATAAATTGTTTTGTTGACTATTCCATTTGTTTTAGCATCGTTTGATGTTGAACGTAGATTGTTTGATTTTCCGTTTATATGATGTTTTGTCTGTGAAAGACATAATAATTTGTATAGCGAAATTAAGAACCTTTATTGTAATTTTGTTTTATAGTTAGGTTTCAAATAACTTTCATCTTAATAAATTGATAATATCGCCTTTTTATTAAACTATAAAAACACTACAAAACTAAGTTTGCCGTATGTCATTACTTCCTAGCATTTGATCTTTCGAATGGTGTAATAATTACAGGGTGTGTTTTTTTTTCCAAAATCATCGAATTCAATTTCTGGCCAGGAATATTGATTTTACAAAAATCCAATGACGCAGTTTTAGTTTCCATCAAAATCGGCCTTGAGACTCATTTCAGTATTTTTCGATATTCCATAATACTTACGGATAAAGCTATACACCACAGCCCAGTTGAAAAATTCACCCTGTTTGTAAATTTTCAATTTCTCTTTAAATTATCCTATAAAATATGAAAAGTAAATTTCACTGTGGAAAATTCATCAAAATAGTAAATATAAGATAAATTAACAGTCAAGCCGTGTAAATACGTATAAATATTTCGTGTGACCAATGAAAGATTATCTACATTATTGTTGTGAATGATACAAATAAAATGTGAAAGGTATGTATTAAGGCGCTCCCCCACCGCGAGCATTCGCCTGTAATGTAAAATAAAAGTGCGCAATTTGATGTTCTATTGTCTTCAAATGTTCGAATCTGTAACGTTACAATACGAGTGAAAGCTCGCGGTGAGCGCCCTTAGATTTTTTACAATAAGTCCTCTGTGGCTGCTACTGAAAAGTTCCTAATCGAAAAACCCAATAACACTTATTATTTTACAAATACGAATTTTATTATTTTTAATTTACGAATAGTCGTATTAACATAGTTTTAGTGTTCACTAATAACGCATAATTTCGAAATAAAGTTTTTGATTGATTTATAAAACGTTGCTCTATTATGAAAACTTCTCCTGTATCGTAAAAAATTCACAATTGCTTGCCGAAACGAACACAAATAATAATATATTTTGTACCGTGCGGGGACCAAACTTGCTCATTAAAATAAACAGGATTTGAGATGGTTTGAAATTATTTTCTAACTAATTGAAGACTATTTGAATGTCAAATTAACTGATTAAATTGAACATTGAACTAGACATAGAAGATTATAGGAATGATCAAAGGAATGGAAATAATAACTTGTGGGTCCTAAATGATAGGAACATTTTAAGACTAGTTTTTGAATAATATTGTCAGTTGACGCAGTGGCTGATTGTTGACTGCTACACTACGTGTTGCGGGTTCGATTCACACACGAAATAAATATTTCTATGATCTACAAATAGTTTTTTTATAAACCTTGCACTACATTAGGATTTTTTCCTGTGACGTAGGTGCGTTTACAAACATAGGAACTCACGTGCACAAACACCCAGGACCCGGAAAAAATAAATTTCGGTCATACAAATGTTTTTTTCCGTGCGAGAACCGAACCCGCGACACGCTGCGCAACTGTCCAATGACTCAGCCACTCCGTGAACCGTGCCGTCAGTTGTTCCAGGTCTGGAAGTTTATGTATGAGAGTTTATTTTTGTTAAAGATACAGGAAAACACACAGAGTGGGGAATATTAAAAACAAATCGTATTTTTTTTTATCTTTTGATTCTTTTCCGTGTAAAAACATCTGTGTTAGTGCAAATAGTTCCAAATTTATGCCAAAAACTTGCGCATTTCAAGGGCAAATTGTATTGAAATGCAAACACTGTAAGCAAAAAAAAATAATATTGGATCCATAGTTATAAATTATGAAAAAAGTATTTTGAAGCATTTTAGGTACGAGTACATTAGAAATATGAAACATCCTGTTAAAATGTTAACGTATCAAGCTGTAGAGTATACCTACCCAACGCAATAGTCTTCTTACAAAAGCAGCCCAGTTCATGTATCCAATGACTAGAACACGTTTATAAAAAAAAATAGGTATTCAAGAGATTTGAAAAATTAAAAAAAAAAATCGTTATTATGACGCAAGGCGTAGTTAGAAACACCCCTGTCTCATAGAAAATTGAGATGGAATGATCTGCCCAACTATTGCGCTGGGTAGGTATGCTCTACCTACAGTTTGATACATTAGTAAAGTTAACATTTTAACAGGGTGTTTCATATTTGTAATGTGCCTCTTTTTAAAAATAAAAAATATTATTAACGATTAAAAAAAAAAAACTTGCCTAGAGGTATTTTAGGTCGGAAACATTAAATGGACCTCTTTTGTAAGACAACTAAAAAGTCACATCATCATATCGGTTATACACATCGGTCGTGGGGCTGTCTAATCTGGAAATCGTGACTTTGGAACGTAAAAGGCCATTGAAGGAATACCGTGTATAATATTTTAATAAGTGCAACGCTGACAGTTTCTACCGGTCCAGGGTGGACGGGTAGGAACCTCCCTGGGTGGAGACTCATTTGATGATTAACAACGTACTTTGTAAACCTACAGACCCAGTGTTAGATGAAATAAAAGAGAAAAAAAATTAAGTACCTGTCTGGAAGTTAACACACGTGTAATAATATATTTATGGCAAAGTTATTTACATTGAATTTAAAAGTGTATATTTCTTTAGCTATAAATAGCGAAACTAATGGAATTTTTTTAGGGTTACGTAATAAACCAATAACCTTAAAATTTCGCCAAGGGTGGAGGGAGCTGCCGGGGTCGCGGGATTATTCCCTTACCGTAACCCCGGAACATAACAGGCTATGAAGGACACCGTGGATTTTAGTCAGTAGAAGTCTGACAGTCCCTCCCGCCCTGCCCGGGGTTGGAGGACTCATTTGATAATTTTACCACTTAAAAAAAATAAAAGGGTGGAGTGAGGACGCTGCCCTCTCCCTCACGCGGCGCGCAGTCGGCGGCAGAAGGAGGCGACCGCTTCCCACTCCGTCTCGCCCCGCAGCATGACCTCGACCAATGCCGGGCGCAAGAGAGAGACACGGCGGGGCAATCCTGAACCGTATGCTCCACCGTGTCCTCAGGGCGATCCTTGCAGTGGTGACACACAGACGTTCCCTCCTTCCTCATCAGACACAGGTACTTCCTGAAACTTCCGTGTTCGGTGAGAAACTACGTCATGCGGTAGGTCAGGACGCCGTGACGCGATTGCGGCGTGCCCGAGATTAGCTCAGGGCATGAATAATTAGATAAGACTAGTTAAATTAGTGTTTCTTTTAAACGTGTTGGCCTACCTTAATAATTTCATCCCGTATCGTGGATGCGTTTACAAACATAAAAATATCACATGCATAAACATACAATTAACAGACCCAGAACAACTAGTTGCAGATCATAAAATTATGTTTGTTCCGTGTGGGGACCGAACCCGCAACTCCTGCAAACACGCTCCTGACCGGTTTTGTTTTTAATGTAATATGTAAATTAACCGTAGAGGTAGAACAATAAAGTTCTCAATAAATTAAATTGCAATAATATTTAAAAACATCTGTTTTTTCAGCTTTTAAGGGTATAAATAGTGGATTTCGAGAAAGTGGTTGTTAGTTATTGAGGTGCGCTCATTTAATCGGTAAGTTTTTTTTTAAATTTATTATAATTTGTTTTTGAAATTATTGGTTTCTTTCTTATTATTTTTGACGTGGGACACGACTTAATAATAGTCGCACAGGTCACATGGAGTTTGGCCTATATACGTCCATCATCAATCGTAGCGAGTTACCTCCGTGAATCAAATCAAATCAAAAACATTTATTTCAAGTAGACCAGTTACAGGCACTTTTGAATTGTAAAAGACATAAAAAAATATAATTCAATACTACAAAGTTATGGTGTTACAGTACCAGTCACAAAACATAAAAACTGTGAAAGTACCGTAGATGCCCGTTCCAAGAAGTAGATCTCTATGGAGAAGAACGTGCAAGAAACTCCATGGATACTCTTCTTTTTCGCTAAAATATTACAAATCCTTTGTTACATCATTCATTTTGAGATGGTGCCTTACGTGAGAAGGATGTAGCAAGTTAAAAGTGTCCACAGTAAAATTTACAAAACAAATAAAAGAATCAATAATTAAAATAAAAACCGTGGCAGCTAAGAGATGACCAGTCCCAACTGGCAGCGCCCGTTCACGAACACGACACACATAATTATCAGCACCAATCAGCTCAACCATTGTAAAGGGAGCTAAATGCTCCGACACATATGCCACCATCAGCGCATGATATTCTCTCAGGGTCCACCCTTTATAGCAGAACTTTTTACGTCATAATTTTATTTTGCATAGCAACGGATAGCATAAACCTCTTTTCGCAGAAAATCGTTTGGCATACACTCATTTACCATAACACCGAAACCCATAATTTTGTAAGTCAGAATCATCTTTAGGCATAAATTTAATTTCCATAATAATCAATAAGTATAACCATCATATCGTAGAAAGTTCACAACCAGAATCATCTTTTGGCATATATTTTATATCCATAATAATCAAAAGTATAACCATCATATCGCAGAAAATTCACAGCAGGCATGGCTTCTGTCACGGCTCCGGCGCTGCGGGTCTCCGGCGGTCCCACGCGAGCTAATCGTCGCAGATGATTTTACGCCCACCTCCGCGCCTACGCGATTATAAATTACACTCTAGGGGTAGGGCAAACAAGACTACGTGAAGTCGGTTTTGCTACGATTCATTTCTGTCACTAACTTTTGTAGCACACCATATTAATTTTATAAAACATTTTTTTTATTTTTTATTATGACTATTAAATTATTTCTATTGTGAAATTCTGTGATCTTCGAAGTATACTAAGTCAAATTATTGCAAATAATCGACACTCTAAATAAACGTTATGCTTAATGATAATATGCAAAATTATAACTCTGACAAAGGTAATTAAGCCAAATACAATTCTGCCATCTTAAAAGTATCCCAATTTAAATTCGGACATAAAAACATTAGGCCAAAAAACAATTATACTAAATAATTTTTATACCATAACAATGTTCGTTTAAAAAAGTTTCTGCCAAGTGAGTTCTGCCAAATAAGTTTCGGAGCAACAAGTTTCTGCCAGATAGAGGGCACCCATTCTCTCAACCACCAGGGCAAAATCGAGTCAATAATAATATAATTAGTACATAGTACTCACACATGTGCAATTAGAATTAATATTTATAATACTAAGAAATTGAATCGATACAATGCAAAAATTATAACAGTCTTCTGCAGCTTCCTCAATAATTATGCGTGCTACCTAATTAATAACCCTATTGTTGTGGAGCAGGACCAGCATTGAGCCAAGCATTTTTATCATTAATATAATCCTCCAACTTGTAATATGCTTGCCTACATAGTGTGCGTTTTATACATGATTTGAATTTTGTTTCATTCAGTTCTATTATGTAAAGAGGTATTTTACTGTAACATCGTTTAGTTAATGTGAAAGCATGTAACCCCTTCGTAAGTCTGACAACCAGACTTACGAAGGTGTATCGCATGATCCAGTATTAACTGAATTAGAGAAGTACTGGTTTGTGGAAGTCAGATAAAAACTTATATTGATAAACCAATCATAAAGGGTTTCAACCAAATAAAAAAAAAACCTCTTGACATTAATTGAACAAAGTTTTTAATTTTGTCGTTGTTTTTAAACCCTCCCTAGGAATTTCTCCTGTGTCGTGGATGCGTTTATAAACATAGAAACTCACACAAACCCAGACCCAGAATAAATACTTGTAGAAATTAAAAATGTTTCTTTGTTTCTAAACTGTACCCTTAGCACGAGTTTTCAGTACTCTTAGCACGAATTTTCACTGTTTTACTTTCCAGTATTTACAGCGTTTCTTGTATGGAAAAATGGTACAGCGCCTCTGGCGTGCGGAGAAGAAACTAATTTTTTCATTGAAAATTTTCAATTTAAAATTTTCAAAGTTCCAGTTTACTTTACGTCTCAAATACTGAAAATTCGTACTAAGGGTATTTGAAATGTAAAGTAAACTGGAACTTCGACAATTTCAAAATGACAATTTTCAAGGAAAAAAATAGTTCCATCTTCGCACACCAGAGGCGCTGTTCCATTTTTTCATATAAGAAATGTTGTAAATACTAGAAAGACGTTGTAAATAGTGTAAACTCGTGCTAAGGGTAATCCACTGATTTTACGATAAAATTTACCAAACCTCAGACGAACAAACCTAGGTGCCCAACAACATAAGTAAAGTTTTTTTCTCCCATGTTCTCATAGTCAATTCATATACTTCACAGAAATGTCTGTCCGGAATGCATCGCTGAACACCAAAGGAAAAGTTAAGTTCAAGTTAATATTGACTTTCTGGAACTAAGTTACGTTTCCAACAAGTACATTCCGACCGGTAAGTTGAAGCAGCGTCAGAGAAACTGATATTTCATGTTTATTTTCAACATGGTTTTTGCTTCTGAATGTAGGAATGTTTTACAAACCGTTATGTTCGTAAATGCTTTAGTTTTATCTCAAGTAGGATCGTTCATAGGACACAGTGGAGGACTGCCCAGCTTGGGTAGAGCACCGCCATGTCTTCACGACAACGATCGGCTGCGACCTTTCGCACCCGGCATTTGTCGAGGTCATGCTACGGGGCAAAATGGAGTGACGGACGAGCAGTCATGATAGTGAAGTAGGAGGAGGAGCACGTGAGGGAGAAGACAGTCTGGCAGTCCCATCTGCCCTGCCCTGGGTGGGAGGACTCGTTTGATGATTTTATATCTTTCATCATGTGGTCGCAAACGCCTCTAGGAAACATGGTTCCATCACGAATTTCACAATATTGAAAATCTATAAAAGAGGCCTATGTCCAGCAGTGCAGTTTTTTTTTTTTTTAAATTATGATATAAGTAACAACGTTAAAGTGTTTTTTTTTTCATGTACTACACTCGATGTATGTTTCAGGTCTTTCTACAGAGATGGTCGGCTTTTCGTCAAATTGACGGCATCACGGCGCGAACCCTAGGGTGGGTTGGCATGGATCAACCAGACCAGTTTACGACACCTTGTCTCAGCAGTTTACCAAAGGCAGTCTATAACAGTCTTCTAAATTATTCAAGAAGTACAATGCAGTCGCTAATAGACTACGAATAGACTCCAACGGCCAGGGCAGACTATATAATTATTATGTATGCTATGCAACAAAGTTATTCTACCAGATTGTCTACTAGTCTACTAGAGTAGGTACTAGACTGTTCTTCCAGACCAGTCTACTAGACTATTCTACCAGACAAGTCTACTTGACTATTCTACCATACCACTCCGTCATGTCACTAGTCTACTGGTAACCTATGCCAACCGTTAGCGCCGTTTCTCACATGATACACGTTTTAAATTCCTCGTCCCCATTTGAAGGAGCACTGCCTTCAAGTGGTAGAGGTCGCGCCTTCAAGTGGTAGAGGTCGCATGTCTTAAAGATGTCATAGCATTGGAATATAAGCAGAGGACCTAAAAAAGTGGTGATGTCTTTCAAAGTGTTAGTTTTATACAACGAATTCTCACAAGATAGTTAATGTTATGTACTTTAAGACATGTACGAATAAATGGAAAATATTACACGTAATATTATGTAGTGTGTGATGATTCCATTGAAATTAAGTTTTCTTACCTTGTTAGCTAGAAAAGTATTCATAGTTATTGTGTCATATTTTTGCTATATTATGTGTCTTCAGTAGGTAAAAGTTTGGTCATACTAATACAAATAAAATGCGGGCAATGCCTAAATACTAGACAACATCAAGTCCAAAATTTGAAGATAAAAGTTTGATCAGAAGCACCTTGATTGTGAAGCAAGATTATTAAAAACAAAACTATTGTTTTTTTGTTTCATTCTTTAATACCCTTTAATCATCTTTATCTGAATATAATTTAAGAAGAATATAATTAAAACAGTCCCCATTCTTGAAGAATAAACTCAGAAGCACGTTCAGCTACCATCAGTATGGCAGCATTTGGATTGGCCCTTACTTCAGTTGGCAAAGCCGAGGAGTCATCCACCCGCAGATGTTTTACACCCTTCACTCTCATCCTACTGTCTAGAACAGTCCCCATCGCACAAGTACCAACATAGTGCCAGAGACTGGAAGACGTGGCTACAGCATAGCACTCCCAAAATTCATCCTCATCATCTGTAGCTGGACATAGCCCCGTATCAATAAGACTAGCGTTCACGCTCTTAAAGTAAGACGTTTCCAACACTTTATTGAAGTCCTTCAAACTGTTAGCCATTAGCTTCAAGTCGGAGCGGTCACTGTACGTTCCGGTATAAACCAAGGGATCCTCTCTTGGATCCGCACTAGCTAGCAGAACTTCACCAGTCGAATCTGGCATCAACAGATCAATTATAGTGAACATCATATTTCTGCCCACACTAGCATTATAGAATGTATCACATACAGGATCCGTAAATTTAACCACGTTAGAGCAAAATTGAAGAAATCCAGCAGATTCGTGAGGGAATAGGAGGTTAATGGACTGATAGTCAGGATAAGTCTGCTCAGGGTCAAGAGCCACGTAACCGGCTGTCATTGGCACAGGGAACAAGCCAGGGTTGCCTCCTGGGGTAGGGGATGTATCTTTCTCCATTTGGTAAGCAATACACGTTGTTGGGTGGTCTTGTAAATTCTTGCCGACAGGTAAATCAACAACCACGTCTATGCCAAGGGATTCCAAATGATCTTTAGGCCCGATACCAGACAACATCAACAATTTAGGACTGTTGAACGCTCCTGCGGATACAATCACTTCTTTCTTCGCTGAATATACTTTAGTATTATCATTTGAATCAGTCACAAGCACACCAACAGCTTTGCCGTTTTCGAAAAGGATCTTATCAACGGTCGTATACGGCATAACACATAAGTTAGGACGCGATTTTGCTTCTGAAAGATAAGTGACAGCACTGCTTTGACGAAGACCGTCAGCACTGGCGTATATCGGCTCGGTATAACCAAGTCTGGACTCCTTCGCACTGATGTCATTAACTACATCATGACCAAGCTCTTCAAAAGCGTCTAAGTAAGGCTTGTTACTAGGCTGTAATTCTCTGGTTATTTTAATGGGTCCGTCAGTACCATGTTGTCTTCCAGCAGTTGGACAAACACGTAATTCATCATCTACTAATTTCTCTGGTTTTCTTAAATATGGTTGGATGTTTTCGAACGTCCAAATAGGGTCATCTAAGATCTCTGCCCAATGGTTGTAATCCATTGGATGGCTTTGTACATGCATCACATGATTAATTGCGCTGCTTCCTCCAAACATTTTGCCTTGCGTAAGACCTACGTGTCCACCTTGCAAATTCTGTGCAGTGTATCCATCATTCACTGATTTGTAATCGTAGTCGTATACACTACTCGGTAATATCGGGAATAATCCAGGCAGCTGTAAAAAGAAAGTTACGGAATTACTGTGTGATTCTTTTTTGTGGTAAATTCATGATCTTCTTCAATGACACCTACATCAGCTTCTATTGGAGACGGTCCTCCAGCATCAATCAGTAGTACGTTGACGTCACTGTTAGCTGATAGTCTGTTCGCAAGGACTGATCCTGCAGTACCAGCGCCTATCACGATGAAGTCGTGAGAGCTACCATCTGCAAAACATTCATACAAATCTATACTGTGTGTAATAAATCTGGCGTTAGTACAGTCATTTTGACTTTGTTTCCTAATAGTTACAAGCTTTAACCTCTTTAACTCAAGGGTGAAAGAGTCACTTCTAGGCAAACGTGCTCCGCTATCGACTATTATCGCTTACCAACAGGCGAGATAGTGGTCAAACAGGAGCGTATCGCTCAATGATCAATACGATTTGGACCTTTTCAAATACTGTACAGTTGCACCTATTCCAACTTCATCAACATTTGACCCAAAGGTTGACTGGTAGATAATGCCTTGTGGCATTAAGTCCGCCTTATGTACCTCAATTGTACGTGAAAGTTTAAATAAATAAATATGTATTTAAATGGTTTGGTTCAGTGATTTAAGCGTGAAAACGGTAAGTGTGGCGTATCTCGGCCAAGGCATGCAAACGCGCTGCTGCGAGCGAGCGACCGAGCGCCCAAGACATCCAATGTCGGCTTTATGTTTTGCTCACGTATATTGCTTCGTGCCTCGGTCGTGAAACAATAGGTGCGTCCACACACAGCAAGCAGCTTCGCGTGGCAGTTGCTCGCTCCGTGTGGACGCACCTAATAACAAACAAACTCACTAGCGCATTTATGATAATATCAGGAATTCTGCAGTACTTACTGGGAGGAGTGCAAGCAGGAGGGAACCTCCACGATGTGAGCCCCAAGCTCTGCACAACTTGCAGAGCTACTTGCACCGTCTGGATGCCAGACAGGGCGGCTGATGAAGCTGACATATTGCTGAAATGGATCAATTCTCCGTCAAATATGAGTCAAAGTCATTTTTTTTAATTCCACCTTTTCACTAACTTCATGCAAGTGGCGTATTGTCTTCCAGCTGATGATGATATAAAGTAATAATGATTTATGCTTGTCAGGATGTAATAACCCCCATGGGTTGTTACAACTGAAGGAACAGAGTGTCCACACAAATGACGGGGGCCAAAACATTTTAATTTAATTTTTATTGAACCCGAAAAAGGATATCGCCGGCTAGGGTAGGGAACGCCACAAACCTCTGAAAATGCTATGATGATGTTGAAATAGTTCAAAACTAGGAATATAGTTAATTCGGCGGACACAAATTATCATAAAGTACTTTTTTTTTCTTTTATTGATATTTATGGATTTACTATATTTGCACCAGAGCAGAGCTCGGTCCACAAGCTGTTTGGTTTTAAAATGAACCAAACACAAAAAAAAACAATTTTAAGAATTAAAATTATAAACTATCTTACCTGGAGATCGTTGAGCAGACAAAGTAACATTCAGTGGACGAAATATTTCGGAAACACATTTATATTGAAAAAATAGCATTTCAAGAGGAGTTACGGGTAACTTGGAATGTAAAATTGTAATACTATTTTAATAAGTGTGTATAAAATGTTAAAAACTTTGAATTTCATTGAGTTGGTGAAAAGGTATATTTATATTTAAAGAACGTAATAAATTAATATTAAAAAAAAAAACATTTGTTAGTATACTACGATGTACCTTATGTATATGCATGCATGAAAACGCGTGTATGATTTTTATTTTTCATAATTCTATTTGAGTACCTACTTACATACCAAATTTTAATTTTATAGACTTACTAGATAAATAGATTATTTTAACCCTGCATCATCATCTGCCTGCCTTTTCCCAACTATATTGTGGTCGGCTTCCAGTCAAACCGGATGCAGCTAAATATCAGTATTTTACTTGGAGCGACTGCCTATCGGACCTCCACAACCCAGTAACTGGGTAATACGAACGAATCTAGTGAGACTGGTTGTCAAACTTTAGAGCTTCTGACTAACAGTAACGACTGTCATAGATCTACAAATGACAGTCGGGACCAACGGCTTTACGTGCTGTCCGAGGCACAGAGAAAACTCGCTATTACAGATGGTCATCCATTCACATATCAACCCCGGCAAGCGCGGCTTAACTAGGAAGATCAGCCTGTGCGGCTGTGTATGTAGCCACGAGCTTCTAATGATTTTTAACCCAGCATTAAAAAATACCAGATTAAGATAGCATCATTCAAATACCTACCTACCTATAGTTTTTGACGACAGAACCGTAGTAACGTTCCAATAAACTATATTTGAATTTCGTCTACTTAGAAATTTTAGACTGTACTATATTTTTTTTGAAAGACACCCAGTCTTCCGATAAATGTATAATTCAGTGTTCTTAAAAATGTGACTATTTGGCCCATACCACCCAAAAAAAAATATTTATAGACATGATAATGCATTTTCTAGGAAATTATTTATCTAGGTGGTTTTCAAAATTCATAGGTATTGGTAATTACAGTACCTAACCTATATTTTTTTTGGAATACTATTAAGTATTCTGTGATAATATCATTGACATACAAGAAAGATAAAGTTGTGACGGCACGGTTAGCGCTGTGGCTGAACGATTCATCATTCAGTGCGGGTTCGATCCCTCACGGAACAAACGGAATATATATTATTTTGTTGTGACATCGTCGACCACATCTTCGCTTACCATCAGGCGAGATAGTGGTCAAACGCGAACCTATCATAAAAAAAAAAAACATAAACCTAGTTGACGAATATTATTTAACGAAACTAGTTGACGAATTATTTACTAAAACGAATAACCTTTTCAATATTACAATTAATTATCACTTGGAACATTACATAATTAAATATGCCAATTTGAAACTGAACAAATTATAAAATACTAAATTAAAACATTTTAATTTATGACTTAAATATTATGTTAACATTAAAAGGAAACAGTTTTTTTTTTCAAATTAACTACAGGTTTAAACTATATCCATTACTGAAATAAACAAAGTTAAAGAACAAACAACTATTTCAAAAACTGTGGATGAATTTGAACTTTGAAACTTTTAAGCAAATTTTTATTAAAAAGCTCTATCGTTAGAAGAAGCACAAAAATCATCAGCTATTTGAAGAAAAAAAAAAACAGTTTTTCTAAACAACATCTTATTACATTTCAGTCCAATTTCAACCACTAGGAAATGAAATGTATGATGAAGTAAATGAACAATGAAATGAAAATGATACAAACAACATCAACGTTGTATCCAAGAGATATCTAACAAAGAAAGAAATACATTTAAATTTTTCAGCCTCTAATATAACCTAAAAGGCAAACACAGCTTGCAGCTGTATGAAAGTAAATATCGAAAAGTTTCCAGAAATAAAATCTGGCCTTCAAACTCAAAAGAGTATTAAACAAATAAAAAATTTTGCTTACTGAATATTATAATTCCAATAAAAGAATAATGACAGAATACATAAAAAAAATAATTATAATGGAATTGCTGATGAAAATGCAAGGGTATGTTACTATTGAACTTTAAAACGAGATAATTTTAAAATGTCTGATAAACACCGACGTTTTTCCCTTAGGGTGCAAGATGACCTAGGCTTAGGCCGCGCGAGGATGAGGATAGCGTCCTCCCTCCACAGCCGCAGTGCTAGGCGCCCACGGCGTTGGATGTCAGTAGACGATCTCCGGCCACCTGTAGGCGCGGGCATGCGGGCAGCGAGAAAACTGCAACTCGCTGCCCGACCGTGGACCATGCCCGGGTCGACGACGCCGACGGCGCGTTGTGTTCCACACGGGTGCCCTCTATCTGGCAGAAACTTGTTGCTCCGAATATTATTTGGCAGAACTCACTTGGCAGAAACTTTTTTAAACGAACATTGTTATGGTATAAAAAATGTTTAGTATAATTGTTTTTTGGCCTAATGTTTTTATGTCCGAATTTAAATTGGGATACTTTTAAGATGGCAGTATTGTATTGGGCATAATTATCTTTGCCAGAGTTATAATTTTGCATATTTTCATTAAGCATAACGTTTATTTAGAGCGCCGATTATTTGGAATAATTTGACTTAGTATACTTCGAAGATCACAGAATTTCAGAATAGAAATAATTTAATAGTCGTAATAAAAAATAAAAATATTGTTTTATAAAATCAATATTATGGTGTGCTACAAAAGTTAGTGACAGAAATGAATCGCTGCAAAACCGACTTCACGTAGTCTTGTCTGCCCTACCCCTAGAGTGTAATTTATAATCGCGTGGGACCGCCGGAGACCCGCAGCGCCGGAGCCGTGACAGAAGCCATGCCTGCTGTGAATTTTCTGCGATATGATGGTTATACTTTTGATTATTATGGATATAAAATATATGCCAAAAAATGATTCTGGTTGTGAACTTTCTACGATATGATGGTTATACTTATTGATAATTATGGAAATGAAATTTATTTATGCCTAAAGATGATTCTGACTTACAAAATTATGGGTTTCGGTGTTATGGTAAATGAGTGTATGCCAAACGATTTTCTGCGAAAAGAGGTTTATGCTATCCGTTGCTATGCAAAATAAAATTATGACGTAAAAAGTTCTGCTATAAAGGGTGGACCCATTCCACACGCGCCTCATGGAGTGTCAGCATCATGACGGGGCCGGGCCTCTAGAAGGCCAAAGCTTGCCGGGGTCACGTGACTTATCTCATTACCGTGAACCCGGAACGTAAAGGGCTATTGAAGGACATCGTGGATTTTAGTCAGTAAAAGTCTGACAGACCCTCCCGCCTTTCCCTGGATACGAGGACAAATTTGATGATTTTACCACGATAAAGAAAAAAAAAGGTGCAAGATAAACTAACCGTTGTAACTTTCATTATAAGATAGTTAATGATTCAAGTTGTTATCAAGATATTATTTGTTCTAGGTCTTTTCATTGCGGATGATATGACGAAAATTCCAATTTACACTCTTAGTTTTGTTGTTTTAAAGTTTGACATACTGTGACTTTGCTGTGAATGCAATTACCCCTGCACTTCGTGGATCAGAAATCGCCACGCGATTTCTGATACTCTGGGCGTGTCTGTAGCAGCTGGGGCGACTGGTGGACAATCCTTTTCCTCATGAATTTCGCCTCCTTCTTCGCTAGCACCACTGCTCCATAGAAGAAGGTGACTGCTAATTTTCCAGCCCCCCTCGCTCCATAACATGGCCTGAACCAGGACGACTACTATCTAATCAGAAAGTCAGGAGTTTCGACCGAAGCTACGGTTAATTGCTACTTCATATCAGTTATGGACAATAATGGGCATAGAATAGAATGTACTTTATTGAACACCAAAATTGATAAACAGCGTTTATACAATTATTATTATTGTTAACGGCGGTGTTATCACTGATAGCGATATCCTGAGCATAATTATGTATGGGTAGACCGTCCTCCTTTCCACTTATCTGTTTTGTAAACTCATGAATCCCGAAAATAAAATTCAATAATTTAAAAGTTCAGAGGAGAGCTAGTTTCGGACGGGCCCGTGGTTTAGTTGAAGGCCGTAGAAAGTAGCCTCCCAGTGTACCGTAAATGTTACCGTGTTTTTCGGATGGTTTATAGTGGTACGTGTTCCAATACGGAAACCTCCCAAAACAACTTTATCCAATGCGGGCTGGAGAGATACACCTGGTCCACCAGGTGTACCTCTCCAGCCACTCATCAGGGATGGTGTAACCATTGCATTTGCCATGATCCCGAGCTTGGGTTACGACCGTCGCTCCTTCCATCCCAGTAGGTAATCTTATTATCAACTTAAGTACGATGTTTAGCTGTGACATAATTATGAAAAAAATGTTTTTCCAGAAATATCGATGACAACAGCCATAACAAGGAAAAATGAAATTAGCAATTTTAAAACAAAACCTAGCACCTGAAACTACATACCTAAAATATTTGTTTCAGAGTAGGCTGGGCCAAATCGGGTGCGTTGAATTAATGAAGTGAATAAGAACCAGCCA
This sequence comes from Agrotis segetum, assembly GCA_036375495.1. Lineage (NCBI taxonomy): Eukaryota > Metazoa > Arthropoda > Insecta > Lepidoptera > Noctuidae > Agrotis > Agrotis segetum. Next base: position 511,269 of record JAQSVV010000222.1, on the reverse strand, counting down.
CTTACTTGAAGACGATCATCATCGTAGAAACCAGAATCTGTCTTTAATATTCCCACTACTGGGATATAGGTCTCTTCTCTGTTAGGGAGAAAGGGCCAAAACTATCACGTTGGTTCAGTGCAAGTGGTTCGTAGATGGAGCAAGTCCTATTTTTTTCTATTCTCGTATTGTTTTCTGTGTAGCTTCTTAGGTGTTGACAGCTGATGAGACGCTGGTACTTGTTGCCGGGGAAGATGCAATAACAGATTCCGACGAATTGAGAACCTCCTCCTTTTTTTGAAGTCGGTTATAAATATTGGAGATAATTATGGGGGCGATGAGGTCGCGTGACTTACGAATTAAAGGGATCCGGAACGTAAAAGGCTATTGAAGGACATCGTGGATTTTAGTCAGTACGAGTCTGACAGTTCCTCCCGCTCTACTCTGTTGATGATTTTACCACAATTCATAAAAATTTTCGCAGATGGAAGGGAATAGTGTTGCCACTATTTTCATGAGGATTTACACTAATTTGATGTTTTCCTAACAATGTGACAATAATTACCTTCAATGTTTTTAGTTTGGAATGCAGCGTTCATCAAATGGGTGAATAAACAAATGTAGTGCACAGAATTGCCTGATTGGGTTCGAACTCACAACCTAGTCACTGACATCTTTACCATTGGGCCACCACAGCACTTTAAATGATCCTCGATGCTCGGTTGGAGATGAGCGTCGGATGTACTGAATCCGAAGGTCGCAGGTTCGAATCCTGTCCGCGGTTCGATGTTTTCTTTCCAAATAAAATCTTTCAAAATTCGCTACGTATGCGTTAATGCGTTTAATATTTATAAAATATTAAGGTAGATATATATTTTTCAAAATGTACAATTTTGTAGGTACCTATGTAAGGTTTCAGGAAGCTTTACATACTTTCTGCTATAAAAATATTAATATATTTTACAAAATAAAATATTCCAGTTGACCCCATTCTCCTCAGACAAAACTCACCTCGAACTAGTATAAAAGAGGAGTTTGAAGTGATGAATTTTATCTTGTCTTCAGTACTAGAAAGCGCTCTACTACATTCTTCAGGTAAGACATAAAATTCTTCATTTACTTCCATTTATTTTTTTTACTTTTATTTCTGTTGTAAAATTGTGGGCTATGAAGTTATTTCTTACAATGCGTGTATTAAAATTGCCTTATTTTTTATTTTTTTGGGAATATAGTAATATTTTTTTCAAAAAATAAACTGTAATATACTTGATTTCAAAAACAACTACAAATTAAATAACGTAAAAAATAACTTTGGAATTAAAATTTATTTTGTAAATAATATTTAATATCTTTGTGTATTTTTTATAAGGTTTTTTTTATCCTTTTTAGTTTTAATTTTAACCCAAATTATTGTTAAATACATAATTTTCTTACAAGTGCACTAAAATTTTGCAATCCGTAGCACGGGCAACAACATCACCCATGAACACAATGAGCTAATAAAAATGCTCATAAAGATAAACTCTACTGAACCAAACTAAATGAAATATTAAATCTTTGAATTTTTGAAATCAGACCAGTGGTTTTTGAGCCTATTCATTACAAACAAACAAACTTTTCCTCTTTATAATATTTAGTACCTATAGATTATAATACTAGTATGCATTGCCATCCAACGTGGCAATGCTGCCAGCGTTCTGGGCACTTTCCCCATTGACAGCGATGTGGATGAGTTTTTTGACGCCCTATAAATTTTGTAAATAAATATTTTACTCTTAATTTTAGTTTTTATATAAAGTATACGTATATATAGGCATTTTTTATATAATAATTTTGTTATAGTTGTATAATATATTATTATGTATAATTAATTATTTAGAGAATAAAATATAATAAAAAAGGTGAATATGCAAAAAAAATAAAAAATGGTACTATACTAGTATAGTACGCTTTTTTTTAATAGATCCCTATGGTTTAAGCCCCGCTGCTCGCCTCGCATTGGTTATAGCGTGATTTTATTTAGCTTATAAGCCTTCCTCGATAAAATGACTATCAAACAGATTTTTTATATTTTAAACAGCAACAGATCTTTAGTTTTATAGATCACAGCTTTAATATTAATGACAGAAATTGCTGTTCCAGCCATGGGCGACGCGGCTACAGCATTAGCCACTATTCAGTCAATGCAGCTGGCACTGCAGATGCTCCAGACTCTCGCCCCTACTGCCTGCAGGTTTCCACCTCAAAGTACCATCAAAGGTAAGACAAAATAGATCTAAACTAAAGCCTCATATAAACGATGCAAGAAATTTCCTGGGAGTTGCGTTAGATTGCGGGCTATTAAGGGAAAATGACTTCACTGGATCAAACAAATACCGCAATGTAGTCAAACTTGCATACAATCTTCAAGACATAAGGCTCTAACCTTACTGTTCTTGGTAGGCAACAGTTTGCCCTCTCTTTTTTATCTTGATCTACTTCAAATCCCAAATCTAAAAATGACTTATTCTATTGGTAATAATGTACTCGCTTAATATTTTATTTTACTACATAATTTATGCCACTCTATTTTTCTTCTTCTTCAGCCTCTTCTCTTCTTTTTCTAACTCTTCACGACATACCAGCAGCAAATCAAATTTCAAAGTTCTGAATACCCAATCCACTAGCGCCATTTGCCTTTTTAGCATCACTTACCTTTTGCGTTCCGTATTTGGCTCAGACAGATTAGGTTAGGCAAGGCCCTGAAATGCAAAGGGCCAGTTGATATTTATTGCGCTCAAAGGCCGCTATGCCCCGTTACTGTTCCAAAATAAACGCCTTTTAGCATCGCACTTTTATCCACTTTTATCTTTTTGTTTCTGTGACGGTGTTAAAATATTTATAAATAAAGTGTACTAATAATTATTTTCTTCGTTCACAGATGGCGATACTTTTGATTTTATCGTGGTGGGTGGTGGCTCAGCAGGCTCTGTCGTCGCTAGCAGGCTGACAGAAAACAAAGATGTCAAAGTGTTGCTGCTTGAAGCTGGAGGATACCCTCCGTTAGAATCAGAGGTAGGATTATAAATACCTGAGAACAATTGCCAATCAAAACCAGTCTTGAATGAATCATGAATCTTCCACCGAGTTTCTGCACTCCTATTTGGGCAAATACTCGTAGTATTAGTCCTAATTTGAGTTTTTTTAGAAGCACTGTTTTAATGAAACATAATCTTGTCCGCAAACTAAAAAACTACTTTATCTTTACAGTTCCCCGCCTGGTTTACTTTGCTAGCCCGCTCAGTGTACGACTTCAACTATACATCAGTGAATGACGGCCAAACCGCTCAGAACTTGCAAGGCAATGCCGTCACTCTAGTGCAAGGGAAGATGCTGGGCGGAAGTAGTAGTCTTCATCACATGATGCACACGAACGGGGATCCCGAAGACTACAACCAATGGGCAAATATGGTTGGCGACGAAAAATGGGCCTTCGAAAATATTCAGCAGTACTTCAAGAAAATGGAGACAATAATTGACACAGAACTCCTTGAACCAGAAGATTTAAGTTTCCACGGCACTGATGGTCCAATGAAGGTCGGCAAAGACACTTACAAGTCTAATGCTAAATACCTAAATGCATTTAAGGAACTTGGTCACAATGTGGTGTCAGATATCAACTCTCAAATCCCGGCTCTTGGTTATGGCGAGAATCTTTTCGAAATTGCAGATGAAATACGACAAAGCAGTGCAGTTGGATACCTGGGAAAGGCAAAGTCACGCCCTAATCTGCATCTGACATTGTTTACTACTGCCACAAAGATTCTTTTCGAAGGTAAGAAAGCTACCGGAGTTCAAGTAAAGACATCCACTGGCGAGACTTTAAAAGTGTTTGCCAAGAACGAAGTAATCGTATCAGCTGGAGCGATCAACACCCCCAAATTGCTAATGTTGTCTGGCATTGGACCAGAAGAACACTTGAAATCCTTAGATATCGAAGTAGTCGCTAATCTACCAGTTGGCGAGAATTTCCAAGACCATGCATGTGCTTCAGTAGTATACCAGGTGGATAAGTGTGATGCCACACTACCATGTGCAAATCCACACAAGTTCCCAGCACCCTCCTTCAATGGATATGTAGCACTTGATCATAAATACGCAGACTACGATACAATTAACTTGGAGTTCCAATGTCAATCGAGTGACCTTCTACAGTTAAGTGTCAATATGTTTAGTTACGCTTTCAACATTTCTGATACATTCTTCGAAGCAACTAAAGATAGAAAAGTCCTGTTCAGTCTATTAGGTCTTGTAATGCCAAAATCTCGTGGTTATGTACTCCTTAATAGCAACGATCCTGAAGATAATCCTATAGTACACACAGGCATGTTTAGCAATGAAGAAGACATTGATTTGATTGCTCGAGCTTTCATAGACCATAACAGAATTTTGGATACAGAATACTTCAAAAGCGTTAACGCAAAAATGGTTGATGTTGGAGTATGTAAAGATTATGAGCCAAACTCTTATGAATTTTGGAGGTGTTATGCTGTATCGATGTCAGCTACTATGTGGCACTATGCTGGTACTTGCGCTATGGGTAAAGTGTTGGACAGTAGCCTGCGGGTACAGGGCATTGAGTCGCTGCGTGTGGTAGACGCTTCAGCAATGCCGACTGTGATCAGAGGTAAGATCTATGCCGGAGTGATGATGCTGGCTGAACATGGAGCTGATATTATCCGTAAAGACTGGGGTATTTAAAATGAAATAATTGTTTTTACATCGATTTATAAGTTGCATTTTTCAACAAAAATATTTAGGTTATTATATATTTTTTCATTGTGTACCTTTCAATATTGTGTTCCTAAAGTAGTTTCCTAATGTTAACATAAATATTATTGACAATTATGTACCAAATTCATTGTTTATTTGCTAAATAGTGTTTTCTTTAACTCAATTATTAAATTAATTTATAAAATACATCCTTGTTCTATTTTTTTCCACTTAAAATAAGGTTTCTAAAATTGATATTAATTTCAAGTTATAATCTTTCAGTAAATAAATACAGGTCGTAATTGACAGCTATTCGCAAAGGCATTCATACATTTTGATGGAGAGAAGTTTTTATTCTTGCAAAAATTACTTATGTTCGCTAGCTGTAAACTGAGTCCTGTTTAGCGGAACACAAAAAAATGGTCGCATTTTTCTTAAAACTTGTTTGATTCGACATTAGTGGCTCTATTTTTAATTCACTATTACTTTATGATAGTCCAACAAACATACATAGTATTATAAAAATGTATATAAATATTCAACAAGCACTTTTTAAATTATTGGACTTATAAAAGATCCTTGTGATACACCACAAACAAAAATACAATTTTGTCACATAAATGAGACAATGAAAGCGTTACTAAACACCTTTTACAAACGTATAAAGAGTAGAAAAAGTAACATTTAAAACGCTTTTTTAAAATAAATAATAAAAAAGAGAGAAAACTCATTTACGTAGTTCCACTGCTTTTATCCACTTCATTGTTTAATTAAAAGGAAGTAAAAAGAAAAACTTTAGAGAAAATATCTCACACTTTAAAAAATATACTGTCCTGTGTTCTGGGGCATTTTATGAACACGACTCTATATTAAACATTACTACGGAGAAAATATCCTCTTGTACTTACGTTGACTGTGCGAATGCTGCACTTCATATTCTTTTAATAACTAAAAATACTTGTTGGTCTACTGGTCGTGAATTTTCAGCAGTGAAATTCAAGACCAGTAGACCAACAAGACATTTAACAGACCGCAAGGAATCCTGCGTTCGATTCAAAGGTCGGACAGTGTCAAGAAAACTGTTATTTTTTTTAATGTAGCTTTGTTATCCAGGTGAATAAAGTGGAATAAACCAAAGACGGACCTAAATTGCTATCGAATTTGTGAAAAAAATTGTGCATGAATGTTCGTAATTTAAGAACTTTAACTTATAAAATTTGGTCCAATTCTTTAGCTTTTCTTGTTAAACAACTCAATAATAAAAAATTCCTTCTGCTATAAGTTTTACTGGTGGATGATAAAACAAAGGGACATTTTGTACCCTTATATTTCCCAGGACACACATAAAACGACGGAAGTACAACTAGGCATAGACAAGCAATAATAAAAGTAATGTCGGCTAACGTAATGCGAAAATTGCCTTCGTGAGCCAAATATTTCCTGAGAAAATCGAAAATTCTTTTTTTTTTTAACTTTGCGCCTCTATTGGAACTGAATGCACGCTTCTGTACCGTGAGGGCGTTTAAAAACATTTTAATCCACAGACACAAACGCGCAAACCCGGAACAACTACTTGTAGATTTTTTTTTTAATAACTGTATTGTCCCACTGCTGGACAAAGGTTTGATTCTGGCTGTCAGGAGTAGCAGTGGTTTGGGAATAGTGTTCATCAAAAAATAAAAATAAAAAACATACAAAGTAATGCTCCTGGCTGGTTTCGAACTGACGACTTTCAAGTCGTGAATTGGGGCTGATCATTCTGCAAAATATGGGTGTCTGGAACACGACCTAACTCTTTGGGTTTACAAAAGCAATGTTTTATCACAACAGATATTTATTTTCATTTGGCCTGTTTTCTCGGAATACAATATTTTTCGGGTTTCTGTTATTTACTTTCGAAATAATAAGCGCCTATCAATATTTTCCGAGCATATTTCAATGAAAACTGAAAATAATATCATAACGTTCATATTTCAGTGTGCGACGAATTAATTTTCTGCAGCAATTTTTGGACAGGCGTCTCATAAAAATAGATACACAAAATAACCTCCTTTGTTTTTGAAGTCGGTTAATTATTACTAGCCGCTACGTGCGTCTTCCTTCCTGTAACTCGTATATAATATAAATGGAATGTAATAAAGAGATAAACAGCATCCTTCATAACAACGCTTATCGATCGAGATACGTACCCTTAGCACGAGTTTTCAGTATCTGAGACGTAAAGTAAACTGGAACTTTGACAATTTTAAATTGAAAATAATTTTCAGGGAAAAAATTAGTTCCTTCTTCGCACACCAGAGGCGCTGTTCCATTTTTCCATACAAGAAACGCTGTAAATACTGGAAAGAGTAAAGTAAAATAGTGAAAACTCGTGCTAAGTGTACTTGTTTAGTAATTCTGACATTAGTGAGTAGCAGACATCTCTCAATCTAAACTTCCTGATTTATAATTTGTTTTTTAACGTTAGAAGACACATTTCTCTATTTATTAATAATTCTAAAACATTCTCAATGTCTTTCCTATTTTCATTGTCAAACTCATTAAAAAATGCTCATGGACTGTAGGAGCGCTGTCGTTTCCTCAAATAAAATTGCACAGGTAGGTGCTATGATGCAGTTCAACTATGAATCATAATCATCATCATCAGCCTATATTGTTCCCACTGGGACACAGGCCTCCTCTCTGTGAGAGGGAGTGGGCTATAATCCAGCACGCGGGCCCAGTGCGGATTGGTGGATGTCACATACTTCGAATTTTTGGTTCTAGGACATGCCGGTTTCCTCACGATGTTTTCCTTCACCGTTTTGAGCGAAGTTATCATGAAATAAATTACACAAAGTAATGCGCCTGGCGGGGTTCGAACCCACGACCTTTACTCGTAAGTCGGGACCGATACCACTGGGCCACCACTGCTCCCATAATGACACTTAACCACTCCCACTGAACCATAATGACGTCGTCATAATTATTATGGCTTCGGCAACTCTCCTTCTTAGTTGAACTGCAGTAGCCGTCATTTGCTGGAGGCTATCTTCCCTGAGAGACTATCTTCCATAAAAAACACAACCACGCACGTAAACTTCACTCAACTTTGCTAATTGGCGTATCAGGGGTACTACTATCTAAGCACGTAACTCGTAACTTCGGCCGCCGTTTCGAGGATTTCAAATTTTTATCACATACGATATTAGTTGGTGATATGAACTACAAATTGACATTATCTGACAGTTGTCCCGACGGCGATACGTTGTCAGAACTTATGAATTCGAAACTAGGAGTGTGTGTTCACACTGGAAGCCTAGATTCCCACCAATCGGCCGGACTCGGCGGCATTTTACAATGCGGTAAAGAACATTGAAATCTATCAACAGTAAATACAGTTCATATTCCGACGGAAAAATTTTTAAACCTAGCGCGACACTTAAGTGTGGCCACGAGCAGCGATTTCATACATTCAATATTGTCGCGTCCACCGCCGCCGCACCGCCATCGCCGCCACCGCGCTAGGCTCGCAGTGTTTGAGCGAGGGAGTAGGATTCACTCAAAAGTTTTGGTTTTGGTCCGTATTTTCGTTGACGGACTAAAAGAGTAGACCCCCCTGTTCAACTCAGCCGAACAAACGTCATGTTCTGCCTCGTGCCGAGTTTTCAGCAAGTCATCTTAAACAATGTATCCGTTTTATTTAAACAGAACAGGTGTTTTCATGTATCTGTATTTGATGGCCTCACAATGTCAATAATATAATATAGTATAATATAACGGTAACGTTTTATCGAGATCGCAGAATCGTTTAAAATGATACCGTAACTCTGGAACGTAAAGGGCAATTGAAAAAACACACTAGATTTTAGTCAGTAATTAAGAATCTGACAATCCCATCTAGGGCAGACGGGGCAGGACTATTAATGAATTTACCATCTCAAAACTGGTCTGAGTGCTGTGACTTTAAATGTTTTTAAAATACACCTACGGTACAAGATAAATTTTTAGTGACCGGCAACGTTCTCGGTATTGAAAAAAAAAAATGTAAATGAAAAAAAGCCTAGTATGAGGGACAATAAAAAAAAGGTGTTGTCCACAATATTTACTGTTTTTGCTTTTATTTCCTTCTTAGGCGATGGCAATCTAAAGCAAGTCACCCATAACGTGTTGGGTTATAATTATGTAATCATAGTATAGTTCGCTAAAGTATATCGTCATCCACGTAGACAAAATTATGAAATTTTAAAGTATCTATAATATTTATTTCTCTCCATATTTCCAATTCCACTGCATTTCACAATTAAAATCCACATTGTTTTTTCCACCTGAAAAAACAATGCGATTTGTAAACAGCTGTGTAAATTAGAGGAGGTATGGCAAATTGTAACACTTTTATAATGTCAGAAAATAGAAGTCTGCTTACTATGTTTCTAGATAGAATATTGGGGCACACACAAGGGGTTTGACGCAGATTGTGAACATCGCAAATTGTGCACTCCTCAAAATGAATCCTGAAAATGATGATGATCACAATGGTTCATAATAAAAACAAAATAAAATAATAAAAAATAAATTGTAACTAATCGGTTTTTACTTTGAACCATTTTAATAATTTTTCACATTGATTTTGAGAAGTGCACAATTTTTGCAAAGTGCACGTTTTGTGTCAAGTGCACAATAATTTGCGAAGTGCACAATCTGCGTCAAACCCGGTACACAAAAATAATGCCATGACATTGTGTGTTTCACCAGCTATTAGTGCACAACGCTGGGTTTCAATTTTAATTACACCTAAATTGTCATAACTTACACTTATTTTAATAAGTGTGCAGATTTCAAACAGTTTAAATAATATCGAATATCGCCACCACGAAGATCTGATTTTATTTATGATTAGGTAAGGTCAAAACAAATTCCATTATTCAGTCAATTCTCAATAGTTTAGTATCGGAACTGACTGTCCCTTATGAATTCCGTCATTGCCTGATACCTTGATTCAGCACACTGTGCATTAGTGTCTTCTTTCAAGTTACCTATGTGAAGTTCATAATGGATTTACTATTATATATATTTATATATACTAATGGAATGAATGATGAATGAATTTACAGCTTGGCAAATTAGAGTAGAAAACCGGAAGTCGCCACTGTCCTCTCGCTACCAGCACTTTGAATAATTTATTTTATTTTATTTTTTCACTTATTACGTTAGTTTTATGGCACAATAATAAATCTAACAAACCTGCGTTCTCTGTTTTCATCAAATATCAAAGATTTTAAAACATTGTCAGCAAAAAAAAAGATTAGTTCCGTTTCAAGACTTACTGTAATTTCTTAGTATTTAGTTATCGATCACATGCCAATAAGATTCCCTAAGAGATTTCCTACCAATGATGCCAGCTTCACTCTTTTGACTGAATAATTGTGTATACATGGTGCGGCTGTTTTTTGTCAGTCAATAGCTGATCTGTTGAAAATAAATCTATGTGTAAACCACTTAAGCGATCATCCTGAAATTTTACGTTGTCCCCTTACCCCCTAGACCCCTTAGGTGTACCCTTAAAAACGGGTAGGGTACTTACCTATCAGCCCTACGTATCGAACATTAACATTCTATTACTTGTGGCGCCATCTATGACAGATTGCACCACGTGGAGCCGAATTAATTGTAAAATGAACATGAGGGAAGGTGCTAGCAAAAGCTGACTGAAAGACAGAGATTTTGCTTAGATAGTCCATTTCTTACGTCATAACTATGTCACATTTCGAAAATGGGATGAATTAATAGCAAAGTTTTGGGTAACTTTCAATATTATTTTATTTTAGGACACGCGAAACAACCAATTCAGCAGGGTGAAATTTTATTAATGAGCAATATTTTAAACTTGGGCATTAGTAACGATACTAATCGTATTACAAAACTCAAAATCTTCGCTTAATATTATTTGATGTTTGTTTACTTTTCGTTCCGCGCGCGGTGTAAAGTGCTTTAAAATATTCATTTTTAAAGGTGTCCACAATTATTGCATTAATAATATATTTGATTTGCTATTTATTATAATGCAATCAGCATCGTAAGTAGAGCCTTCGATTAAAATATTGCCCATGATTTAGATTACACCCTGTATAATCAAATAAAATTATAGAGTTTAACCAACCAAAAAAAAATCGCGATCAACCTAATTCTAACACACTCTCATTAACTTTAATACCTACCCAATTCTTTAATAAACCACCCTGTATATTAAACTAACAATACATCTAGTGTAAACAAAGACAGCTGTATAAAAACAGACGTCATTACTGTTATCCTCACAAAGTACCGCTAACAAGTCTGCTGGGACACAGGTGAGTCTATAATACTAGTGTCTTTTTTATATAATTCACATAATAAAATCCGCCTTATAACGTTCCCACCATTGGATACACGCCTCTGTGGGTTTGAGTCCTATTGTTTTCATGTGTCAATTAATTATTCTGCATTAATATTTGTGCTCTTTTTGGTATTAGTCAAGTTTTTAATCTTATCGCAGTAAATTCTAAATTTGCAAAGGCCATAAAATGATTAGATGTAAGAGTGAAAAAACATAGGATTTTGGTTTTTTTTAGGCCTCGGGTTCAGCATCGGCAATAACCTTCATGGTTGTTCTTTTAAAGTATTTAATATCTGGTTGACCGAGCTTCGCTCGGTTAGTAAAATGTCTATATCTTGGGAACCGAGCTTTTCTCGAACCTGGGACCTTGATAAATCGATTCCTTGAGCCGAAAAACCCCTAATCTGTAACTTTCATGAAAATCCTTGGAGCCGTTTTGGAGATCCTGATTATAAATATACAAGAATTGCTCGTTTAAAGATATTAGATTTTTACAAGGTTATTGTAATTTTCAGCGTTGTGAGTAGTGGTTGCGATGGCCTAGTGGTTAAGGCGTCTGGATACCAATCCAGAAGTCGCAGGATCGAACCCTGCTCGCAACCGAATTTTTTGTTTCTTAAATATCTTTGTTATTGTAACATTTACTGCTTCTGTATTTTTCGCATTTAACAGTCTCTTACCAGGATCTCAGGCTTAGTTAGGCACATGTTGGCAGCGATACAAAAAAGACTCAAAACCCTTTCATCTTTTCTACTACCAAAAAAGAGTAAGAAACATTCTAGGACCAGTGTTAATTTCAGCCACATGATACACGTACGTCTATTAGTCATCGCACGTGTATCATGTGGTTGAGACCGACCTGGGTCTGCTACCAGGAGAACATAGGACAGAAGAGTTCTATGATACGAAGAAGATTTGTAGATCAAGCACGTGATGCAGGGGCGTGTGTGGTGATTGAACGTGTTTCATGTGGTTGATATCGACCTCTGCTACCAGGAGAACATAGGACAGAAGAGTGCTACGATACGAAGAAGGTGACACGTGATGCAGGGGCGTGTGTGGTGATTGAACGTGTCTCACTTATGTGGTTGATATCGACCTGGGTCTGCTACCAGGAGAGCATAGGACAGAAGTGCTATGATACGAAGAAGATTTGTAGATCGAGCACGTGATGCAGGGGCGTGTGTGGTGATTGAACGTGTTTCATGAGGTTGATTCTGCTACCAGGAGAACATAGGACAGAAGAGTCCTATGATACGAAGAAGATTTAATTGTAGATCAAACACGTGATGCCGGGGGGTGTGGTGATTGAACGTGTTTCATGTGGTTGAGACCGACCTGGGTCTGCTACCAGGGTAATATAGGATAGAAGAGAGTTCGAAAGCAAAGAATGCTGAAGCAGGGACATTTGGTGAATGGGACATTCTGTGTAGGAACATTTTGCTACCTGCATCATTTTGCGAAATGGAGTGATATCACAGTATACTGTGGTGATATTTTGCATCAACAAATTTTAATTACACCAAAATTGTCATAGCTTACACTTATTTTAATAGGTGTGCAGATTTCAAACAGTTTAAATTATAACGAATATCGCCACCACAAAGATCTGATTTGATTTAAGGTAAGGTCAAAACAAATTCCATTATTTTATCAACAGTTTAGTATCGGGACTGACTGCCCTTAATGAATTTCATCATTGCCTGATACCTTGATTCAGCACAATGTGCATTAGTATCTTCGTTCAAGTTAAGTATGTGAAGTTCATAATGGATTTACTATTATATATATTTATATAAACTAATGGAATGAATGATGAATGAATTTACAGCTTGGCAAATTAGAGTAGAAAACCGGAAGTCGCCACTGTCCTCTCGCTACCAGCACTTTGAATAATTTATTTTATTTTATTTTTTCACTTATTACGTTAGTTTTATGGCACAATAATAGATCTAACAAACCTGCGTTCTCTGTTTTCATCAAATATCAAAGATTTTAAAACGTTGTCAGAAAAAAAAAGATTAGTTCCGTTTCAAGACTTACTGTAATTTCTTAGTATTTAGTTATCGATCACGTGCCAATAAGATTCCCTAAGAGATTTCCTACCAATGATGCCAACTTCACTCTTTTGACTGAATAATTATTGTATACATGGTGCGGCTGTTTTTTGTCAGTCAATAAACTGATCTGTCGAAAATAAATCTAAACCACTGAAGCGATCATCCTGAAATTTTACGTTGTCCCCTTACCCCCTAGACCCCTTAGGTGTACCCTTAAAAACGGGTAGGGTACTTACCTATCAGCCCTACGTATCGACAATAACATTCTATTACTTGTGGCGCCATCTATGACAGATTGCACCACGTGGCGCCGAATTAATTGTAAAATGAACATGAGGGAAGTCGCTAGCAAAAGCTGACTGAAAGACAGAGATTTTGATTAAAATTGGTCCATTTCTTACGTCATAACTATGTCACATTCCGAAAATGGGATGAATTAATATCATAAAGTTTGGGTAATTTTCAATATTATTTTATTTTAAGACACGCAAAACAACCTAATCTATAATAAAAAAAAAAAACAAAAAAAAAAACAAAATTTTTATAGCGATCAACCTAATTCTGAAACACTCTAGTTGACTTCAATACCTACCCGATTTTATAATAAATCATCCTGTACATAAAACTAACAATACATCTAGTGTAAACAAAGACAGCTGTATAAAAACAGACGTCATTACTGTTATCCTCACAAAGTACCGCTAACAAGTCTGCTGGGACACAGGTGAGTCTATAATACTAGTGTCTTTTTCATTTAATTCACATATTAAAATCAGCCTTATAACGTTCCCACCATTGGATACACGCCTCTGTGGGTTTGAGTCCTATTGTTTTCATGTGTCAATTAATTATTTCTGCATTAATTATTATTTGTGTTCTTTTTCGTATTAGTCAAGTTTTTAAGCTTATCGCAGAGTAAATTATGAATTTGCAAATACCATAAAATGATTAGATGTATGAGTGAAAAAACATAGGATTTTGGTTTTTTTAGGCCTTGGGTTGGTCATTTTCATGGAGAAGAATCGGCAAGAACCTTCATGGTTGTTCTTTTAAAGTATTTAATATGTGGTTGACCGAGCTTCGCTCGGTTTTTAAAATGTCTATATCTTGGGAACCGAGCTTTTCTCGAACCTGGGACCTTGATAAATCGATTCCTTGAGCCGGAAAACCCCTAATCTGTAACTTTCATGAAAATCCTTGGAGCCGTTTCCGAGATCCTGATTATATATACAAGAATTGCTCGTTTAAAGATATTAGATTTTTACAAGGTTATTGTAATTTTCAGCGTTGTGAGTAGTGGTTGCGATGGCCTAGTGGTTAAGGCGTCTGGAGTATATCCAGAAGTCGCAGGATCGAACCCTGCTCGCAACCAAATTTTTTGTTTCTTTAAAAATATCTTTGTTATTGTAACATTTACTGCTTCTGTATTTTTCGCATTTAACAGTCTCTTACCAGGGTATCAGGCTTTTAGGTACATCGTGGCAGCGACACAAAAAAGACTCAAGACCCTTTCATCTTTTCTACTACCAAAGAAGAGTAAGAAACATTCTTGAACCAGTGTTAATTTCAGCCACATGATACACGTACGTCTATAGGTCTTCGCACATTATAACAACTCCACGCCAACGCGGCAGCAACTCTACTCACACTCTCGATGAGTAGTCAACTAGTTGATCCACCCAATGGTCACTAGTGGACAACGCGGTGTCAAGGAGTGGCCAACGCGGTGCCAACGAGTGGGTTATTCAACAGACAACTCGTCTAACCTCAGTTTTCGGTTAAATTTTGTAAAATGGTTGCCCGTCACGCGTCAGTCGCAAACGCATAGTCGTTACGTGGACAACGTGTGGTCGTTGCGTGGACGACGTATGGTCATTGCGTGACAAACGTGTCGGGGTTGACCTCTAGTGTACGATGCGTAGGCAACTCGTTGTACACTACTTTATAATCATTTTTTGAAATTGAACCTTGAACATATGATACAGGGCTTAAATTTCAATGTCTAGCATAGAGTCGAGTCGCCGGTGAGTTGTTATAATGTGCGAAGACCTTATTAGTCATCGCACGTGTATCATGTGGTTGAGACCGACCTGCGTCTGCTACCAGGAGAACATAGGACAGAAGAGTGTTACGATTCGAAGAAGATTAATTATTGTAGATCAAGCACGTGATGCAGGGGCGTGTGTGGTGATTGAACGTGTTTCATAAGGTTGATATCGACTTGGGTCTGCTACCAGGAGAACATAGGATAGAAGAGTGCTATGATACGAAGAAGAATTGTAGATCAAGCACGTGATGCAGGGGCGTGTGTGGTGATTGAACGTGTTTCATGTGGTTGAGAACGACCTGTGTCTGCTACCAGGAGAACATAGGACAGAAGAGTGATATGATGCGAAGAAGATTTGTAGATCAAGCACGTGATGCAGGGGCGTGTGTGGTGATTGAGCGTGTTTCATGTGGTTGATATCGACCTCTGCTACCAAGAGAACATAGGATAGAAGAATGTTACGATTCGAAGAAGATTTGTAGATCAAGCACGTGATGCAGGGGCGTGTGTGGTGATTGAACGTGTATCATGTGGTTGAGACCGACCTGGGTCTGCTACCAGGAGCACATAGGATAGAAGAGTGCTATGATATGAAGAAGATTAATTAATTTTAGTTCAAACACGTGATGCAGGGGCGTGTGTGGTGATTGAACGTGTTTCATGTAAAGATTTGGGTAATTTTCAATATTATTTCATTTTGACACATAATAACCAATTCTATAGTAAAATAAAAAAAATAAATAAAGAGTAATCAACCAAGAAAAAAAGAACAATTATATTATAGTTATCAACCTAATTCTAATGTTTACAATACCTATTTAATTCTATTATAAACCAGCCTGTATATAAAACTAACAATATATCTCGTGTAAACAAAGACAGCTGTATAAAAACAGACGTCATTACTGTTATCCTCACAAAGTACCGCTAACAAGTCTGCTGGGACACAGGTGAGTCTATAATACTAGTGTCTTTTTCATTTCATTCACATATTAAAATCAGCCTTATAACGTTCCCACCATTGGATACACGCCTCTGCGGGTTTGAGTCCTATTGTTTTCATGTGTCAATTAATTATTTCTGCATTAATTATTATTTGTGTTCTTTTTCGTATTAGTCAAGTTTTTAAGCTTATCGCAGAGTAAATTCTGAATTTCCAAAGATCATAACATGATTAGATGTAAGAGTGAAAAAACATAGGATTTTGGTTTTTTTTAGGCCTCGGGTTGGTTATTTTCATGGAGAAGAATCGGCAAGAACCTTCATGGTTGTTCTTTTAAAGTAATTAATATGTGGTTGACCGAGCTTCGCTCGGTTTTTAAAATGTCTATATCTTGGGAACCGAGCTTTTCTCGAACCTGGGACCTTGATAAATCGATTCCTTGAGCCGAAAAACCCCTAATCTGTAACTTTCATGAAAATCCTTGGAGCCGTTCCGAGATCCTGATTATATATACAAGAATTGCTCGTTTAAAGATATTAGATTTTTACAAGGTTATTGTAATTTTCAGCGTTGTGAGTAGTGGTTGCGATGGCCTAGTGGTTAAGGCGTCTGGATACCAATCCAGAAGTCGCAGGATCGAACCCTGCTCGCAACCAAATTTTTTGTTTCTTTAAAAATATCTTTGTTATTGTAACATTTACTGCTTCTGTATTTTTCGCATTTAACAAAGTCTCTTACCAGGATATCAGGCTTAGGTACAACGTGGCAGCGACACAAAAAAGTACTACCAAAGAAGAGTAAGAAACATTCTTGAACCAGTGTTAATTTCAGCCACATGATACACGTACGTCTATTAGTCATCGCACGTGTATCATGTGGTTGAGACCGACCTGGGTCTGCTACCAGGAGAACATAGGATAGAAGAGTGCTATGATACGAAGAAGATTTGTAGATCAAGCACGTGATGCAGGGGCGTGTGTGGTGATTGAACGTGTTTCATGTGGTTGATATCGAGCTCTGCTACCAGGAGAACATAGGATAGAAGAGAGTTGCAAGCTAAGAATGCTGCGAATGGGACATTCTTTGAAAAGGACATTTTGCTACCTGTTTCACTCATGTGGACCTGTGTCTGCTACCAGGATAACATAGGATAGAAGAGAGTTCGGAAGCAAAGAATGCTGCGAATGGGACATTTGGCGACTGGGACATTCTGTGTGAGGGACATTTTCTACCTGTATTATTTTGCGAAAAGGAGTGATATTTTGCATCTGCAACTTTAAAAGAAACTTCAGCATAAGATTACAGGACATTGTGTCCGAGTTGGAATAAATACGTTTTACTTTATCGTCCCATAATTGTATAGGTTTTAAAGACGACTTCGTATCAGTTTAAACACATGAACAATGACATTGCAAAAAGCAACAATTGACATGAATTCAATTCGTTACGGTTAATTTAAAACTCACACTTTTTTGTTAGATTTAACAAGAAAATTGAATATGACACGATACTAATTTACTTTTTTAACGAAAAACTCAGCTTTCCCAAGCACATTAAAATTACTAATATGGTCTTATATCATTTTTCTTTTTCTGAACTATCTGTTAGCAAAAACCTTATGTTTCGTATCACAGTCGAGTGGTCTAGGTTCACTGAACCAAAATGAACCTAAGGTTATATAGAGAGTTTAAAAACAATAGCAAGAAAAATTCCCACGATTGTTTTAAAACGCACATATTTACTCCCAATCGAAAATCAACTTCAAATTCTAAACCATACAGTTCACGTTTCTGTATCATTGTAGTTTAAAACTATTCAGGGAATTTTAGACTGCTTGTTGTGTGATATTATGGGGTATTGTCGTTTGAATGTGAATTGTAAGACAAGCAGGTTACCGCGTTCTCATAAGAATTATAATGCTGGATTGTTAAAAAGTTGTCTCGTTGAAAAGACCACGTAAAAATAATGTTAGGAGAAAACTTTACAGACGTCATTCAAGATGTAGGTACTTTACGTAATAAGTATTTTGAACGTAGTTGGGGTCAACTATAGTCTGTCTGGGCCTTTAATTACCTAGGTCCTATCCACAATATTATTATTATTTAATTATTTTATTAGTTTGATGTCTTGAAATTGGTCCTTAGAGCATAATCGAAACTTATTAGAATTAGAACAAAATGAACAATCCTTGAATTTAATTTCGGAAGTAAAAACTAAAATGAATAATGTTTTTTTTTATCGTTACGTTTCATTGGGTGAAAATCGATCTGTATAATGTCAGACTATTTGACCATTATCAGTAACTTTAACAAGATGTTATCATAGTTAGCTTATATAATTATGTTTAACCCTGTCATAGGTGAAACGGAAGGGACTACCACACTTAACTGATTAAAAACCACCCTTTGCGGTCTTGTAGACCCCGAGAGGATTCTAACAACCCTTCAATAGGTAATTTATCAGATTACATCGTCTGGTATAACTGTATAATAATGTAAGTAGACGAGCAGTGGTGGCCCAGTGGTACCGGCCCTGACTTACGAGTTGTAGGTCGTGGGTTCGTATCCCGGCAGGCGCATTACTTTGTGTAATTTATTTCATCACCACTGCTCTCAAAACGGTGAAGGAAAACATCGTGAGGAAACCGGCATGTCCTAGAACCAAAAATTCGAAGACATGTGACATCCACCAATCCGCACTGGGCCCGCGTGGTGGATTATGGCCCACCCCCTCTCACAGAGAGGAGGCCTGTGTCCCAGCAGTGGGAACATTAATAGGCGGATGATGTGTGAATGTAAGTAGTGTCTATGTCCGGTTGTAACTGGAATCTAACCCACAACTTCTAGCTCAATAGTCGTGCTTACGACCACTAGATCAATGAGGCAGTCAGTATGAGATGAAATGTATTATAAAAGTTGTAGCATTCCATTTGAGCCATTTTGATACATTTTCCATTTTGGGTAATATTAGAAACTTAATAAAATAATATTTTACCACTTTGGAAGTTAATAGTGTCTTTCGCGCAAACTGTTCAGTTTAGAAAAAAATGATGTTAGTAACCTCAATATCAATTTTTAAGACCTAATCACAGATATTCCACACGTATGGGTCAAGCAAAAAATTTTTTTTTTGAAATTCAATTCTAAGTATGGGGGTTACCTCCAAAATTGGTTTGTTTTGTTTTTGTGAAAATCCTAATGCTGTTCACATAATATTACTTACCAAGTTTCAACAGGATACCTTTTACACTTTCGTTAAAAAGTGGCTGTGACATACGGATGGAGAGACAGACAGACAGACATGACGAATCTCTAAGGGTTCCGTTTTCTGCCATTTGGCTACGGAACCCTGAAAAGTGAAATTCAAAATGACTCTTAAATGAACGTGAAATGTCGTTTTGACGTTGACAGTTTTTGTTTACAAAGTGTTCAACAGATTTTTACCTTTCTTTTGATAAAACGGTATTTTATTAAATCATAGTAAAGGAGGGTTAAGTGCAACAAAGTAACACGTCAACATAATACTACACAGGGGCAGCATGACGTGCACACACGAGGTAACATCCTCAGACAAGTCTGAAGGTGGATTTGTAGCGCGGTGAGTTTGCACAGCCCGTCACTTACATTCACTGTGTAAACTCAACGAGTGGCCGTGGTGTAAGTTAGAGGAGGTAGCGACAGCGGGTAACGTGCTTGTATTATCTAATGTATGGGCGTGAATGAGGCAAAAGCTAATATCTGAGAATGGTACAAGGTGGCGTTCTGTAGTTGCCTACGTTTCTGCCAAAAAATGTTAAAATGAGTTTAAAATGTTACTAACAAGTTTATACTGGCATCTTATCAATCTGTAGGCAAGCATACCGTCTGAAGCTGGATCTATACCGCGGCAAGTTTACACAGCCTGTCGTTTACGTCTACTGTGTAAACTCAACGAGCGACTATTGAGAAAATGAGAAGAGGTAGTGATAGCGAGAGGCAGAGTTGAAATATAAGAGGCATATTAGAAAATTAAATATAATAAGTAACCGCGTCAATTACACAATTTTAGCAATCAAAATATAACGCATTTTATCTTATTGGAGCAATTTAGTTTTCAAAAAAAATATCAATCAATCGAGATTTGACATTTGAATTGTCACAATCCGATAACGACCCATTTTTTTTAGTTAAAGAAGAGTTTTAAAAAATATGACTGTTTTGAAAGAACTACTTATAACAAGAAAAATGGAAATTGTCCACTGTTTTGAATAAAAAGTTCATTAGAATTAAAATCGCTCTCGCTACCTCTTATAACAAACACCACACAAACAAGATGTTATTGTACATTAATGGCTGCTAAGACCGTGCAGCGTGGGCTAACGTTGTGAATCACGCACTACGTCAGACCACATCGAGTGTTGGTCGGAGCGATAAAGACTTGGGTACAGCAGTATATTATGGAAAGTAAGTACTAGGGTGTCATAAATTAGTAAGCGATCTTGAAATATCCAAGGATACAATACAGCTGACGTTAGACAATAAAGTTTCATAATTAATTTATATGCAATAGAAAGTTTTGTCTCAAGCGCCGCGTAAAGTACTAGGCGATTATAAGTATTGAGGAGGTCATTTTAGCGGTGGAGAAGGCATTGAATAGCCACTACTTACCTTTTCATTATAACAGCTTGCTGATTGTTATGCCAGTATGGAAGAAGTGGATTTGGAAGTCATTACCTGGAAAAAGAAATGAGATAATTAGAAAAGTGTTAATGAAACAAAGGTGTACTATTGGAGCTTAATCCTTTACCAGTTGTGTTAGGATTGCTTTTGGCGTGACTTGTTTTCTGACATACATAAGTTACTTTGTAACACACTACTCTTCAGTAAGACAGATTGTCAAATTACCAATATTGGAAGCTTCTTGAATATTTCAATTTAGGTAAAAGCTACTTTTGGCATACGATAAAATAATCAGACTAAAACACTGCTGGACAAAGGCCGGACCCAAAATCTGCCAAAAGGGTCCATTTTCCTTTACAAGCCATTTATCGAACATAGGTAAATTAATTAGGTACATGCTCTATGTGCCTAAACTAATGAATTTTCCTCTCCTTCCAGGAATATTTTCTGAGCCATAATCTATATACCTTGCAGGTACTAGGAACACAGAATAATTGAGGAGGTTCTCGATACACAAGTGATGTCCATACTACGTTGTAATACAAAATATGACGTCAACGATCGAGGCATGAAAATTTAATTGTTTTGCTGATACAAAGGTGCGTTTACACCGGCCACTATAATAATTGTTCTGGCCAATTTTGGTTAAATGTGACAAGACTTAGATAACGAATTCAAACATTTGAATTTATATTTAAATCAAGATCCTTCAGCTGTCATTAAAATGTATCTAGATCTTTGAAAGTTGCTAAGGGTAGTTAGAATGCTCGACTGTCTGGCAGCTAAAATGCATATATTATTATAAGTTTACATTTTACAGGGTGTAAATTTTTCAGATGTATGCGAAATACTAATATTATAATAGTGACATTACGGGACTAATCGATATACGAAATTAGATTATATTACTCTGTTCAGCGGTGTACAGCTTCTAGTGGAAACAAATGCATTTGAATCAGTATTTTATATAACCTTTAGCGTTGGGTAGCTAACTGAACCATAATATCTTCGTATTGAGTGAAATAAAACTCAGGATTGAAGTCAGATAATCCACTATTTTATTGTCTAAAATTACGCTTCTTATATCTACAAAAACAATAGTACACTTAGAGCTAATACTAAACATAATATTTACAATTTCCACCAATGGCGATGCGATGTGTAGATTGGGAACCCGCGCGCAGGTGCGCAAGTGCGCGGGCCCGCGGGGCGACGTTCTGCGCACGACACCGCGCATTCTTGAGCCTAAGTATAAATATGAGTGGCGCGCGGAGCGCGGTCCTTTCTGCCGAACGCCGTCGCCAAGTGAAGATTCCTAGCCACGTGTCCCGTCTGCGAAGTTCTGTTGGTTGAAGCGAAGATCCACAGGGTGCTGGAGCTTCTGCATGCGCTTACAAATCGCTTCCAAAGCGAAGCTTTCTTATTTCCGCCAGTGTACGTCTTGCTTCACTATTTCCATAACAGAGATCTTCAAAACGTGGTACTTGGTTGGTACTGGTAACTGGTATGGTATGGTGGTACGGTAATATGGTGGTTGGTGGTTCTCTGGTAACTGTGAGCACTATTTCGTTGGTAATAAAGTAATAAAATACTGTGCCACTACATCACTCCCCCCTAAGCGAAGCGTACGTTGTGTTTCACTGCGCGGCCGGATCGAGTGACGTATGTGTCACGTGGCGCGCTTGGGGTTGATGACCGCAGCGCGTCGCTCGCGGTATGAGTGCTTTCGGTGCGCGATGTTTGTTGTTGTGCGCATGTTGATGGAGAAGTGGTATATTCTTCTTCGTTGATCAGGTGTGCTGGCTTGAGTCTGTCTATTGAGACAACTGTAGTTCGAAGTGGCATCTGTATGGTGAAATGCTTG
This sequence comes from Agrotis segetum, assembly GCA_036375495.1. Classification (NCBI taxonomy): domain Eukaryota; kingdom Metazoa; phylum Arthropoda; class Insecta; order Lepidoptera; family Noctuidae; genus Agrotis; species Agrotis segetum. The sequence goes on along the minus strand of JAQSVV010000222.1, from coordinate 488,611 downwards.
CTGTCACGTTGAATCACCTTGAACGGGCCGTCGTAAGGAGGGGTCAATGGACTTCGCACGGTATCATTTCGCACAAAAACATGAGTACACGTTGCTAGGTCTTTGTGTACAAACGTGCTCCTGTTGTTGGTATGTGACTTGCTGTTAGGTGCGAGTGACGACATTGTTTCGGTCAGCTGACGGACGAATTCTGCGTCTTCATTATTCGGCTGTGTAGGCGCGAAGAAATCTGACGGTATTCTGAGTGTCGATCCATAGGTCATCAGGGCCGGGCTGACTTGTGTGTCTTCACGAAGTGCCGTACGTAGTCCAAGCAGCACGGTCGCTAACTCCTCGCTCCAGTGTGTGCCGGCGCCTCTCGCCATGAGCGCAGCCTTTAATGTACGATGCCAGCGCTCGACTTGACCATTTGCTTGCGGGTGGTATGCAGTAGTTCGTATCCTTGTGATGCCAAACTTCTTCATTAGGGCGTTGAATAACGACGATTCGAATTGCCTTCCTTGATCCGTCGTTACACGTAGCGGACAGCCAAATCGCGATATCCATCCCTCGTATAATGCCTTAGCCACAGTGTCGGCGGTGACGTCACGGATAGGAATCGCTTCCGGCCATTTAGTGCAGCGATCGATCATCGTGACTAGGTATCTATAGTCATTAGATGGCGGCAGTGGTCCCACGATGTCGATGTGAATGTGTTCGAAACGCGATGATTTTTGAAACTCGCCGAGTGGACTGATAACGTGTCGTTGAACTTTCCCGCGCTGGCAACCGATGCATGATTTGGCCCACAAACCAACATCTTTGTTCATACTTGGCCAAAAGAACTTTGTTGACATTATCTTCCTTGTTGTTCGTACTCCGGGATGACTTAATTCGTGTTGCGCTTTGAATGCTATTACACGATAAGTCGCTGGTAGGTATGGACGAATGTTGCCAGTTGATGTTTCGCATACGATGGGTCGTTGACCTCCGGGCAATGTGATGCGGGCGAATTGTAGACTCGGATTGGACATGCAGATCTTCAGTTCATCATCATTTTCTTGATCTTGGGCGAGTAAGTTGTAGTCGATTGTAGAGTGTGACAAGTTGATTTCTTCGATGCGTGATAAGGCGTCGGCTGCTTCGTTGTTATCACCGTGCACGTATTTGATCTGCGTGCAGAACTGACTGATGTAGTGTAGCTGTCTCTCTCTTCGTGGTGTGTCGCTGCTACTTGGCGTTCTTGTCAACGCGTAAGTAAGCGGTTTGTGATCGGTGTATATTGTAAGGTCACTGCCCTCTATGAGTCGTCGTAGATGTTGAACAGCGGTGTACATTGCTAATAGTTCGCGATCGTACACGCTGTATCGTCGCTGCGTCTCGCTCATGGTTTTGGAGAAGAATGCCAGTGGTTTCCAGATGTTGTTGACTTTTTGTTGTAGGACGGCGCCGATGCTAGTGTTTGATGCGTCGGTGAATAAACATAACGGCGCGTTAGGTATTGGATGAGTCAATGTTGTTGCCTCGAGGATGCTTTGTCGGCATTTCTCAAAGGCTTCTTCTGCTATTTGTGTCCATTGAATGGGAGTCTTGTCATTCTTCTTGCTGTTGTGTAGGTATTTATTTAGTTCATGTTGTTGCTCGGCTTGATGGGGTAAACAACTGCGATAAAAGTTTATCATTCCTAGAAATCTTCTTAGTTCTTGAACTGTCTGTGGTTTCGGATAGTTGACTATGGCTTGTATACGTTCTTGTGTGGGTTTTATTCCTTCAGCTGATACCTCGTATCCGAGGAACTCGATTTTTTCTTTTTCAAATTCACACTTGTCGATGTTGAGACTGACGCCGTAGGTGTTTAGTCGTTCTAACACTTGCTCTAGGTGGCGCTGGTGTTCTTCTTTGTTTTTGGAGTGGACAAGAAGATCGTCGACGAAGCAGAACACGTTGTCATCTAGTCCTCGTAGTACCTCGTGCATGAAACGTTGAAAGGTTTGACCGGAGTTTCTTAGGCCAAACGTCATGCAGGTAAATTCGAAGAGTCCGAACGGTGTTATAATCGCTGTCTTCTGAGCGTCTTCTTTTGAAATAGGAATCCAAAAGTATGCCATTTTGAGATCAAGTTTTGAGTATATTTTCTTGCCGTGAAGTTGGTATGTGAAATCTTGAATTCGTGGAATGGGATATCGGTCTGGAACTGTGACGGCGTTGAGTCTTCTGTAATCACCACATACTCGTAGTGATCCGTCTTTTTTCTTCACGATGTGCAGTGGACTTGCCCACGGACTGTTTGACGGCTTGCATATTCCACTCTCGATCATGCGCTCGAACTCAAGTTTAGCCGCTTTGTACTTGTCGGGCGGTAGAGGGCGCGGCCGCGAGTAGATCGGCGGCCCAGTTGTCTCGATATGGTGTGTGACGTCATGCTTGACTGGAGTTTTGAGTGTCATGGGTCGCAGTACATCCGGATATTTTTTTAATATGTCATGATGAGTGTGGTCACGGTTGATGACATGAATTGATTCTTCTTTACTGTTTATCTTGATGGCGTTCACGCTGAGCTCCGTCACACGGTCGATGAGTTTCCTTTGGTGCAAGTCGACTAACAGTTTATGATGCACAAGAAAGTCGGCCCCCAGTATTGAAGTCTTTACGTTGGCGACGACGAAAGTCCATTTAAAGCTTCTTCGTAGGCCTAGGTTGAGCTCGAGTGTGCGCTCTCCGTAAGTACGAATTTCTGTACCGTTTGCCGCGTAAAGTTTGTAGCTTGAATTCTCCGCCGGTCTTGAAAATTTCTGATTTCGTGCGGCTAGCACTGATATGTCAGCTCCCGTGTCGACTAAAAATTTTTCCCTGGATTTGGTGTCGATTACACATAAGCGGCGGTTGGTCTGGTTTACGTCGACAGCCGCCACTGTCGACGTACGTTCTAGTTTTCCTTTTTGAAGGAACACGGCGATTCACATTTTCGTGCTCCATTGCCGAATCGGTAGTGGTAACGGCACAGCCAGTCAGGATCTCCGGGCTTGCGGGCGTTATCAGTGCGCTGTCTTGAATGTGAACGCGAGCGGAAGCGGCCACGATGCGAAGAGTTTTGACGGGAACGGTGATGCGACGAATGTTGTTGGTTGCGGAGTTCAGCGACTTCGAGTGATAATTTTTCTATTTGTTTGGTAAGTATGTTGATTTGTAGAGCTGTTATCGTATTTATCTGCCCTTCGTTGACTGCTGAACTTGATGGTGGAGGGCTTGACGTGGAGACTGCGGCGACTGTCGCTGGTTCAAAATGTTCCATCATTTTGTCTGCCATCGCAGCTAACACTTCGAGCGACGATTCGGTGTTTACTGAGAGTACGGCGCGCACCTGTGCGGGCAGCTGGTTGAGCCACATAACTTTCAACGCTTCATCTGACAGTAGCTTTCCACTGAGGTCTCGCATCTTATGCAGCAGCTGGCTTGGTTTCAGGTCGCCGAGCTCGAGTCCGCTGAGTAGTTTTTGTAACTGCCTGTGATCTGACTCTTGGTACGTTGAAATAAGTCTCTCTTTGAGCGCGCTGTATTTGCCGGTGCTTGGTGGATGCAGGATGATGTCGCCGATCTGTTCTAGGTCGCTGTTGCCGAGTAGTGGAACGACGAGGTTGAATTTCTGCTCTTCACTGATCTTGCTGGCAGCGACGGCGGCTTCAAATTGCGCGAACCATAGTCGTGGATTTTGGCGCCAGAATGGTGGTAGTCTCGCAGGTAGCGAGATAGATGCCACGTCGTTCTTCATCACTGTGCTGCCCTGAGCATCGCTGAAATCTTCGTTGGCGTTGTCCATGATGTGTTGTGGGGTTTCGCGCTCGTCGGTTTTCTTTTTCGGGGTTTTCGGAGTTCTCGGGGTCACCACTTTAGCGTTGGGTAGCTAACTGAACCATAATATCTTCGTATTGAGTGAAATAAAACTCAGGATTGAAGTCAGATAATCCACTATTTTATTGTCTAAAATTACGCTTCTTATATCTACAAAAACAATAGTACACTTAGAGCTAATACTAAACATAATATTTACAATTTCCACCAATGGCGATGCGATGTGTAGATTGGGAACCCGCGCGCAGGTGCGCAAGTGCGCGGGCCCGCGGGGCGACGTTCTGCGCACGACACCGCGCATTCTTGAGCCTAAGTATAAATATGAGTGGCGCGCGGAGCGCGGTCCTTTCTGCCGAACGCCGTCGCCAAGTGAAGATTCCTAGCCACGTGTCCCGTCTGCGAAGTTCTGTTGGTTGAAGCGAAGATCCACAGGGTGCTGGAGCTTCTGCATGCGCTTACAAATCGCTTCCAAAGCGAAGCTTTCTTATTTCCGCCAGTGTACGTCTTGCTTCACTATTTCCATAACAGAGATCTTCAAAACGTGGTACTTGGTTGGTACTGGTAACTGGTATGGTATGGTGGTACGGTAATATGGTGGTTGGTGGTTCTCTGGTAACTGTGAGCACTATTTCGTTGGTAATAAAGTAATAAAATACTGTGCCACTACAAACCTATGTACTGAGTTGAACAACGCTTTGGTAAGTAAGATCCTTAAAAATATTACTAGGCCATCAGGGCCCGGTGTCGCGGGACTAACGAATAACGTGACCCCGAAACGTAAGGGCTATTGAAGAACACCGTGGATTTTAGTCAGAACAAGATTTACAATCCCTCCTGCCCTGCTCTGTTTGGGTGGACTTTTACCATGCTGAAATATGGCCTTCAGGGCAATCATAGCTGATGAAAAAAAAGTGTATTCACATCTTTATAATAATATATAAATGTAAAAACGAGCTGGTATGGGTATGTATGTCCGTCGAAACAACAGTCGCGAACCGGTCTGATTTCATTTATAAAGGGATGTTTTCATTATTTACTCCCTCTGATAACGCCTACGCTCTTGCTATTTTAAAAGGAGACAGTTTTTTTTTAACGTTTCAATTTGGTTTTTTCCTCTTTTTTTGGGACGTGGTTTACCGCGTGTTTGGGTTTAATATGTCGTGTCTGGGCCTTTTAAGACTTGAATCTATTTTTGTGATACGATTAATATCCTGTTCTAAAAAATCTGTCTTTTATTTAAACGGTTTTATTTAATTTGTTGTCTGTTTCGTAATTAAAAGTCTATAGGGGAGGCCTGTGCCATGTTCAGTGGAGTGAACATGAAAGCAGCATGAAACTTTTTTCAACCACTTCTGTTCACCTGATTCTTATGAAACTTTGCACACATAAGTTCAAATCTATGTTAAAATTTACTAATACAGCCCTCTCCACACCAAACAACACGTCTGTTCAATTTTTTCAGTACAATCTTTGTTATTTTTCAGAGGTTCGCACTGTAGACTGATTCGCGATCGCCCTTCTAACAACCAACCCACATTTGCACCCAAAAAAACAGAAACACGACCTTCTCACAGCAAAAATAAGGTTCAAATTAACGGTTTGTAATGTTAAATTATTTTGGTCGACCATTTTCATATAATTTTGATTAAATTAAAAAAAGGCGAGTGAATATTTTTCTTTGTAATGGGCGCAGTTTATCAAAGGATGAAAACGTAAAGCTTGTGCTAACATACATTGGGAAGTAAATTTAATTCTTTTTTAGTGGGTTTTTAAGGGGTGAAGTAGCGCGTTAAGGGGTGAAATTGATTGGTGCTTAATTTTTTAATTAATGTAAATATTAACCATTTGTTTATATTGGGCAATTAACCTAAATCAGTTGATTTTTTAATCGTTACGGGTGTGCTTTAGATTTATTTTCCAGCCAAAAAGGTTCCGTTCGATTTTTTTTAAAGCAGAACCATAGTTCCCGTTTTCGAATATACTTTTCAAAACAAATTAGCCACTGACGCTTCTCATTCTCTTATACAGGGTCACTGGAACATTGACGTCGAAAATTTTGTTCCTTCGTGTTTCGGGGTATCCGAATCACCCAACGACCATACATACAGGTGGTATCCCCTGGTCGTTTGAAACCTCCCTAAATAATTATGTTCTGAAAAGTTTAAAAGGTTTTGAGTTATTCATGATTTTTTCTTTTCATAGTTTTCTTTTTATTTCCCTTTACTCTTTAAACACCTATAAGTTTATGAAAGCCAATTTCAGCTGAAGTATCTCCTTAAGCACCCATTAATTTTTTACTATGAAAGCTGAAAGTCTAGCGCATTTAATACCTGTTTTAAAACCACGAAATCTCCAGTTTAGTTTTATAATTTAAAGTTAAAGATTCAAGTCATAATAATATTCATTGTTTGTTTTTCATTTTAGAAAATAAAACCTATAATTGCGTTCCTAGGCTATATAAGCATTAAGTACCTAGTAATTACATAATTATACCTATTTTGTAAATACACACAGATAGATAAATAAAATGATGTCACCCATGTCACTATTCAACATGAAACGCAACCACCAAAACCCTTACTATTAAAACATAATTCAAAACTACGACTTGGCGCTTCACAGCTACATTTCAACTGACTACAAATGAATTTCAAATCACAAATTCACAATCCTACTTGACCTACTCCGTCAAAAACGCAACAACACAATAAAAGTCCACTTTTCGCGTAAAAGCAAAAAATAATGGCTGCCTAAAAAAGATGTCACGTTCCGCCAATATTTCAGTTATTGGATAAAATTTAGACATAATAGTTGGTACGTGATCGGCGATAGGCGCTCTGTAGCATACGCTATCAAAATACGCCATATAAATGTATATTTTATATAGATTCGATTGATGCAGTGACCTATTGGTTCAATAAAAATGTGTGAAAGCACGAATGTATTTTTTTTCCTTTTTTATGTGAGAGCCACTCAATATTCTGGGATGAAACTATTTCACAGAAACATTTATTCCAGAATCAACGAAAATATTCAATAATAGCTGTTTTTGTGGTGTGCAGAAAGGGGAGAAGTTGTAATATAATTTTTTACCTGAACGTATTTCACCCCTTGGTAAATAAACCCTATATACTAATTCTAAAGGTTTTGTTGTGTTGCAGGTGCTATACCAAATATTTTTTGTCTATTATTGAAAATTTTAATTTACTCGTATCTACAATTTCATGTGCCTCACTTATTCAGAAATGTAATCTTGCTTATATTAAAATTTGACTCGCTAAGCTTCAAACTAAATCTACCAGGCATGCATGTCATCTAAAGAGTTATTCGGATGAAACTGCAAGTCAGCGCGGCGAGCTCGCAATAAGACGGATTATGTTCTGACATAGCACTGCAGTGGTACTAGGTCATCAGAGACTCTTCACAGCTATTCACTTTTAGAGGTCTCTTGAATTATTCTTGAGCTAACGACAGAAGGTTTTCCAAAGGAATTCTTCGAGTGACCTCGATAGATTTACAGAAAGCCATTTCTTTCTCCGTGACATGGCCAATACCTTTCAGTTTTATGGCGGGGCTGCCTTCTTAAATCCGATGCCATTAAGAATATAAACCAATGTCCTTACTGATGACATATTTTACAAAACAATGCAAAGGAAAAAGCATAGAAAAATATATTTAGGCTTAGACAAAGCCTTGTCGGTGAAGGAAAATATAGTAAGGAAACTGACATGTCCTAGAACCAAATATTTGAAAGCACAAAATCCGCGTGGTAAATTATGCCCCATTCTCTCTCACAGAGAGGAGGCCTGTATCCCAGCGATAATAATACTTATAGGCTGATGATGATGATGATGAAAGTCTTGTCGAAAAGTGTAAAGATGTAGATAGCAAACTTATAATTATTATGATTTGAAAACTTAAATAAACATTCACGTTCCAGGTATGAAAGTCAAAAGCTGCCCAAAACAGTCTATGATAAACATTACTCTGTCTCGATGTCTGATTAAATAGTCGTAAACCCAGCAAAGGATTCCAAAACGTACAGCTTCGACCAATATGTACGCAGCCCAAACACTCGTACAACGTAGAGGTACTAGGGTTCCATAGCGCTCTAAGAGATGTATTTAGAAGTGCAAGTCAGCGAAGAGACGACACGACCGGACCGACTGCGCTCGCACTAAGATGTATTATGTGCTGACACGGCGTTTCTTCCTCAGATGGTATATAAAGAAAACTCCAGTATTCAGGTAGCTAGATTTTACTGGCCATTTTGTGGCGAATTAGATTTTTATTATTAAAATGGTGGTGCTTTCAGGTAAGTGGAAAACTTGAATCTTTTTGCCTATTCCATCGATACGATCGCTAGCGTTCCTGGAGTCCTGGTAACGTAGTTTCATTTGAACTGAAATTATTCACGAATGCATAGGTAATATAGGAAATGGTTTTATTCATCAGCAATTTTCTTTCCCTTTATCGTTTGGTTTTATAATAATGTGCTTTATTTTATTTTCCTTAGACCAATCGTGTTTATTTTTAGAAAAAGTATTCAAAATCACGTCTCAACTCAAAATCGAGTAAACACAAACGAAATAGAAGATACTGAATTTTATTTTGCCAATGATTGAAACCAAGGGCCTTATCGAATCCATGGCGTCAGCACCAATTTAGATTTGCGTCCAACGTACACCTTATTCCCGCGCCAGAAAAGCCAATTTCATTTAAAAACGAGAATTTTTACTGTTGTTTCGAAATGTACCAGCGATTTTTTCTTTTACACATAAAACACTCTTTATTACCTGGGGGTAAGGGTTGTTTCTGTTTACATCATCAGTATTTAAAGGTTGTTTTTCAAAATGGAAGAACAAATCTCAATTCTCGGTCGAAACAAACGTTATTCTTAAAGTATTAGGGTTTGTTTTTGTTTGTTTAGAATTAAGATTAATATTGTCGTTTGGGATCGCTTTGTTTCTTCTAAATTAGGTCACGTTCGGGCGGAGGCACGGCTGCATCCCGCCTTTGAACTAATGTAATACATTATAGTTTCACATTGATTCGTTTTCTAGAGAATTACGTTTCACCCCTGTCGATGAGTAGGATTTGTTTGTGTTTCAAAGTGAGATACATCATGTGATAGACAGGGATAAAACTCGAGGATAATAATGTTTTAGCGGTTTCATCCCGGGGTGATTCGTGGGGGGTGAAATAGATTACATCAAATAGAATGTGAATTTTATATGGTTTTATAGGATAAATAGCTTACGATCATAAGTCGTATTTGTTTAAGTAGCTACTCTAGTAATTTTTATTGATTTTCGATCCATTTTTCTATTTATAGCTTAACTTAAAAAAAAAAAAAAACGTCCGTAAAACACTTCTCATAAAATCGGTTCTAAAAATTCATAAAGTTTATATTTTATTTATAGTACCACTCGTAGAGCTGTTGTGTGCGGAACAATAGACAACTTTTTTATATATTTATTATGAAAAATGAAACACAATTATTATTGTGTATTTTTTATTTTGTAAAAGTTTTGTATTGAATTCCACACAGCAGTTTAACTTCATTAATTAAAAAGAATTGCCTTGTAACAGATTTGGTATGTAATAATAAAGTATCGTTCCTATAACTTAATATTTCACGATCTTAAATGAACCCACTTTTTTCCACCCTGTACTAAAACCCCATCGATCTTCACAATGATTCCTTTCGACACGTTACGTATAATCTCCTTATCATTCTTACATCCTGGTACTAGGGGATAAGGATCAGTGCCCAATGTTACTCTATTGTGAAATAAATTGTCGTTCAGCATTAAATTGATTGGATGTAAGCAACTAATGGGACTTGCATTCCATTAATTAAATTGGGGTTTAACTTTGATTAAGTTTAGTGCAAGTGATTTAGTTTTGGTAGATGTGGTTAGCTTCAGTGAGTTTGGAATTCGATCAGCTTAATGAGTATGGAAGCCTAGTACTTTTGGTGACTTTTTGGTTAGATTTTGAAAGAATTTTGTACTAAAACAAGTACAAATTCAAAACGATTTTGTTGAAATTACTGGACAAGTAAAAATTTCTGATCATGTTCGGAGGGCAGACATGTCCAGAAATTGCCCAAAATAGAGAGGTTTGGAAGAAGAAAGGGGAGGCCTTTGCCCAGCAGTGGGACACCGAATACGCTATAAAAAAAACTGAACAAGTAGTAATTAATGGCCAGGTAAGTAGATGGCAGTAGATGACTTGTATAGCCTTCTCTCTTTCCCACAGTCGAATAAGTCTCGCTTTAAGAATTCTTAGACCACCTACCTGTTCTTGGTAAAGTCAAGAAAAAATAAACTTTATAATTTTTGTTCCTTTAAGGGGGTGAAGTTATTTTTATTAGTTCAGAAAATCCGTCAAATAATTTCTTAAGATAGTAAGTTTTCATAGCTATTCTATTTCCATAAAAGTAATACCTATATCAACTTACCATACCTATATCAACTTATACACTACACAAAAAATAAACGATTTTTTGCTTCATTTCACCCCTTAACTTCCCACTAAACCCTTACACCCCATAATACGCAATCTTAAGGGGGTGTTTATTTGCGGTTACAATGAAGTTACACAGATTATATCGAGCCTAATGTCCCGATATAAACGAGCCACGCTTAACGGACGTCCGTACCAAAATAATAGATAAGAAATGTAATCCAAAGGGGGTGAATTGATAATTTATGGTAATTGAATTTTTGTCAAATGTTTCGCTGGCATGGGGTTGAATGTTGTGTATTAGGGGCTTTAAAATTAAGAAAAATGACGGCAAAATAATTGAAAAGTAGTTGATTTTCTGTTTGACTTAGTTGCAAAGGGGATTTTCATTAATTGACTCAAGTTCATATAACAACGATTGTTGCTTTTATTTATTTTGCACTGAAAATGGTTAAATAGATTTGTTTTGATTTTTGATGATCTTTGAAGCTGAATAAAACTTCTTATACCACGTTGTTAATTTTATTACAATAACCACCATAACTTGATTAAACGAGATTTAAAACAGAATTGCTTACAATTTAGGAAGAATTCCTCCAAAACCACATTTTGTACATTCGCTAGCAAAAGTTTTATAAAAATAAAAGTTATATTTTGACAAGAGATTCTAAAAACATAATACCTAGACACCAGAAGTGTCGCTGGTTTGATCCCCGCACGAAACAAATATTTATATGACCTACAAGTAGTTGTTTCGGGTCTGGGTGTTTGTGTATGTGAGTTTCTATGTTTGTAAACGCACCCACGACACAGAACAAATACCTAGTCCGGGGCAACGTTTAAAAAGAAGAAGATTCAACAAGTTACAAATTAAACAAATCTCAGTGCTTCAAAGATATTCACTAAATCGACATTACTAAGCCTAGTACAGACAGAACGAATGTCCGAATAATTGATCGACAGAGTAAAGTCGACAAAAAATGTCTAGACAGGTCATTAGACCTGATAAAGTATGTACGCAAATGTCGTTTAGTGGGATCTAATGATTTATGCAGCGGTATCAAAGACGGGGTGAAACACTGTTAGACTGTTTAATTTTGCGAGTTGGCAGGGGGTGAAATACTTACCGTACTCATTGGTTGCAAACGGGATTTTTGAGTTAAAGGTCTTAAGCTCAATCACCCTTTTGAAAAATTGCACTGAACAAACTAGCCGTTATCTATTATATCATATATCATTGAGGGGTAATCCTGTTGCAATGTAGGTATGGGTTTATTGATTTACTTTTAATTTTCTCTAAATATATTTCAAGAGAAAGAACTTAGATCATTTAGTACGATCTTATATTCAAAAGTAAGACATAAATAAGCTTGTAATCTTACTACAAAGTTCCAAGATCCCTTCATCTCTAAATCACAGTATCTCCACAATACATCACCCCCTCCTACATCCCCAAACTAAGGCCGTATCCACACGTTTCATGTTCCTGCAATAAAGATAAACTGAGCAGATTATAACGGCCCTCGGCGAGGGTTGTGTGCACTAACCCTTAAAGGAAATTGTTAGGATAATGACATCTCTTCTTATTAGGGAAGTAAATGAGTAACGGCGACAAGGAATAGATGGGTGCAGAAGGTTAGCCCGACCACCATTGTCACCTTTTTACCACCTGTGTCAAATTATCACTATTCTAATGAAGCCACCTCCCCACACTGTTAGTCTAGCACTAACTAAAATCTACTGTGTCTTCCAATAGTCCTTTTCGTTCCGCAGTCAAAGTTGCGTGATAAAACAGTCTCGCAACCTCGGAATTGACGACTTGCGAGTTGAAGTCACTTCGATTCCACGCTATGACTGCTGAGACACAGGCCTCCTCTCGGTTAGAGGCAGTGGGCTATATTCCACCACGTGGACCCAGTGCGGTTTGGTAGACGTCACATATCTTCGAATTTTTGGTTCTAGGATATGCCGGTTTCCTTACGATGTTTTCCTTCACCGTTTTAAGAGCAGTGGTGATGAAATAAATTACACAAAGTAATAAAATTAAACTCGCCTGGCGGGGATCGAACCCACAACCTACAACTCGTAAGTCGGGATCGATACCACTGGGCCACCACTGCTCTTTCGAAGTTAGTAGTTAGTCTACTGAAACTATCTATTTTGTGGCAAAGCCTTGATGGGTGCCCGGATTTGCCTGCGATTGGATGGTCATCTTATTAATGGGGATTTTGATTATTGTGTTGGAACAGTCTGTAAAGATGTAGTTTTAAGCCATTCTGGTGTTTGTTTTGATAAATGTAAAGGATTTCATTTAAATAATGTTATAGAAATTGGTAGAACTTAGCATTTTAGTTTACGAAAAATTAAACTTTTTATTTGTGCTGAAATTTTGTTTTTAAATGAAATGTTAGGTTTGCGTTTGAAACTGAAATTAACAGCATTCAACAATTATTATTTCTTCCACCTAAAACTAGAAAAAATGATCTAATGATATCGGTTCTTCTAGAATCTAGTTGATGTCATTATTCAAAATCTTACTAATATTATTAATGCGAAAGTTGGTGAGGATGGATGGATGTTACTCTTTCACGCAAAAAAATATTGAACGGATTTGGATTTTTCCCAATTTCTCTAATTTATTTTAGGGTTGTTTCTAAACTAAAGTGTATTTTTACAGAACTGTTAAATTAGATTAAAGTACCACTGTAATTAGTTAATAGTATGATTATTGAGTTCACTAGATAGTGATGTCACAGATTGCTATTTCCATCCTACTACTATGTATTATAAAGGCGAAAGTTTGTAAATATGGATGTATGGATGTTTGTTACTCTTTCACGCAAAAACCACTGAACGGATTTGGCTAAAATTTGGTACAAAGATAGTTTATAACCTGGATTAACACATAGGATAGTTTTTATCCCGATTTTATGTTCCCGTGGGATAATTTTCGAGTTGTAGCGGGTGAAGACGCTGGCAACAGCTAGTACAAAATATAGACAACTTGTGACAGCTCACAAAAGTCTATTGATTGTCTTTGGTCTGATACATAATTCCGTCGATGTGAAAGCACTCGTAGTAAACATAAAATCAACTTTAATATAGGTTTATGAATAAATAAGCAACAATAATAAAAGTAAGTAATTAAAGCAATCCAATTATGAGAGCAAACAGTGTTACGAGTTAGTTTAGAGTTAAAATTCAAGGCTGTGTTCACACTGACAGAAATGCGCCTCTATTACGACCATTTAACTAGTTCTAATGTGCGTAATTTAGGCATGTAAGGTCCCTTAGTACTGTTAATGTTACATGTAAGTGATCAAGTTAAATTCACTGTATACTTCATGTAACAACGCAAAAAATGAAATATTAAATAAAGTCCCTCAGATCAAAGAAATAGGCAGATAGAGCGCTAGAACACGCGAGTGGTTCCACCAAAGTTAATACAAAAACAAAATCGAATACTATATAATATAATACTAAGTCGCGACAGTACCAAGCTACAGGTCGTACCAAGCTGCGCGTCGTTGTTGTTTTTTTGCCAAATTATGCCGTCTCGTGTCTTTAACCATCGTAGAAGTTGTTCTCAAAAACAAAGAAAACATTATGGAATGTAATTCTATTTGATTTTGGCTTAACTTTGGTGGAGACACTCGCGTGTTCTGAACGTTCTATCTGCCTATTTCTTTGATCTGAGTAAAGCCCCTTATAAAAATTATACTTGTTGTACAGACGGCCAGCACATGAACCTACGTGAATCTGCCAAATTTCTTTGATAAAAATCAAAATTATCACAATAATTGTGGAAGGTAATATTATTCAATTGGTAAGAGAAAGATTGGGGTAGGTTCCACTGCTGGCGTCTGTACTTACGGCAAATTATTGTATGGTTCCCACGATGTATTTGAATGGACAGTAGGAATTTATCTATGGCCATAAAATACTTCAGTGAAATCGAGGCATGCAAAGAATTGACAGCAGGAAATATTTCATGTTTAGTTTAGTTTCCATCAACTAAAGAAAACACAATATCCATAATTATTATTACTTGGACTTTCATTTGTACAAATGGTTTATAAATTTTATTAGGAAAACATGTTAAGTCGAAATTCAAAAGCTGGTATCCCATAATCAACTGGATTAATTTTTGGTATATACATAATTTTCCGACCGTAATCCCGTTCAATAGGGGTCGGGCAACTTGCCCAATTCTTCGATATCTCTTTATTCTTCGTAATCTCACTTCGTAAAATCACTTCCTTAAACCTCCTATTTAGCCATAATTATTACCTATCCTTTACACAATCCATCTATTTACATGTTTTGAAATTTATTTTGCGTGCCCGACAGGTTCCATATTTGATCTTGTACCATTTCATTTTGTAACATCTTTTTAACATACGGAATGCAATACCTACAGAATTGAAATGTGTGACAAAATTCAAAATGGTGGCGAAGTTTTTGCATGCACAACATCAAGATTTAATTGCAAATAAAAAGGATCATGAGAGTTTTACGGACCTCCTCTCTGAGAAAGGAAAAACAAACAACTTGTGGATTCGTGCATAGAATGACAGTTGCATGCAAGGACTATATTGCGGTATTTGTTTGATCAACTGAATTCATTCACAATCTTGCATGCAACCCGCATGCAATTCCTCGCATCATGTAAATGGGCCTTTAATCAACTTTAAATTCGAATTTTGAGTTCTGGAACATGCCGATTCTTTATGCGGGGGCCATACTTACGTGATATACCGTGAATATACTTAACTAGCACTACGCCCGCGACTTCGTCCGCAAGATTTTCGAACTTTGCCTTTGTGAATTTCTAGTCCCAGCCATCCTCTATATGGGATACTGTTGGAAAAACTAAATCAATATTCAACAAAAATTCTATCAACTCGCAATACTCCGTTTTAGGTACCTAACACGTAGATCCTTAAAATAATCCATACAAAATATCAACCCCTTGGTGTCTATTTCCACTAAACACCCACAACTACGTCCAAAAAAGAATCTCTATGCAAAATTTGAGTCTCCAAGCTATTAACCCCGAAAAAGCCGCTTAGGGGTCGAATTCCGCAAAACCGTCTTAGTGAACATTTAGGTCTTAAAAAGAACCCCTCGCAAAATTCGAGACGCCTAGCACTTGTAGTAACAAAGTTTCATACAAACTATCATACACAAAAACAAACCCCTTGGGGGTTAAATTTCACAAAATCCCGCGATGGTGTGCATCTAAATCTTATAAAGAAACCCGGTGCAAAATTTGAGGCTCCTCGCACTTTTATTAACAGAGTTTCATACAAACTTTCAACCCCAAAAACAACCTCTTTGGGATCTAATTTCGCAAAATCCCGTCTTAGGTATTACTTACGTCCAAAAAAGAACCCCTATGTAAAATTTGAGTCCAAAAACAACCCCTTAGGGGTCGAATTTCACAAAATTTCCGCCTTGGTAAGAGTTAACGTCTTAAAAAAAACCGCCATGCAACATTTGAGACGCCTAGCGCTTCTAATAAAAAAGTTTCATACAAACTGTCAACCCCAAAAACAAACCCCTTAGGGGTCGAATTTCGCAAAATCCTGTAATAGGTAACTCTTACGTCCTCAAAAGAACCCGTATTCAAAATTTAAATTTCCTAGCACTCGTAGTTACGAAGTTTCATACAAACTATCAACCCCAAAAACAACCCCTTAGGGGCCGAATTTCGCAAAATCCGTTCTTAGTGCTCACCTATGTGGTATAAAGAGGGCTTATGCCAAATTTGAAGTTTCTAGGCCCAGCGGTTTGGGCTGTGCGTTGTCAGATCAGTCAGTCAGTTTTGAATTTTATATATATAGATGTTTGTATAAACGCCCACCATTGCGATAATTAACGACATTACCCGTTTTGTGGCACGAGCATAACGATGTTTTCCGTCACAGTTATGAGAGCTGTGATGATGAAATAAAATACCCACATTGAGTAAAATGCACGCTTTGTTTTAAATGGTGGGTTCTTAATTTAATTAATAGTACATATTTGTGTCGCTGACTGTCCTAGTTTAAGGAGAGGCGCAAACAATGGTCCATGTTCAAAGTGCTATTAAGATTTCAACTACAAACGTTTTGTTTTGAGAAGGAATGTGGGAGAATGGGAGATGCTCAATGTTATTATGGAAACTAGAGTGGAGAGATACTTTTGTAAGCTTTACAGAACATTACGCTATCTGTAAAGTGGTAGGCAGTAGTTGGTACGTTAGGTTTATGGGTTACTCTGCGTTTCCACCAGAGATGTGCGATGGAAATGTGTCGTGCTAGGACGTCTAGCTGTGCTGTGATAATGTGTGGGGGATTCCACCAGTGCGTAGGTGCGTAGCTGTAAAATGTGTTGACGAGGATGCGGTGTAGTGGGAGCGGAGACACAACACATCCTTCCCAACACATCCCATTCACACATCCCTCATACACACTCACTTATAGAGCCTCGTGGCGTGTTTGAAACACGCCACGAGGCTCTATAAGTAGCGAATTGGTGTACTCACAAAGTAATTTCTATTTCCCGCCGCTCGCTTTTCCGCCTACTGCTTAGACCAAAACTCGTGAACGGGTCATTCGAGTTAGGCAGACATTGCTAAACCAATTTCGATAGATTTGCTACAGAGATAGAGAACTGCCGACTCCAACATAGTTGGGAAAAGGCTAGGTAGATGATGTTTTATCATCATCATCATCAGCCTATAATGTTCCCACTGCTGGGACACAGGCCTCCTCTCTGTGAGAGGGAGTGAGTCATCACCACGCGGGCCCAGTGCGGGTTGGTAGATGTCACATGTCTTCGATTTTTGGTTCTAGGACATGCCGGCTTCCTCACGATATTTTCCTTCACCGTTTTGAGAGCAGTGGTGATTAAATAAATCACACAAAGTAATGTGCCTGGCGGGGTTCGAACGACCCTGTAAATAAGCTATGAACTCAAATCAAATCAAAATATTTTTATGGCCATGGGCCTCAGTGGGCACTTATAAAACGTGGAGAAGAGAAAAAAAATTGGCAAAAAACTGACTATTATTGGTATAAAATGCATGTTGATTTTCATCCGTCTCGGTAACCTTTAATTTGGTGAATGGTGTGTATATAACTTTAACATCGTTATAAACAGTAGGATCCCCGATCACAACTTTTTATTTTATTTTCGATCGAACAAACATGTTAGGTATTCGAAAATATTGTTATCCGGTTTTAATTGGCCTGAAAAATGAATTCTAACATCAAAACTACTGTTTTTTTTTTACTATTAGTAGTAATAGATACTTATTTCTATAGTTAGAAAAGTTGACTGTCCTGTTGGTCTAGTACAGCGTTTCCCAACCTTTTTCAGCCACGGACCCCTAGGAAATCAAGCACAGTTTACACGGACCACCTTAATAAAATAATAATTTAATTTTAATCTTGTTTTTTGTATAGGTACATATACGCAAAATACGCACGCACGCACTCATTTCACTCACATATTCATTCAGTCTTGCTCACCGCACGTTGGCGCACGTTAGCCGTGCTAACTAAGCGCAGCGATTACGAGACATTAGCATTTATGTATGCATCCAGAGATGATACCGCGGACCCCCATACATATGCGGACCACAGGTTGGGAAACACTGGTCTAGTAGTTAGTGACCCTGACTGCTATGCCGGAGTCGTGGGTTCGAGTCCCACTCAGGACAAATGCTTAAATTTTATCCAGTACAGGTCTGACAGTCCTTTTCTAGAGGATTTATTACAGTAGGAGGACACATTAAAAAAAAAACTCTGAGTGTAGAAAATAAGCACATAATTGAAATTGAATTGTAAGAAATATGGAGAAGTATTTGCCCACAAGTGGGACAATATTCTGTAGGTAAATCCCAATGCTTGGCTTCAAAAATTCTTTACGGGACAGACGCGTCCGCGCCCCGTCTCTTCTGTGTTCGGCCCTTCGTACATTAGGAAACTCCGGTATCCGATACTCCAGTCGCATACCTAAGTCGCGCGACTCCAGTCGCGCACAGTTCGTTCACAGCGGCGACTCGAGTCGTAAGACTCAAATCGTCTATTCGGCCACCATTCTATATTCAACGTTAATAATACATTGTACAAAACACAAAATGTACATCTCATAACATAAATTAAAATGCTCCTATTTTAAAAATGACGAGCGCATTCCTATTTCAAATTTTTGGAACTAAAAATTGGCGCGTATAGAGGAAAAAAATCAATCTAGAAAGAATATGGTTCATAATTTCGCCGCGCCAAACGGCGACAAGGTAGCTCGATTTGTTCAAGCTTTGACTTTCAAGGCGGTGACCATGGGTTCAATCCCCAGGTAATCATAGAATTTTTCTTTTTTCATGTTTCAGTTGTTTTTTAGAGGTTTATTCAATTTTTTTCTAGGTTTTTTTTTATAGTTTTCTTTTATTTGCACCGGAACGCTGACGCCCTTACTGCTATGATGATGACCGTGGTTTCAAATTTCAGATTTGAATAGGTTTTTTTAAATGTTTTCGTTTACTTAATTACTTTATTTTTGTCGTATGTGCAAGTACATGACGAAGCTGGGTTAAAGTAGTAATGTTTGTAACGAAACCATAATAATTTATAAAAGTGCAAAAAGTTTGACACCATGCTCGATAGATGGCGCTGTCGTCAAGTTAGATCGCGCTATCGTTTTGTTAGGTTCTATTCAAGGACACCGTGGATTTTAGTTAGTACGAGTCTGACAGTAGGGGTGGGAGTATTCATTTAATATGGTGATTTTACCACTTAAAAAAAAAGCTTATTCTATGCTAATAAAATTATCTATTAGAATATTCTTTTGAATTTGACAAGCCTGTTGGTCTAGTCGTTAGTGACCCTGACTGCTATGCCGGAGGACGTGGGTTCGATTCCCACCTAGGACAAATGTTTGTTTGATGAGCACGATCATTTGTTCTGTCTGGGTGTAATTTATCTAATAAATTTATGTTTTTAGAAATATTTAAGTATGTTTATCAGTTGTATAGTACCCATAACACAAGCTCTGCTTAGCTTTGGACGAGATGGCGTTATGTGATAGTTGTGGAATATTATTATTATTAATTGTAATGATACAAACAAGGATATTTTTCTACCTCAGATACTTTAATAATAAATTTTAAAATAATAGATACAAATTTTTCGTCGGTTAAAAATCGCGAAGACTTGGGTATCGGCGATCTTGATAGCGAGCGACTAGAGTCGGCGACGCATGTCGGCGACGCGACCTGTGTACGAGCCTCTATGGATTTGTATTGCGATAGTCGCCTGGAAACCCAAATCATAAGGTCTCACTTGCGTCGCCTCGTGTACGAGCCTTCGTACACGAGGCGACGCAAGTTTCCGATACTAGAGTTTCGCCACTACTCATGACCTGCGGAAAATTCGAGGTGCTATATTTTTATAATGCAATTTGATGTAACGACATAGACACTAGCGCCACGTCAAAAGGTCATGATGGGTGGTCAAGAATATGAATTTATAAAATGGCTGACACATGACTGTGACGATCAAAGTATATTTTTTAGGGTTCCGAAGGTTCAAAAATAAAACGGAATCTTTATAAGATCAATCGTGTGACAGTCCGTCCTTCACAGTTAATTTCCTGGGAACCTAACATTAATCCAAATCCAAATACTATAGCATAATACCATAACATAAAAATTTTATTCAATAAAATAGAAAAAAAACCATCTCTCCCAACTTTTTAATAAAAATGCATACAAAATTATGATTTGATAGAGGATTGTAAATATTTTTCTATCGTTTTAAAATAATTACTTTCCAAAAATGATTCTAGAATACGCTACGGAACCCTTTATTCTGTGAATAAAATTAAAAATGGTAAATAAATTGTTCCGCCATCTTGAAAGTCGCGGAAACTCAAGTCGCCGCGATGTCAGCAGATAGGTAGCGCGCGATTGGCGTCGCGCGTCGCGTGCATGTGTACGAACGTATATGCATTTCTATTGCGAGAGTCGCCTGGATACTGAAGTCGTAAGGTATCGGAAACTTGAGTCTTATAATGGACGAAGGGCCTTCTACGTCGCGACGCTTCTATATAATTTGTATGAAAGAGACGCCGAAGAGACATTAGGTCTTCGCCCCGTCTGCGTCTCACGTCTTTTCTATGTAGACCGCGCCTAAAAGTAGTTATAAAAAGTGACGCTGCAAAAAAGTATTTCAACTAATAAATAAAAATAACATGACGATCTCAATTCACCTCGCTAAACAGATCAATAGAGCGATTCCATATTCTTTACGGTAATTCTATCACCCTCTTTGTAACGTCGTGAACATATTTCATGATAACACGGTTGGACTATAATAGCTTAAGCGAGGAATTTTACTTGCAAAATGTGTCTTTTTAGTTTAAAAATGAGATATTTTGGTGTTTTTATCAAATGTTAATTGATGTTGAGTATTTCATACATGTTATACTATTTCATTTTTGTCTGGTGATCAAATTATTAAAAAATTAGAATTTCAGTAACTCCACTTCAGTCACCTCTAAATATTCTTCTTTTCAGTACTTAAAGCCACGATTCCATTAAACAAGTTAAGTACTTGTATACAAATTACAAGTAAGTAGTTTGAACTTGTATAAATCCAATTTAATTGAAGTGAAAACTTCTTTAGCGGCGTTGTACACTTTTTCTGTAATGGGTAAAAAATTTAAAACTCGCGTCAGGGTCACGTGACCAAAACTCGCGTCAGGGTCACGTGACCCTGATCGAAAATGAGTAAGACGTCATTCAAATTAAAAATAAAACATAGTAACAAAAAAGTTTTCACTTCTACCGGCACTCCTGGAGTGCAACCTTTTTTTTTTTTAAGCAATTTCCAATTTAAGCAACTTATTGTATACAATTACTGTAATATCATATAAAAGGATTGTTAAGAAAAAAAATATTTTGAAATCATAACTGAAATCTGTTTTATTTGAAGGAAACTTCGAAAAGCTTTCATTTTGAAAAGGAACCTGAATTAATTTTTAAAAATTTCAACAATATTCCTCAAACTACTTTTTAGGACGACAGGTACAAGAGCACACACGTGTCTTCCTTCAACCTTTAATACTTAAGCCTCATCAAAACCGGTCAAGCGTTTCCTGACATACGGCGACACAAACACACCAACGACTTCGTTAAGACCAGATTATAATGCTTCAATACGTCATTAGGGCGCTTCAACAATGCCCCTAGCGTGGGGTTCGATTCTCGGGTGAAGCAGACTGGCACAATTTGATTTGATAACATGTAATCTCTTAGGGGTGAAATTCTGAGGGGTAGTTCGGTATTAAGGGGTAGTTATAGTGTCTCCGAATTTTATTTGTCGGGGTGCTAGGGTTTTAAATAAAGTGTATTTGCTTAGCTTTTGTAATCTTGCTTAAGGGGTATTTGTATTTTAAAGTGCAGGGGTACTTATGTTAAGTTAAATCTATATGCTGTAGAATTTTAAGCGGACAAGCAGCCAGGGGCGTAGTTTGCGCTATATGGACGCTCATCTTGTTGTGCTGTTCGGACAAAGTTGAACTTGTCAGGCCTTAACACAAGATGTCCCTAATTTATATACCTTTATAGCGTACTTGAAGAATTTACGGCGTTCATCGTATGGAAAATGAAAAAGCGCTTCTATTATACGAACAAGGATCACTCTCTGGAACTAGCCTGGTTTTAAGACGTTGTGATACCCCAACTGTTCTTTCATATATTTATTCTGTGACTTCTTAATTTAAATTACGACTGTTTTTCAACAAGTTTATAACTAAACTTGTGTTGTCGCTCTGTCTAATGAGTATGACTTAATAGAAAACATGCCCCACTCTCAGTACATACAAACGCGAGTACGACATTCATTCAATTATCCTAACTAAAATAACTCCTAACTTAATATGATTACGTCGTTACAGCTTTTTGTCATGATGTAATTAAATAAGAAGGCTCACTTCTAACAATACATGAGAAACCAATATGTCACCCAGTGTCACTGTCAAAAAATTGGGATATTTTTTTTTAATATACATGGAACGAGAGATACCTACAATTTTTCAAAGTGTGTTTGAGTGTAACAATTGTATTCTTTTATCAAAGAAACAAAACATTTTTTCATCAGCCTGTAATGTTCCCACTGCTTGGACACAGGCCTCCTCTCTGTAAGAGGGAGTGGGCCATAATCAACGCGAGCCCATTGCGGGTTGGTAGATGTCAATTTCTTCGAATTTTTGACTCTAGGACATGCCGGTTCCCTCACGATGTTTTCCTTCACCGTTTTGAGAGCAGTGGTGATGAAATAAATTACAAAAAGTAATGCGCCTGGCGAGTTGGAACCCGCGACCAATGACTACTTGTAAGTCGGGCCCGATACCACTGGGACACCTCTGCACCTTTTGACGTGTTTTAGCTTGTTTTAAGACTTAAATCTTTGGGAGGTACCTACCTAATGAATTATAATTTAGTACTTTTACACTTGATCGTAACTGAAAAGCTTATAAAAGTTAATAATTAGACAATTATTACGTTCTCATGTAAAGTATAAAGCTCAGGCTGAACTAGGCCGGAACGCGATCAGCGATACGTGAGCCAGTTAAACAAATAATGAATGCTGACGTATATGGCTACACCGTACATCAGCGATTTCTCATGTAACTCGTTTCGCTCTTCTAATCGTGTCGAAAATCGCTGCCTTATATAGCCACATCCTTATACAGGCTCTTGCATCCTTCTAAACCGCTAATCAATTTAGCTCTAACTGAAATTCAATGACCATAAAACATTTACTCAACATTTTGATCTAATCTAAAAAAATGGCACGTTTTTGAACTGACATGCCTTATTAGCATCGGAACTTAGTTTTGTTGTAAATGCCGAAACCTCTCGTGTGTGGTAAATAATTATCACGTTATAAATTTTCTAATGTAAAATATTAGTTCAGCAGGATAACCCTTAGTTAGGTATGGGCTATATACTAGGCAGAAAGCTATCAGCCTGATTGTATTTCTAACAAGAAAGCCTTAATCCTTCTGTTTCTCTTCTGTGCTGTCACACATCTCGAGGGGAAGCTCGTCTAAGAGGTATTATCGTGTACAAAACGCGCCGATTTCACGACACTCCCCGACTTCCCCTACCCTCACACCATGACACGACTACGACACCTCTACAGAACGACAGCTTCGTACAATTCGTCATACATCGCCGCTTTCGTACCGAGACTCTTCTTTAACGTAGTAGAAAAGAGGCAATGTATGAAGCGTTGAGAAAATTTCGCAGAGTTTAGTAGAAACTGCTGATATGACTGTTTCAAGAATCCATACCATTGCGGTGATAAACGTTTTTTTTTTTTGGTCCATCCGTGTGTGGGGATGGAAAATTTTATTTTTTCTCTCGTTTCTGTGAGGGTTGCAAGCGGTTGAACAAATTGAAGTTTTATCACAAGTGTTTGCAAGACTTACGATGGAAGAAGTTGAATGTGTGGTATTTTTGTGGTTACACTGAAGGGGTAAGCGGAAAGGGTAGATTGAATGGGCTATAAGCTATAACCAAAACCCATCTAGCTTTTACGCCCCATAAAATTGGAACCCTGTGGATACAGACATGTAAAAATTACACAGAGAAAATCATCTAGAAATCAAAATCTTTGAATTCACTGTTGGAATATTGTAGTTGTTACGTTACTTGACATACAGATTGATTAGTTTCTAGACTTTCAAGTATCTGATGGCACCTGTTTCTCATAATGATCGATGAGACATTATACGAATGAATTACAGATGCAGCTCCAAATACTAAAAAGTCCAAAAAAACACTAGCTAAAGTTTCTCAATGTTCATTTTCCACAACCAATCCCCCAAATTGGTCCATACTAGTTGGAATGATAATTTAATGCAATAATGAACTTTGTCCATAAATAAGTAATCACAAATCGGCTTACTAATAAAGCATCTAATTACAATCAGAGTAAAACCTTCTTGTCTCGAACTCATTATCCGGCGCCGAAAGCAAATCATTACGTAACTGGATAAGAAAAGTTCGTTAGCAGACTCAGCAAATCAACAAAACGATCTAATTTGACAATATACTCGTAGTACAGAATCACAAGGAAATTCATTTGGATGAGAAAACATTTTAGCAAATAAATGGGAGAGAAAGCGGGATGGAAAACAATGGTGGGATTATCAAAAGATTTATATTAGGTGAAGAATTTAAAATGGTTGAAGAAGAAAAAGAAAAAGGTACTGGTTAACTCATCACAGAGTCTAAGTCTAGCATTAAGAAACAATCACAAAGAAAAACATAAAAATAATAATTAAAATTGGAACGAATGATGAAGTAATCACTACATTGAACAAGCAGTTGACAAATACACAAAAACAAGACATACACTTGTAGCAGACATTGCCCCAGAATGAAAAAAACCAGATAAACGAATTTCTATAAAAGGGGATTGAACGTAGAAAGACCATGATGACAAAGCTACCTATCCTCATGAATCCAAAGATCACAAAAAGGTATATTCATTCCTCTCGGTAGTTGACGATAATAGACCGCCTCATTGTGTCGATAAGAAGAGTTCATTAGCGCCATTCAGTGAGTAACAACAAGCGGACTAATTTAACAAAATACTGCGAATTACGGCAAATCTGTTTAGTTGGGCAGTTAGGCACACACTTGAATACGGTCGGCCGTCTACTGTCGGGTCAGCGAAACGATTTCTTCGTTGATTTGTTTTATTTAGGGCTGAGTTCATTGACTTAACGGATTATTTGAGGTTAGAGTTGCATAAAAAGTGCTTGTCGTTGAAAAAAAAACATTAATAATACTAAAGTAATTCCCTTAACTGCTTATCTGTCTGAACGCGATAAACACAAAAACGAATGAATGAATTTTCATTCGATTTTCACCAGGAGATGAATTAATTGATTAATAACTTGATAAATATAATTAAGGTCATTAAATTCTGTGAAATATTGGCTGAAATAATTATGCGATGCTAAAGCCAAATTGCTAGGTAATTCATAAAACAAACCTTATTTCGAAATCAGTATGACTTTAGCGTAAGTTAAGACATACTTTTTAAACTAATTAATCTAACTCGACACAAACTTATTGAATTACTACGCAATAAAAATCTACATCAAGACACTGTGCATATCAATAAAGACAAACCGTATGAATAAAGAAACTAGCTTTTTTATTCAAAAAGGAAAGAGGGTGTCACAAACAATTGAGCATTCAACACAACACCACACACAATAATCTCCGACACAATTCTTTTAAATCACGACAAGTCGCCAGTCGCATGTCGCATGCTGCGCGCGATTCCTTAGAGGGCTTGTCCATCGAGTTACGTGTGATTTGTGTTGTGGAACCCAGAGGACAGAGGGCTGAGGGTTGAGGGCAACGCTCCCTTCCCTATTTATCCCCACACGATAGTTAAATGCAATCTTCTTCCATTAATGTGGACCCTTCCTTTATCTTATATTTTCGTGAGTTATTTCGCACATAAAAAACACTGTGTATTTTTTCTTGTTTCCTGTAAGATATTGCGGAGTATTCTGCTGTTGTGGAATGTGTTTTAGTTTGAGCGCTTATGTTGTACTTAAAACTTGTTTTAAGACTAAGAAAGCACTTATTAAGGCTGGCACAGATGTGGCACACAATGTTAATGAGGCTAAGAAATAGTCGTTTTAGGTCTTGTAATTGGGACAAAAAGTGAAAACTTTTCTTTCATACGTGGTTAACCAGAGAACATACTGAAGGAAACTGGATATTATGAAGTTTTGTTCTTGATGTTAAAGATAGATCGAGCTCATGCGGCAGAAGCTAAAACTCCTAAGCACCAACAGAATGCAGTAAAACTATTCAATACAATCTAACAGGATGCTGAAAAAGAGTGTAAACACAACACTTTGTTCAGAAATAGATGCAAATCTCATTCCCCCATTATTGAAACAATAAATGAAGCAGCCAACAATATTCTGAACCTCGTAACCGCAATATAACACAATAATATTACAGAACTAACTGACCTATAAAATCTTAAGGCTCAATGGACGAACTAGTTGGAATAACAGTCGGAGCTGAATGTGTCCACAATTGCCCGTATCCCTCATAAGCCGGGGATCCTACCAGTACACTTGATACTGAACCAGAAATATTTGCAGAGAAATTGCCAGAAGACCCATTACAACTTGGAATGAAACAGAAGACTTTTGGAAATTTCGCGTAGTAATTAAACAGTGTAGAAAGGTTTGAGAATGCCACAAATGACAGAAGATAGGATTGAGTAAAATGGCGATCACAATATTCAATCAAAGTAAAAATTCTACTGTGGAATTACTATAGGCTGATGGTGATGGATTAGAAACTTTGTTCTATTAAGGCACACCAAATACTATATAGATGATGATAATATTAATGATAAAGTTCGAAAGGTTGAAATGCGAAACTGTAAACATTATTGGGGAAAAGTCGAATACTACGCCGAAACGAACCGGTAAAATGATTCAATGGCTTTATTTGTTACCAATGATTTAAGTTCTGTAGAAGAACACTTCTAGACAAATTACTGTATAGTCAGATTTCTGTCAGTTTTCTATTTGGCACTTAGTGCGACAGTTTTTTTTCTTTTAAGAATTTGTCCGAAGTGAGCCTTCCTATGGTATCTCCCTACCCCTTGGCATATATTTCTTATCCCCAGCGCCGGGGGGTGGGCAAGCTTTTAATCCGACGGTGCAAGATTGATGGTAAGTCAGTGAGAGGGTGGGCAGAGGTGTCCCTATCGAAGCCAGTTTCACGCTACGGATTAAGCTGATGTCTTATATTGATTTATTTGTGTTAACTTGTTAATAGTGATAATGCTGCATTGGGGTGCGTTTTTTGTTTTGGGGGAAGGGGCTATTTTCTGGAAAAAGATTTGATGATTTAATTCTGCTGAGAAAGAGCTGTTTCTGTAAAACTTTGTCAGGGAAAGCGACTTGACAAAGACAAAGTGACATTCTATGAGCGATAAGCATGAAAAATGAGAACAGATATAACATGTCAAAACTGTTATTAGAAACACGAAAATTTTATCGAGAAAGAAGTCTTGTCTAAAAGTGATTTCTGCATTGATTGTACTAGGATAACATAATTATGCATAGAGATGTAGAAACATATTTAACAAAATAGGCCAAACGGTCTGCGCAAATGGATAACCAAGAAGATAGAAGAAGGCAATACTTGAATTAAACCATTATAATTCAGCAATATTCATTTTGGCTTCATATCAATAATGATGATGAACCAGGTGACTTGCTAATGTCGCTATTATTTGCGTCAATTCATCCCCAACCTCAATAAACAAAACTTTCTCCATAATCAAACCTACACAATCTCAATAATAACATCCACCTTATTCCCCGAAGGTTTTACCTCCAAGAATACAGGACCATTCCCGAACTACCTGCCAGTAATTCAGGAGGATCATTGCGTTACCATTAAATAAATTTATTTGGCTATTCACTGAGAAATTACGGCAACGGGACTCCAAATGCTCTGCCCACAAATATTGGTCCGCCATGATGAGAAATTATCTACTCGATATTCTGGATATAACCGGTTTGATCTGGTTTGAAACCGGAAATAACTAGTTTGGAGTTGAAAGTAATAATTGGGGAAATCGTTTGCCCTGGTCCTGTAAATCTAGATTATTATTAAACTAAAATGTTATAATGAACTAGCTTATGCCTATGGCTTTGCTTTTAGGAGTTCGATAATATAATCAGTAGTATCTAACAGAATTTATGTTATCATGACTCTATTTTTTATGTGTGTCTACAAATACGTCTGAATAGTTTTTGCGTGAAAGAGTAATAAACATACGTCAAGCAATGCAAACTTTCGCATTTGTAATCTCTGTGTTACTGAATTCCTTTTATAATTTACAGGAATAAATAATTTCTCTGATTTTCCATTACGAAGAATTGCTTATATACCAAATTCCTGGACGTTTCCCGTAACTGCATCATGGATGATGTAGTTACGGGAAACGTTCTCAAAGGCAACCATAGAGGAATTCTTAGTAGCTGGTCAGTTAGTGATTCCATATAAGAGCAAAATGGAACTGTGAATATACGTACTAAAAACTACTATCTATTCTTCTTGGAATTACAGGGCACATTATTAATATATTATCTATCTAAATTTTTAATAAAAGCAGGGAAAATATAAATATCGATATTATTTCCACTTCTCCAGTTTTCCAATCCCCCCATAACAGAAATACTAGTGATTGTAAAAATCGACTCACTTATACAGCCAGCCACAATGGCCGACCTTCTTCACAAAGGGTTACATTAACCCTCCATTGTTTCTGGCAACACAGGCACACAATGCCGCTGAAATTCCCGCGTTATTTACTGTTTATAATGGCAACATTGATATTATTTCTGTTTTGGTAGGAACTTTAGATAGTGGTTGTCATTGTTTTGAAGTTCCGTGAGTTTTATTATGTTGTGTGCTTGATTGTACTTTGAATCGTCTTTGAGGGATTCGCGAGTTCCATATCTTGAATTTGTATCTTGAGGTTGTTGAAAATCTATAGAGGGACCCGAACAGAATTTGTTTATTTCTCATTTCGCTTATTTACAAGTATTTAAATGATTTCTATTTCTCTAACTGCGTTGTTGGTCGAATGGTCGCATACGTTTATGGATTGGACTCGTAGACCGGCTGAAGTGATATTGAGTTTTTCGATCATTAATTTTACAGAATCAGTCTTTAGATCAAGTAAACATTGAACTATATTGATGTATGTTGTTGTATTAAGCTCATAATGTCTTCGAATGTAATTTGCACTGACATTAAAAGAATGTACACTCGAAAATCTCTTAATTTATCATTTTGAAACATAACGTCGCTAGTTATTTGTGTCTATACTACGACCAATTTTGGACCGAGAATACCTCCCTGTGGAACTTCAAGTTTGTCAGACAGAAACCAAACATATCGTTAATTAATAGTATTCCAGACATTGGCAAGCAAATAGTAACTTTATAGTTTCTAGTACTTCGGCTGTAAGTTCCTTAATTAATAAACTGTGCTGGAAGAGTATTCGTGTTTTGTTTCACTGATCGATATTTGGAAAAGTTTCCAAATTGTTGGGCAGAAAATGTAGGTACCAGTAAACGTGCGTGGATCAAGGTATAAAACATGTATTTGCATTACTTGCTTGTTTTGTGTATTGGTTAAACCTGAAACGAATGTTAACACCGAAAAGAGACAAAAAATAAAAGTGTGTTTTTGTAATAGTTTCCACCCAAGTAACACAAACGTGTCTAGAAACGTACTACTAGATAGCTTATAGAATTAAATTGAATTGTCTACCATAAGAATAAAACATCTATAAGCAATCTTCTAGAACGCTTATAGACAGAGTTTAGTAAAAGTGGGCACATTCTTGTACCCTCTCTTAAGAATGAGTTAAGAAAACATGACTAGATAGAGTTCAGATCAAATTGACTTATGAGATGTTTCTAGTGTCTCTCTAAACCGTTTATAGATCGTACGTTTATCTAGTAGCGTACTAGTAGATAGTTTATAGATAGAGTTAAGACCTTTAAAGGAATCATTGCTCCTCACGTTTTAAAACCAAATGATCTTAAGACTAACAACTTTAAGTAACATTTTACTAGTGACGCATAATGGCGTGGAACTTACAAGAGTTATTTTACTTAATAATATTTGCATCATGGCGTAACAAATTTATTACTTTTTATTAATTTGAATTTTAATACTGGGTAAATAAGCAAATCAACATGCGATTGAAATTCTATCGTTGAACATTATGTAAAACTCTTGTAAAATAAGAGCGCCCGCTGTAAATGTAAGATTTAACATTTTTTTTTTCAAAATATGTATATTATTTGGTATGAGCAAATTTTCGATTTTACATTTTAATGCTAAAAATACTCATTTTATTTAAAATATAGTAATTTATAACATATCAAATGTCTAATTAGTCATAATTTAATGATAAAAACATTAAAGTACGTAACGAAAATTATTTGAAGCAAAAATTAGGCAATAAAAATGGCGTCCAGATAAAATTTACTAGAAAACCGATTCCTATAGAACAAACAGTCTAGAGATTTTATTTTGTAGTATGGCTCTAGATTAATTTTACTTATTACATACTAAACTATCTAGTGAGAGAATAAACAGATTTAAGAGTGGTTTAAAATTATCTAGTAACTGTCACTCTGTATTCCTTTTTATCTTGTCACAGTATTTCTAGACGTTCTTCAGTGAATAGGTAATTTCATGTGTTGTGAACGTAAGACCATTTTATGCAGTAACAAACCAATATAATTAATCAATACAAGAGGGTACCCGAGTAAAAAGTATTTCTGATTTATTTAGGTATAAACAATGTGAGAAATAATAATTATAATTGTAATTACATTAATACCCTTTCATTTGATACCCACATCATTGGAGTGGATTTCAAACAGCCAGTCCGCCATCTTGAATTTAAGTCACGTGACTATTTTTTCTATTTCTGACAGCAAACCCTTTCATTTGATACCCATGTCATTTGGGTGCATTTCAAATAGCCTGGCCGCCATCTTGGACGTCTGCCATCTTGGATTTAAGTCAAGTGACATTTTTTTTTCGTATACCTGACAGCACACCCTTTCATTTGATATCCATAATTATTATGAGGGGATTTCAAACAACCGGTCCGCCATCTTGAATTTAAGTCACGTGACTACTTTTTCGTATTCCTGACAGCAAACCCTTTCATTTGATACCCATATCACGGGGGTGCATTCCAAATAGCCTGTCCTCCATCTTGGACGTCCACCATATTGGATTAAAGACACGTGACTATTTTTTTCGTATTCCTGACAGCAAACCTTTTTATTTGATACCCATATTATGGGGGTGTATTTTAAATAGCCTGTCCGCCATATTGGATTTAAGTCATGATTTTGATTTTTTTTTTCGTACTCTTGACAGCAAACCTTTTCATATTTGAGTACCCATATAATTATCATCAACAATTTTCTACGTTTTTTTACTAAAGTTTCGATTCTTCTTCGGTCGACTGTTCTTCATTTTTCTTTCTTTTTAAATACTTGCGGATTTTTTGACGAAAACCACCATCACCATAGATCTTTTAATTTGTTTCATCTTCTCCATTACATAAACTCATCCAATTCGAATTTCTAGTACAAATGCACTTAACTAAGCCACTTTTAAGGATAAAAACTCTAAAAACACGACTTCTCTATCAGTTTTCTAGACAAACTTAAAATTATCTAGTAAAGTATTTTATCTAGACTGAAGTATCTATAGAAAAAAAAGATAAGAGTACCATTAGCTAAAATAGAATATCTGTAGAAAGTTTTGTCTTCAAATATGTCGTTTTATCTATAAAACTACTTCAAAATAGGTGCCTATAGGCTCTTTTAACTATTTGTAGAGCATTTTATCTAGAAACATTCGTTATAACTATAAACGTACTTAAAATAAGTGTTCTATAGAACAAATGCTCTTAAAATAATACAGCTTAAGATAAAAAACTCTATAAGATTAAATGTTCTGTATCAAACCCATCTCTAGAAAGCCCGTATCTAAAGATTAACCCTGAATAGACAGTCTATAGACAGATTGGTTTTAAAACTTCCAGACTGTGTTACTTGGGCAGTACCTTTATCCCATAGCAAAAAAGTTGAGAAGCGTAGGAGGATCATCGATTCCATTTTTCTATACAAAATACTCCGGTGCAAAGTGGACTGTCCTCAATTACTGGGTAAATTTCCACTACGCGTCCCCTGTAGGCTCCCTCGTGCTCCTATCACTCCTTTGCATCCACCACCACGTAGAACAGTGCTTGGAGCGAGCTCTGTTGTCCCCCGGCTTTGTAAAGATCTAAATAGCGTCAGTGATCTTATTGACGTTCACTCTGACTCACTTAGCAAGTTCCACAGAATCGTTGCAGATAATATATGATATTATATTCCTGTTTTATGTTCCTATTTTAATTATCATCCAGACAATTTTATTTTCTTAATAATATTATAATATTGTATCATTTCTATTTGTCACTTCCAAATTAATTAATTAATTAGTTTGCTTTTGAACACTTGGATTTTGAGATTTACTTGCACAGAATAATGTTTATGTAGTTTTATTTTCCAATTACAATTTGCATGCGGTGCTAGCCTTTAATTAATTGTTGCACTAGTCCTAGCTACAGTAAGTAAACATATTGTATAGTTATAAGTGTAAACAATTGTTGGTTGGCCAATAAATAAAAATAAAAAAAAAAAAAGGTTGCACTCCAGGAGTGCCGGTAGAAGTGAAAACTTTTTTGTTACTATGTTTTATTTTTAATTTGAATGACGTCTTACTCATTTTCGATCAGGGTCACGTGACCCTGACGCGAGTTTTGGTCACGTGACCCTGACGCGAGTTTTAAATTTTTTACCCATTACAGAAAAAGTGTACAACGCCGCTAAAGAAGTTTTCACTTCAAAATAAAATAAAAAATAGCAATTGAAGATAATGTATTATAGCTTGAGTGAAAGATTTTCCAGATATAGATCAGTAGTTCCAAAGATTATACCCTACATCCAAACTCACTAACTTCATCAGTTTATTTCAGATAATATGTTACACTAGAAAATCCTGTCTTTTCTCTTTTCATTTCCTTCATCTTTCTATCCCCTTAAAAGAATAACGAACAACAGTGTTGAAACCGTAACAAGTCATCAGCTTAAATATGAACGGATTCACCCAGCCGTGCCTTAAATAACAAGTGTCCGGCCTTACACGACACCCGGACAGCCGGACAACCGGACAGCTATACGTGCAACCTTTGACCGGAATCTACGAGTATGACCCCGGACGGAGCGTCCATTTTGATTTTAAAAGTTTCGGGGTCAAATTGAAAGTACCTGTTTGGTGTTTCCGGGAAGGTAAAGGTACTTATTGTTATTGCTTTTGTAAAAGAGTTTTCGTTTACGAAATTGGAAAAGTCAGTAAAAATAATTATTGTGAACAGTGTTTTTTTTATACCGTGGTAAAATCATCAAATAAGTCCTCACCCAGTCACTCGATCAGCCGCCCGGGGCGGGGCGGAAAGAACATTCAGACTCGTACTGACTAAAATCCACGGTGATCTTTCAATTCCTCTTTACGTTCCAGGTTCACCGCTACCTGATTAGACAGTCCCGCGACCCAGGCAGGTAGCAGAGTATGGGTTAGAGAGTAACGATGGATTTTCTTATTTTCTTGTGTTTTATTGTCCGTTCTGTGAGAAAAACCAGGCTGTTTTACACCTAAAAATTCGATGACAGGTCGCATGTATCACCCGTTCTGGGACGTGTCGTAGATATAGCCTGCTCCTTCTCGCAGAGAGGAGGCCTGTGTTCTAGCAGTAGTAGTACCAACTACCTATAGGCCGAATATAATATGATTTGAAAACAATGATGAAACTGGCTTTACAATTGGGTAACTACAATAAAAAAGTGACATCAATACTCTCTAATATTTAAATAAACGGTCTACCTTTGATTTTGTAATAATTGGAATTTATTAAAATAGTTCAACATTATTGTATTCAAGGTTGGTCGATTGTTAACTCGTTATTGATCTCGTGTCAGTTTATAGTTCAGTATTTAACAAATGTTTAATATACAAAACCTTATCTAGATACTGCAGATTCACTTTATTAATATTATTTGTGAAACGTAATCTAAATTTGCTTAAATCAGAATTATCAGCCAACTCTCTTATTTAAATTATCCAGAATATCTGCACCTTAATTGTTTAACAGTATACGTAATATTAAAGTTTATACAAGCGGCCAAGGACTAGCCTACACAACCACGTGTACCTACTCAGCGCTTTATGTGATGTTTTGTATACGCTACAAATGTAGCGTTATGGTACACCACACAGAATGACACTAGACAACATGTTGGTACACCATAATGTTGTCCAGTGGACATAATATTTATGCGAGGACTGATATAAAAGAAAAATATGACGTGACAACTGACACGGGAAATTAAAAAAAAAGCACCGACCCCAAGTAGAATAGGACAAAGTTAAAAATATTATGATATACAGTCCACTATGTCTAATAAAGCCACAAAATAATACGCACGGATACGCGGCTGGCAAATAAATAAACTACGGAGCTAACGTAACAATCCTCTCCGCTAGATCCTACGAAATAGTAGATTGCAGACTTTAAGCCTTAGGCCTCGTTCAAGGACACGCGGTGCGTCGGGCGGTGCGTCAAGCGGACCGGAGCGCCCGAAACACAAAAAATAAAACATTAAATTTTGGGGGAGGTCGAAGGGGCGATGGTCGACGCGCTGGACGCCGCGATGAACGCTGCAATGAACGCGGCAATGGACGACCCGATGGACGCTGCGTTATACGTAGCGACGGACGGACGCCGGGATGGACGCTGATTGGACACAGTGGTCACCATAAACGGAGAAAACAAAAGATGCAACGCATCACGCTCCGCCCGACGCACCGCTCGACGCGCCACATGTCCTTGAACACGGCCTTATACATTTCTGCCAGCAATGTATGGCTGACTTAAAGCCTTATACATTTCTGGACATCGGAACCAGGCGTCAAGTTGGTAATTTATGCCCACTTACAATTTAACACGGCACACTTATTAGCATTAAAATGACCCACTTCACGCCGACATTTTGAAACTAGGTTAAAGATTCTAAACTATGTTCTGGAGTAATTATAGATTTGAATTCTCATTTCGTGTTGTGACCGGACTACGAAAGTTTTCAAATTCTGTTTGTATCATGTTATTCACGGCTCAAATTGGCTATTTTTACTTAAAACTATAATTTCTAAACATGAATTTGAAAGTGTCAAGTACAGGACGAACAAAATCAGATTAAAATGTAAACAAGTTTTAAATAATGGATGAAATGAAATTCTTTAGTAATGACTGAGCTTCAGAAGCTTAGATAGTTATAGAATTTGAGACAAAAGCTATCTTGTACAAAACTGAAACAATACGGAGTTAATATCATAATACATAAATGTTTACAACTAGCTGTAACCAGTGGCTTCGTGAAGTTCGTCATTTATATAAATGAGAACGTAATACCTGTACCCTTAGCATGAATTTTCACTCTTTTACTTTACAGTATTTACAGCGTTTCTTGTATAAAAAACAGCGCCTCTGGTGCGCGAAGCAGGAAAAACTTTCCTTGAAGATTGACAATTTGAAATTGTCGAAGTTCCAGTTTACTTTACGTCTCAAATACTGAAAATTCGTGCTAAGAGTACGGCAACCAAGTTACCCTGTTCACCCAAATCCGTTAAGTAGTTATTTTTTAGACCACAACGGTGACAAGCGAGCATATGACCTGCCTGATTGGAACGCGGTCAACGTAGCCTATGGACGCCTCTAACATCTGAGGTATCATTTGGGCGATGTCGATCTTGAGACAATCCATCCATCCGACTATTACAGACTATCGCGTTTATAAAGTTGATGAGATTAGAATTACAGGAGGGTGGCGCACGGCTCGCGAGAAGTGGAAGGTGCGGAGGGTTGCCTTTGCCCAGGAGTGTGACAGAGCAGGTTAAAAAAAGTGATAAATAGATCGTGGAACAATCCACAGAAAAAGGGCGACCGTTGGTCCTCAACAGTCCGAAACAAACAGAAAAAAATTCTAACCGTCCCTCATAAATATATCCCTTCAAAAACACAAACAACATTGATGTCTATTCAATTAAATAAAAATACTCGCGAACGTAATTAGAAACTCTCAAATTAACATTACTGGAACAATTAAATTCAATATTATAATTGAAGGGCGCCATTACGTTGGCAGGCGGGTCAAAACGACCGCAAACAAAATGGCCGACCTCTGAATACTTGGACAACTATGCCGTCTATTGTAGCAGGCTCCAAGGACGGCCGGCCTTGACGTGACCTTGGAAAATTTTATGATTGTAATGTAGGTAGCTGTTAGCCCCAAAGGGATTACCGGGAGAATGGACTGGTTGTAGTAATCTACTGAACTGAGATCAGCTATTTGAAAGTCATGGAGAGGGTTTTGTTGGTGGATAATTTAGATAAACATTTATTTTATAATGCTTTTAACTAACGCCTGTATTTCTAAAGAGTTTAGCTATAGAACATCAGATATTCCATCACTAAGTTTCTGATAGAAAAAAAAAAACAACTGTCAGACTCGTACTGACTTATATCCACTGTGATCCTTCAATAGCCCTATACGTTCCAAGGTCAGGGTTACTTATGAGACAGTCCCGCGACCCCGGCAATCTTTGGCCCTTTAAGTTTTAAGGAGGACCCCGTCAGATACAGGGTGTCGAACACCCTGAATTTTTGTTCTGCTTCGGATTTCTTCATTCTTGTTCTATAAGCGATAGGCCTATTTTTTATAAAACAATGTTTTTTCATCTTCCGTATGTTAACAAGACTTCAACAGTAAACGTATTTATACAATAAACTCCAATTAAACATAAACATTGCCCATAGAATTTGATCACAAACATCTGTTAAACAAGGTCAAACAAGAAAATGTAGTTTATTTTTATCTGCCTTCAATTTCGCAGTTGCGTTGTTAGATTATCATCTTAATGTGTTATCGGGATAACATCATGAATGTCACTGGTTTTTCTTAATTGTGGATTATTTCTGTGTCGCATAATTTCTTAATAAAGATCTGAGAAAGTTGTAATGTTTGCTTTTTCTGTTTTTATTCGGCTAGTATATCCCACTCTGGTCTTATTTTTAAGAGAATGGCGAAAAAGGTAAATCCCTTCTACACGATCAAACCCGACCGCCCAACAGAGGCGGCCTTGGTCCGGTGGGTGTGAAAATCTACCGTGTAGACGTTGGTCGGGCGACCAAATATGGGCTGAGTCGATCGACCTTTGGATGACCTTGATCGGGAGCGCAACCATCCCGACAAGCTGCGCCCGCGGTCGGACCCGACCGTCAGCCGACAGCATTCCAGACAGTTGGGTCTGATCGTGTAGAAGGGGTTGTAATAATCAAGAGCGATTGGAAAGTTATGGGAAGCTCTATGCCCAGCATTGGGAAAGAACAGACTAGCAAATAAAATAAACCAGGGAATACCTCCCTAAAATGTTTCCCAGTGCTCTTTTCTTTTTTTTTTGCCTCTTTCCCTGAATTGAATTTATAGGTAAGTAAGTATTATTGGACCATGAATTAAAAACAACTTTTCAGAGTAAGTCAAATACTGAGCTAACAGAAATTTATATCCAGTCGGTATCAAATCCACGTCCAGGAACAAGAGGATAGGACCACCACTGAGTCACCACTGCTCTTCAAAAAACTTTTAAGGAAACAATTATAAATCTATGCCATATCACGAGTTATCAAGTTTTTGTGAAGTTTATTTGGATAAAATTAGTTCCGCGTACGAACACTTTTTTTTTTTTTTTTTTTTTTTTTTTTTTAGGTGGTAAAATCATCAAATGAGTCCTCCCGCCCTGGGTGGGGCGGAAGGGACTGTCAGACTCTTACTGACTAAAATCCACCCGTGTTCCTTCCTATGCCCTTTATGTTCCGGGGCCACGGTATCCTGGGTTAAGAAAAAACCCGCGACCC
Source organism: Agrotis segetum (assembly GCA_036375495.1). NCBI lineage: Eukaryota > Metazoa > Arthropoda > Insecta > Lepidoptera > Noctuidae > Agrotis > Agrotis segetum. The sequence goes on along the minus strand of JAQSVV010000222.1, from coordinate 450,635 downwards.
CAGCAGGCATTTGGCGCGAAACACGACGCGCCACCGACCCGGGCTTGGTCCTTGGTCGGACGGCGAGCTACCCATCACTCACCGTCCGCAAGCCCGCTCCGCCGCTGTGCCCTCTGCTGATCAGAGGGACACGCGTTGGAGCATCCACACGACAGGCTATTTGCATACGGGCAAAGAGACCACTTGGGCACACAGTGCCCAAGGAAGAGTTTTTGCCCGCATCCCAGGGTGCACCGGCCCGAAAAACTGGTCTTCCCCCTGGACGTATCCGAGAGGGAACTCCAGTCCACGGGCGCACGTGGAGGTTTCCTGTCATAGCACCCCGCGTACGAACACTACAGGCGCTTTTTAATTTTTCATACAATTTACATCGTAATACTTCAAGTATACTGAAAATAAAGTACAGAAATCTTGTGAAAAGGCCTCTTTTGGTAACACCTAGGTGTTACGTAAATAGGCCTTTTTCTTGGCACTTGTAAACTGACTTAGAATAGTCATATTTCTGTCCTAAATTCACTTCAAGCATTCTCTTCCCGAAATAAAACTTTATTGTTGTTCAACTTTCACTTATGAACAGAATTTGTCTTTGCGAGTTTCATACGTAACAACCACATTACAAATACGTGCCAAAAACCTTAATACACTAGTAAGTTGAACCTTAATCCTTCAGATTAAGGTGTTATAGTTTTTTTTCAAGGTGGTAAGGTAAGGTTGTTTTGCAAGTGGAATCGTCCGACTTACTATGGAAGTATGACAAGTAATAATAGATAGTTTGACAGATCTGAGAGTGATGCTTTTCAAACTAGTCTATTGAGGAGACCCGATGTTCTTTTGTTATTTTTTTAATGAGTTGCCCGCTAGTTTGACCTCATGTGTCATATTTCTGTGATTTAGGTGTTAAAAGTTGGATGATAAGTTGTAATGAAATGTAGCAACTTTGTGGCGAAAGTTAGTTTTGGTCCATTTATTATTTTGCGAATACAAAAGTGACGGTAAAAGGTTTATTTTTGTTATGAAAAGGCTTCAAATATAATAAATGGTATTTTAAGTCTTGTGGTGCTCTAATATTATTTTGTCAAAATTTCACCAAATATACTATATATTGGGAATAAAAACTAAAAAGACTATTAAAGAAACGTTATAATTTAATTTATTTCAACTACACACTTTTGAATCTCATATTCTTCAATCATGTTTTCTACGTCATAAATGATTTTAGCAGGGAAACTTCGCTCTTTCGTTTTGTACGAGACATTGAAAAATGACCTGAAAACTGTAAAAAACTGCCTGTAATAAGCCACTCCATGGCAAAATTTTCAAAATTCAATTGCTTTTGCAACTATGGATCTTCCCTAGCTTAAGATAGGGGGACCTTACATAACGACGTTACTTTTGGGCACTGGGCAGAAGTGGGGGATAAAACGAACAGGGGTGAAAGTGGGCAGGGGTCAACGCCGGAGGACGTAAGTCAATTGTTACACAGCTTTGGTTTTATTAGGTTTTTAAGTTTCTATATATGTATATCGACGCTTGAAAGGCAAAAATTACCAAGCGACATGTTGGCTACATGTCGCTTGGTAATTTTTGCCTTTCAAGCGTCGATATGTAGATTTTATATGGATACTTGAATCTCACTCACACATCTAGGGTGTCTTTTTTATGTACACCATATTTTTTGGGGTCAAATGAGTCCTCCAGGGTAGAGCGGAAGAAACAATCGTATGACTGTTTCTTCTTTCGTTGAAGACACCATGGATTTTAATCAGTACGAGTAGTCTCTTACTGTCGTAAGGGTGGGAGGAAACATTTCTGATGATTTTAACATGTTCAGAAGACCACTTTTACTGATTGTGTGATAGATACAACTAAATATGAATAGTATTGTAGTAGGTATATGTAGAGGAACGAATGAAACATTTTCATAGGAAACTGACGCACTCAGATAACGAAATTAAAATTACTTTAAAAGCTTCAGACTACATTTTAAAATAAAGAAGAAAAAACGTCGCATTCGCATATGAATGTATTTTTACTTAACATAATGAAATCAGATTTTAAGCCAGAAAATATAAAATGTGTAGATTAAGAATATTAAAACATGAATGTTATTATAATGTAGGATCTCTGAAAAAAGTTATTTTATGATGTAGTGAACGAGCACTGCTGCGAAATGTGAAAAAAAACGTTTTGAGGAAACTGGGATTATCATCATCATAATATCAGCCGTAGGACGTCCACTGCTGAATCTAGGCCTGCCCCATAGATTTCCAAAAGGACCGGTTGGGAGCTTGCATCTACTGCGATCCTGAGATCTTCATAAGATCTCGCATAATCTTGACTAAATCGTCATGCCAAAGTTTAAAAATCCCTTCAGCCTAAAATTCCAAAACCTCAAAAAATCCATAAAACAGTAATACAGTAACAGCTTACGGCCCCACGTGCAGAATTGTGAGACGTTAAACATTCACAATTGTGTGCATACTGGATGACCGGTGGTCTGTGGGGAAATCCGACCAACATCGAAAGTATTCAGGTAATTCTGGCGATGCAGATTCACTCTTACAAAGTTGGATGTTAAAATGTTCTGGATTGTATTGCTTCTGGTTCAAACAGTTTTTCTTTTTATTTGAAGGTAGGTTCGCGTTTGACCACTATCTCTTCTGATGGTAAGCGAAGATGTGGTCGACGATGAAGCACGCTTGCCTAGAAGTAACCTGTTCACTCTTGACTTGAAGACCCCAAAGTTATAGCTGTCGGGAAATACTGATTCTTCTACTCCTTAGCTGTGCGTACAATAAAGGTATTAGCAAAACGTTTTGTACATACCGGAGGGATGTCCACTATAATGTCGAAGGTGCATTGCCGTACGTCTTATAGTTCGAGGATGGAAGGAACCAAGCGGAATCAAGTTATGCAGTTCCATCGCACATTCTCCGAAATGTAACCGATTAAAAACCGACAGGCTGGCAACACGGCGTCGATGTTCAAGGCTCTGGAGCTTTGAATCGACCAGAGCATCGTTACCGATTAGTCTCTTTAAAGTGTTTTTAGTTGTACGAGTTTTTTTCTTAGTCTAAACTTATTCTACTGAAGGACACCGTAGATTTTAGTCAGTACAACTCTGACAGTCCCTCCTGCCCTGTCCGGGGTGGAAGGACTCATTTGATGATTTTTAACACTAAAAAAAAAAAGCCTAAACTTATTGGTCTAAGATTAAACGTCAAAGTAACGGACAGTTTGAGCTCATTGCCAAAATGTCTGTCACTAAGACCAACACCACGGGTTTCGTGCTTAGAGATTAGACTCCCTGATACGAACCACCCTAAAATATTTACAAAAATCTCTTCCAAAAATCCCACTACCGACCCATAACGAGCCATCAAACTCCCCATAACCCAGATACAGCGTGTATTGGCCGGAATATTTGGCAAATTTAATATATAAAACATATGAATCGTCTCTCCCCGGGGCTTTGCCGTAATAACGTATTACTCGCGGTACCGACAGCAAAACAGGCGGTTCATTAAAATCTTTTATTTATTGACGTCAAAGCTTCACATTCACATTCTCTTGTCCCTTGAGCTTTGACAGAAGTGATCTCAATGCAGCAATTTGTTAATGTTCCGGGTTGATTTTATATTTATTTAATGACTAGCTGTGTTCTGGCAATCAAATATTTTGTATGGTTTTGTGTTAAGATTTGAATACTTCCGTGAGTTTTTTAATTATATTTTAATGTCAGTTGCAATTTTTTTTTTCAAAATATAAAGAGTGACAATAGTGCGTGCATTTCACAATATACATTTATTTATATAAATTACAGTAGTTTCAAGAGCCCTAAATAAAAATTACGTCGCGAAAAATTTTCTCTTCTTTATCTTTTTTAAATTTTATCGTCAATCAAAGCTAAATTACACACAAATCGTAACTATTCATAAAATAAAACCGCCTTCAAATAAAATAAATTACATGTAACCTCAGACTGTAATTTGAACAAATAAAAACTTTAGTAACTTTATTACCAACCTCACAGTACTAGGTGCGTCTGTTGAAATCCTTGCTTCCAATTGCTGTCCAAATTCAAACGAATGGCTTCAATATGTCAATCTAAATAAAGTTGATTTTAGATTGACTAGTCCTATTAGAAAAGTCATAAAAAGGTTTGAAGTGGTATCGCAAATGAATCTTTATTTTCGGTTGTTGAACTTGTTTTTCCAATAACATGTTTAATTTAAACATAGCGTACATTCGAGAAAATAAGCGAACTAACTTTAAGGTCGTATCAGTTCAATCTAAATTGACATTTGATTTTATCCGCCATAATTGATTGCTATCATATTTTGTTGATCGCTAACTCAGACAATCGATAAAAATGTTTATAAGTTGTTTGAATAATTTGAAAAATTCTTAATTTTTATTTGATTATTACTAAATAAATAAAAAAATGTTTATTTCAAACTACATTATTGTCCATATTATTGCGATACACTCCTGCGTTAATCAACTCAATTAATTTAAATAGGTAATGTTTGTAATTTCCTAAGCAAAAAATATTTATTTTGTAAAAAACAAAATATTTTAAATGATTATGACATCCAAACACAAAAAAGAAGAAAAATAATGATAGAATGATGTTAGTTCAGTAAAAAAAAAAATGTGGAGAACTCAATTATACAGAAATACCTAACATTAAACAGAAATAAATGATTTGATTTGAACGTACAAGTTAACCTTTAACCCTTACTTTATTTAAAATTTACACAAAAAGGCACATAATAAAAGATTCTCTTTCATGTTAAATCTAACAAAACCAGCTTTCATCTGATAATGTAAAAAAAAAAACAACAAATTGAATGTTCAAAGGAGACTATTTTAAATTTCACTTTTATAATTATAATAAGTAGTTTTTTTGTCTGACCTTACTACAAGTGTTTTAGATGATTAAGTAAATGTTTGGCGTTTTCTTGATTATAAATATTATCTTTGTTTATACAGGATCTTTTGTTCGGTATCTTGATGGCAAATAGTCCATTATTAATTAAATTCTTCTAGGCTTTTCTTCTATCCGTAATAATTATTATTTTAGGAGAACTTATTAAAGGTTTTTTTGTTCCTTAATATCAAAGAGATTAAGGATAGTAAAAATACTTATAACATATTTTTAACATTTTTCTTCTTTTTTTTCATAAAACAGTAGGTACCTACTTACTTTAATTAAAATACCATTCAAATGTGATCTCATGTCTCAATAAATCCATTAGAGTATAATATTACGTTTTTGTCAATTTATACACGTTACGCTTGTACCGTTAGCATAAAAAATATACAAACAGATTACGATTTTGTTCGTATTGTTACGTTCATCACCATCATCAGCCGGAAGACGTCCACTGCTGAACATAGGCCTCCCCCTTAGACCGCCACGCCGAACGACAATTCGCCACTTGCATCCATCGGCTGCCCGCGACCCTCACGATGTCTTCGGTCCACCTAGGCTTGCCTACGCTGCGTTTTTCGGTCCATGGTAGCCACTCGAGAAGTTTTCTTCCCCATTGTTACGTTATCTATCAATTTTATTGCAAATATTAAAAGGTATGTTAAAAAGTTTTTCCATAAAGCAAAAAGATTTGATTCTTGTTATTATTTATACGAAAGTTAAAACTAAAATGTTTTTACATATTTTAAATCCTAGAGATTCACCAATAGAGTACCTACTTTGATCTTAGTAATGGGTAGTTCTTCAGAGACAAAATTTTCGATGTCTGTGGGTATATTTCTGTAACCAACTAACAAAACGGCATGTAATATTTTTTTCTGTACAGTTTAGCTTTAGCTCTACCTGGGACAAATTCTATTTTTTTAATAGTAGCTATCTAGATACAAAATAAAAAATTTTGAAGTCTGTTCTCCTGATTCATATAGGGCGTCCGTTTCCCATTTTCCGGAACAAAATGGTCGATGTCGCATTTTCCTTTTGATTCATCAATATAAATTATACTTATATCGAAAGGTAATTAATTGACCTCTTACAAAAAAAATACATATTAGATATAACTACGTTAGTGTAATTTTAATTAAGTAAATAAGAAGTGTCCGGCGTATAATACTGATTCATGTGGAGTAAGCTTTGCTTGACTGTACTTGGTCGAGGAATAATGATGAGAGTCTGGCATCTCACGTGGGGGGAAACCTGTCGTACAACGGACGTGCTAGAAGGCGGACAAGAGGCTGGTTGGCTTAGAACCTGGTGAAACACTGGTAAATGTCTGATTCATCTGTGTTTGGTATAGGTACCTTGCTGATTACAATGCATAATTTATTAATTTTATTTTGCTGTTTTAAGACTTTAATCTGAGTTTCGTGTGATGCTTTTGGGTTACAGATTCGTGTAGAAAAATGATAATACTGAAGTCTGTATGAATGATGAGTTAAGCATGATTTTAGGCAAAATCATGATTCATCTGTGCCTGATTTATATGTTCAAAAACCCATACGAATCTGAAAATAAATTAGTTTTCCTCTTTTCCAGCCAGAAAGGAGCACTTTTGTTACGTTATTTTACTTTTTCATGTCAGTAGAGTGTGTGTGACATTAATTTTGACATTATTCTTCGGTTTTTATTCATTTTAATAAGTCAAACTCTATCTATTTTATTTTTATTGCTGTTTACAACAATGCCACTATCAATAGTAGAAAAGATGGAACAAAATATACTATGAGAAAAAGAGACTCACAGAACGTACGAATTTTTCATCTTTCTAAGATGGAAAATAAGAAAAGTTCCAGGCAAGTATGCTGCGTGGAAATTAGAAATGAAAGAATTATATTTGAAAAAATAGAGAGAAAAACAAAAGTAAACAGAGAGAATATTATAACGTATCATTAAAATAACTATCTAGTATCTATTTATAACAAAATTCTCGCTTTTCTGTAAGTATTTATTTCTGTAATTGTTAGTTTAAAAACAAGAATTTTATTGTTGAATTGACCAGATTTTTTCCTTGATAATATGATCACTGTTAATAAATTAATTGTTTTATAAAAAATAATATTGTTGTTATAATATTATGATTATTTTCTTATTACAAAGCCCATTTTTATTTACATCTGTAAAAAATCTGATTCATCTGGGCACAAAATTTTTAAACGTCGATATCTTAAAAACTACTTTGTAAAAAGAAGTCCCTCAAACAAATAAATGTTATTTGGAATATCTATTTTCATATGAACATGTGTTACTGAGCTGAAAGTGAAATTAAAATTTGACCATATGAATCAGTCAAAGAATCAAATTTCGAAGAACTACCCTAATACGAACCCATTAGCGAATTATCTTATTTTTCTTCTTCAACAATTTATCTCCAATACATTTTCATCATCGATTTCCACAAAAAACAATTGTATTTCCTCCATAGCACCTTATTCTGAAAGTTGTTTACCTTTAATGTGTCACTTCAAACGATTTGAAGCCAATTCTTGGTTCGTTGTTTACAATACAAATACGAGTTCTGAACGAAAAGTAATGGGATATTATGTATTTTGTTTCTTGTGGTAACATTGGGTTTCGATGTAGATAAAAACTTACAGTTTGTCAAATATTACACCAATTATGTTTTTTATCGTGGTAAAATCTTCAAATGGGTCCTTGTACCCACGGCAGCGCGGAAGGACTGTCAGACCACTGTGATCGTTCAATAGCCCTTTGCGTTCCAGGGTCACGGTTTTCTGATGAGATGAGATGAGATCAAAAATATAATTCAAAATCATCATTTTTGATCACATTTGTAACCAGTACAACACATGGAAGCCTCGTACGGAAATTGTAAAGTAAAATTGGGTAGTCATTTCATAAATTGCATTTGACCTGACCCGGCGGCGCCCCCCGGCGCCCCTCGCGATATTAAATCTGAATATTGCCATGTTAATCATTTGATATATTATTTGATTACATTTAAATATGTTTATGAGGGGAAATTTTTATGGTTCCGATGGCAAAAATGTTTTTTTTTTTTTGCTGATCTTACTTACTTATTTTTCGTGTAGATTTTTTAATTAGTAAGATAACTACAATATCTTATTTTTGATTTTTTTATTTTTGAAGCACTCTTTTATTTTTACGTGACAATATTTGTTTAACTAAACGAGATGTTGGTATTTTCTATCAGACACAATTCAATATTTGTTTAAGTAAAGGCAAATCCCACATTCGAATGAATACCAATTATTTCATTTACATTTCTGAAGTAACTCACAATACAAAGCTTCATATGAAATTGAAAACTTTTATTTTTAGCCTATCATAATTGGATGCGAAACCAAAAACATTTTTAGAAAAACCGAATGAAAAAGCCGTATTCTTTTTCTCTTTTCACCGCAATACATAGGTACATATCAGAAAAAAACAGGATGAAAATCGAGACTAGACTGAAAGCTAGACAGAGACGAAACTTTAATTAACTAAACGCAACAAAAACGCAGAAAAAACGCACTAACAAACGTCACTCGGCTTCTATCTTTAAAAGGATTGAAATAGAATGTACATAGCGGAGTTGTCGTAAGGGAAGTGGGTTCCGTATTTGTTATTTTGTGTTGAATGCAAATTGTGTTCGAACTGGATGTAGTTGATAGGTCTAGTTAAAGTTTGAGCTAAGAAATGTGCAATACTTACGTGTCAAGAGCGTTAAACAACTTAAATTTTATTTAGCAATAGCAAGTAAGAATAAAAACTTATAATGATGAACAATTTCTCCTTTCCAGCCTAAAAAAAACACAATTATTATGTTCATTAAGTTTAGTACCAAACTCTTCTAACACATATAACATCAAGTGACAAGGCAAACGGCGCGTTGTGTTCCACGCGCGCTTGAGGCGCGCGTGAAAGTGTCAGCATAATGACGGGGCCCCCCTATAGAGGGCCACAGTCCTGCCGAGGTTGCGGGACATACGTATACCGCGACTCCAGCACTCAAAGGGCTACCGAAGGACACCGTGGATTTTAGTCAGTACAAGTCACAGACAGTCTCTCCCGCCCTGCCCGGGGTGGGAGGACTCATTTGATGATTTTGACACGTAAAAAAAAAGTGACAAGGCAAACATCACGACACGGTTGTGCAATGGCCGCTGCGTCGAAGGTTCTTTTCCCGCACGGAACAAAATATTTGAATGATACACAAGTAGGTAGTTGTTCCGGGTCCGGCTTTACGAGTAAGTGTATGTGAGTTGAAATGTTTGTAAATGACACTCTCGGACTAATTGCAACCATCCACTTATTAAAAAATACTGAAGAAAAAGGACCTTAGACCTACGTATCTCTAAAACTGACAAAATTTTCCGGTCGCACTCGAACGAGCGAGCTCCCGATATTGGACACTGCGACCGCTGCCCAGACTACATACATCACGACAGAAATATTGAGCGTGCCGTAAACTTTGAACTTGATCTAGTTTGCTTTTAGATAATCTGTGGAATTTCCATCTTCTTAGTTTATGGAGCTGATAATCAGGTCAGCTTTTGCAACTGAAAAGATGTTTTGTACATAATTCTTTTGATAATGAGAATCCTAAAGTTGACTATACTTCTATTCATATATTAAAAACACTTTAATAAATTATTTTCCTAACAGTTAGGCTGTGAGTTAAATGGTTCATTTGATTAGTTTGGTATCAGTTCTATATCCTGGGGTGAAACCCGTGGTTTGGGAATAGTGTGGTACACTATTCCCAAACCACTGCAACTCCTGAAAGCCAGAATCAACAGTGGCAACCACCAGAAAAGCGCCGAGACATTGAAGCCCGACGTGTCCCGGAGAATGAATTTACCTGTCTTGGATCCTGCAACGAAATTAATCAGAAAAGAATAGTGGAGGAGTAGGAAAAATTTAGTTTCCTTAACTGTAGGTGTTCCATCGCGCTTCAAAGAGTGTCAGCATTATAACGGGGCCCCTCTATGTGTGTAGAGGGCCAAAGCCCGCCGGGGTCGCTAGACTAACGAATTACCGTGACCCCGGAACGTAAAGGGTTATTGAAGGACACCATGGATTTTAGTCAGCACGAGTCTGACAGTCCCTCCCGCCCTGCCCTGGGTAGGAAGACTCATTTGACAATATAATACCACGCTAAAAAAAAAAGCCTTATCTGTTCCTGTACTAGGCAAAGGCATCCCCAATACATTCCGATTCAAATGTACTTATAAAGAAATTAATCAAAAAATAGTAGCAGAGAAGTAGGAAACACTGGCAATACAGAAAAAAAATACCCTTTGTGAAATTTAAGCTTTCTTTGCACTGGCCAATTATGAGGACCTGGAAATATTCATAGTCTACAGAGTCAATGGTAGTTCCCGCCATGGCACAGAGATGGCGATACTAAAAATGCTGGAAAGCTTTTAAGCTCCTGTCAGCGCGGTCGCGGTAGAGATCTGATTGGTGGCGGGGCAAACGAGCGGGTTGATTGGATTTCTTTTGTTGCATCTGTTGAAAATGTTGTGGTATATTTGTTCTCTCTTGTGACGTTTGGAGACACATGAAGACTATGGGTCGGCTACTGTTCTTTACTGGTGAATATTCCAGACAAAATGCAAAAAAGGCAACAAAATGCAATACAAAACAACAAAAAGAAAACAGTGTAACCGGCACGTGTGCAGCTTGGCAAATAGTTTCAATTAGGTACTACTTATGTAGGTACTTTCAATTATACGGATACAAACAAAATATAAATCTGCTGTAGCGTGAATATTATGCACTCAAATTAAATAATTAACACCAGTTACCAGTAAGTAAATAATAAACATAAAATAAAACAAACATGTTTAAACCTCTGAATTAGGACACAAAAATCCAAAAAAAATAATGTTCCAGAAAAAAAACCGGCCAAGTGCGTGTCGGGCCACGCACAGTGTAGGGTTCCGTAGTTGCCCATCAAAATATGCGAACTAACTGAACTGATTCGCTGAATTTAATTTTTAAAAGAAGAATTTTCGCAGTCGGTCCAGGAGTCTTTGAGAAATCAGGGAAAATACATAGGAAAAAAGATTACGACGAATTTAGAACCTCCTCCTTTTTAAGAAGTTAGTTAAAAATAGTTGAAGATAAAAACCTACCTATCCCCAAAAAACATACCGTAAAAACATACATATTAAAGCTGTAAAAATAAAGTTGACAAACTTACATTTGCAGTTGAAGTACATATTCTTCGATACATTTTGTTTAAGAAAACCTATTTTCCAAGTACATTTTATAAGTTGGTCGACTATTACTCGTAAAGTTGTAAAGCCTACTTAGTCATGACAATTTTCTTTTAAACTTCGTTATATATACTACTATTGTGAATTTTTTCACACCCCCAAACATAACCGTTTAGCTGGTAGAGGGGGGGGACACTCGAATCGAGCAAAATTTAGCACTTTAAAGCTTAATATTTCACAAACGAATTTTTTTATCAAAAAACTGTTAATGGAAACTATCATTATTTTTTAAAGGCCTATTTAATGATACCCCACACTAAGGGGTACGCGAGAAAAAAAAAATCCTCACTTTACGTGTAAGTTCAGGAGGTACCCTAAAAAAAAATATTTTACGAAATTTTATTTTACCACTTTTTCGGCACAACAGATCCGCATATTTACACCAAATTACAGTTCTCTAGTACTGTGCGTCTATGAGCTAAACTGCGGACAGACGGACGGACGGACGGACGGACGGACGGACATGGCGAAACTATAAGGGTTCCTTGTTGACTACGGAACCCTAAAAAAGGTTTGACCAGCAACCGCTTCTTGCAACGTTTCTCCCGCAGCGTTTAGAACGCTCGTCTGCCCTCCACATCACACACGTCCGAGTTGGCTTGTTGTTTTGTTGCCCCAACAGAACTAGACCCAGCCGCGGCCGGGCGGCGCAGGCGAGCGCGCTCAATAATTCATCTATTTGACTTCCAGAGAATTAGGCAGGTATTTTTAAATACTACAACGTACGGGACTTCTAAGTAATTGTAGCTGGATGTATTTGTGGTTGGTTTGAATCTAGTTTAGGTTTGGGGTGTGAAAGATTGACAATAGAGCTAGCTAAATAAAAGAAGTCTGTTCACTCTTTTTATTTTAATTTTACGTGGTAAAATCATCAACAGTCCCTGGCCCCTGGTCCCACCCAGGGCAGGGCGGGAGGTACTGTCCAACTCGTACTGACTAAAATCCACAGTGTCCTTCAATACTTACGGCCCAGGGTCATGGTAATTTGATAAGTCACGAGACCTCGGCAGGCTTTGGTCTTCCAGAGGGGGCCCCGTCATCATGCTGACACTCTTTGACAATATGGACATGCAAGTGGCGAGTAATGGGCGAGATCGCATGCCGAAGTCTGTTCACTCTAACTTAAAATTTGCATTAATTTCGACGTTAAGTCACTTTTAATACAAGCATACAAAAAAGTGTTTATTTTTCAATGTCCGCATTGTTTTAATTTTGTAAAGTAATAATTTTTTAAGCTAAAATATTTGCATGGCGTGAATGCAAAATGTCGACAAAATGCAAGCTCGTCGACGCGAGGGATACATTTTCGATAATTACATTATTTGGCGGATCCATAACGTTATTATACAAAAAGCCTGGAATAAATAAACAGTTTTCATTTATAAAGGAGAATTTAATTTCATCATTTTTTAAAGTCGAAATTAATGATGAAAAGTTTGAACAAAAAAAGAACATTCGAATGTTTTAAGTGTTAACTGAGCAAAAACTCTTATCCTGATATAATTTGCACACTAATCGGTGCCAACACTAGATCGTTATTTTGTTTTTAAGCTATTTTTCTCCTACGTTATTAATAAAACACACTTTAACTGGGTAGTGAAGAAAAGATAAGCAGTCAATAATTAACATTCACCTGCGTCTTTTTATACTGGGATCAGACGAGAAAGTAATATGGGTAGGTAAGAACTGAAACTAAACACTCTTTCTCTTCTCCAACCTTTGGGTATTAATGCCGCATATAGCTTCCATTCAAATCCCACCACTTTTGGTGAATTCATGGCTTGACTTTCCAGTTTCTACCGGCCATTATAATAAAATTTTCGTCTGGATCTAAACTCAGTGATAAAATCTCAACTCAAATTCGAAAGCAATCATTGTTTTGTTTTCATTTCTCTTCAATAAACGTCAAATTTCCAAATAATTGGAATTCTAATTTTAAACACTTTTCACGTTTGACATTTAGTACACTAGACAGACGTCATTATCAGGCTGACATGTTAGATCCATGATTTTATAATGACGCGCAATTTCCAATCACTGACACTTTGATTGAGTTAATAATCGCGCCAATTTGTAATGTATTGCGAGCCGTCATGTTGGATAAAGATTTAAATAAAACTGTGAATTTAGCTTGTTTTTAAATCATTATTTTGATACTGATTTTTATATTTTTTTAAGACTGTTCTGATGACAAGTACTAACTTCAAATTAAGGGTGCTTTTCCACCAAAGATGTGCTATGTAGCTGTGCTGCGAGAATGTAAAAGTTGAGCTACGAAACTGTGTGACTGTTTCCACTGATGCTATGCTATGTAGCTGTGCGAATAAGATGTGTTATGAAGATGCGCTAGGAAGATGCACAGGTCGAACTATGCACGCCTCCATAGCACGCATCCTTCAATGTAAAGAAAACAACATTTAGCACATCTCTGGTGGAAAGGCAGCCTAATGGTCCACCCCTCACTTATAGCAAATCTGTATCACAAAGAGGTGGTACTGGTATAACGGTGTCCCACAACTGGACAAAATGATCCATTATGTTCTTTATAAATAGATAAAGTGTAGTTATTTCAATCCCACACAATGTACTACATTCCACTACATATTATTACTGGAACAAAGTAATTAATAGCCTCATTTGCTGGCCAAACTCCTTAAAACTTTAAACATAGAGGAGTGGGCCAATGGCTCAATAGTTCGCAGTTTCGTGTGTTTTACTGCTAACATTATGTGTTTGAATAGGTCAGTGGACGTAAGAGCTAAAGTTACTCTATTAGTTGTATAAAAGCTACAAAATGTAAAGTTTTAATATGTTATTTTACCTGTATTCATACTTCATGCTATATTCAATTGGTCGGTACGTAACCTTTTTACGCCTAAACGGATGGGTGGGTTTCACTAAAACTTGGCAGACTAGCATGCCCTAGGTAGTACATAGCAGTTTTTATTTTATTACATTCCCGTATATTTATTTATGATCGATTTCCACGAAGACTAAGCCACGAATAAATCCAGTGTTATAATTTAAATATAGTGTCGTATTTACGTTTGTTCTTGACATAATAATATATGTAGGCAAAACTATATTAGGCAGAGTAGTTTTTTTTTATATGCACTTTTAATTTCTTTTACACAAATGTTTATAATTATAATTATATTCACTTAAACTTCTATTCTATTAATTCATTTACCAAAATAAATCTCAAGAACAACCCTTCAAATAAATTACCTAATACACTGTACATTTTTAAATCATACTAAAGCTCAAAAATTTAATAAATCTTACCTCTTTCAGCAGCGGCATGTGCGCCCCCGACGACGGCCGCGACGAGAATGATAAAAACCGCTTTCAACGCCATCTCGTGACAGTTTCACTAATCACACCATCACCACTACACACACCACTAATTTATTTTATTTACACAACACTACTTAACTATACTAAAACATTTCTAGTCGTTTTTCATTCGGAATTAACCTGCAAAGAGAGAAAAATATTTATTAATTAAACAGTTACATTAATTTATTATTCATTGAATAAATTTATTTATTGAATAGATAAATTAATCATGTTGTCACAGCGGGAATTTTGATTTAAATTTTCTCTATTTTGTACATTATTAAAATCCGATTATTCCGCTCCGCTCGAAAATTCAAAACACATTTTCTATTTTCAATTTATTGCAATATATACTCATGTAACACTGATTGTGATTTTTATGTATTTTATATAGTATCTAAATAAATTGAAACAACAAAAATGAGTGTGATAGGTAATCATAATTATGATGGATAATTTAAAATGTAAGTTGTGAAATTACGAATATTATTGGATGCTGAAAAAGGGTAAAATCATCAAATGAGTCCTCCCGCCCTGGGTGGAGCATAAGGGACTATCAGACTAATACTGACTAAAACCCACTTTTCTTCTTCAATTGCCCTTTACGTTCCAGTTTACCAGTTTAGTCAGTTCCGGGACCTCAGCTGGCGATTGGATGTCCAATCGTAAACAGATCTTTGAGGTGCGCGTAGACCACAAAGTGACCATAGAGTCGAGAGGCGAGCTACCCGTTACTCGCCGGCGGACGGCGAATAATGAGTAGTGGCCTCTACCAACTCCTTTAGTTATAACAAGCTGGGTGATTAACTAAGTTTAAAATTCTTATCAAAATAAACTCAGATTAAAATCAACTGAGAAAGTTAACAATGTTGTTAAATTCTCAACAAATTCAATTAAACTCATATTATAATTTGACCCCGGGGTCTAAATAATTGGTGGCTGATTGAGCAATGAATACAGATAATTTTCTTAAAGCTCATCTTCTGTTGGACCAATTTAATTGCTTTTAAACTGATAGCCTGTAATCAAAGTTTCAGTTTTAAGTAAACAAGAATAAGGATAATTATTATAAATCTATTAAAATAATTATAGTAGAGCAGTGGTGGCCCAGTATCATCGGTCCCGAATCAAGACTTACGAGTTGCAAGTCGTAGGTTCGATTCGAACCCAGCCAGGCGCATTACTTCGTGTAATTTCTTTCATCACCACTGCTCTCAAAACGGTGAAGGAAAACATCGTGAGGAAACCGGCATGTCCTAAAACCAAAAATTCGAAGACATGTGACATCTACCAACCCGCACTGGGCTCGCGTGGTGGATTATGGCCCACCTAACAGAGAGGAGGCCTGTGTCCCAGAAGTGGGAACATTAATAGGCTGATGATGATGAGATATTGTAAAAGAAAGAGGAATATAAATTGTGTACAGAGCTTTCAAAAAACTTTTATCATTTCAGCATGAAAACTGCAAGAAAGTAACATCCGATAAATTTTGTATCGCTGTTCACTAGTACTACGCAAGCCGTGGTCACAATAAGGCCATCGGGAATCATCAAAAAATCTTCCATCTAGAACTTTCCATACTATATCGTAGTACCGCATTCCATTATTACAACAATGTTCATCTTTACTTTTATCTAAATTGAAACTTATCTATGTTTAGATACAGTTCATTTTCGCGAATTCCCCTCATTCATACTAATGCTGTGTTGACCTAATTCTATCTTAGTTTTCGTCCGTCACCTTTATTTCGGCATTCGATTGTCGTACAAAATTAGTATTAGCTGGAGAGCTGACATTTAGTCCAGGATTACTAAATATATCTCTTGCTTCGTAACGAACGCTTTAATGAGAATTCGGGTAAAATTAGCATCAGACTATCCATATTAATACGAACGTATTTTGGATAAAGTAATTTTGTCGACCTCTGTGTTATCTTTGGCTGTCTTCACTCAATGATTTATGATATTTCATTATGTATTCTGACATCAAAACTTTTCACCCAAGATTTTTGCTTAAAAAATGATGAAATACAAAAAAATGCAGATGAAACTTGAAAACAGAAAGCAGTAAATTTTACCTAGAGTTAAGTTAATTCAATAGTATTTTATAATACTAATAAGATAGACCAATTTAAAAATGAAAGTCTAATTACGTCATCCATGTAAACAGTACACACGCGTTCTCAAAATTCTCTCGGCTATTTTGTGATGCTTTCCATAGATTTCTTAATTTTTAGGGTTCCGTAGTCAACAAGGAACCCTTATAGTTTCGCCATGTCCGTCCGTCCGTCCGTCTGTCCGCAGTTTAGCTCAGAGACGCACAGTACTAGAGAGCTGTAATTTGGTGTAAATATGCGGATTTGTTGTGCCAAAAAAGTGGTAAAATAAAATCTCGTAAAATATTTTTTTTTAGGGTACCTCCTGAACTTACACGTAAAATGAGGATTTTTTTTTTCTCGTGTACCCCTTAGTGTGGGGTATCATTAAATAGGCCTTTAAAAAATAATGATAGTTTCCATTAACAGTTTTTTGATAAAAAAATTGGTTTGTGAAATATTAAGCTTTAAAGTGCTAAATTTTGCTCGATTCGAGTGTCCCCCCCCTCTACCAGCTAAACGGTTATGTTTGGGGGTGTGAAAAAATTCACAATAGTAGTATATATAACGAAGTTTAAAAGAAAATTGTCATGACTAAGTAGGCTTTACAACTTTAAGAGTAATAGTCGACCAACTTATAAAATGTACTTGGAAAATAGGTTTTCTTAAACAAAATGTATCGGAGAATATGTACTTCAACTGCAAATGTAAGTTTGTCAACTTTATTTTTACAGCTTTAATATGTATGTTTTCACGGTATGTTTTTTGGGGATAGGTAGGTTTTTATCTTCAACTATTTTTAACTAACTTCTTAAAAAGGAGGAGGTTCTAAATTCGTCGTAGTCTTTTTTTCTTATGTATTTTCCCTGATTTCTCAAAGACTCCTGGACCGATTGTGAAAATTTTTCTTTTTAAAATTAAATTCAGCGAATCAGTTTAGTTAGTTCGCATATTTTGATGGGCAACTACGGAACCCTACACTGTGCGTGGCCCGACACGCACTTGGCCGGTTTTATTTTATGTTCAGCATGAATCATCAATGACGCAAGATCTAAAAACTGACTACGTTTACCGGTATTAAAGTATTTTCAAGGTCCATCGTTACTAGGTATTGGCACTGTTCATAATCACACAACGCTGTGACCAGGTTAAAGATCACAATAGTACTAGAAGTGGCATGTTGCCAGTATTCGCCAAATTACTATGAAGTCATTTCCCTTTGCACATTCTTGCAACCAGAAAAACTAAATGGCTTAGTATAATAATCTTTCGTACACCTTGTCATATTGCGAAAGAACTGTCTGTATCTTTGGCAGTTACTAGACAGAAGAATAAAACTGTCATTGCAACTTACAAGTTGGTGTTGAAGCCAAGTTTATCATGATAAACGATTCGTTGACAGGTTTGCTCGCAACTATCAGGGGGCCTAGTATGGGTCCCTTAAGAACTCCTTTTTTAATTGCAAGTTAGGGTCACTGAGTTTTGATTGCGACTTTTTAGTTTAAGCCTTATTTGTGCTAAAAAATCGAATAACAATTGGAATTTTAATCAAAAGTTCCAAGTAAACACAACTATCTTTTCAATTCTGTTAACAAATATTGTTTCAGGGTATCGAATGCCCAACACAAAGCGTTTTCAAAATGAAACTCAACCCTTCAATGAAGACCGATGACCGATTGTTCTGGAGCGTCGTGGCATGCAGAACTCTATTTATAACCCTCACCACATCACTTTGGTTCCGTTAAAATAAACGGTTGCAGACTGAAACTATTTCTGTTCGAGCCAGATACGCGAATATCTTGTTGATATGATTATGTGGAACTAAGTCTAGATAATATTTTCACTTTCATTTTTATATCGTGGTGAATGAAAATATAAGAGAGAATGTTATTTTTTGTGTGGGATAATAAAATATTTGGTGTTTTGTCGTTGCTTGTTTGTTATCGTGCGAATACCTATGTTAAGTAAATGGCTAGACTAAGAAATAATATTGTCACAGAAAATTCATGTTTAACAATAGTTTTTTTCTTTTGATATCGATATTTAGCTAATAAGAAAAAATAATAGTTTTATCATTTTCATGGTGTTGTCACAAGGAAAATTTATTGCCTCTTTGGAAAATCAGCTATAGCGACTTTTGTTGTTAGTCCTAAACAATTATTTTCTTAGATATATTTGTATAGATAGTTTTAAAACACAGCATACTTTACAAAGGCGTCGTACTCCAAATTAACCTTGAATTTTGACTCAAAGACAATTATTGTGTTTTTGTCGACTGTGAGAAAATTCCCAGTAGTTTGGTGACTAATAAAGTAATGACCCACGACTTTGAATCCTGTTACATGTAACCTTAGACTTGTAAGTCAATTCTTAAGTATAACAATAAAAATTCAACTTTTAATTTTTAATATTATCTGAGACTAGACTTTCGAGTATGAATATGGGAAGGCTATATTTAAAAAAGAAAAGAAGCATAAATGGCTAGATAGAAGATGACTGCTGATATCACGAATATTACAGAAGCATGGTAGGAGACGAAATGGATACTGAGCCAACTCCAAGACAAGGGCAAGAAAATGGTGATGATGATGAATAGCTGAGACTATGTTCGTAGATTATTGTGTGTTTGGGTTTGTACCTGATACCTTTTTGGACAGCTCTCAATCTTATCAATAACCTTTTCGATGGACTAATTATTTATCGAATCTAAGACGAGATTGCTTCATTGGATTGTAGACAAATGCAGATTGAGACAGAAATAAAAGTTAAAGATAAGGTGGCAAAAGGAAGATATGTGTCAAGAAGAAAAATGTATCAAGTGGGTTTTGCAATCTTTATCTTTTGCAGTCCCTGTACACTCAGGGGAAAAGACGTGAAAATTTACAATTTGTATTTACAAGGTAATACAAAAATTCTTCAAGCTCGAAACTTCAAACATGTAAATTAAGTTCGTCTATTCAATTCCAGCCTCGCATCCACGTCTGAAGTGAAACAATTTGCGGCGTGGACTCATTACAACTGAACAACTATTTGCAAGCGACCAACTGTCTCGTATGTAGGCCGAACAGACCAACTACTTGGATTTGTTGGCTGATGTGTGTATCGCCGTGATTTGAGGAGAGAGTTCAAGAGTACTTGCAAGTTGGGTGAACTGAGACAATTGGGTAGACTGTTGGAATTGATTTACATAACAATACCTATGTCTGTATTAAGGCAGATTAGGGGAGTGTGCCTTACTCATAATTTGTCGGTTATATTAACTCAAATCTTCATGAATGTGACCTAATTTATGGCCCCTGCGAGAAAAAGAAACCAAACCAACAAAAAGTGAGTTGGACTAGGCCACTTTTCATTACGAGTTCTAAAAAAGTCCCCATTTTACAGTTACGATCGAAACCTACCGTATTAATTGTACTTTCGATTATATAAATCAACGATATTGGGTCATATAAATCCAATGTCCTTATGCAAGACCAAGTAAAATTGATAACGTAACAGTAAAAATTAACTCAGCCTACGAAAATATTTAAAATAACGTCGTAACACAACAAACCATAACACACATTTCACAAATTTCAAACCCATGTAAACACCAACGATTATAAACACAATCCTTCAAAAGAGACTAAATACAGAATCCAATATACTCGATGGAGCCTATCTGACGCCCCGATATCAAAGGTACGCTGGTGATAACCGCATGTATTCGCGCGGCTCCGTGACGCGGCGCAAACAGAAGAATGGGAGATATTGACTCCCTTTGACTGTGACAGTGGTGTTGGGGGACAAGGTAAAAGAGGAAACGGGGAATTCGCAGACATTTTACGAAGAAACACGGAATGCTGAAGTTTAATTCGCAGCAAAAGTTTTTCATGCCAAAAGTCTCAATAATAAAGAAGACAGTGCATAGTGAATGAATGATGTAAAAGTAGAAATTATAGTAAAATTAATTAAGTGGAAAACATCCTTA
The DNA here is from genome assembly GCA_036375495.1 of Agrotis segetum. Classification (NCBI taxonomy): domain Eukaryota; kingdom Metazoa; phylum Arthropoda; class Insecta; order Lepidoptera; family Noctuidae; genus Agrotis; species Agrotis segetum. Next base: position 429,990 of record JAQSVV010000222.1, on the reverse strand, counting down.
ATATTGCACTTATTGAAGAAAACAATCATGTTCGGATGGAAATATTAGATGACAGTAGTGCGTCCACAATTAATAGGGCATTTGATATTGTGTCATACAATTCCTGTATCACATTATGATAGCTGATGACTCTACTCAAAAAGCAAAACTCGTCACTGAATTCTGAACTGAAATAATGTAGATTTCCATACACGCTGGAAGATAACAGAATCATAGTCGTTTGAACCAAATTAGGCGAGAAAAAACCGTATCTTCTTCTACGGGCGGTTAAATCATCTAAATTCGTAAGTTTAATTCATAGACCTGATAAATCTGCTAAACTGATGCCTGCCGTCGTATTTTGAAATTCTTTAATTTTTGTGTCGTTTCTTGCTGAGATATTTTAAAATCTTTGAAAAGCTTTTTCATCCACACACGCTTTTAACTCACAATTTGCACCCCAAACCTATGTCTACAGGTGCATTGATATTGTCTGCCTGTGATCACTCCAGCTAGCGTGATGATACGGCGGTCGCGAATCAATCAGACATAGCTTTCAAGTCGGAGTGAAAGAATGTTCCCTTTATTGTACGACTTCATTTGTCTTGTCTTTGGTTTGGAAAAAATAGCGGCGGGGAAGAGAGGCTTTCACTATGTAGAGAGGTGGTAATTTAATATTGGGTCGACTTTGATGGAGAATAAATTCCATTCTTGGACGAAGACAAGATAGAGCTGTGGATTACTTTACAGTAAATTCTTTTTAAAAGATGTATGAATTGGTTGCTTTTGCTATCTACCGGAACAAGTAAAAATATGTCTTAAATTATTTTTCGGATAATCTGTACATACACTTAGTTTCAAGTCATATTATGAAGCTTTTCTTTGAAAGACGTTTTCTTATTCCGTTTGCATGTATCTTCTGGTGGAAGTAGCCTTGTAAATAAAATCTAAGTAGCTTCATTCAAAAACGTACAGATTTAACCAAATCGGCAGATTACTTTACCAAAACCATTAGGGGTTTCAGATTTTCCAGTAAACTGAATCACTTTAGAACCTAAATTAGAATCTAGATTCGGATCATCATCATTAATTATTCAAGTTACTAGATAAACGAAACAGCAGCCATTTCAATTTACTTATTCAGCAGAAACATCGCAGATTTAAATAAAATTCGCATTACATACACATAGGAGAATGTCACCGTAGTTACAGATCATTATTCAAGCAGTCTTTAGACAAAGATTAATAGACCCCATAAATTATTTTATTTTATTAATTTGTATAGCCTCGCCTCGCCTCTTAATTACCTGTATTGTAAGGTTAACGCGAGTAATTTTAGATTTCAAGATTTTATATTAAGTTTTTAGTGAAAGAGTGATAGATGACGTCGTTTTGTTGAAATTAAATGTTAGAAACTTAATTTGAATGATTGATTTGAAACTGGAGTTTATTTTAGTGTAGAAAGAAGAATATTGTGTTGCATTTATTTTAGTTTTATTGCTTAATGGACTTTGTGAAAGAGAAAAGTAGAAGAAAATACGTTGTGAAGACTCCAAAAAAAGTGGTATTAAGAATTCAAGTCACAAGACTGATACCTCATTTACGAAGCAGGCTTACATCTTCGTCAGTTGTTTCAAAATATATTGGTTTATGTTTTAAAGTTAATTAGTTAGACGACGCAACGAAAATTGACAAAATTATAGGGACTATAATTATAACTCATTGGATTACCAGTATACTAAAATTAATTACTGTACAATATTGATTTCAAGACCAACGGTTGCCAACCCACAGAAATGGGAGCTCGAGCTGTAACACTTGAACGATTTAACATAGAATAATATTCCTGGAGCGAGGTGCATATCATGGAATACTGAACTGAATTAATCGCTAGAGAAAACATCTTGAATAGTAACTGTCTTACTGCTCCAGAGGTAGATACTGGGTTACTTGCAGGTGCAGATGTTGACTGAGATCTTCAAATTGATTTTTGAGATAAGGTGTAGGTTTTCATAGTTCACAATATGTGTGAAGTCGGTGATGAGGATTTTTAAATCTATCGCGACGTGGAATTTGGAAGAGATTTGATATATCCGCAGAATGAAGAACATGCCAAGTTTAATATGCACTACAACACATGAAACAACAGTGGAAACATATTTTTCCTACTCCTCCACTATTCTTTTCTGATTAATTTCGTTGCAGGATAAGAGTTGCAGTGGTTAGGGAATAGTGTGGTTGAAGGGTTTGTCCCAAAAACAAAAAATGCATTATAACACAATTCGTTACAGGATCTAAGATAGGTAAATTCATTCTCCGGGACAAGTTGAAGCACCTTTCTGGTGGTTGCCACTGTTGATTCTGGCTTTCAGGAGTTGCAGTGATTTGGGAATAGTGTTGTGGGTTTGTCCTACAAAAATCCACCACAACCTTTTAGTACGTTTTTGGTTTTATTTAACGTTTATTAGATTAAGGGCGACTTTCAATTTTAAACATGTTTAACTTTTGGTGAAAGTCGCCCTAAATAATGCTTCAGACTTGAGTGACATTCTGCAATATGGGCATATAAGTCACTGCTCAAAAGAGACTAAAGACTAATGTCCTTACGAGTATCCTTCAATAGAACACCGTGGATTTTATTTTTCCCGCCCTGCCCTAAGTGGGAGGACTCATTTGATAATTTTACAAAGTAAAATAAAAAAGGGTGTAAGAATTTGAATACCTAATGAAGATAAGTCTATTATTATGTTATGTATAATTAATGCCGAAACCTCTCATAGTGCAAAATTTTTCGAATTTACGAATGAAGTGTTCAGCGACACATCCACCAACCCTTAATAGATAACAGAGTTACAGACTAATCATCTTACAAAGAGAGCAAACACACTTACAATGCAAATCTAAATTAATCGCTGGAGAATTACAACCACCAATAATATTGGAACACAGGCGCTAAACAATGCATAACACCTTATATTATTCATAGGCAATATTCCCCGGTCCCGAGGGATCCTCACGCCACACAAATTTCCGGGGTTAAGCAGAACCATTTTAGATTTGAACTCGCTGAGGGGATCTAACTAAATATCGAAGATACGGAACTTAATCGATTTTGACACATTTAAGGAAATGTGTGTGTTGCCAGTGATGACATAATTGGCTCCGAAACCTTGACTGCTGGCCTTTTAGAGAGACTAAGAGTCACTCAACGAGCAATAGAAAGAGCTAGGTATGCTCGGAGTTTCTTTGCGGGATAAAATCCGGAAAATGGATATTCGGCGAAGAACCAGAGTCACCGACGACGACATAGCTCATAAAATTTGCAAGTTGAAGTGGCAATGGGCAGGCCACATCGCTCGTAGAACTGACAACCGATGGGGAAGAAAAGTTCTCGAGTGCGACCACGGACCGGAAAACGCAGCGTAGGCGGGCCTCCCACTAGGTGGACCGACGACATCGTGAGAGTCGCGGGCAGCCGATGGATGCAAGTGGGGAATTGTCGTTCGGCGTGGCGGTCTAAGGGGGAGGCCTATGTTCAGCAGTGGACGTCTACCGGCTGATGATGATAATAAACTACAATCGAATTACGAACTTCTCCTTATTTTGGAGTTGGTTAAAAGTTCAATAAACTAAACTTATTACAGTCCAACGCTGGACTTAGCCTCTTCAAAAATACGACTGAATATTACATTGTCACATTTCTCACCCAATCTGTCATACATAGACCTAAAAAACTCCAACAGCACAACCCAAACTTCAAATCACGAGTCAGTCTTACAAGCACTTAGAAAAACCCAAACGGCATTATTCTAACAAAACATTAATAATTATGATCCGATATTAATTATGATTCCCTAATCACATTTACCACGAGTCCCTTAAGACTTATTTATAGATTAACCACTAAGAAAATCTAATAACATATATGTAATGGGTACGGTCAAAGAACCTCTCTAAATTATTATTAGACATCGATACCTTTGACCCTAAACCTTTTTGAATCAATAGGTGGTTTGCTTTTATGGGACGAATATGTACAGTTTTGAATATAGGATATCTAGTTACCATGTGATATTAATAGATATATATAGACATAAATAGGGCTACAAATCAAGCTATACAACGTGTAACGTTAATAGCGCGAAACCTCTCGTGGGGTAACTCAGCTCATGTTACTGAACAATGTTTGTTCCAAGACTTTTGAAAATTCTAAAAATGAGAAATTGATCGGGCCCATCAGTTTGCGAATTTTCTAGAAAAGTCTTAGCACAAACATTGTGGGGTGCTATGACAGGAAACCTCCACGTGCGCCCGTGGACTGGAGTTCCCTCTCGGATACGTCCGGGGGGAAGACCAGTTTTTCGGGCCGGTGCACCCTGGGATGCGGGCAAAAACTCTTCCTTGGGCACTGTGTGCCTAAGTGGTCTCTTTGCCCGTATGCAAATAGCCTGTCGTGTGGATGCTCCAACGCGTGTCCCTCTGATCAGCAGAGGGCACAGCGGCGGAGCGGGCTTGCGGACGGTGAGTGATGGGTAGCTCGCCGTCCGACCAAGGACCAAGCCCGGGTCGGTGGCGCGTCGTGTTTCGCGCCAAATGCCTGCTGGGGTCGCGGGTTTTTTCTTAACCCAGGTTACCGTGGCCCCGGAACATAAAGGGCATAGGAAGGAACACGGGTGGATTTTAGTCAGTAAGAGTCTGACAGTCCCTTCCGCCCCACCCAGGGCGGGAGGACTCATTTGATGATTTTACCACCTAAAAAAAAAAAAAAAAAAAAGCACAAACATTGTTCAGTAACATGGGCTGAGTTACCCCACGAGAGGTTTTGCGCTATTAACGTTACACGTTGTATAAAAACAGTTTCTCTTAGCCTCGCTTTTCACCTTTCCACTCATTGAACAGTCAACTTATGCTGGCTTCTTTCTGAAAGTCCCTTGTTCAGGCAACGATTATATTTCTTGCACAATACTTGTTCATTACGAAGACGAGTGTGTTCTATTAGCCTATAATTTTCCCACTGCTGGGACACAGTTCTTCTCTCGAGGGAGAGGGAGTGGCCTGTAATCTACCATTCGAGGCCAGTAAGGGTTGGTAGAGACGTCACAATATCCACGTTTTTTGGTTCCTAGGACATTTTTTAATATGCTTTGCTACACTGTTTTGAGAACAGTAGTGATGTAATAAAACTACACATAGTTAGGACCCGTGCCCGTTAACCCTATAAATTACTCCATAACTTTTCATATAAATTCCTCACACAATCCATTCATTGTCTACCTGTAGCAACTTACGTCACAACGCGTGAACTCTACTGAAGTGACGTAGACGGTCGGCGTCAATGTGACACAAAAGCGAAACAAGCCTACTCCAACAAGTTCAGGCTTGTTCAACGGCGGCTATTGTTTAGACCCGAACGCCGACCAATCGCTGCAACGCTATTGGCTTACCCATTCACTTCGGAACACTTCGTGAATTCAAAATTTCGAAGTGGATTCAATTTTGGAACTTCGATTAGGCTTTGTGTAGAGAAAATTGTTGTGGAGAACTGTGTTAGAGGTCAAAGTATTTTAAAAGTACACTCAAGGTTAAATATACTCACTAGTTAAACTTTACAGACATGATGAGTATCGATATTTTAATGAAAAAACAGATCATTTTATTTGAAAAAAGGAAAAGTCTTTTTTTTTTCCTTAATGAAAATCATAAAAATATTGTGAATTTGCAATTAAAACTTTCAAGTAATCACAATATTTTCATAAACACTTCAACTTAATTCCGAGTCACAATCCGCTACTTAAACAAAAAGAAGCCATTTACATTAAGATTACTTTTATTAACACCAAAAAAAAAACAAAAAAAAAATTCCTTCCCTCTCCCACTCTTAACTAACAGACTTTATAAGGGGCGCCCCTTATTCCGGCCATAATTGTACAACAGATTATAAATTAAGCCACCTGGGTTAATTAAGTGTAGCCTTTGCGTTAGGGTGGCCATGATTTCGGGAGACAAGGTGTTTGATGGATGAGGTGGATGTTGGTGGACGTCAGGAGTGGATGTTGTGGGTGATAGATGAATTGTTTCTTTATTTATTTGTTAGATCTGTTGGTTGATAATTGTGTGCTGCAGTTTAGTTTGGTTTTAAATTTATAATACGAGTAAAATTGTATTTTGTTAATTTTTAAGGTATTTCTGAAAGGTCATAATACCCATTTGTCCTCCTTCCATATTTTATTTTTGACTGACTTTCCGAAAATATGCAATAGTGATTTCAGACTTCCTTCCCTATTCAAGTATCCCATTTTAAATCATTCCCATATCTTTAATTTTTACCTTCAGCAAATCTTACAATTCTGCGTCAATATTACTTTAATAAAAATGCTTTGAACACGATCTTGAATACATTCATAACACGTGTTTATTCTTCCTAGATATTCTGATCATTTCTACTTTTACTTTAAACTACACGTTCAATAAAAGCGACATGCGTGTCGCGTACTACGACACTGACAGCATGGAAAACAAATTACAGAAGTTGTTTAGAGCATGCCCACGAATCTTCGTGATACATCTTGCTGAACATCGTTCCCACGTTGCTGAGACAAGTGTTAATGCACTTTTCGCTTGACCAAAAGGCGTGAACTTGGCCAGTTTTTATTCAAAGTTTTTTAAGAGATTTTTAACCTAACCTAAAATTGAATAAACTACAGTTTACGACACATAATTTTATTATAGAAATAAATGAACAAGAAGTATAACGTAACGTATTGATATTTCCAATGAAAACAACACAAAATCTTGGAAAAACTGAGCTTGACTTCAAATATTCCAGTCCCAAATATCCCGAGCCTCCATCAAATCATGGTCACCCTAACTTTATCTTAACCAGGTACTTGTGAACTGTCACCTACACAAAGTTAAACTTAACGGAATAACAACGCAGTAACGGAATAACAACGATTGTCCAAACAATTATCGTTATCCGTTACATGAAGCAGAAGGCTTCTCTGGGGGGTAAGCAAGGGGGGTCCGGGGGGGGGCGATGTGGTAGTTAATGGATGAACTTGCGGCTAAGTTCGGATACAATAGGGATGGTTTTGGTTTATTTATCGTGCCTGTGTTGCTGTGACTTTTGAGATTTATTGGCAACGAATGGTTGAAATTACAATATTACAGAATCTAAAATATTCTATTCTATATAGATCTACCAGCGTAGGCAGTGATAAAACATCAAAAACTAGGTACACACGAAAGAACCGGTACGAAACTCTATGGTTAATCTGGCAACTGAAAACTGGCACTAACTCCACGATTTGTGTATTTTCTGGACGATTGACTACTGATGCCAATCCCACGTTCGATTTCTGCACGGAACAAAATATATAAGGTGGGAAAGAAGTAGTTGTTCTTTCAATTTAACCCTGCACGATTTGGTGACTGGGATTTGGAAATGGGATTGATGGGTATTGAACATAGTAATTGGGCAAAAACATTCATGAAGTGAGTGCCTGAACACAGGGCAAGACGACAGTATTTTACATAGGTCTGACGGTCACTATGTTAATGCTTCTACAAAAATAACAATTGGTAAACACATTTTCATGACATCTCAGAAATGAAATTCTAGACTCTCTATTAATTCTACACTCAGATGTGTAACACTATAGACTAAAAACAAACAAACAACGACAAAATACTAAAACACTATCAAGTATAGACAAATTCTCCAACATAATAATGTAATAGCAATCTCAGTAGATCACAGTCAGTGTCAATAAGGGTGTGTTTAGCATGTCACACCTCTTCTCCACACTATCATGTCGAAGCTTCCATTTAGAGCCAGCTCCGTCTTCGAGGACACGATCTTTCATCGCATAATCAACATTTCTCCTTGAAATCATAGAATAATAAACAGATGCGAATCTCTCTTTGTACTTACATCTATCTAGATTACTCTAGACTCTCGAGTATGGTTAAATAAGAAATGATCAGTGTAAGAATTACATATAATGGCAATCTACTTTATAAAAATAAGTCTGGTTTTCCTTCCTGACGCTATAACTCCAGAACGCACAAACCGATTTCCACGGTTTTGCATTCATTGGAAAGGTCTCGGGCTCCATGAGTTTTATAACACCATCTGGTGGCGAAACGGAGTTCGCCGGGTTTGCTAGTCCGTTAATAAATAATACAGAATGTAACTGTAACTACGAGTATTAATTGAGCAAGTTAAATGGTCAAGAGGTAGGCATGTCCTATCAGTGGCAGGACCAAAATCAAAATGTTTTGTTCACAGGGGCCTCAATGAGCACTTAAAAAACGTAGAAATAGTGGCACGGTTTGGGTTGGTCGTTTTCTTGGAGAAAAACCGGAAAGAAACTATATGGTTACTCTTTTAGCGTCAACAATAAGGACACATTATCTAAAATCAGCAATGATTGAAGACCTAATATGAGCAATCAAATCAAAATAAAATCATTCATTTCAAGTAGGCCATTGCAGGCACTTTTGAATTATCAAAAGAAAAAGAATATGTCCCAGTCACAAGACATAAAAACTGTGAAAGCACTGTAAATGCCCATTCTAAGGCGTAGATCTCTATGGAGAAGAACGGGTAAGAAACGCCATGGACAAACACAATGTCTTCCAGATACCTTAAAATCCTATGAGGATGTACTTTACAGTAGTTTGGACTCTATGTGAACCAAGAATTCTTGTACAACACCTATCCTATATCCAACTTTTTATAGATTGAGAGAAAATTACGTACAGCAATAACGACTTTCTCGAGTGTCCTGTCTACCCAATTTTCAATTTCTTTGCCTCAAACAAGTGAGTGTGTTTATTCTCCCGCCGACAGCGCCTCAGATAAGCAACACTCTTGTTTATATAAATTACTCTCACATAAGCGTCATGTTCCGGAGACGAAATGTGTGAGAACTGTGAGGATGTGGAACTGTTGAGTAGCTGTCTACTGTCTGTATGGTTTATATGGAGCTTTTATACGTTTTTTTGTGGCAAATATACGTGCCTATTCTCTCTTTTTACTGTGTTTTTGTAACGAAAGAAATAAGCTAGAATTATCGTCATGATCATCTTGTGCTCTCACTTTTCTTACACCAAAGGAGTTATTGGAGTTGGCTCCAAGATACAATTACTATCGGAACATTTTATGATTTTACACGGAAAATAATCTATTTTGGCCATTAAGAGCCCATACTAGGTACCTCAAATGGCTTAGCAGAATCCTGTGATACGTCGAAAATACTGCAGCATTAATTTTGAAATAAATCATTATGATACAGTTGAGGATTAATGTTAAAAAAAAAAAGAATAATATACAGAAAGAGATGGATGAATCTATAAGTGACACATCGTACTTGTACAGACAAAAGCACATCAACCTACTTCAATTTGGCAAACTTTAATAGATATTCAACTTTATCACCATAGTTGTAGCTTACCATAGTTTAGTGAAATTTGACAGATTGGGGTAGCTTGACCTGCTGACGTGTATACATTACATTGTTCAAAGTTCAAATACTCATTAGTGTTCCACATTAATAATCTAAAATCAATTCCAAATTAGGTAGCGTAGAACGCATTGAAATACACAATAATAAATAATTATTTCTAAATGTAAACCACGGCTGAACAAACACCACAAAATCAACTCGCTTTATGTATTCCAATATAAAATCAAAACTGAACGATAGCCAACCAGTCATAGCTAACAGAAGCATTATCAACATTATCCGACTAACAGTTATTCTGCACAATAACCTAATCGACAACATAGACCGGCCATTGTTTACTATAACGAGAAATATCCAGTAACAACCAGATATTACCAGTTATAACCGGCTGTAACCGGATCGATCAGGTTTGGGCGCACGGTATTAGTAACACTTTAGTTTTGGCGGGAGCTGTCAAATGCAACGATTTTGAGTGGTCGTGTTATAGTTGATGGGGCGCCAAATTATATGAGACACCGTTTGAAGTAAATTAAAATATTCGTCGAGAGATAATGTCAAAGCTAATGTTGGATATAACGTTTTGAAAGTATGCTTAGATCCAAGGAGAAAGATGTAGTCAAAAAGCTTTTAGTAAAGTTTTCCGCCTCAACAAAATTTACTAACCGTTTGTCAAGTATCTATCAGCATCCGTCACAACCATAATGAGTCCCCACTGCTGGGACACAGACTTCCTCCCTGCAAAAATATAACCTATAATACCCCATCACAGCCCAGAGTGAGTTCGAACTTGTTCTAAAACCAAAAATTTAAGACCATGTCTAGTACCTATTTTACATGGGCCTCAGTGGGCACTTATTAAACGTCGAGAAGAGAAAAATAAAAAAATTGGCACGGTTCGGGTTGGTCGTTTTTATGGAGAAGAACCGGCAAGAAACTCCAGCGTTACTCTTTTAAAATATTTGCTTTTACAATGTTGTTGTTACAGTCACATCTATCAAATAAGCAAGCAAAGTGAATTCCCAAATTTTCAAGGGCTTGCAACCGCACTAATGTACAAAGAAAAGTGTAAATAAATTGATGTTTTTTCTAAATGGAACTTAAAAGCTAAATACACTTATCCCAAACAGAATGCTTACCCTGTGTCATTGACGAAATCATTAAGTGATGCAAACAGAATAAAGGGCTTCACACACAGCAGCTATAATGTAAAGATATACATTATAGCACGATACATCTCATTACATCTTTCCATAGAGATTCGAAGATGTAAAAATATACATTATAGCTGCAGTGTGTGCTCTCCTGGCGATTTCTATGGAAAGATGTAATGAGATGTATCGTGCTATAATGTACATCTTAACATTATAGCTTCTGTGTGTCTGTATCACAAGATTCGCAACAGACATCAGTCTCCACTCAACCTATTACTCACAAAGGCAGAATAGAAAGATATCTAAAATTCTATTTATCTAAATACTCTTAGAAAAATCTCGTTTGAAATGGGCAAAGTTATGTTAAAATCTTTATTAAGGCGAGTGCGTACGTCCTAACTTTATATTCTTTTATTAATTTAAATAATTCATTGTTTGCCTTTTACAACAATACATTAACGTATCTGACTAATGCAATACCCCTTGTTGAGACTGTATTTATAAAGGGCATTCGTATATTTTAATGTTTTTTTTTTCATAATTGTTATAGAAAATTTGTTTTAAAAATACGCATGATTTAACTATTGAATTGAAAATTGTTTACAATAGATTATCTTTAGAAAAGACGACAACTAAATTCAAACTCAAAGCATTTATTTAAATTTTGCCCTAACAGGCATTTTTGCATTGAAAAAGTCCCAGTCACAAGGTATACTAACTTGTAAAAGTACTCTAGTTGCCTATTCCAATTCGTAGATCTTTATGGAGAAAAATAGGCAAAAAACTCCATGGACACTCACTTTAATCCAACGTTGTGTTGCATCCTTGCATCGCACGGAGAAGAATCCTTTCTCCTAGTATTGGGAATACTTACACTGTTAAGAGTATCCCCTTAACAGCAGTAATCTATCAAGCCTAAAATATAGCTTGAATGAATCGTAGCAGTAATTGTTGCCAATGACATGCCCTTTGCATTTAAGCTGTTACATTAAGTCACCCCTTTAATAACGACCCCATTGAGACCCCAATGGGGGTCGAATGGAAATTATTTTTTTGCCTTTGTTAAAGGTTATTTTACGCAGGATTTAGATGTCGTAAAGCTTTTTTTATTAATCACCAGCTGGTGGATTGAGCTCTGCTTCGATAAACTCAGAAAAACTAACAAAGAGAAAATGAAAAAAAAAATGTTTTTATATTTGAACCCGTGGTCATCAGTATAGAAATTAACACCAATAAATCGGCCACCAAAGTGCTTCTTTTAGGCGTTGAAATTTTAATAATATTATGCGCGTAGGTATGTGAAAAATCAAAAAAACAATTTTTTCCAGACATAGGACCTAGGGAAATCGATTTTTCGCTTCTATAAAATAAAATTTAGTTAGAGCCGTTTTCAAGAACCGGACAATATACAAATATTGCTCATTTAATAGTATTGCATTATTATTTTTTGTAGCTAACTGCCCCCCTCCCCTCCCTGATATAAATGATTCTCAGTCAAATAAATATATTTCAAATCCTTTGTGTCTAGTGTTACTGAAACCTTTTTCAACCATTCGTACGATAAATTGAGTCCTTGACATTTACACTCGTATTTCAAGACCGTCATAAGTCATTTGCACAGCTCAGGTAGACTCAGTTGCCATGGCAACGCGCAATGGTTCATAACGCCTACCAAATCGTATTCTTAGCCATAATTGGGAGATACTCAAAGACATTAAACTATATACGAGCAGTAGACGGGACATCACGAAGAAATTTGTGATCCAAAATTTTTTACCAATAGGTAAAAAGTCCCTCAGTCTAGTAGTCGCGTTGCTATGCAACGCTTAGATAGTGCTACTGACGCACGGCATCAACAATTTTGTATGACAATTTTCCCAATGCCCGCTCTACAGGTTCTTTTAAATCTCTTTGGAGATACTGAACTTTGACAAATGTTTATAATTTGCCGTCAGATGGTGGTAAGCCTTCCGAAGTCTGTCCTTAGATGGGTGAGCAAAATTAAGCAACTCTTGTCGAGGTCTGTATCAGCTTGCATAGTCTTTGTCTCAAAGTCAGGCAAAAACAAGATGAGTTACATCAGATGTTACACATCATTATGCGACCAATGTAAGGCTTGATCGCTCGCTATCCACGAGGAACGGGACCCTATTATTAAGACTTCATTGTCCGTCTGATTGTTTGTCTATTTGTCCGTCTGCTAATATCTCGAATAAAGTTTTAACTGTCTAACAGTGAAAACTTTCACAGCTGCTGTATGTTTTTGTTGACGCTTTGTCAGCAAATACCAAAAACAAGTAAAATAAATATTTAAGAGGGCTCCCAAACAACAGACTTGATAGAGAGGGAGTGGGCCATAATCCACCACTACCAAAGATAAGACATGCCGGTTTCCTCATGATGTTTTCCTTCACCTTTTTTAGAGCAGTGGTAATGCGCCTTGGTTCAAACCCACGACCTATATTCCGTAAGTCGAGGCCGATACCACTGGGCCACCAATGCTCTCCATAATTATTAAGCATGGAAATAATCGAACCAATAAACAGGAACCAACTGAAATCTCTTCAAGGTAAACAGAGTTTCACGTAATCTTGTGTACACGGGGTACGTGATCTATTTTCTCGCAGAGCCCACCGTTGGGGCAATAAACTGTTTATAGTTTCCGGTGTAGGCAGCAGTCAAGGTCGGACAACTAGTTATCCATACCATGTCCTACAGTTTTCTTTGATTCGCTGCTTTATGAAGTTTTTTATTTTCATTTTCGTGGCGATTTTTGTGTCTTTCAGATTTAAATATGGAACAGGGGCCACTCTAGTGATAATGGTCTTGATTTACGAGTCGTAAATTTTGCGTTTTCCATCAATACAAGCAGTTGAGTCTGCAATGATAATGATTATACCGTAACTCGAGAATAAGCTTAAAACGGTAAAAGAAAATGTGGTGAGGAAAATGTCTAAAATCAAAAATAATTCCAAGAATACCAAGCACTTGCCTAGCGTGATGGCTTAAAAACAATCAAACCAATTATGTCATTTATTTTTGGAACAAACCCACCACACTATTCCCTAACCACTGCAACTCCTGAGACCCAGAATCAACAGTGGCAACCACCAGAAAAGCGCCGAGACAATGAAGCTCGACGTGTCACGGAGAATGACTGAATGATTTACCTGTCTTGGATCCTGCAACGAAATTGATCAGAAAATAAAGTGGAGGAGTAGCTACATTAGTTTTATTTAATGTCATCGACACACACTTTCCGGCAGGGACTTATCCTGTTACAGAGGCTAGGCCTGTGTTTCAGCAGTGGGTACATTATAAGCTGATCGTAAGCTAAAACTCCCATCCCTTTTTTATCGTGGTGAAATCATCAAGAGCCCTCCCTGGACCTGCCCAGGGAGGGCTCATTTGATGATTTCACCCTGGCACTGGTGGTACTGTCAGACTTGTACTGACTACAATCCACGGTGTCCTTCAATAGTCCTTTAAGTTCCGGGGTCACGGTAGCTCGTTAGTCACGCGACCCAGGCAGGCTTTGGCCCTCCAAAGAGGCCCCGTCTTTGTGCTGATTGCTCTTTGAGGAATACAACGCGCCGTCAACCCAGGCATGATCCATAATCGGCCAGCGAGTCTGACTGCTCGACTGGCCTGTTGGTCTAGTGGTTAGTGACCCTGACTGCTATGCCGGAGGTCGTGGGTTCGATTTCCACCCAGGAAAAATGTTTGTGTGATGAGCACGATCACTTGTTCTGTGTCTGCGTGTGATTTATCTATAATTTATGTATGTATTTAGAAATATATAAGTATGTTTATCAGTTGTCTAGTACCCATAACACAAGTTCTGCTTAGCTTGGGACTAGATGGCGTTGTGTGATAGTTGTGGAATATTATTATTATACTGCTTCCCATTCCACCTCGCCCCGAAGCATGGCCTCGACCATTGGTCGCTTATCGCCGTTGCGCCGTGAGGACACACCGATGCCCAAGAGGGCGTCCTGCATCGTACGCCTGCAGTGATGCTCCACCGTATGTATGAAAAATTACTGATGTCAGGAAGATAAATAAGCATTAGCTTATTTACACCGATGGATATTTTCGTCGACATTGACGTAAAATTGTTTGTAGGTCATGCTCGCCTAGTCATAGCGATTCTTGTGGCTATGAGTTCATTCTTCAGCGCAGATATTTTTGTAAGTCAAACAAATTCAAACATCTTTCGGTGTTTACAGCGAATGTTTGATGCATGGTTTAAACAGATATTACATCGTAATGTATTACTTAGTAATAACTGGGTCGTGGATCAGATAGGCAGTCACTACATGCTGTAAAACATTTTTAAAAGAGTAAGTATGGAGTTTCTTCCCCATTCTTCTCCATACGAACCCACCCTTGCGAATGAGTAAAGAATCAATCCCATCTCATCCCATGCCCTTTAATTGTAATATTCGCCGTCCAAAAACCTCTGATAGCCTTATTTAATGTTTTAAATGTTTTGACTTTGTCTTTAAATACTGATATTCAGCTGTATCTGGTTAGATTCAAATCAAATCAAATCGTTTATTTCAAATAGGCCAATTACAGGCACTTATGAATTGTCAAAAGACATAAAATAAAACAATTGTTTTTTTTTTTAATGGTACGAGTATACCAAAATATATTTATCCCACCAAAAACATTTCATGTAAAATGTTGCCAATACGAGCACAAGGTTTGCCCTACCAAAAAGATATCAGATCTCATGTAGAACCAAGCTTCTGAATCTACGCGGCCTAACTCTACCGACCCTAACTTCATAAATTCAAAACATCAGTAAAAATGTATGGCTTCACCGTTTCGCTATCGTCATGGAGGTAATGCTACTATTTAGTTTTTGAAATAAGTAACTAAACAGCCAAGCAATACATTTTTACTGATGTGTTGAATTTATGAAGTTAGGGTCGGTAGAGTTAGGCCGCGTAGATTCAGAAGCTTGGTTCTAGATGAGATCTGATATCTTTTTGGTAGGGCAAACCTTGTGCTCGTATTGGCAACATTTTACATGAAATGTTTTTGGTGGGATTTCAGTTCTTTTTGTAAGTTGCTAGCATCTTGGATTTATAGTGACGTCACGTTATTCTTCGAATTGCTCTCAACGAACCCTTTCATTTGATACCCATATTGAAGAAGTCAATTAAAAATAACAATTCCGCCATCTTAGATTTAGAACGATGTCACATTATTCTTCTAGTTGCTTTCAATGAGCTGGTACATTTGATATCCATATTGTAGAAGTGTATTATAAATAACTTTTCCGCCATCTTGGATTTAGAATGACGACGCATTATTCATCGAGTTGCTCTCAACGAGCCCTTTCATTTGATACCCATATTGCAGAAGTGCAATTATAATAACTATTCCGCCATCTTGGATTTAGAACGATGTCACATTATTCTACTAGTTGATCTCAACGAGCCCTTACATTTGATACCCATATTGTAGAAGTGCATTAAAAATAACTTTCCCGCCATCTTGGATTTAGAATTACGTCACGTTATTCATCGAGTTGCTCTCAACGAGCTCTTTCATTTGGTATCCATATTGAAGAAGTGCATTAAAAATAACTATTCCGCCATCTTGGATTTAGAATGACGTCACATTATTCATCGAGTTGCTCTCAACGAGCCCTTTCATTTGATACCCACATTGTAGAAGTGCATTAAAAATAACTATTCCGACATCTTAGATGGTCCGTCATATTGGATTTATAATTACGTCACATTATTTTTTAAGTTGCTCTCAATGAGCCCTTTTATTTGGTACCCATATTGTAGAAGTGCATTAGAAATAACTACCACCCCCCCCCACCCCATTTTAGGGGATGGGGGATGTTTTTTGTATACTCAACTTTGTTTACATACCGAATTTCGGCTTTCTAGCACTTCAGGAAGTACTCTAACATTTTAAGGTCTCATACTAACCTCCACCCCCCATTTTAGGGGGATGGGGGGCGAAAGTTATAAGTTTATGAATTTTTTTGTTGGTTGTATACTAAACTTCTTCTAAGACAAATCATAGAAAAAGCACGCGAGTTCAATAACCCGCTATTCATCTGCTTTGTGGATTTTCGTAAAGCTTTTGACACTGTTAAATGGTGGAAGCTGTGGGAACTGCTATCAATAATGGGTGTACCACGACATCTTATTTATCTCATTAAAAGACTGTATGAAGATGGTACAGCTGCAGTCCGCGTGGATGGAATAGATTCAGTGAATTTTAAAACTCAGGCTGGTGTCCGACAGGGATGTATCCTCTCCCCTCTCTTGTTTAATATATATACCGAATACATAATGCGGATAGTTTTAGAAAACTGGGACAAAGGTGTATCAATTGGAGGTCGGTTGATATCAAACTTGAGATATGCGGACGATACTACTCTTCTTGCAACATCGCAGACAGACATAGAACAGTTTATCTCGCTTCTAGAAACAACCAGCTCTGATTTTGGTCTTGCCATAAACCGCGATAAAACTAAAATCATGGTGGTGGATCGTAAGACTAACAATCGACCAGACTTACATAAAATAGCTAATTGCGAAGTTGTCCAGAGCTACATCTACCTGGGATCCACAATCACTAATACTGGGAGTTGCGAAGAGGAAATTAAAAGACGGTGTGCCGTGACACGATCAGCCGTGGAAAAGCTCACGAAGATATGGAAAGATCGCCGCATTACTAAAAACACCAAGGTTCGCTTAATGAGATGCCTAATATTTCCTATTTTCCTTTATGGAGCTGAAACATGGACGATACAGCAAAAATATCGTAAGAAGATTGACGCGCTCGAAATGTGGTGCTGGAGACGTATGTTGAGGATAAAATGGACTGCTCACCGCACTAACGTTTCCATCTTGAAAGAGCTTCGTATCAAACAAAGACTTTCGTCGATTGTTCAAATGCGAATCCTTAAAATGTTTGGACATATCATCCGCAACGAAAGCTCATTGGAACGTTTGGTGATACAAGGAAGAGTGGAAGGTCAACGTTCTCGCGGCCGCTCACCGACCAGGTGGACAGATGTAATTAAAACATCTACAAAGTGTACCCTTACTCAATGTGCACGCAGTGCTACGAATAGGGAGAAATGGAGAAAACTCGCAAAAATCGCAACCAACCAAGTAGACTATCCATGACCACGACCACTCCGTCAGGAGTGTACGACTAAGAAGAAAGAATACTAAACTTAAACTACATACCGAATTTCAGCTCTCTAGCACTTCAGGAAGTAGCCAAACATTTTGATGATCATCAGTGTGTCAGTGTGTCAGTGTGTCAGTGTATCAGTGACGAAATCCGTGTATTTTAGATATCAAGAAAATCTAAAGTGTTACAGCTATTCTATTGATACTTTGTATGCCTAATAAGTCTATTATTGGTATCATATCCTGCGAATATGAATTTTCTAGTACATCGGAAACCAACCCTATGAGGGTTCAAAAAAACGACGAAACACTTCGAGAAAAGGTAGGTAGTGCCCTTGCGCTTCGCTTGGCTCGTCTTGGCGGGGGCACTACCGTGCCCCCAGATCTTACATGTTTCAATTTAATTTGGACTGATAAATGCTAACAAAAACTAAAAATAGTAAAATAAAATACAAAAATAGTTATGGTGCTACAGTCCCAGTCACAAGACATGAAAACTGTGAAAGTACCGTAGGTGCTCATTCCAAAGTGTAGATTATGGAAGCTGACCCAAATATAGATGAGAAAAGAGGTAAGGCTAAGTTTGAAATCCATTTGTATATCAATCACAGGTAAGGCGAGAGTATGTGAGGATGTATGGATGGACGTTTGTTACGCTTTGGAAGAAGCTGGCAAAAGCTAAAATAATAATTATAATTATGGGCAATATAAAAATGACAATAAGTAACCTACGAAAGGCGGCCGGCAGAGACTTTTTTGACCGGCAGAGACCCCAGCAGGCATTTGGCGCGAAACACGACGCGCACCGACCCGGGCTTGGTCCTTGGTCGGACGGCGAGCTACCTGGTCTTCCCCCCGGACGTATCCGAGAGGGAACTCCAGTCCACGGGCGCACGTGGAGGTTTCCTGTCATAGCACCCCGCCAGCAGAGACTGGATGAGGAAAGCTCAAGATAGGGCTCAGTGGTGCACATTGGGAGAGGCCTATGTCCAGCAGTGGACGAATACAGACTGATGATGAATAAGTCAAATCAACAATAAAACGTCTATTTCTAATAATGACAACGACACTAATATACAAACCACCCGTTCACACAGCTTCCATTCATACAATTGTATGTCAACAGAAAAACATGCAAAAGCATACATTTCTCACAAATATAGTACATCGTTTCCCTACAGTGAAACGGAACGTAAGCAACGCTTTGATGCATGTAGCTTTCAACAAAAATGTTCTCCAGTAACGTACCCACATAGAATCAGGTCATATGCGAATGCTTTCCAAACCTATTCGTAAAATATTTCTGAGGCCCTAGCATAAATTTATTTTACGTAAGCGTACTTCAAGTACCTATTACAATTCAAGTATTGGGTAAGTATGACGTAAATTGTATGGACAATGAAAAAACCTACTGTAGTGTACAAAAGAGGAACTAATTTTCTTGATATTTTTTCCTACTTCCTAATTTGTAGGTACTTTTTTTATCGTGATAAAATCATCAAATGAGTCCTCCCACCCAAGGCAGAGTGAAAGAGACTGTCAGACTTGTGAGATACTTTTTCATTTTCCATTCAATTTAGGTCGTAATACTTCAAGTACGATGTTCCATAAAATACGAAAAACTTGTGCTAAAGCCACTGGTCTAGTTGGCGGATTGACAAAGTGTGTGTAAACAATTATCGGTTGCTGGAGCATAATGGTGAACGCTGGACAATGCTGGCCCAACGCCGATAAACAGAAACATGTTTGGTAAACTTAATCTGTGATGAAAACAAGGATAGATGTAATGCTTGGCCACGAGCCATGAGTCTTACTACAGTGAATGTGGAGAAAAGAAATGAAAGAGGTTGCTTAGAGTACACAAAAAAAAAGTTTGACATGAGATGATAAAAAATTAAATTTCACTTTATCAAGAAAAAAAATGTAACTATTGCCTTTTATTAAGATAGAAATATCCTGTTATAATAATCTAAAGAGAAGAAAACACCATAGTATAATCTACTGTAATAAAAAATATTTCAATTTAACAAAGTGATCTCAAACTTTTTTTAATGTTTGTCTGTCAAAAGTCATCTCAAATATTTAAGAGCGATGCTACTCACGCATAGGAAACGAAAGATGCACTTATTGATTAAGGAAAGTCGCGTCGCAACGCCTGAGGTTGTGTACAAGGCGAAGGTAAAGGTCTTCATGAGACAAAAACATGGAACAATAATTGTTCACCAAATAAACAGGAGAATTCTCAAAATAAATTTTCCTTCTCCAGTATTTCACTTAAAATCATTAATCTCTTAAAGAATTTCTTTTAACATCCAATTACTTCTCCAATAAGAAAATGAAAAACTTATTTGGATTTACGCAGAGCAAATCTTAGTATCCATTTCCCATTAAGCTTCCCAGCCAAATTACTTGAGAGAACTCTCGACTATCCCCTCATTTCTCGAAACGAGCAAAATCAATTAGTAATTCTATATGGAACGTAAATTCATTCTAAAAATGTTTAATAAATCGCGTCATAAAGAAAACGTTTGTCCGAATCAAATAAAAGTATCTTAGTTTATTGAAAGAAAAATCGGTGCAAAGTACGTGACCCGATTATGATCTCTATCACTTAGATAATAAAAACGATTATTGTTTCAAAAGTCGCCACTGGAAATTTTTCATTACTTCTCTAGCTTCATTTTGGTACCACGTTTGTTTTGTGGTGTGGTGCAAGTGAAAAGAAAAAAGATCAAAAAACTTGCAATATAAAAATAAGAATATTTTGTAAGTAAGCTAAATAAATGAAACATCTATTGGAAATACCACAAGTAAAAATAAAGTAATATTTGTGGAACAATCAAACAATTTCCATAACGAAAACCTAATGAAAAATTCATGTTCCAGACGAGCAAACATGTGTAAACGAGATCAAGGCCAATAAAATGCCAACTGATTCTTCTAAATTAGCTCATTTGGCTATAACTAAATTATACTACTCGATGCATCACCACCCATAATCATACGTAGCATTCATCATTGTCTAAAATAATTCAATACATCAACACCGTGCGCTAATTTCCACGACTGATTCATCTTCATTAGAGATGAAAGAACTGTTAATTATAACCCCAATCAGCTCAGTGAATAAATTAGACGGTGGAACGAATTTGATGAATGTTTAGAAGCATCATCCCTACAGAGCAGTGGTGGGAAGGTGGTGACGGTGTTATAGAATGAGTTGTAGGTCGCAGGTTATGTGTATTTTAACAAATTTATGTGTACATTAACATTCATAGATAACTTTGCATTTCATCACCATTGCTCTGAAAGCAGTGACAAAAACGTTGTGAGGAACCTGGCACAACTTAAGACCTACAATTTAATGAAATGTAACAACGACTAATACACTGGCCCGCGTGGTGGGTTAGAAAAAGAAAGCCTGTGTCCCAACGATGACCTTGTATTCTGATTATGATATCTCCACTGATAAATGTCCTGACTTTATATTCAAGTATAAAAAGTTAGAACATCAATCAAAACAAAATTTGGAAGCTATTTCAAGCAAAAACGTTGAAAATAATGAAACTAAAACATAACTTCACGGTACGATTAATTTATCAAATGATTCGCAACTCCTATTCAACCTTTGTTGAAAAGTTTTCGACGTAAAATCATAGTTTACAAGTCTAATGTTTTAACCGTTTTAATTAAATCAACAAAGTAAATTATTAGCAGAGTAAGTTTTTGGAACAGTTCCAAATTCTATATTAAAATATTCGTTATCTTCGCGTATTATGCTACCAAATTAATCAACTTGAATTAGTTTTTAAATGTACTGCGACGTCGCTAGTAGAATCTAGTTGGACGAAATTGTATTTCGCCATTGTTCTTTCGCTACTATCTTGTTGCTTTGCAAGCGAAATATTTCCGCAATCTGAGAAGGAATTATAATTAGATAACTTAAATGAGGAGCAGGATGTATAAATGGATTAGTTTGAAGACTTCGTCTTCTTTCGTTTCCAAAGTACAAGCTATCAAATTACTGGTCCGCAGATAGTGATTTTTATTATCATTAAAGTGCCCATGAATAATTAGGGAAGCTTTAAACCTGGCTAACTCTGATGATGACTATCAATGTAAGCTTCCAAATCACTGACACGTAAAACTATTCAAAGGCAAAGAAAGGTGGAAAGAAAATACTAATGTAGGATGAAAATTTCACAAAAGTTTTAATCTACTCCAAGCTTTTGCAACAACCAACAAAATAAAATAAACTTCTCACAGTCCAGCTGATGGAAACGCATTGGTACAGTTCCAAGCCACTCGCATTTAACAAATCAGAATCTCAATTTACAATATTGCAGCACTAAAGCGGATGAAAGGTAACAAATATACTTATAATACTACTTGCCTATAAAAATCAACTACCAGCAACGTAGCCTAATCAACACTTTATATTCGCAACACAAATCAAGAGAAATAATGTAAAAATTCTCAAGACAAACCATTTCATTTTGAGCTTTACCTTCCTCTTATTAAAATTGACTTCTCAAAAGTTTTCGTTTAGCAAAATGTTCATGTTGAAAATCGCTATCTCCTATGGCTTGTGTTTCTTCCCCGTTGGTAACGTTTGGATGGACGCCAAGTGACCAAGACTGGCCTCGGTCGGTATTATTTCCACCATTTAGTCAGTTTCTTTAGTTAGGCAATTGATTAGTCATAAGTATTTTGGGGTTGGATTCGAGGTCACCGGCACGGAAGGTTTGGTTAATTTTATTTTCTTTGAAAAAAAAAATGGTGCTTTTAAGAAAATTTAATTGTGAAGTTCAATTTGCTGTTGTTTTGTATTTTTATAAGTACAAGTAGATTTGTTTACGTTTTTGATTGTAGAAAGTAGGAAAACCTTGTGTTGTATGAGAATAACTGAGTAGATATAATCTCGGAGAAGCCTTTGTCCAGCAGTGGACTGCTTTAGGCTGATGATGATGATGAACCAAAGGATGTTTCGAAAACGAACAGTAAAAACTTCAAAGAAACAAAATACCATCCACAAAATCCCACCAAAGTTAGCACCACTGATCCCAATAACTGAACGCAATAACGACCTATAAACTTATAACGACCCGACCTTGTCCACAAGGCTTACGATTCGGCACACAACGCTGGGTTTGTTCTAAAAACAACTCGCATGGTGCTCGTTAACCGGCAATGTACTCGTAACTCTGACAGAATTGAGGAAGGGATAGGTAATATTAGTGTTATGTTTAGATCAGAGGGAGATGGAAGATTTATTGAAGAATAGAAGATAGATAGTGCTTTGTTTTAAGTTAAAATTGGAATGAAATAGTCTTTACGTAAGTGGGAATAAGGAAATAATCTATCAACTGGTATTTAAGAGATGCTGTTACGAGAAAGTGAATTCGATTTTGGAAGTTTGAAAGCCCGAAGTTGATGGAAAATGTTAAACTGATACGAAATAATTAAGGAAGAAAATGATATAAATGATTAAGCATTTTCTTAACTATTACCGGTTCTGGGCAGTTTAATCGATTCACTGCCATTTGTCACCTTCAAATCTACGTTTGTAGTAAAAATACTTTTTGGCAGTAAATTATTTTTACTTTCCTGAAAGCTTTCCTGCTTGCTTTTTTTCATGTGAGGAAGCGGTCTCTCTCCGATAACTGTAAAATATCTACGAACATAAGCCAGTACTAACTACTGAACGTTTTTTTAGCGACTTCAAAAAAAAAGAGGTTAATTTTTCAGACGGAAAATTCATGAAATGAATCTTCCGCTGAGTGTAACAGAAGAGAGTGGTAAACTCGTATTGATTAAAATCCATCGCGTTCTTTCAATTGTCTTTTACGTTCCAGTATCGCGGAGATAGCACCGCGACCCTAAAGCTATTGTCAAACAGACAGGCGAAGCGAATGCGATCCGAATCGTTTTTATTTGTAATGTATGGAATTGTTTGAAACCAGTCATAAAGAAGAGCGAAAACGATCCGATGTGACTGACTTCAAACAATTACATACAATCATTACAAACAAAAAAATGCCTCGTGTTTTTCAGAAGAGTTTCGGTTCGCAGTCGGCCTCGATAGACGTTGCTTACCTTCTATGATCTCAATAGCGATACTCAAAGTGAATCTCAAAACTTAGTATATTCGAGTTTGTAACTCAGTTAGTGTCAGGCCAGACCTTTGGCCTGATTGCATAATCTTCTCTCAATCAGAATCGATTTCAACTCGATGGCTTTAGCTTATTGGACTGACGAAGTGAAAGATATTGCAATCAAATTATTGCTTGGTCTAATAAGAAAACTAATTTTCTGATTGGTCTGACAATTTTATAATTGCGATTAAAGGAGTTTGAAAGTCTTCAAAAATAGTTTTAAATGAGAAAACTTTTTTCAGTGATTTTAAATACGTTTGACATTTAATTTCAAGATTTTTTCTTCTTTGTTTCTTTTACATTTTTGTGATTAAATAATTATTCTATTATTAATAGTTTTATCATGTGAATAGAAGCTTGGATATTTAGATGGAAGTTTGTATTTCACTCACGCTACAACGGGGCGCATCGGAGTTTCATAGGACACTTTTACCCCGCTGCCTGGCAGAATAATCTCTTAGGTCAATTAACGAACACTACAAACGCAAAAGCGAAGCCACTGACAATAGCTAGTTGCTACTTATAACATTGTGTTTATTTGTTCAGGTAACACACCATTCCATATAAATTCTAAACAAAATGGTCAGTAGAAAATAACTAACATATTCGTAACATACGTATGAATGTTTTAACACACATAGTTATGCATGACATATTCCTGGCTCTCTGCCTATTACACCAAAACCTATTTATTTTTGTAAACACACGCACACATAGATATAAAAAAAAATCTGATCTTTTACAATATCAGAATTATTCATTTTTATGTAAATACTAGCGAATTAGCGACCCGTCCTTGTTTTGCACGATTTCTCTTATCGGGTCCTGAATGATATTTTCAACTGTAATATCCCTGAATGTTCATTGAACCAATTTACAGATATAAATGTCATTGACTACGACTACTTCGTCTATAAATCTCTTTGTCTTTTATGTGTGATTTCGGTAGTCGGGTCTATCAAATCAATCGCAGAGTGCAATAATAATATGAAAGAGATCTGCCAATGAAAGTTTTTACTCAAAGCTGCGAATTAGAATCAGCATGCTAAAGTGGAAGTGGGCCGGCCACGTCTGTAGACGGACAGACGGCAGATGGAGCAAACATGTGCTAGAGTGGAGACCGTGAATGGGCAAACGTAGTGTAGGACACCCTGCTGCAAGATAGGTCGATGATTTAAGGAAGGTGGCTGGCAGTGGATGGATGCGGGTTGCCCAGGATCGGGATGGTTGGCGCTCTTTGGGGGGGAGGCTTACGTTCAGCAGTGGACGGCAAATAGGCTGATAATGATGAAGCAGATGGCGCTACGAGCGCATGATATCATTTACTGTATGAATTAACTTGACATACACTACACCACAGATAATATACTACACACTTGAAGCTACACTTATACGTTGTTTACGTTATGCGCTGGTAGCGCCACTGACGGCTAAACAGTGAAACCCTCTATTGTTACTAAATACAGTAGTAGTGTGTCTATTTTGTTTTGCATAAAAAATTAAATAAAACCTAAAAATTACTCATAAAGGATTGCCATTGACAGGTAAAACTCACAGGGAAACCCCCTATTGTTGCTAAATACAGTAGTAGAGTATCTATTTTGTTTTACATAAAAAATTAAATAAAACCTAAAAATTACTCATAAAGGGTTTTGGACTTTTTTTTTGGGCAAACCCACCACACTATTACCAAACCACTGCAACTCCTGAAAGCCAGAATCAATAGTGGCAATCACCAGAAAAGCGCCGAGACGATGAAGCTCGACGTGTCCCGGAGAATGAATTTACCTGTCTTGGATCTTGCAACGAAATTAATCGAAATTATAAAACTTGACACACGTCACTCCCGAAAGTCCCGAGTTAGTTCATATCTTGTCATATCGCGCGCTGCGATTGATATCCGAGTCCCCACCACAGACTTACAAATAGCGAATAGCCCATGATCAAACCACACACACATTCACCACACCTAATTACGTGAGACCACCGCGACGTCGCGGCGACGCTGTGAACTAATTACTGAATTAGACGTACATACGTAAACAAACGCGCGATGTGCGAATTTATGAGCTGGCAGGAGAATGTAGGTGAATGGTGAATTGAGAGATATTGATTTTTTTGCTAATGTATAAACTTGTAGTAAAATACCAGCCGCAAGCCATTCAAGCAATCCAAGCCGCGCTTTTTTGTCGACGCCTGTAATTTTTTGCAGGGTTACGTTTCATCCGCGGATGAAATATTTTGCGGACGAGTTGTCAATTTTTTTTTGTCATCTATACCATAAAATTATAAAGCTGAAGAGTTTGTTTCTCTGGTTGAACGCGCTTTCTCAGGAACAGCTTTTTCATGTCGGTTGGTCTATTTATCCGGAAAATAACATCACGCTACAATCAATAAAAACCGAGCAACGGGGTGAAATCAATACTAATCAGTTTTACTTAAGGAAAAGCCAATAATAACAATAGTTGTGACAATGTTGATTTTTACAACTAATTTTAGTAACCACTGATGACTTTAGACAAAATGTTTCATCAAAGCAAACCTTGGAAGGTAATCCGGAGTATTGTCAAAGTTAACACAAACTACTGAAGACATAGTGGAGCATCCCCCCGGGAATGTTGTCGACACAGGAATGTATCCTGTGGAAGAGGTTTCTTTATTTACGTTTAGTTTAGTGTTGCCATTGAAACGTGTAACGTGAGTAACAGATAAATAATTATGTTCTTATTGTCTTGTGATTCTTCTTTTCACTTAGAAGTTCTTCAAAAATATCTGTTGGTCGAGGCATGTCGTGAATTTAGCTGTGAATATTGAATTGTGTGTAGTCGATGTCTTCAATGTGCAAATCATCATCTGCCTAGACTTTTCCCAACCATATTGGGGTCGGCTTCCAGTCAAACCTGATGTTTCTGAACATTTCACATGAAGCGACTGCCTATCGGACCTCCACAACCCAGTAACTAGGTATGTAATATGATACCTCAAGGTAAGACTGGGTTGTCATACTTATGAGCTAACAGTAAAAACTGTCAAAGATCTAAAAATGACAGCCGGGCCAACAGCTTTACCTACGTGCTTTCTGAGGCATCGAAGAAACTTTCTATGGCAGATGGTCACCCATCCACAGACCCTCGGAAGATCGGCCTGTGCGGCTATAATTATTTAGCCACGAGAGCCTCCATTTTGTTATATCAAAAACCACATTTAAACACTGTTTAAATCAATGATATTATAAAGAAAGATACGCCATGTTCATACTGAATGGCGTTCAAAATTGTTGCGTTGTTATTATAGTAATTTAAAACTACGACAGCGATAGATAATGCGGAACGTATTAAGATAGAAAGAGATAGGGATAGTAAAGAGCAACAATTTGTCTTACTTTGTCCTCAACAATTTGTGCGCTATTTACCTCTTTTAATTTATAATATCATTGGTTTAAATAGACAAGAGAGCCATCCAAAGGCTACAAACAGCAGCAGTGTAATTCCCATTGAATACATCCCTGCAGTTGGCTAAGTAGGCGTGTCAAGTGGTGCGATAGTGCCATAGAGCGATAGTGGGTGATAGCGCGCAGGCATTAGCGCGCTGCAGTCTTACGTAATGAGGCTTCGATCTACTTGTATGTAAACCAGCGGTGATTTTATACCTGTTTGTATCCTACTAATATTATGCGAAAGTTAGTGAGGATGTATGTACGTGTATGTAGGTATGTTTGTTACTCTTTCACGCAAAAACCACTGAACGGATTTGACTAAAATTTGGTACACAGATAGTTTATAACCTGGATTAACACATAGGATAGTTTATGTTCCCGTGAACTTATTCTGATTTTATGTTCCTGTGGGATAATTTTCTAGTTGTAGCGGGTGAAGCCGCTGGAAACAGCTAGTCGAATATTTTTTCTACTAGCTTTTAGCTGTAATCATTTTTGGCGACTGAAAAAGAGTGACCATGGAGTTTCTTCTCCATAGAGATTGGAATTCCTTAGCTACTTTCACAATTATTATGTCTGTGACTGGGAATGTCGCACTACAACTATTTTTGAACTGTTTCTTTATTTTTTTCGTCTTCTTGACAATTCAAAAGTGCCTGTAACTGGCCTACTTGAAATAAATGCTTTGATTTGATTTTGATCTTTAAATTCTGCCCAAAAACCCCTCCACAGCTCTGAAAATTCGTTGTTCTTGGCAGCCTTTCGTAAAAGCCTTTCTTGGGCTTTAGAATATTCTAGTGGTACCTCTATTTCTACATACAAATCATGGTAAGGGCGTAGTGTATCAAAACAACTAATGGCAGAGCTATAAGATAATCGTTGATATAGCCCCGTAACACAAATAGTTGCGACGGCCACGACCCAGCTTGAATGTATCGCCGTATGCTGCTTCTGAAAGTTTTATTTTAGATATTTGACTCATTTATTCATTGTAAAATGATTCTTTACAGAATTGTTAACTCAATGTCGGTATTTTAATAATTCATTTACTTTTGTTTCTCGATATTTTTTTAATAATAACGTTACTATTTCATATTGTTACATTTTTAGGGTTCCGTAGTCAACAAGGAACCCTTATAGTTTCGCCATGTCCGTCCGTCCGTCCGTCTGTCCGCAGTTTAGCTCAGAGACGCACAGTACTAGAGAGCTGTAATTTGGTGTGAATATACGGATTTGTTGTGCCGAAAAAGTGGTAAAATAAAATCTCGTAAAATATTTTTTTTTAGGGTACCTCCTGCACACACACGTAAAGTGAGGATTTTTTTTTTCTCGCGTACCCCTTAGTGTGGGGTATCATTAAATAGGCCTTTAAAAAATAATGATAGTTTCCATTAACAATTTTTTGATAAAAAAATTCGTTTGTGAAATATTAAGCTTTAAAGTGCTAAATTTTGCTCGATTCGAGTGTCCCCCCTCTACCAGCTAAACGGTTATGTTTGGGTGTACAATAGTAGTATATATAACGAAATTTAAAAGAAAATTATCACGACTAAGTAGGCTTTACAACTTTACGAGTAATAGTCGACCAACTTATAAAATGTACTTGGGTAATATGTTTTCTTAAACAAAATGTATCGGAAAAACTATAAATCAACTGCAAATGTAAGTTTGTCAACTTTATTTTTACAGCTTTAATAGGTATGTTTTTTTGGGGATAGGTAGGTTTCTATCGTCAACTATTTATCTAACTTCAAAAAAAGGAGGAGGTTCTAAATTCGTCGTAATCTTTTTTCTTATGTATTTTCCCTGATTTCTCAGACTCCTGGACCGATTTTGAAAATTCTTCTTTTTAAAATTACATTCAGCGAATCAGTTTAATTAGTTCGCATAAGTATTTTGATGGGCAACTACGGAACCCTACACTGTGCGTGGCCCGACACGCACTTGGCCGGTTTTTTTTAAATAAGATTAACAAACGCATTTTGGTAGTAATAAGTTGTTTCTATACATTTTAACTATTCTAAAAATGAATAAATGCCGCTTTATTAAAATTCATAACTTTAATATATAATTCTTATTAGCAAAAAAAAGTTTACAAACTCACCAATAAGTTTAATAAACCCGGTTTTACTACTCCTATCATGCAATATTGGAGAACATCTTATTAAGAAACTCATGAACAACAAATAAAATACTCGTTTGCTAGTAAAAAGGTTTACTACAGAATAAGAGTAAACCTAAGATTTCTCCAAAACCCCGAAAGAAATAATGCTCAAAGCTCGCCAATAAATACGCGACACTAAAAATAAACTCAAACCCCAAACAGAAAATAAAACGACAATGGTCTTTAGTAAAAACTAATTCAGGGACAAAAATGTCTAACCGATAACCACAGAATAAATAAATACAGAAGCTCAACTTAATGCAATAAGCGAATAATTGACGCTCATACTCAAAGTGAGCTCAAAGGGAGCTCAAAGTTAAGTAAAGTTTCGGTCACACATAACAACTAATCACTGCGAGCCCATTAGCTGCGAGTAAAATTGAACAAACTAAATTCAAAGGCGTCAGGACTCTGGGGGCAACTTAGGTGGCGCCATAACGTGGGCGTGTTGTAGGATGTTCAGCAATGGAAACAAAGATTCACAGTATTCACATTGTAATGTCCCGACACAATAATCACAATCATCATTTTGCAATACTTCTTAGTATGCAAAATGATGTATGACACGTGAACGTATGACAGTTGCTCGAGCGATTTCAACTCATGGAAACCAGGAATCTATTCGCAGGGAATAACCTGTTGGTAACCGAGTTATGGAACTCAAATGAAGTTGGGCATCAGGACACATGGCGCGGTGACGGCAGGCGTCCAAGAAATGGAAAGAGAAGTGTTGGTCGTCCGGCGGCAAGATGGGCAGACGATATTGTTGCCATTGCGGGAGTGTCCTGGATGAGGCTGGCGCAAGATCGTGGAGCTTAGCACAAACAGAGAGAGGCCTATATCCAGCAGTGGGTGAAGACGGGCTGTGGAGCCTGTTACATACAGCGTACGTGTATACTCACGGTGAGTATTTGCAGCGATAAGTCGCTGCGTTTGACCGAAGCTTTAAACACGTCGATCTCAAACAAATGCCGATCGCGAGTACGCTTGCTGGCTGTATGTGAAGAGTGTCTATGAGTGCGTGTGTTTTCACTTATTGTAGGGCCTTAACCTTCTGTATTTATTTACTCTATGCATTTCACCCATAAAAAGAAACGGCTTCAACCCCGACACGCAAATAGAAATGACCTACGAACGAATCGAATGTTCTTACAACTACATTTGAGTATATTTTTTCAGTCAATTTCTTGTGCGGTTTATCGTGGACTCGTGGTACAAGTAGTGGGTAATGTAGCGAGACATTAAAATTGATGTGGGAGCTGTCTGCTTTCTTTGATACTTTGTTTTTGTTTGCTAAGTTAGCAAAAACGTTAATGTTTTGGAATCTTTTAAGTGCTATCTTGAGCTTCTCAATAATTGTATACACTGAAAAGATGATTGCCTTAGGGTATTAAATCGCCAGCATTAATATTGAAATAATTTTAAATGTATACTCTTTCTCTCTCTCTCTCTCTCTATCTCTTTATCTCTCTTCGTAAAAGAGGGTAAGAGAGAGAGAGAGAGGGAACGGAAGAAGAGTAAAACAAGAGTCTCGTAAGCAGAGGCCTAATAAATAACTTGCTGTAATACTTCAGTTATTGAAAACAGTAGAAGTTTTATTTTCTTCCAACTCACATGTTTATATTTCATTGATGTGCCA
Organism: Agrotis segetum; assembly: GCA_036375495.1. Taxonomy (NCBI): domain Eukaryota; kingdom Metazoa; phylum Arthropoda; class Insecta; order Lepidoptera; family Noctuidae; genus Agrotis; species Agrotis segetum. The sequence goes on along the minus strand of JAQSVV010000222.1, from coordinate 398,818 downwards.
ATAAAACAAAACATAAATAAGAGAATCGTTAAATTGTATCAAACAGACGGAGACTGAGCGGACTGGCGACACAAAGCCTATAAATTCTGTCAAAATATTTATGAAAGAAACAATGAAGAAATGAAGATATACAATCTTGTCATATATTATTTGGAACTAGCTCTGAAGTAGGTCATAAATAATCCTACGGCAACGTAATATGAGCAGAGCAGTGGTGGCTCAGTGGTGGTGATAGTTGTAGGTCGTGGGTTCGAATTCAGGCAGGCGCATTACTTTGTGTAATTTATTTCGTCACCACTGCTCTCAAAACGGTGAAGGAAAACATCGTCAGGAAACCGGTACGTCCTAGAACCAAAAATTCGAAGTCATGTGACATCTGCTAACCCGCACTGGACCCGCGTAGTGGATTATGGCCCACTCCCTCTCACAGAGAGGAGGCCTGTGTCCCAGCATGGGAATATTATAGACTAATGATGATGATGATGAATAGTTCCTTAGATTAGCGCGTTCAACTAAATAAACAAACTCTTCAGTTTTTTAGATAATTACGAAACTATCGATTCTCATTTTAAAAATCTCATCCATTTTGTGCAAGTTGAGGTCAGCTACATACCTACTATAAGGGACTGTACTTGTTTCTCGACGGTATATTGTACTTCAATGACGAAAACCACCTGATAATAACTACGTACAAGGCGGTGTCCGAACCATTGTTCGTTGATCCAGTGAAAGCTGTTCGTGGGAAGTGTATTCTAAAGAACGAATGAAGCGAGACTCCTGCGCAGCGGCCGTATGTATCTAGGTCAGATTTGATGACGTCACACCTAATCGATGGTATTTTCATGCTTAAAATTATAAATGCTGAATGATATAAATATGAAATGCGCAAATGAATATAAAATGCCAGATGTGGTTCAACCCTTACTCGCTGCTCGCAGCAACATCGGACTCAATCTAGTATTATAAAAACTTGGGATTACAGATTTAATTGCCAACTGAGTTAATCGTGGAATTCATGGCAATCTTCCCATTGTGATGTATCAATGGGAAGTAAGTTCATCGTATTGTTCATTTCTATTCTTGGAATAGAAACTTATAACAGTACAGTTTATATCATTTTGCAATTTTAATAGCTTTCTTATGAATGGGATTATTCACTTCTATTAAAATCGAAAAGTTTTCGTTCTCAAAGCTATTTTTAACGTAAAACGGCTCTTGGCTTCAATTAAGCGCAGAGGCGATCTGATCTAAAATGGAGTAAGCTCACCCAGAAAGTAATGGAACTCCTGGAAATACCCATCAGCCTAATGTGGCTAGCCTAGTGGCCTAGTGGGCTGTAATCCACCACGCGGGCCCAGTGCGGGTTGGTGCATGTCACATTTCTTCGAATTTTTGGTTCTAGGTCTTCCCCGTATTCCCTCAATGTTATTCTCCACCGTTTTGAAAGCAGTGGTGATGAAATAAATTAAACAAAGTCATTCGCCTGGGAGGCCGACACCACTGTTTTCAAAAAACTGTTTGGTGCCGGACTGCCGGGCTATTTGCAAATACCTTGCCTTTCGCCAGAACTGCCGTTGTTTAAAATAACATTTACTTATTACCTTATTAGGTGACCGTGAGCCTACCAAAGGGCTATTGAAGGACACCGTGGATATCTATATGAGTCTGACAGTCCCACCCGCTCCTCTCAGGGCAAAAGGACTCATTTGATAATTTTAGCACAATGAAAAAAGTATAGTTTAAAATTCGGCAGTTCAATTTTATTATTGAAGTTTATTTTACGACTCATTTTATTCCACGGAAAATGACCCTTAGTCATTTAGATATACGGCATCAATTTAACCAAAAAATATCAAAATTTAAAGACTGAAATGAACTGAGGAAACCCATCATCATCTCCCTAGCCTTTTCCCAACTATATTGGGGTCGGCTTCCAGTCGAACCAGATGCAGCTGGATATCAGTATTTTACATGGAGCGACTGTCTATCGGACCTCCACAACCCAGTAATAGGGTTATACGATACCCCATGGTAAGACTGGTTGTCAGACTTTAGAGCTTCTGACTAATAGTAACGACTGTCAAAGATCTACAAATGACAGCCGGGACCAACGGCTTTACGTGCTTTCCGAGGCACGGAGGAAACTCGCTATGACAGATGGTCACCCATCCACAGACCATCCTCGGCAAGCGCGGTTTAACCCTTAAGATCGGCCTGTGTGGCTGTTATTATTCCCACGAGCCACGAGATCCTCTAAACTGAAGAAACCCAACAATACACAGTTCTCCAAACAATGGTTTCTCAACCCTCAAAGACTGAAGCTATCAATTACATCACCAATAGCACAAACCTTCAATATCTGGTCGACCTACAAAGATTCCTCGCACTGATATCTTTGAATATATTTAGCGGTACGAGTATGAATGGAGCGACAGCGTTCGATCTATTTGAAGACGCGATTGTGTCATGAGCTTAAAATGTTGATTACATTTTTAGGGCGATCTCATTCGCGGATTGTTTTATGTTCCTCTGGGCTGGTTGACACATTTCTTTTTATTTTATTTTCAATTCTAATTTAAAAAGTATCATCAGCAAAGACATTAAACTATATAGGTACGAGCAGTAGACGGCACATCACGAAGAAAGTGATCCAATTTTTTTTACCAATAGGTAAAAGTCCCTCAAACTAGTAGTCGCGTTGCCATGCAACGCTTAGATAGTGCTACTGACGCACGGCATCAACAATTTTGTATGACAATTTTCCCAATGCCCGCTCTATAGGTTCTTATAAATCTCTTTGATCATCAGTGTTTCTTATTTAACTTGGTGATAAAATAATCTGCTTTAATATTAGAGAATGATTAGTATCTACCGCAACTCCTAACTTTAAGTGAGTTTCTGTTTTGACTTTTCGACACTTTTTTTGTTGTTTAAATTATCTAATGAGTCCTCCCCGACAGCCCCATGGTCGTATGGACATGGACAGTCCCACGGCCTTTTACTTTTGATACCTTGTGTCAATACAGTACAATGAGTTTTCCAACACATCACATTGTCTATGTTATAATATATGATTTCCTTACTGTATCTTCCATCTCAATGCCTATAAATGAATGTACCTAACAACTAAGCTTTTGTCAACGACTTCGCTCGTTTTGATATTCAACGTGACGCCATTTATTTAACAAGAAAGTTGTATTGTTTTCCACGATAGGTAAAAGTTTTTGTTTTTTCTGATTGGAAGGCAGGCAGATATTCTAGGTGTCCTTTTCTGTAAACCTAAGGAGTGGGAATGGGGGTCTTCAAGTCAAGAGTAACAGCGGTTACTTCTAAGCATGCGTGCTTCACCGTCGACCACACCTTCGCTTACCATCAGGCTTCGGTCAAACGCGAACCTATCATTAAATTTAAAAAAAAAACCCTGAAATTGTTTTCAGAATTAGGTATCGGTTCAGAGGTTTTTTTTACCGTGGTAAAATCATCAAATGAGTCCTCCCACCAGGGCGGAAGGGACTGTCAGATTCGTACTCACTAAAATCCACGGTGTCCTCCAATTGCCCTTTATGTTTCGGGGTCACGGTGATGGAATAAGTTCCGCGACACCGGCAGGACCGGTTCAGTGGCTTAGGCATAAAGAGGTAACAAACACATTTGCACGTTTATAACATTAGTTAGGATAAGGATATTAATGTATTTACACAACTTTACTAGAAGCTTATGAAATTAAACTAAATTATAATTCAATATAATTTACCTCAGCTCTTGTAATATTATTATCCATTGTTTAGTCACCTGCGCTTTGACGCGAAACTAATGATGTTATAGTACTACGTAATTAGTAATTAACATGATAAAGCAATATCGGAACAAGGAGATGGGAGAACTAGATGAATGATGGTCACAGTCAACCACAGATATCTTAAAGAAGGAGATATGGCGTGGAGTTTAAAATGTATAGAAAACCAGTGAAGCCGCAACAGCCCCACCATAACGATAATTTTGCATATGTAACTTCTATCAAAACAATACTACGAACAAGTGCACACACGCGCCATCGATAACTCAGTCATTTAAATATAAACCTTATTCTTAAAACCACAGCGTACTCTTTTTCCGTGTAACTTACTCACACTAACAATTTTATCATTGTGTGTTGTCGCAACACGCGGGGGGCAGTACTACTCCCGCTCAAATATAACGGACGCACCACGCGACATTACGGCTTGATGAGGTATCGTTATGTCAGCTTTACATTGCTGGTCCAGTCACTCAGTGATAATGTGAGATCGTTGTAAAAGAGCAATGTATTTAATGAAAAACAATACAGTCGGAGTAATAAAGGAAACATAAATAAAGTAGTCCAAGTCAATTTCTGGCCAAAACGCTCAGGACCAGGTTTCAACGACACGCCCCCTTACCACTTCTCCTGTTTTTAATATTTCTGTGCAGTCAACAGATGGTGGGTTGCAGGCACCAGACTCAGACAAAACTTTTCCATGCGGACCTAAATCCTTTAAAACATACTACATTTTTGTGCGATGGAACTTTTTTTTAAGACAAACCCACCACACTTCTACTTCTGAAAGCCAGAATCAACAGTGGCAACCACCAGAAAAGCGCCGAGACAATGAAGCTCGACGTCTCCCGGAGAATGAATTTACCTGTCTTGGATCCTGCAACGAAATTAATCAGAAAATAATAGTGGAGGAGTAGGAAAAAAATTGTTTCCACTTCCCTCCGTGCAAGCAGGAGATAGAACAAAACAAGGCCAATAGGCACAAAGGGACATTATAACTGGGAGAAGTCCAGTTGCCTAGCACCACGGGTAAAAATGATTACTAATATTAATGCGCCCTAAATTGTGAGCTGCTATATTCGATTCCAATAATATATAGATATGGCAAAAACGCTTGAACACACGGAACTGCACAATTTTATTTCGCCATGCCCGTTTCATCACCGGACTACAAGACGTACGACAATGCACCATAAATACATGGTGAACATTCCTCTCATACATACAAAGCATTTTGAAAAGACTGTTAATGTGCGTACAGCTAAGGATACTGCGTTTCCTGATAGTTACATCTACGGTGATCAACCACGACCTTATCATAAAAAACATGCTTCAAGAAGATCAGGTAGATTAGTAGACTACAAAAGTCAGGTCGCGTGCCGCCGTGGTCGAAGCAAATCTCATATGTTTAAGGATCGTTGCACGTGGCATCCTGCGGCTCCTGTACTCCCGAGGGGATAGCGTGAGGGTACCACTGTACGTATGTTTGTTTCTGAGGAGGTCAGCTTTCAACAAGATTATTTATCACGAAACAAAAGACGGTGACTGGATGAGAAGGGATGGTGAGTTAGAACTGTATGAATACCTCCTTGAATTTATGCGAGCCTAGTACTTTTTTTGGTTTATTCCGCGTTCAACCCCCAAGATTTTCTACCCTCTTCCGCGTTCGACCCCTAAACTTGTCTTTATGTTTATGATCATGCTTTATTATTATGATCAACTAATCATGCTCGATTATTGCCTCTTCAGCCCTGTAGTCAAATGGCCGAGGATGCGATCCTAAAATTGAATTCAGGTGTGGTGTGTGCGCCTTAAACATAGCTTGCTATTACTTAATAGCAAGCTATGTTTAAGGCGTTATTCCCAAGGAGTTAGACGTGTGTTCTTACTTAAGAACACACGTGTAACTCCTTGGGAATAACGATCTTGATGTTACGTTCATGTTATCTTCTACGATATCAAAATGACGTAAAGAATTCACAAATATATAACTTGCTTTATAAGGTACACTCAGAATTAAAAAACAGTCGCGACAAAATTTGGTTTACAAGTTTTTCGTTTGTCTTTTGATAGTTTGGCAAAGTGACCAGACGGTAAATAGAGATGCGAATGACGATTTTACATCAACATTACAAGCAGGTGGAGTCATCCGCGTAAACTGTGCAGGGGATATTAGTATGTCATCGGTCTAATATAATTTGTGGATGGCACTTGTCATGTCCCTAAATATTGTAGTAATATGAAATGAAGCAACAAATTTTAAAGACAGATAAGTAGACTGTGAAGTCATGCATGAGTTTAGATAGTAAATGATAAATTATATTTATTTTGTAAGTTGGTTATAAAAAAACACTTTACACGTCACAACTAATACTTTTTAAAGATAGATGAGGCCGGTGTTTCGTTACGAAACACCGAGAAGAAATATCCGAAACAAACTCAGAAGTCACAGCCTCTTTTAAAGTCCAGACTTTGTTTTGTTCAGGTCATACGAGGACCATGCGGGTGTCTGAGATGGTCTTTTGAGGAAAGAACCACACAGATTTGAGTGGAACTGTCCAGTCAGTGCAAGAATTTGTCGGTTATCGTGTAGCTCGACTCAGAACACAAGGAGATCAACGACACGACGAACAATACCAAAGAAAGGACAGGCCTTGGGTAGATCGCTTAACGTAGGTACTCAAATTGTCAGACGATAGTTTAATTGATTGTGAAATTGTTCAGTGAGCCAAAGGCTGAGATACTGAAGATTTGAAATTTTTAACGTATTATTTTCTTCTTTCTAGTGGCCTGGCAGTGCAGATTTTTACATACCAATAAAAGCTGCACCTGGTTAAACGATTATCAAAAGCTTATGACAAAGATAAGTGATATTCCCAAGACACAGGCACGCCAGCTGTCTACTCTGACACATACTTCTACCGAGTGCCAAGTGTGCAATATGTCCGACACACGATTAAATACACTCTATTGCTATCAGTTACTAGAACTACAATATGAATAGTTATTTAAAATTACAGATGGGGACTTGTTTCTAGACATTAGGACGCTAGCTGATAGCTGATGGAGCTAAAAATCCGGGAGAGGAGACCACCTTCTCCCGGAAAAACAGCGCCAAAAACGGCTTACTTACGCTACCGAAGCGTAACTAGTAAGGTAACGTTTCGAAGCACACCTTTGGAGAAGAAGATTAAGAAATTCTTCAGAAAAATAAAAACTAGTTCATAATAATATAAAGGACCATTATGTCAGTAGATTAACCTATAATATTCCCACTGCTGGGACACGTAGCACCTCTCTCTGAGAGGGAGTATGTTGTAATCCAAGAGAGGACAGTGTGAGCCGCGTGAAAGATATACTCAAAAATGAGAAGCTTGTTTTCATCATCACGTCGACGTCCACTGCTGAACATAGGCCTCCCCTTTAGACTTCCAGAAGGACCGGTTGTAAGCGGCCTGCAACCGATCCTGTGGCCTTCATAAGATCGTCTGCCCTCCTACACTGCGCTTACCGGAGCGTGGTTTCCATTCGAGAACCTTACGGCCCCATCGGTCATCAGTTCTGCGTGCTATATGGCCTGCCCACAGCCACTTCAACTTGTTAATTCGTTGGGCTATGTCGGTAACTTTGGTTCGTCTCGAATCTCCTCATTTCGGAGTCGATCACTCAGAGAGACTCCGAGCATAGCCCTCTCCATAGCTCGTTGGACTATACTGAGCTTACTAATGAGGCCCATAGTAAACTAAGGACCTTGTTTTAATCATGCTGAATTGTTAATATTTTCAAAAGGGATTAAAATTACCTACTACTTCACACAGCCAAACGCTTTCAATAGCTGCAAAACGAAACCACCACCAGCTAATTTAGATTTCAAATTTAATTCTCTCAAATAATAGCCGTTAATATACCAAACCTCATTAGTATTATTACTAAATAAATTCCAAAATAAATTGACACTTCCTAAATAACCACTGCAATTATTACAGTTCAAGTGTTTCAATAAAATAACTAATTTGATCCGATTTACAAATCCCAATTAATATGGTTAATGGTTACACTAATTTGATCACAATATAATTATTGGTGGGCGACGATTAAAGTTATTGTTGTTGGTTTCACGGTAATTATTTTTCAGCTAAACCAAACACCATAATTATTATTATCACTACACATTTGCAATACCAGGGTATCAGAAAAATGACGTGTGGCGGGCATGCTATAAGCCCCTTCATACACAAGGCAACACAAGTCTCCGATACCTTAGGCGCATCACACACGGCTAAGATACTATAATATTTTATCGTAAGATGTTATCCTACTACTATTATAAAGGCGAAAGTTTGTAAGTATGGATGTATAGATATTTGTTACTCTTTCACGCAAAAACCTGTGAACGGATTTGGCTAAAATTTGGTACACAAAGTTTATAACCTGGATTAACATATAGGATAGTTTTTATTCCGATTTTATGTTCCCGTGGGATAATTTTCGAGTTGTAGCGGGTGAAGCCGCTGGCAACAGCTAGTATTAATATAATATATCTTAGGCCATTACAGACGTCGAAGATATGATACTATAATATCTTATCATAAGATGATATCTTACGATATATTCTGTATCTTAAGACACAAAAACATGAAATTTATAAATTATCTTGGTCGTGTGTGCGTCCATACATCTATGGATTTGAATTGCGAAGATCGCCTGTATAATAAAGTCATAGGATATCGGAGATTTGCGTCGCCGTATGTACAAAAGGGCTAAGGAAGGTAGTTGAACGTTTATCGGAGTCTATGTATCACTATCACCAAGCATCTCCTCTCGGGCCGGGCATTGGTCGAGGCCATGCTGCGGGGCGAGACGGAGTGGGAAGCGGTCGCCTCCTTCTGCGAAGCAGTTATGCTCACGGAGGAGGAGGCAGGCCGTGAGAGAGAGAGGACAGCGTCCTCCCTCCGCCCCAGCCGCAGTGGTAGACGCCCACGGCGTCCGACGTCACAAGACACATGGCTATACAGCAAAGTCAATGATGTACAAGATAAACTTAGTAGACATAACGCCTTATCTAAAGGCGCTATTCGTTGTAAGTATGTTGTAATTAACGTTGTTAACTTTTATTTAAAACCCGTACCTACTTTCTATTCAAAACACAGTTATTATAAAGTTTTGTTTTCAATCGTGCCCATTGTATTTAGTCTACGTAAGTTAAAACAAATACTAGAACGTTGTAGTAATAGTATCTAATAATAGTTGGTACGACGAATACAGTGAAGTAACTGAGGTTTTGTTTATTTACATTCCTAAGTAAAGAGCAACGACCTTTACTGTGGGGAAATTAAGTTTTCCACACGATTATCTGTTTTAGGTTCCGTACCTCAAAAGAAAAATGAAAACCTTACATGATCACTTTGCTGTGCGTCTGTCTACATGTCTGTCAAGACCCTTTCTGTCAAGCTTCAGCTATTGTCAAACAGACTGGCGAAGTGAACGCGATCCGAAGCGTTTTTATTTGGAACTAGCTGTTGCCAGCGGCTTCACCCGCTACAACTCGAAAATTATCCCACGGGAACATAAAATCGGGATAAAAGCTATCCTATGTGTTAATCCAGGTTATAAACTATCTGTGTACCAAATTTTAGCCAAATCCGTTCAGTGGTTTTTGCGTGAAAGAGTAACAAACATCCATACATCCATACTTACAAACTTTCGCCTTTATAATAGTAGTAGGATTGTTTGAATCTAGTCACATAGAAAAGCGAAAGGGATCCGAAAGTCTATGTGACTGGCTTCAAAACAATAGTAGGCATACACCATCCTGCCTATGTGAACGATAGATGTGACGCTTGCAATTGTTTCAAATCGGCATTTCGTTCATAGACACCATACACCATAATGCCTATCGTAAAGATTGATTTGACACAACGTCAAATCTCCATCAGTGATGCCTACTCATAACGCAACAGTGGCTAATTCTACATATATAAATAAGTGGAATTCTGAAGCAATAGTTCAGTTTTGGGTTGAAGTAAAAAAAATGAAATTCTTCCGGTGGAATAATAAAAAAATTGGAATCGACTTCGTTTTTGATACCGAGTACGCCCACGAAATGCCTGCGGTTCATTTTTTAACACCTTTACCCTTAGCACGAATTATTTTATAAACGCAACCAAGTACTTTCAATGTGTTGAATCTGTGCAAAACTGAATTTAAAACAGGATTTCTACTAACAGAAAACCACCAACTTTATGTATGCCAAGAAGCAAACTACTACAGTTATCAGCTTGGACTTGCTATAGTTATAAGGTAGGAATGACCAAACATTATTAACCATACCTACTACTACTATAATAAGTTTATGCAAGATGTGATGATACATACGTACATCAACTATTAAATGCAAAACCATCACTAACAAATTCATATAATGTAATCAACAATTTGATTACGTTTATTGGTTTAAACTGTCTCACAACCCATTTCTACCCCTTAATAGGTACTGGTAGATTAAAAACATACCTATATAGTGTGCACTTTTGTCCGAATCTGTCACACTAATATAAATTAACTGAACTACAATATTCACAAGCAAGAGCCATCACTGAGCCAGCATCTTCGCTGTATCATTTTAGTTACAAGTCTTTTAGACTAGAAAAATGGGTTAATTTAATGGTAATTTCTTCATGTTTACAGATTATTTTATCTTTGGACAGTAACTCTACTGAGAGCAAGGATTGCCTATTTCGCTGCTGCTCTGTGAATCATGCAAGAAAAACACACTGAATTATATGATAAAATATGTGGTAGTTTACCTAATATTATAGGTATATATAGTGTTTCAACCTTTTATTATTAAAATAAATACTTAGGGAAAGAATAATAGTTATATTTTATTTAGAAATCATATGATTCGTCGTCTCATCGTTCTCCTGCCCTTATTCTAATTCATCAAATCTTCTATTTTTCTCTACTCATTAAGTCAGTACTCACCTTTTTACTAACATCATGCAAAAATAATTATATTTTATATATTTGCTCTGGCAGAGCTGCTTAGCTTTGCTTGAAATGCTTTAATAAAAATCATATCAAAATGAAAGTCGTTGGTTTTACTTTACTTACTTTACTTTTACCTATATTATTAACATTCTGTAAGTTATAACAGCATAGGAAAAATACAATTATTGTAATTTAAACACAATCACTAAATAACTATTACTAACAACAATAAGGAATATGATATTTCACTTCACTGAGATGTAAATCCATTGTACATTTTTTGTTAATCGAAGTACCTAAATCCATGATAAAGAATTACACATTGATCCAATGGCTCTCAACTTTCTGTATCAAATTGTTTGCATGAAATAATAAGGAAACATTTTGATCATACTCGTACAATACCTAGCGGTTTCACACTAGGTATATCACTGTGTCAGCTGGTTTTATCTTCCACCTTATTCATGTCTGAAGAATGGCAGGTTCTGCGATTATTTTGTGCTGATCCTCTTAGCATGTCGATGGCAATCTAAATTGAGTCGGGTCAGAATTGGACCACGCGTTTTCCATATAATTTTTCCAGAGCAAAGTCGTCGATGATGATGATGATCTCCCTTAGGTAGGTAGGTATTTTAAACGCTTCTCGATTTTATTGAAACGAACCACAAAATTTAATTTATTGAATTTCCTAACGTATTTTTGTTTGATGTTTGTTACTTAGATACACATCGATTGTTTTATTTGAATATTCGTTGTCATAGTAACCATATTGTCAGCCTCTGATTTCAGTTTTCCCCGTATTTTAATATTACTAAAAAGGTATTAAAATTAAAAATAAAACGATTTTACATTTTTATCCTAACTTATTCGTGTAGTATAAATGCACTTGTTCGTTATGCTTTCACGCCTAAACCGCTGAACTATTTTGATGATATTGGTTCGTAGACCCATCTGAAAAAAAAGTCATAATGACTACTCATTAATCGTAGTAATAGTGCCTGCAGGCAGTTGCTGGTTTTTTTAATCCTACCTAGACTTTTTAAGACGCCATTCGCGCGAAAGTTTATTTTTTTCTGCTGGCGTTAAAAAACCGCCGATATAGAACAAATGCATTCCCTTGTATAATAATATAATAATATTCCACAACTATCACACAACGCCATTTAGTCCCAAGCTAAGCAGGGCTTGTGTTATGGGTACTAGACAACTGAAAACATACTTATTTATTTTTAAATACATACTTACTATATATAAATTACACCCAGACACAGAACAAATGATCATGCTCATCACACAAAGATTTGTCCTGGGTGGGAATCGAACCCACGACCCCCGGCATAGCAGTCAGGGTCACTAATTACTAGACCAACAGGCCAGTCAAAATCTGTTCACACGTCAGCGCTTTTAAAGTGCCAGCAAAAGAAAACGCTCGTTTGAGTCGGGGCTTACCCTTAAGGGCCTTCGCGCCTTTTAAGCCGTAAAAACGTTACATTCTAAAGCACATTCCTGATTAACGGCTGGGTGTAAAGATTGAAAAAAAAAATATGTTGAATGTATATTCATGTACAACAATGTGAGTAAATTTTATTTTCTTATGACAAATAGTTGAACTGTAAAAAAATATTTAACAACACGCTATTTTGTTCAAATAAATGCTCACTCCTTCTAAACGGCTTCGTTTATTTAAAATATTTTTGAATAGATCAATCGGTGTTAAAATTTACTACAATGTAAGTAACGCTCATGTAAATCAGTCAATATTTTACAAAGAATATGTTGAAAATTGAGATTTCCACATATAAAAACCGGGCGAAGGCGGGTTTTTGCAGCTCTTTCTGCCTAGCTGCATAGTGTATGATATCATTTTGAGGTGTCGCGGTACGCTCGGGACATATTAATATGTGCGGTGCAGATATGAAAATGTGCGTTTAGCTCCGCCTGGATGCTCAAGGTCATTGAGGGTACTATGCGCCTTAAGTATAATAAATACTTAGTTTTAACTTACCTACCTGTTTCGACACCTTTTTTTAACCTACTTCAAAAAAAGGAGGAGGTTCTCAGTTTGGAATATTTTTTATTTTTATGTATGTTCCCCGATTTCTCGAAGACGCCTGGACTGATTTGGAAAAAAATTCTCAGGTCAGGTTCTGGTGATAGGATCCCAGGGAAAGCGAGGGTAACCTTCAAATTTTATAGGCAGATAGTACCAATTATATATATTTTCTAAAGCTGTTCGAGTATTTGCATCTGATAATCATCATTTCAGGTGGATGAGCTGATGATGGAAGGTACAACTCCTTAACAGTAAGGAGTAGGCATCGATTGATTTAGTTTGTGTTCGCATATCTCCGGAACTTTGAGTCCGATTTAAGTAATGCTTTTTTTTGGTGTGCGAGGTATCATTTAACTTAGGGAACACTGCAAGTTTCATCAGAATCGGTAGAAATCGGTCAGTAATTTTTGAGATATGGAATTTTATTAGCTTATTGTGTACATGAGCGATGTAATTACCGGTGCGAAGGATTAATACAAAATTCTAGTGCACATGTAAGAGAATGATGTTCTTGACAAGAATTCGGGTTGAATATTTAAACTAAAAATAGTAAAAAAAAAAAAATTTTCAAAACAATGTAACCGCCTTCAAAAACAACCACAATCTACAAAATTACTTTTCATTCGGAAGTCGGTGGCTAAAAGACAATGAAAAGAAAAAAAAAACAAAGGCACCGACAACCGAAAGAAAAGTTATTTTGTAGATTATTTTACACTTTTTTGTGGTTGTTTTAGAAGGCGGTTACATTTTTCTTGAAAAAGTTTTTTTTATTATCACCTTTTCAATATACGATTATTTTGACATTGAACAATTTTGCCTTTTTTTTAATTGAAGTCGAAAATAAAAATTATAATAATGCAGAGAAGTGCTGCTTTTTATTATTTAGCTATTAGCCTCCTAGAGGGTTACACGAGCACAAAGCATGAAGGTTGGTTTTTGGGTAGTTAATTTCATAAAGACCTTCATATTTATTTATTTTACAATTTTTTCGCTTAAATATTGACCAACATTTGAAAGGACCCCCCTACCCTAAATAAAGGGAAAATATTTATAAAGTGGGAACACTGTCTTAAATTGCGTACGCATCACAGACTAGATAGGTACGCATGCTAGACGTGGTGCGTTCGAAAACGTTTGTATAGTAAATTAAATGTAAAATGAAATGCGGAGAATATTTGTTTTTTTTTTAGTCAAATCTATTATATATTATTAACGTTTTTGTACAATTATTTTCTTATTTAGTCACTGAATTTGGATTAGTACTGGTTATTTTTAAATAAAAATAAATATTTGTCAAAAAGTCGAGTTTCAGAACGATCCCATATGCAGGACTCTGGGCTGCGTTTATATCCTTTATCCAGTTTAAATTTATACTGCATAGATGTCAAACACCCCGTTTAAGTACACCGCGAGGTGAAAAATGAAGCTAACTAAAATTTAATCTGCCCCGTTTACGGTCATTCGCTGGGATAAGTTTTTACTAAATGGAATTTACTGATAAAATATTGCGACCTTTTTACCTCGCAATATTTTATCCTGCTGTCAGACTGACATTACGTTTTGTTGTTTTGCTCGATACCCGCAGTAAAAACGAATATTATTTTTATTTTAGAGAGTAAATATTATTTGTGGATTATGGATTTGCATTAAACCGGCAAATTGATTATTTGTTCAATAAACTGAGCTGTCAATTGAATTTGACAACTAACATTGACAGAAACTTATGACTCCGTTCAGCGAACCTTCGCTAGTTTAATTTTTTCCGGCGAAATACCGCCGGAAGATTTAAACGCACCCCAGCCCTGGCCACCACTCCTTGACCTTTAGACATGGCGCTAGTGTCTATTTCATTACATCAAATGCATTAAAAAATTAGTACCTAGAAATTTCCGAAAGTCATGAGTGGTCGGATTTTAGTGACTTCTCAGTGATGTCGGCTGACAATAATCCCTGTATTTGTTACAGAGATTTTGCAGTATTTTACTCTACAGAGTCTGCCATTAAGTTTACAGCAAAGTCCCAGTTTACTTAAGAGTGAAAATTCATGTTCAGGGTATCTTGTATATTTAAATATATTTTGCCACCGGAAGAATTTCATTTCTTCTTTTATTTCCACCCGAAACTGAACTATTTCTTCAGAATGCCACTTATTTATATGTAGAATGAGCCACTATTGCATTATCTTGTCTTTTGACTCGGGACACTACTTGACTAATTTTGAAAGTCTCAATGTCATGATGAATTGAAATGGTGTTAGAAAAGTAGCTAAAAAGTTTAGCCACAAGTTACACTTTTTAGCTTCTTTTCTAGCACCTTTAAAAAATTAGCTAACTAGCTCTAAAGTTGCTAAGTAGGCATCACTGCTGCCGATTTCACGTTGTGTCAAAAACAATTTGATGACCTATCAAAATTGGCATGTCATGCCATCAAATTGGCATTCCACCCCCATACACGTTCAATTCTATTTGAGCAAATTGGCAGTTTTATGCCGAATTGACAAATAGGCATGTACGTGTATGGCTACCACATTACAAACAAAAACGCCTCGCTTCGCGTTCGCCACGCCTAGTTGTCTGTTTGACAATAGCTTTAAAGGTTTTATTTACGTTGTAAAATCGTTCAATGAATCCTACCACTCCTTGTAGTATACAAGTACTCATAATAGACCATTAATGCATAATTTAGACAAGATTATTGATACCAGGATAATTAATACAGCAGAGAGGTCGGATTCGGTGCGAGAGTCAGACACGGTGTTTACCGGTTTTGCGGCGATGCGCCAAGCTGTGGAGCTTTTTTTTTAGCGTGGTTAAATCATCAAGTGTGTCCTCCCATCCCGGGCAGGGCGGGAGGGACTGTCAGACTTGTACTGACTGCAGGCTTTGGCCCTCTGAGGGCGCCCCGTCATTTTGCTGACGCTCTTTGAGGCGCGCGTGGAACACCGTTCGACCCGGGGGTGGTCCATGGTCGGACAGCGAGTTGCCCTTTACGCGCTCTGTCCGCATTGCTTGAAAACTATCCATCTAATTTCCCTTTTTTACCATGATAAAATATAAAATGAGTCCTTCCACTCTCCCTACAGTCAGACTTGTACTGACCAAAATCCACGGAGATCCTCCAACAGCCCTTTACGTTCCAGGTTCACCTGATGAGACAGTCCTACGATCCATCTATTTTTCCTACTTACAGTTTCCATCTCCATAGTACTATTTAAAAGTAGTGAATAAAACAAAATTTTCTAAAGCAAGTGGTTGAGCGCTCCCTATAAAGGCGCACTCACACGGTATTTGGGTCAAGCGTAGCTAAATGTGAGTAGTGCCGGGTTCAGCCGGGTTTACGGACGAATGTGGGTGAAATTATTCATATTTATAGTGAGAGTATGTGCTACTTTTGGAGAAGAATCAGTTTCTTTTTGATAAAAGTGGATTTATTATTGTTGTTTTCTGACGATCATCTCTTCTCGTTATTCTGTAAATTAAAGAAGGCACTATGTGACAAGATTTCACTTTTTTTTTTAATTTTTTTTTAAAGACTTTGGCACACTCTAGGAATTTCTCCTGTTTCGTGGGTGCGTTTAAAAACAGGAACTCACTCTTAACACCCAGACCAGGAACAACTATTAGTTTGCTTCTTGCTTGGGATCGAACCTGCGACCGTAGCGCGGCAGTCGTTCACTTAGCCACTGCGCCAACCATGCAATTATTATTTTCTAATATCCAGTACCCTTAGCACTAATTTTCACTCTTTTACTTTACAGCGTCTTTCCAGTATTTACAGCGTTCTAGTATGAAAAAATGGAACAGCGCCTCTGGTTTGCGAAGAAGGAACAAATTTTTTCGTTGAAAATTGTCAATTGACAAATTGTCAATTTTCAACGAAAAAATTCCCAATTGTCATTGTCAAAGTTCCAGTTTACTTTACGTCTCAAATAGTGAAATTTCGTTTTATATAGTGAAATTTTGTTTTACACATATTGTAATTTCCACATTATTATTGTTTATTTCGTGAAAGTGTTAGACATGAGCGCAATATGGTGCTATCACTACTTCACCGTTTATTATGTCGCATACCTAATAAAACAAATATGTATAAAACTTGAATAAGAATTCAAATAAAACTTATTGACGGTTCAAATAAAAACAGGACGGGATTAATTTTGACATTAATTGGAAATTGTTAGAAAATTGGTGCTTACCCCATTTCGGGGAAACTCATAATGAACATTCGCATCAAAGACTCTTACATATTGACTGGAAATTAGATCAAAAACAACTTTCCTGAATACAAAATTACAAATATTTTCAGGAATTGTTTATTATTTTGTATCTTGTTGACGCAAATAATAAACAGTTTGATATTTAGGAAGGCAAGTAGTGAACCTTCACTGATACCTGTTTTTTCCTTAAAACCTAACATCTAAACCTAAAAAGTTCCAATAAATAATTTATCATCATCAGCCTATAATGTTCCCACTGCTTGCTAGAGGGGGTGGCTATAATCCACCACGCGGGTCCGGGGCGAATTGGTAGATATCACAAATGTCATGTCTTCGAATGTGTGGTTCTAGGACATGTCGATGTTTTTCTTTACAGTTTTGATAGCAGAGGTGATGAAATAAATTACACAACGTAATTCGCGTTGGTTCGAACCCACGACTCACGAGTGGTAAGTCAAGGCCGCTACCACTGGGCCACCACATTCCCAAAATTATTCTACTGTTGGAATTTAAACCTTATCAACACAGTCGAGTATTGAAATTCCAACAGCTTCTATTTAGCTATCACCTAGCTTGTAACAATGGGACTCAATGAAACGCTGAAAAAAGTATTCGCAACTAAAAAACTATGTCTAAATAATAAAACTGAAACTTTTTTACTGAAAATATGAATACAGGCTGTTATCAAAGAGCGGCATGCGTTCACAGGTCTGAAACAAAATGCAATCAAAATCCTACTACAGGCTCACCGGATTAACAAAATAACTAACGTTAAAGTTTTGCATGAAAAAATCCTGTATCTATGTAGGCTTTTTACATACGTCGTATAGCTCGAGCTGCGCATTTTCCTCGCACAGCTACCTTGAGGCAATGGATTTTCATAGCACATCTAAAGGTGCTTTTTTTTAAAGCAAAATCATCTAATGAGTCCTTCCACCCCGGGCAGGGCGGGAGGGACTGTCAGACTCATACTGACTAAAATCCACGGTGTCCTTCAACAGCCCTTTACGTTCCAGGGTCACGGTAATGAGATAAGTCCCACGACCCCGGCAGGCTTTGGCCCTCTAGAGAGGGTCCCCGTTATAATGCTGACGCTCATGCAGGCGTGCGTGGAACACAACGCGACGTCGGTCGACCTGAGCATAGTCCATGGTAGGACAGCGAGTTGCCCTTTACTCGCCGCCCGCATCACATCTAAAGGTGCTAATAAATCTGAGCTTTCACTAGTAATGAGCACTTTCGCGAATGTTACATTACGGAAAGACAAACGGAGAGCGTTCTACTGAGCATTCTAACAAGCATTCGTTTAGTAGTTTACTGCTAAGTATGAGGTCCTAGATTCGATTACCTAATAAGACAAAGTTGCCTATAGATTTTTAGTAACAACGATTAAGATGGATGTCAGACTTGACAGTCGCAAAAATCTTGTTAGAACGCTCGTTTAAACGCTCGGGCTCATTTTTCTGTAATGTAACAAACACAAAAATGTTCATTACATTTAGACCTTTGAACTTGTCACTCTTAAAAGTCAAATGACTGTAACCTTTTATCAAATAATTCTCGTCCTCGAGATAAAATTCCAACACATTATATTTAATTCGGTTCCACATCAAACCGGGTCAGATTCCGGATTCCGTGCAGTCACCGCAAATTATATCTAATGATATATTTCTGTCGGCCCCATTTTGTTTAGCGGCGAGATGTGCACAGGAAACACATTTGTGTTAATGTTTTAGTTCAGAAATGGAATGATCTGTGACAGTTGTGTTAAAGTCACGATTAGTTTTAGTTTAGGAGGATATTGGCAATGACTTATATGTTGACAGAAAACATACAAGATGGCGCCATGTTCCATAATGTCACACCTGTTTTCCCAGTGCATTAACCAGAGATTTTGCTGTGTTTTGATACTAAAAAAGTACTGTTTTTTAAAAATCAAAGGATCAAAGTCTACACGTATCTATAAGTAGATTTACTACAGATATAGGAATTCATTTAGGTATCGCTTAATGTTCATGAAAATTGATTACTTTGTAAAGAAGCAGAAAATTGATTGTTAGGGCGCTCCCTCACCGCAAGCATTCACCAGTAATGTAACATTACAGATTCGAACATTCGAAGACAATAGAGTATCAAATTGCGGACTTTTATGTTACATTACAGGTGAATGCTCGCGGTGAGGGAGTGCCTTTATGTATACGTAATTACGTATCTACACCATACGAATTTCAATTGACATTTCACATAGGGTAAAACAATTATAAGTCTGATTATGACTAAAAGCGCTGTTTTCTTCGATTTTGTCTCACCTGGAAATCAAACTCAAAACCATATCCACACGTTCAACGTGTCGGCAACACAAACCAAAAACACCAATGAACAAAAATAAAATTCTATTACTAACGATGTGTAATGACCCTCAATCAGTCACATATACCTACACTAATTAAAGAACACCTGTAAAAACCAACATAAAACATCACTAAAAGTGTTCAACGTCCCACTGTTTGACGTACAAATCAAACTGAAACAATATGGCGGCTACACATCAACACAACATCGACTAAAGTGCATCTAATAAATATTAGAAACAACAACAAAGGGAGTAAGTACTACAACAGAGTACGGAATTTCATAGACGCAGCAGTGAATGTTAAACGCTATATAATACTAATAGTTCCACAACTATCAAACAACGCCATCTAGCCCCAAGCTAAGCAAAGCTTGTGTTATGGGTACTAGACAACTGATAAACATATGTACTTATATATTTATAAATACATACATAATAATATAGATAAAATTACACCCAGACACAGAACAAAAAATTATCATGCTCATCACACAAACATTTGTCCTGGCTGGGAATCGAACTCACGACCCCCGGCATAGCAGTCAGGGTCACTAACCACTAGACCAACAGGTCAGTAACGAAGTCAGGAAATTATAATGATGAAGCTATTTACTTGCAAATCAAAGGATCGATTTCAGAAATTTCCCTCAATAAAACGATATTTTCAATTACCTACGATATCTATTGATAGTTCATTTATGTAGAGTGGGCAAATAGTATCATGACTATTTTATATGGACAATGATAACAATGCCGCCTCTAGAAATGTCAGTACGCTATGGCACACAGGGAGCTATTTTTATCCACTTTCCTTTTGAAATAGGAATCGATAACTGTGAGGTTAACGACGAGAACTAATGAGATGATGGAAATACTCGTAGATCGCTCTAAATAACTACATTCGTATTAAAGCCTAATTTATATTTAATTAGGATTTTACTTTACATATGGATTCCTAATTAGTAATATAAATGGTCCATAACTTTGTTACTTCGCGTGAACATCAAGCATTCTATTTTTGGAACAGGTTGTGAGGTGAGAGTCATGTGTTCATGCATATTTTGCTTGTGATATTTGATGATAAGAAAGATATAGGTCAAAATTTTGCGATAAGCTAGGCACAAAATTTTATAAAAATAAAAAAATGAAATCAGTCAGTAATTAATTGTTTTCCACCTAAATTGAAAAGCAAGTAAAAAAAAACATTAGTTAGCAAAAAATTTCTCCAATTAAAAATATAATATTTTTTTAATTCGAATCACGATAAGAAAATTTTCACCGAAATAAGAAAATTTGACTTTGAGCATTACATTGTCATTAGCAATGTCTGACGAGCATTCGCGTACATTTACGAGTAGTATAGATTTGATAAAAGGTGCGCATTGCGATGCTCGTTTGTCTTCCCTCACTGATGTAATATTCGAATCTGCAACGAACGTTACATTGCAGGTGAATGCTCGCGGTGAGGGAACGCCTTTATGTTACATTACATGCGAATGCGGTAAGCCCTGGACTTTACAGTAAGCATTCTAGAATAGTCTCTTTAAATGGACGAATATGGGCAGATTATATCACCATCCAAAACTATTTAGACTCAAAATTGTACCAACTTTAATATGTAGAGTCATAAAAACAAACGTTCTCAACAAAATGGTGGAAACGATTTAAACAAATTGTTGCTCGTTGAATTTGTATTAAAATATCATTGGAAATCTATATCAGAAGACATATTCAAGCTTATTTAGCTTGAGAGCAGTGGTGGCCCAGTGGTATCGGTCCCGACCTACGAGTTGTAGGTTGGAACCCCGCCAGGCGCATTACTTTGTGTAATTAATTTCATCACCGCTGCTCTCAAAACGGTGAAGGAAAACATCGTAAGGAAACCACGATGTTTTCCTTCACCTTCGTACGTATGAAGATAACGAGATAAATTATTATTAGCCGCAACGACAAGAAATGCCCTAAAAATATATATCCATCGTTCTGACGATGGATATATTTTTTGTTTTTTCAAGAGCTCTGGCTCTTGACGATCCCTTGAAGCCACAACACCATCAAAGGTCTATTAATAACCCTTAAAGTTTGACAGACGGCTCGTCCGTCAATAGACTTCGGTTAAAAACAAACAAAATAAACTCGATGTTTCTCTAGAACCCTAACATCGGCGGTTGCAACGAATTTAATATTTTAAAAGCAAACACCACAATGTCTGAATCTAATTTAACATTTAAAATAACAAACAAGATAAAATCGGGATCAAATCGAATAGCAAATCCTTTCATGTTGGACAACGACGTAGAGTGAATAAATGTCACAGATACGACAACAATGTCATTTTTCAGACGAAATATTGAAGGTTTTGTGATTTTTGTTGAGCGATATCAAAGTTTAATCTCTATGAAATGAGAAAAAAGATGCCTATCATTAATTGTTCAATTATCATTGTGAGCAAAGTCATATGAACCTGTGATGCGGGGAAATGAGAACAACTACAAAAATCGTAAAATCTGGTTAATAAAATATTTAATTCTTGTTTCAGACGAAACTTGGTATCACGCGGTTTCAAGCAAGCATTATACACATTACCGCCTGTATCGCGGTTCGCGAAGTAGTAAACATTTGCGGAATAGAAAAATACGACTGCAAGTCGTTCAACGTCACCAAAAGACGTGTTAGAATGTAATGAAAGATAGCCCAGTTGTACGGCATCTGGAGTATTATTCATCCAGAAAGACACAGGCTTGCTCGCAGCAGATTTTTTAAACTTTTAACTCTAACCCTTTCGCTACAAAGCAGAAGATTGCTCAGTCACTGCGCTAAACGTGTCGATAACGATAGTGATGTTACCGACACGATGAGAACTGTACCCTTAGCACGAATTCTCACTGTTTTAATGTACAGTATTTTTACAGCGTTTCTTGAACAGCGCCTCTGGTATGCGAAGAAGGAACTAATTTTTCCTTGAAAATTGTCAATTTGAAATTGTCAAAGTTCCAGTTTACTTTACGTCTCAAATACTGAAAATTCATGGTAAGAGTACTGTATCTATCGTATCTATCTGGGTATGCGGGCAGCGAGTAAAGGGCAACTCGCTGCCCGACCATGGACCATGCCCGGGTCGACGGCGCGTTGTGTCCCACGCGCGCCTCAAAGAGCGTCAGTATACTGACTGGGCCCCCTCTCAGAGGGCCAAAGCCTGCCGGGGTCGCGGGATTATTTCCTTACCGTGACCCCGGAACATAAAGGGCTATTGAAGGACACCGTGGATTTTAGTCAGTAAAAGTCTGACAGGCCCTGCCCAGGGTGGAAGGACTCATTTGATGATTTTACAACGTTAAAAAAAGGGTACTGTATCTTATAACTAATTTCATCGTTACAAGACCAATGTTGCCCTGAAAATTCATCAACACCAAATTCACTGTGACAGCACATTTCACAGTCTTCTTATCTCTGCCATTTTCAATATAAAAAGTACAGCTATACAGAAAATTATACAAAAAAGGGGAGGAAGCCGGGAGGCGGCGAGTTTGCTAGGGACAGGCCATGGACTGATATTAATGGCGCGCGCTGTGACACCGCCCTGAATAATTATACTTTGTTACTTACTCGAGACAGACTAATATTGTTATAATCTGGGTTATTTTGTAAATACGGAAATTTTCTATTTTTTTTTTTTTTTTGTGAATGTACTCCAGTTTGTTATACAGGTTGACGGTTGAGTGTGTAAGAGAGAGTGACCCACATTTATATTATTATATCGACGCAGGATCAGCTTCAGCCTATGACAAAATCCTACTACTATTATAAAGGCGAAAGTTTGTAAGTATGGATGTATGGATGTTTGTTACTCTTTCACGCAAAAACCACTGAACGGATTTGGCTAAAATTTGGTACACAGATAGTTTATAACCTGGATTAACACATAGGCTAGTTTTTATCCCGATTTTGTGTTCCCGTGGGATAATTTTCGAGTTGTAGCGGGTGAAGCCGCTGCCGCTGGCAACAGCTAAGTTACTATGTTAAATATGCTTGTAATAATAGAAGTTCGCTTTTTAGTTTAGGACGACATGATTATAAACCGCGTTGGAAATAAAGCTACCTTTAACATCATCATCAGCCTATATTATTTCGAATACTGGGACACAGGCCTCCTCTCTGTGAAAGGGAGTGGGTCATACACAATCCACCACAAAAGCCCTGTGCGGATTGATAGCGTTTAATCAGCTCGAGCTAATTCCTCGTCGATAAGGAGGTACCTATCATAAAATACATTGAAGTCAAAGATTTATTCCCGATGGATATCACTTTAATAAGTACCTTTCTAGAGAATAGCTTAATGCCAAGCAATGTAATATCGATGACCTTTCTAAAGAAATTGAACTACAGAAGTACTACAGCCAATAGAAACCGATCGTGTTCTCATTAAGATAATTATATTTGTCACCTTCACGACTTCGACTAAGGAAAGCCCCTCGACCTTATTACTTATCAATAAGACAAGAAGGAAATAATAATATTACATTATTTACGTAATATTATTGTTCTTCTATAAATAAAACATTGTTTATGCACATCATTTTCAGGCCGGTTAGAGGGTAGATAATATTCACTTTTTAAGATCGATCAATTCGGTTCGGCATTTTTGTTGAACAATAAAGCCGGCCCGAAGTATAAGCAGACTCCTTTCAGAATCTATGTATGCTAGATTGTATTAGGACAGGCTTGCCACGATTGGAATCAAACCAAGGTGCACGACTGGAAAGGTGTACTGTAGCAAGCTGACGACAGGGTGGCGTGGAAAGAACTCATCAACTCTTCCACCAAGACTTTCCAAGACTGACACGACTTTCCAATAATTACTTAGAAGAAGCATTTCCCTGCATATTTACATAGGTAACAATCATTATGGGATGATCTCCAAGCGGTCAGAACGATAATACGAGTACTACCGTCGCGTGATAGCGATCCCATTGGCGGTGATAGTTCTCATCAGAGCCACCTTATACCAACATTTTATAGTAACTAAACAGTTTTCAGTGAGTTCCTTCGGTGACCAGGAGTTTAAATTCATTCTGGTAGAGCTCGCTCCATCTTAAACCTCATCTTTGCTTTGGAACTAGATAGAGGAAAAAAGCAAACACATTTAAAATAAATGTTCGGGTCGGCATGCCGACTTTGCCGAATCGTGCCGACCCGAACATAACAAAATGATTTTTTCCTAAAATTAAGCTTTGGATCTTCTATTAAGACGCTCCTCATTATCAACTAATCTAGAAACAACCCAATTACTGTGCAGCTAAACGAACATCGTGTTACGTTCCAGTCTGCCGGCCCCGCTGGGAGCGAGCGCCATGCTTGCAGTAACGAGCTGGGAACTAGCTCTACTTGCGATATCCTATAACGATGCAATTTCACTATTTATATTTTCAGCTTTTTAAGGTAAAGGGTATTGTTAATGGGGTCACAAGACTTTCTGACAGGCTATCGTGATCCTGGAGCGTAAAGGGCATTTTTTTTAACTATGTCCCTACTAGTAAAATCTCGTGTGTCGTGGGTGGGTTTAAAAACATGAAAACCTAAAGCTATTGTCAAACAGACAGGCGTGGCGATGTCGAAGCGAGGCGTTTTTGTTTGTAATGTATGGAATTGTTTGAAGCCCGTCACGTAGACTATCGGATAGTTTTCGCTTTTCTTTGTGACTGGATTCAAACAATTCCAATAATAACAAAAAAAAACGCTTCGGGTCTCAATCGCTTCGCCTGTCTGTTTGGCAATAGCTTAAATGAGCCGGGACAATTAATTGTAGGGCACAACTTCATTCTATATATTTTGTTCCGTGTGGGTATCGAACCCACCACGATATTATGGCTGTCGATCGCTCGGCCACTACACCAACCGTGCAGGCAATTGAAGGAGAAACGTGGAATTTTAGTCAGTACGAGTCTGACAGTCCCTCCCGCTCCATCCAAGATGGGTTCGATGGACTCATTTAATTATTTTACCAAGTAAAAAAACCCATGTTTCCATTAAAAAAATGTCATTTACTAAAACCCTGCCTTTCAAATAAAAACTGTAAGGATTGGCTTTATTTCCTCAATCCAATCAACTCTTGTATTAACTAATTATACATTGTTAGCACGGTAACAGCAAGGTAACGGTCACACAGGAAACCAGGTGTTGAGCAGATCTTATCACTGTGAGGTGGACTGACCTCTTTAAATATTCAGTAAGACAACCAAGTGCACATAGAAAGAAGAACATACAGATGGCACAGTAAAGATAACTAAGTCCACATATAAACGACGGCACGTTTGGCACAGTGTGGCTGAGCAGTTAGACTGCTGTGCTCCCGGGTTCGATTCCCACACGGTTCCGGATATGGGTGTTTTTGAATCGGCTTCCAGTCAAACTGGATGCAGCTGAATATCATTATTTTATACGGAGCGACTGCCTATCTCACCTTCACAACCCAGTAACTGGCTATTTTTTTTTTGGGCATGCCCACCTCTCTATTCCTAAACCACTGCATTTCCTGAAAGCCAGAATCAACAATGGCAACCACCAGAAAAGCGCCGAAACAATGAAGCTCGACGTGTCCCGGAAAATTTATTGAACCTGTCTTGGGTCCTGCAACGAAATAAATCAGAAAAGAATTGTGGAAGAGTAAGTAGAATAATTATGTTTCCACATAGTAACTGGCTAAGACGACAGTCGAAATTCTTGATAAGACTTTAGAGCTTCTGACTAACAGTAACGACTGTCAAAGATCTACAAATGACAGACGGGACCAACGGCTTTACGTGCTTTTCGAGGAACGAATAAAACTCGCAATGATAGATCGCCTATCCATAGACCAACCTCGGCAAGCGTGACTTTACAAGACTAAAAGTTCAGTAGTAACGTTTGCGTCCACCAGACCCAAGTTACTCAAAAATCATTTTTCGGAAACAGAACTCAGAAACACAAATGTATATTTACGGAAATATTTCAAAGGCCGTCGGGAATAAATGTCAATCTATTTTGTATTGACATTTTGCTCCTCAAGGACACCACAAAATACGCAAGACTAACTTTTCTTTTTTAAAGAGTGATTTCATACGCAACCTGTCCGTGAGATTTATATTTTTTTTTTGAAATAAAACCTGATTTTGCTCTCTATACTATACGGATGACAAGTATATAGGTAGCTCGCTTTCGAGCATGATCAACTTTCGCGTTTAAAATATTAAGTAACGTTTAAGCTGGAAATCCTGGCTGTCAATGGCCCGAAAGTCTCACAGCTTCTCGTGGTACTCAATAACTTCGTATTTTATCTTACAGCATCAGCATGCTGATATTTGGTAAGTATTTGCGGCGTTTTCTGGGTGGAAAATAATAATATTTCACAACTATCACAACGCCATCTAGTCCCAAGCTAAGCAGAGCTTGTGTTATGGGTTCTAGACAACTGATAAACGTACTATACATTTCTAAATACATACATATTATAGATAAATTACACCCAGACACAGAAAAATAATCGTCCTCATCATACAGACATTTGTCCTGGCTGGGAATCGAACCCACGACCTCCGGCATAGCAGTCAGGGTCACTATAATAACCACTAGACCAACAGGCCTGTCGAAAATCACCCCGCACGCACTGGGCCCGCGTGGTGGATCATGGCAAACTCCCTCTCACAGAGAGGAGGCCTGTGTCCCAGCAGTGAATGTTCCCACGTATGAGTTGTGATGATGATAATGAATGCCAAAGTTCCCATTTACCAAAAACGTTAAAAACCATGCTAGCTTCAGTTTCTAACACCAAATTAAACACTGCCCCGAACATATACAACACGCGAATCAAAAGCGAGATTCTGAAAGCTTGATAACTAGAAACACATTATGGTAATGACGTCACTGGCACATAAATATCTACCGCCGAGCGTACATTTAATTTGTGTCGGATTCCATGAGTTCCGTCAGTTTGCTCTGTAAATTACTGATATTCAGCACACATCTGTACTCTGCCAGCCGATGTCAGAAATGTGCTCCTAATGTACGCAAATACATTGTTAATTTGTAAAGGGAATTTATTAAATAATTGTTTGCTTTATCAGCTGAAAGACAGTACTTAGGCTGCTTTTCCACCAGAGATGCGCTATGCTACGTTGCTACGGATGCGTTTGATATCCACCAATCATATTCATTGTGTGCGTATGTGCTATGTAAACAAATGAATGCGATTGGTGGATATCAAACACATCCGCAGCAACGTAGCATAGCGCATCTCTGGTGGAAAAGCAGCCTTATATACTCTTGGCAAACCAAACGTCTTCAGCCGTAGTCACACTAACGGCATTTCCCGTTGATTATTCAGTTTATTTTTTTAAACGTTGCCCGAAAATAGAAATTTCTCCTGTGTCGCGAATGCATTTACAAACTTTGAAAGTATCATACACAAACCTTTGTTATTCTTCTTCTAAAGCTCTTCCGCAAAACGTATATTAACGCGAGAATTGACGGCATGTCTCGTAAGTGTGGCCCTGGTGTTAAAGATTATTCGAAATTCGTGTAACTCTATTAATTAAACTTTTAAATAAATTGTTAAGGTTCAAAAAAATAATCATCAAAATCGGTTCATAAACGACGAAGTTCTGCGCGAACAAACATAGGAAAAAAAAATATACGGTCGAATTGAGTAACCTCCTTTTTTAGAAGTCTGTTAAAAAATGACTTTGAAGAAAGTGTACTTGAAGGGGTCCGGACCGCTTGTGGTGTTTCCATTGGTGATACCATAGAAACACTCTAAATCGATACACTGATATTCTCTCTAGAAGAATTAGCCGCAATACCACACGGGCCCAGACATAATTTAAAGATGACCAAGTCTCTAAATCGGTTCTA
Organism: Agrotis segetum; assembly: GCA_036375495.1. NCBI lineage: Eukaryota > Metazoa > Arthropoda > Insecta > Lepidoptera > Noctuidae > Agrotis > Agrotis segetum. The sequence goes on along the minus strand of JAQSVV010000222.1, from coordinate 370,524 downwards.
GGACATGTAAATTTCCTATTGTTTCTTCCAGAATTTGTGATTAAATGATGAAAACGAACGTGGTATTAATGGTTATCTATTCCACAACTGCGATGAAAAAAGAACGTGGTAATATTGTTACGCAAATGCCTGAGTTCGAATCTATGATCTAAATATTAAGTCGAAGCCTGAACTGCTTAGGTTTCTTATAAATCAACTGACTTCCAAACTAGCTTCATACTGAGAGATAAATATTTTCCTATAAACAAACCAACATTATTCCTTTCATTCTGTACGTATATCTATTGGTTTCCTTTCAGTAAATACTGTATTGTACCCACACTTTGATCCGTCAAAACAAATACGATTATCTTCTTTTATTCAACCGTATTTGATCCGATGCTATCACATTATGTTAATATTCCCGAACTCAGCCACAGATGCATAAATACAAAACGATGTTATCGGTGCCTTCTAGAGCGAACTGATGAATACAGGCGATTTGTTTTACGCAGCATCGTAAATCTGTAACATAAACAAGATAAAGACATTCCCATGCTGATTTGCTGAGCAGTTTAGGAGATTTTTTTGACAGACGACTGATTTTCTTGTTTCATAAATATACGTGTTTTTGTGGTTTTATTTTTTTGCTGGGCAGGTTTATGAGCGTGAATATGATAACAGAAGTTGAATAGATTTTCTTTGTTGGATAGTTTTATGGGGATCCTAAAGTCTATGAGATAGAACATTGTGAACAAGACTGCCTGATTGGCCCAGTGGTTGCCTATTGTTACTACTGAGTATGAGGTTGTGAGTTCCATTTCCAGGTTTTTATTTGCTCTGATGATGACATAACGCTTTAATTTTAAAAATAACTTTTATAACAACGAATTAAAAAGAATGTCCGTAGTTTCCATTCTTCTCTACTATATCTACGCTTTGGAATGCTCAACTACACTATTTTTATAAGTTATTATGTTTTGTGTCTGGGACTGTAGCATAATATCTTTATTTTGACAAATCAAAAGAACCTGTAAAGATCTAATCGAAATAACTGCTTAGTGTTAAGTTAAACTGACGAATTGCTCTTGACAAATAATTTATTTTTATAAAAAAATTTGTTACGTATAAGAAATGTACTTTTATATTACTAAGACTTGTCTTGTCCTGTCATATCCGACAGTCAATTTCTAATAATTCCTATCACGGATAACAGAAAAGAAATTATTTGACTCCAGGCTGGTAATATTTTAATATTCAGTCAATAAGGAAAAGTCACATATTATCCTGAAGAAAATTCTGAAACCTTTCAAAACAGTGGTCCTTGTCAATATAAATGACGTTTTTGTAATATATTTGTATTTTTAATCTTGTTTAAATATATTTAGGACATTTATTTAGTTAACTTATCACAGAATACTGAATAGACCAACTTTCATTGATCACTGGACATTGTATTTTTGTCATGTAAATACTAATATCTGGTTGACTGAGCTTCGCTCGGTTTTTAAAATGTCTATATCTTGGGAACAGAGCTTTTCTCGAACCTGGGACCTTGATAAATCGATTCCCTGAGCCGAAAAACTCCTAATCTATAACTTTTATGAAAATCCTTGGAGCCGTTTCCGAGATCCCGATTACATATAAATATACAAGAATTGCTCGTTTATAGATATTAGATGTTTACTGCGTTTTATGATAGTTTGCCAAATTGTTTTTTTTTTTTGTTTGAACTAAAATGTAAAAATCTGTAGTAGTTTTGTAAAATTTCATACGTAGCATAATTATACATATAAATAGTATCTAAAAAGTATCGTAGTAAACATTGAGGAAGTGCCAACATTTGGTTAGTTTGGTTAAATATATTTCGAGTAATTATTATCTAAGAATTTGGTCAGTGTAAGGTAGTCTGTATGAGATAGGGAAAATTTGCCAATTAAAACATCTAATTTTTTTCTTTTTCACACAAAATTTGTATGAATGAGAGCAATAATTAAATGACTTTCTGACTGATTAATCAACGCAACGCTGAAACTACTGGAGTTAGACGCATTTAATTTTGTATAGGTAGCTTTCCTGAAATGACGAAGTGTGCACTAAGAACGGATTTTAGAATACTCTCAGGGTAAAGAAATGTGTTGAATGTATGTATGTAAAATAAATTCATCTGATTTACTTGAAACTTCAATTCCAACCCCAAACAGGTAAATGAAATTCATAGGTGAAAGAAAATACTATACCCTCGCGGATGAAGTCGCGGGAGGAGCTCTAGTAAATGTCAATAAAGTAGACACACGGTCGTGAACCTGCCGAGTAACCCCGGAACGTAAAGGGGTATTGAAAGACACCGTAGATTTTAGTCAGTACAAGTCTGACAGTCCAGTGTGTAGAATGACTCATTTGATCTAAAAAAAACCATGCTACACCACACAAAACCGTTTATATTTTGTACGAAAGAACAAATCAAAGTCCAACCAACAACCGTCCATGTAGCCACATATTCAATAGAAGAAAAAAATATGATCGGAATGGAAACATATATGTTTGCTTTTCTTTACCAAACGAAACAGATACATAGTAACTGAACCACAGAGATTTGCTTAACAACCCTTTTGTTTACCTACAATTTTAGTATCTACGTATTTAAATATAGTTTGCATGGTAATAATCAAGGAGCAGATTTTTTTTTAATTCTGCGTATATTTAAAAAAAAATGCGAGGAAAATGTTGCTCCACACTAAGAATTTCTTAAAAATATACGCAGAATTAAAAAAAACACATCTACTCCTTGATTATTATATTATTTTTCTTGAACATCGTTACATTTAGGTATTAGCACGAATTTTCACCCTTTTACTTTACAGTATTTACAGCGTTTCTTGTATGAAAAAATGTAACAGCGTCTCTGGTGTGCGAAGAAGGAACTATTTTTTTCAATGAAAATTGTCAATTTTAAAATGGTCAAAGTTCTCTCGTCTCAAATACTGAAAGTTCGTGCTAAGGGTAAGAAGTACTTGAGAGTTATTTTTATATCAATCGTTCAACCTCTCAATCCGCAATAAACCGAGTCAATTGCCTTAACAGTAATATGTGGAGTCAACATTACAGAATCCAAGAGAAAATTGATAATAATTATAGCTTAATAGGGAAAATTACTATTGATTACTGTCCTACTTAAGACGTGAATATAAGGCTCGTCGTGATAAAATTCTTTGATTATAAGCAAGATAAAGTTATTGAGATTTCTCGAAAACACCATAAAATTGAAGGCCTTTTCCCAGATATTAAGACAGTATAGGTTAATTGTACATGAATCAATTTCTACCTAAGTTTTTTTAACGTTTTACATATCCCTTATTCATAAACGTGGACTAATGTTACAACCAGGATAATCCTCGGATTAACCATACATTTTTTAAGGATTAGCCTTTGCGTAACTTTAGTCCTAAGGTCCTCCTTTATAAAAAGAGAAGTCCTCCTTTATTAATAAGGGACATAAAGTTTAAAATAATGTCATCGATCGATTATTTTAAAAATAACGAAATTCAGTACAGAGACGAAGAAAACTTAATCACATAGATAAACACAAATAACTACAAATAATTTATATTACGTACACGAAAGAAAAATCATTTCCTGAGTTTTTTTTTCCGAATTGATAGAGGTACCTACTTAGTTGCCCTCAAAGAGTTAAGAAAACTTTATGTTCCAACATCTAAGCGTACAATAAAGTCAAATTCTCAAGCTTTTATTATTAAACCTGGTCCTTTGAAACACTTTCTAAAGAATCCACGTTGGTTTAAGTACATTACGTATATTGTGTTCCAAAAGAAAATGTTCAGAGATTCATGAGTTCATTATACAATCAAAGTGATTTATTGAATTTGTTAACTTTAGCGAAGGTAGTTCACCATGTAGAACAAATTCCGAGTAAATTAATTCGAAATACTTCGTAAAGCCAAGTTGCTAATTTGTACTGAAAATGTTGTCTCGTGTGCTTTGATTAAATAAACTCTTTATAAACAGACATTAGTTCAACATGGGACAAAGTTTTGCGAATTATTTAATGTTCATTTTCCCGAAATTCGTGTCCCCATATCTACCAACATTTTACGATAAATATGGTAAACATTACCACGTTCACAGTCAAAAGGCTATCAACAAAATTCTATTTGAGTCCTCACTGCAATGCAAATAAAATTTTATTTTACATGTCATTTTATTCAACGCTCAATTTCGTCAAAGTTGAATTTGAGTTGTCCAATTTTTCCCTTCAAATTGCAATTTTCTTTTAGTATACGTTTTAGTGGTTTGAAATCTGGTCTTTTGGGGAATATTAATAAAGCATTCATGCATACACCTTGTTTTTTTTTGTTGTGTCTACTACATAACGAAACCATCACAGACTTGACCAAACAAAATTGGTTGGTTGTACTGTTTGCTTGTTTAGCGAAAGTGGTTCGTGTAACAGATACCGTTAGTGTCCCAGATGGTACTGAGGGACTGTCAACATCCCCATAGTGTTCAATATCGTTTATCGACTTGTGTTTTTTGTGGAAAATTTCGGATGTTGATCCAATATTTTCTTTCGGGAAAATTGGGAGATGTACATTTTATGATCGAGTCAATTTGTGAACATGTCTGTGTGTTATGAAAATTCTGGAACACCCAAATATTGTTAGAGATGATAAATCTGCCGAAAAAATACTAAAGCAGCATCCCAACGAACGTCATCAATCTAATCTGCCCAACAAACGTAAGACGAGAATATATTCCGCGAGCCGGACGAGCGGAGCGGACCCGCACTAAAATAATATAAATCATTCAAAATAGCTTACGGTCGACGATTGCGTAGGGTACACTGAAATCACAAAAATTTGACACTTCCTCGGGTAATAGTTACACCCGAAATTCGCACCTCACTCAATGAAACCTGAGTCTCACTCACTAGATCCGAACAGGCACAATTCCCGCTGTGACGTGATTATGTTGTTTAGATAATAATAAATACTGACACAAAGCATCGACGTTTAGTAATCCGGGTACGAAAACATTCGGCGCGTTTGCTCGTTCGGGGGATCGCGACGACGTGCGCTCTTCGCGACAGTTCCGCGGGTACTGGCGAGGCGAGCTGTGCAGGGGCGGCGTGCCCCTGTGTGCGCGCCTGTACGCACGAGGGGGTGGCTGTAGGGGTGTGCGAGCTCTTCAGGTCACCAGAATTCGGTGAAGACAAGCGTTGTGAAGTGGCGTGCCCTATTTCAACCGACTCTTTTAGGTCCGCGGAAATTGCACGCAAGTCCTAACTTTAGATCGTGCACTAACCTATCGTGCTCCATTTACTCCCAAAACGTTGGTGTATTAACAGAATGCGGTTTTTAACGAATGAATTTTAATTCTTCGGGACTCCAGTTTAATTACATGAATTCCTTTCGTGCTCAGAATGAGTAGTGGCGTTAAATCGGCTTAGGCGCAAAACGTCTCTTTCGCAAAATGCCACCTGGTCGTAAAACGTCTCTTTCGCAGAATGTCTCTTTCGTAAAATGTCTCTTTCGCAGAATGTCTCTTTCTCAGAATGTCTCTTTCGCAAAATGTCGCACCTGGGACTTAGGAATAAAATTTTGATTTTCAAAACAAAAATCATTTATTTAAATTATCTAAAAATGTTGGTACTTAAATTTACTTAAGAATGTAAGCCAAATAAAAAAATAATATTTTGATACAGTTAAAAACCATAATTGCACTTATATAATTTAAATAAATGATTTTTGTTTTGAAAGTCAAAATTTTATTCCTAAGTCCCAGGTGCGACATTTTGCGAAAGAGACATTCTGCGAAAGAGACATTCTGCGAAAGAGACATTTTACGAAAGAGACATTCTGCGAAAGAGACGTTTTACGACCAGGTGGCATTTTGCGAAAGAGACGTTTTGCGCCTAAGCCGTTAAATCTTTGTGGTTTTACATTCGGGACCCTTTTACTGTTGTGACTGTTCTGCTGCAGTAATGTGTTTAGAAATAAAACTGTTTAAATAAAAGCTTTTGATGATGTTTCTAGGTATAATGTTGGCGACAAATTACTATTTCAACGATTCAATCGCTCCAAATTCCAAATAAACATGGTGTTGTGAGGATTCCGTTTTTCGATTAAGTTTTTGCAGTGTGTTTACTGCGTTCGTGCAAGTGAAGCGGAATTACAATTAGTGCTAGAACACTGTTTAAAACTTCGTTTAGTATGAATATGTAAGTTGGATGTTGATTAAATTGCACTTTGCAGCAGTAGACACAGGTAACCAGGTCAGAGCTCCACTTCGCTTCAAAACATATGAATGGTTAAAATAGTGAAGCTATCTCTACATTTATGTGAACTTTTACTTCTTAATTCTTTGATATTTCACTCTTGGGAGTATGTTTGAAAAGCACGAGTTGTTTGTTTGGTTTAATATCGTCCATTAGGGATCTATTGCGGATACAAATTCGATCAGTTTCTTCCTCAATATCAGGTTTCCGGAGAACTTTTTGTTCTTATTTTAAAAGGTTGATGGAATGTCTTTTTAAATGTAGGATGTCTTTTTGCTGCCCTTGGCCTAATTTATTGTGACCGTCGCAAGACGTACTCTTTCATACTTATCTATTAGTCGACATGCTAACAGTCAAGTTGGTAAGTTGTCTTTTTGAAACATCTTAACCTCATAAATTATGAATCCACCACCTTCTGTTTGTATAAGTTAGGTGGTTAAGTGTTCTGTTCGTGTAAATAACGAGGGTGTTCTGTGTGCCGATTGTTCGTTATAGAATCTGGTCATTTCTGATGGGTCCCAATTTTGGTGATCTTTCTAGTGAACACTCTAGTCGATGGTCATCGAAATTCTTTTTTTCATGAAGATGTCAGAGATGACATCGGCTCAGCAAAAAGCCCGCGCGTAACGTTCGTTACAATGCTTACTAAAAGGCTCTCGTTTGATTTTGTCTGTAATGTAACATTCGCAAAAATGCTCATTACAAGTCACTGCTCAAAGAACAATACCCAAAACGTCCCCACCCTTGTAGCACCTTAAAACCTATGTCAATCGAAAGATCATAACCGTCTTTTCATTTTATTGTTCTACGGCGAAACTGAAATGTGCATCCGAAAAAAGTTATATCGACATGAAGGAACCGGAATCAGTCACAATACTATGTTCCCATCACGATGGTTTTCTTCTTTAATTATTACCGAGGAAAGGTTTTGTTCGTTCGTGGCTAATTGAGAAGCTCGCAGTTAAATAATTAGAGCCGCACAGGCCGATCATTCGGGTTAAGCCGCGCTTACCGAGGTCGGTCTGTGGATGGGTAACAATCTGTCATTGTAGTTTACTCCGTGCCTCGGAAAGCACCTAAAGCCTTTGGTTCCGGCCATCATTGTAAATCTTTGACATTCTTTACAGTCAGAAGCTCTAATGTCTGACCACCAGTCTTACCATTTGGTATCGTATTACCCAGTGACTGGGTTGTGGAGGTCCGATAGGCAGTCGCTCCATGTAAAATACTGATATTCAGTTGCATTTGGTTCAACTGGAAGCCGATCCCAATATAGTTGGGAAGAGGCTTTTTTTAGGCGGTAAAATCGTCAAATGAGTCCTCTCGCCCTGGGTGGGGCGGAAGGGACTGTCAGACTCTTACTGACTAAAATCCACCCGTGTTCCGTCCTATGCCCTTTACGTTCCGGGGCCACGGTAACCTGGGTTAAGAAAAAACCCGCGACCCCAGCAGGCATTTGGCGCGAAACACGACGCGCCACCGACCCGGGCTTGGTCCTTGGTCGGACGGCCAGCTATACATCACTCACCGTCCGCAAGCCCGCTCCGCAGCTGTGCCCTCTGCTGATCGGAAGGACACGCGTTGGAGCATCCACACGACAGGCTATTCGCATACGGGCAAAGAGACCACTTAGGCACACAGTGCCTAAGAAAGAGTTTTTGCCCGCATCCCAGGGTGCACCGGCCGAAAAACTGGTCTTCCCCCCGGGGGTATACGAGAGGGAACTCCAGTCCACGGGCGCACGTGGAGGTTTCCTGTCATAGCACCCCATAGTTGGGAAAAGGCTAGGAAGGTGGTGAATGATTTTGTTCGGAGTTTTCAAACAACTCTTTGGAACTAAATGGTGACTTCCTCACTGAAACAACTCACAGAGCAGAAAAAAGTTCAATGAAGAATTCCAATGAATATCGTTATTGTGAAGTAACCATTGACAGTTGTAAGAGTATTCAAATAAAAATATCTTTTTAAATACAAATAAAATCGTTTACTTTTTATCACAACAAATACATTTTTCGGTTGTGAGATCGAGCTGTCTTGTCCCTCACGGCGGCGTCTGCCTCATCATTCGCTAGCACGTCTATCGCCGTCGTGAGGACACGGTAATGCTCTGCCCAAGCGGCACGCAAGCGACCTGCACCGTATCCTCTCCGAGCGAACGTCGTAGTGATGACACCCAGTCAATTGTTCCTTCCCTATCAGACACAGGAACCTCTCCAAACTTATGTATCCGGTGAAGACCTGCTTCAAGCGGAAGGTGAGGCCGCCGCCGAGGCGCCTCTCCAGCCATTTCTCAAATAACGTCTTACCGCCACGATTGCTGCATGCCCGGAGTGATGAGGGTATGCCTGGGCCAGCGACTTGTACTAATACGCGATGGGTCGTATCGGGCGGCCGATGCGATTAGGGGTTTGCAGCAAAATTCAAAGAAACGCTTGGAAAGGCGTTTCATGAACTGAAGAATTGTGAGGAATTTAAGGTCTCCTGACTTTCTTGAGGAACCGGTTTTCGACACTAGGTGGCTGCGCGTATGTCGTCAGTTTCGTTTGGTACTTTAGGGAACTTGGAAAGCATTAAAGGAATTTCGTTGGGCTAGCCAGTGCCTAGGACAAAATTGCAATAGACACTGAAACCACCGAATACCTAATGTATTTGTTGTGATAAAAAGTTTTATTTGTATTTAAAAAGATATTTTTACTTGAATGCTCCTAAAAAACTGTCAATGGTTACTTCACAATAACGATATTCATTAGAATTCTTCATTGAACTTTTTTCTGCTCTGTGAGTTGTTTCAGTGCGGAAGTCACCATTTAGTTCCAAAGAGTTGTTTGAAAACTCAGAACAAAATCATTCACCACCTTCCTAGCTTTTTCCCAACTATATTGGGGTCGGCTTCCAGTTGAACCAAATACAGCTGAATATCAGTATTTTACATAGAGTGACTGCCTATCGGACCTCCACAACCCAGTAACTGGGTAATACGATACCAAATGGTAAGACTGGTGGTCAGATTTTAGAGCTTCTGACTGTAAAGACTGTCAAAGATTTACAATGATGGCCGGAACCAAAGGCTTTACGTGCTTTCCGAGGCACGGAGGAAACTACAATGACAGATTGTTACCCATCCACAGACCGACTTCGGTAAGCGCGGCTTAACCCGAATGATCGGCCTGTGCGGATCTAATTATTTAACTGCGAGCTTCTCAATTAGCCACGAACGAACAAAATCATTCCACGGTAATAATTAAAGAAGAAAACCATCTTGATGGGAACATAGTATTGTGACTGATTCCGGTTCCTTCATGTCGATATAACTTTTTTCGGATGCACATTTCAGTTTCGCCGTAGAACAATAAAATGATAAGACGGTTATGATCTTTCGATTGACATAGGTTTTAAGGTGCTACAAGGGTGGGGACGGTGTCCATACATTTTTGAACCTTGTTCTTTATCACCACTTTTAGAAGCCTCCTCCTTAGACCGCCACGCCGAACGACAATTAGCCACTTGCATCAATCGGTTGCCCGCGACCCTCACGATATTGTCGGTCCACCTAGTGGGAGGCCTGCCTACGCTGCGTTTTCTGGTTCGATTGATTGATATATGCTAAGAAGAAGTACGGTCATCCACACTTGTTGCTATTCACCTCGAAGCATCAGGTTTTTAAAACCCAATTCACTAATTATTTGGTCCATAAAGTCACAGAGAACCTTGCATCACTCCAACCACAAATTAAAACCTTCAAACTGTATCGAGGAAAACTCAATTGCACTTTGTTTGATCTGAAAATCGACACCACGGAACTAACGACCGGTGTTTCCATTGTCTCACTGGGTGAAATGGACGAATTCGTGTGGCGGTCAAGCTAGAATGTACACTGGCTAACTAGTGCTGCCAAGATCAGTGTGACGAGTTTCGGGACGGAACAATAAAAGATTATAACTAGAAATATGAAAAATCATCAAATGAGTCGTCCCAACCAGGACAGGGCAGGAGGGACTGCCTGACTTGAATTGACTAAAATCTGCGTTAATCCATAGCTCGTTACGTTTTGGGGTCACGGTAATGAGATAAGTCCTGCGACCAATGCACTTTGGAAAGTAGTGAGTAAAAAATCAGTACATGATTATGGGTAAACCGAGACAAATCACTGACAAAAAACCGGGACATCCCGTAAAATCGGGAACACCTGACAACACTAGCAGATAGCTAACCGCGGCACCTCACAAAGGACTAAATTTCGGTAGATTATTTCATTATTCCTAGTTCCAGCCTTCGGCTAGACTTCTAAGTCCCTTTGTAAACGTTCTAGTGAAGTATTTTTACGTGGATTAGGGCGTAAGCTTGTATCTTAGTCCAGGCTTTAAGCGAGTAATATAAATCTTTCATGCTTGTCCTTTACGACCATTAGATTTATAACTTTTGATACAAAAATACATAAATTCTGCTCGATTTTAAATCTTGGGTTATCGTTTAATTGATCAATGGATCATTGTTTAGTGCAAATAAATACAATATTGCATATAGTAAATCACAGAGGTTTAGAGGTCCTTATTATTAACAATGACAGCGACTTAGAGCTAGTTTTTAGATCGAAAGTAATATAATCATTAGTGAAATCCCATACATTATTTATGTTTAAGTAATGATCAAAGAACATGGCCTTAGGCGCGGGCCACATAGAAATGACATAAGACCGAGACCGAGACGGGGCGGAGACACAAATAATAATTTATTTTATTTTATGTTGTGATATTGAACTTTCTCATTTTGGTGTTATGTTTAATTTTATTTTTTGATTTTTTGTATGTATAAGTGACATTTTAACTATAGTAATTTATTGTTTGACTTAATTATTTTAATTTTTTGAACGTTAAAATGCAGTTGATTTTCAATTTCTATAATTATAATAATTTGAATGTATTATTTTCATGTAAAAATTGTGTAATAATTATTGTATGCCCCACGGGCGGGACATAGCTGTTCAAAATTTTCAAATATTTAAGAACTGTACTACACATAACTATGATCCACAATAAATGTTTGATTGATTGATTGATTGATAAATGTCTCTTCGGCGTCTCTTTCATACAAAATGTAGAATCGTCCGTCGCGACGTAAAACATACAGAAGACGCGTCGCGGGCGCGACTTTCATACATTTTCGCACGTTAGCGACGCGATCTCGTCTAACGTCTTTTATTTGTGGCCCGCGCCTTAGGTGTTAAAATATACTTTACAATCTCACTATTGTAAGAGTATAGATTTGAATAGGATCTACTAAAATTAACAGATTATTAAACAAGATTCCAGTAACATCAGCCTTTTCCAACTATTTTGTGGTCGGCTTCAATTCGAACCGGATTCAGCTGAATTCTACATGAAGAGATTGCCTGTAACTGGGTAATGCGATATCCCTTGGTAAAACTCGTTGTCAGATTTTTGAACTTCTGACTAACGGTAAAAAAAAAGGTCTACAATTAAATATACTGGGAAAATCCACTTTAGAAATAAATAAAAAGTTTTATTTTTGACTTCTGTTCATGTAGAACACAAAAAAAACAACCACAAAAAAGTGTAAAATAATCTACAAAATAACTTTTCTTTCGGAAGTCGGTGCCTTTGTATTTTTTCTTTTCATTGTCTTTTTAGCCACCGACTTCCGAAAGAAAACTTATTTTGTAGATTATTTTACACTTTTTTGTGGTTGTTTTTGAAGGCGGTTATATTTTTTTTGAAAAAGTTTTTATTTTACTCTTTTTAGTTTAAATATTCAACCCAAATTCTTGTTAAGAACATTATTCTCTTACATGTGCACTAGAATTTTGTAATCCTTCGCACCAGTACTTACATCACTCATGTACACATTAAGCTAATAAAATTCCATATCTCAAAAATTACTGAACCGATTTTGATGAAAGTTGCAGTATTCTCTTAGTTAAATGATACCTAGTACAACAAAAAAAGAATTACTTAAATCGGACTTGTAGTTCCGGAGATATAAATCAATCTATGCCTACTCCTTACTATTAAGGAGTTGTACCTTCCATCATCAGGTCATCCACCTGAGATGATGATTATCAGATGCAGATACTTGAACAGCTTTAGAAAATATATGAAAATGGTACTATGTGCCTATGAAATTTGAAGGTTGCCCTCAATTTCCCTAGGATCCCATCATCAGATCCTGACCTGGTGATCATGGGACCAATTGGAAAGTATACCCTTTCAAACAAAAGAAAAAAATTCCATATCGGTCCAGGCGTCTTCGAGAAATCGGGGAACATACATAAAAAAAAAAAAAAAAAAAAAGATTACGACGAATTGAGAACCTCCTCCTTTTTTTGAAGTCGGTTAAAAAGTAATAAACAAAGTAATTTAAAAAAAGAAGAGAATAAACATATTGCTGTGCTGTGTGCCTCACTATATTATGTGCTTTCCCAGGCGCCAGCTTCAAGTAACGTCAAAAAGGATGGATGAGAGATGCAGGGGCGATTCGGGACAAAACTTTAACATTGAAATAATATAACCAACAAATACTCGTACCTACTCAATTTTATTTAATTTTGATGATTGATGATCAATACTGCATTATTTTGAGAACTAGGAACTGTACCCTTAGCACGATTTTTCACTCTTTTACTTTACAATATTTACAGCGTTTCTTGTATGGAAAAATGGAACAGCGCCTCTGGTGTGCGAAGCAGGAACTAATTTTTTCCTCAAAAATTGACAATTTGAAATTATCAAAGTTCAAATTTACTTTACGTCTCAAATACTGAAAATTCGTGCAAAGGGTACTGGTTGCCAACATACCACCATAATTAATTTATCGGTAAAATCCCTTTCTAAGTGTTTTCCTGATTCACCCCTGCGTTCTTATAATAAACCCTTTATATTAATTAAAAAGTAAAAAAAATAAGTAAAACTAAAATTTAAAATAAACTACACAACTCAATTCTAAGTATCAAAATCCTCTGCTCCAAAAAGGTGAGGTGAGTACATGATCTATGTTGGGATATTTCTAATCAAGCAGCAGATCCGAGATCTTGGGGGTCGCGTCGGGACGGCCCCTATTAATCCCTAACCCTACAGATTTGGGGTGGAATTGGGTCATTTGCACCTTTACGTTTCTAGTTTTCAGAATCAATCTCACAACAACCCGAAATTTAAATTAAATCAAGGATCGGAGTATTTGTGGTTGTTACTTAACTAATCACTGAAGTTGTTTTAATTAACTGCACGTATTGTTTTGGTTGAAAGAATAAAACTTCAACGGTAATGAAAGTATAGAATCTTCTTTTAGTAATCTTTGGATCAGATTCTTTGACATTGGATAAAACAATCAAAATCGAAACTATGTGAAATTTTAGTTACCGGAGATTTTTTTGTATCCCGCAAATTTAAATTCGCGTAGTTAATAGGGTTTTTTATATTGCAGCGATGTCTCAAAATCAACCACATAAATTTGCCTCAATTATTGGGGGGACTGGCTTATCAAATAACCGTTAAACTAGAACGTAAAGCGCTATTGAAGTATCACCGTGCATTTCAGTCAGTTCGAGTCTGACAGTCCGTCCCGTCCCACCCTTGGCCCCACCCAGGGTGGGACGTAGGACTCGTTGATGATTCTATCAAGATCAATAAAAAATAACAATAAAGTTTGCTTATAATTTAGTGAACTATCTTGAAGGAGGTTTCAAATAGCTGTTGTTCTTAATTCTGCTTATTTTAGACCCTAAATGATCTCCTAGATTCTACTAATTATACCTATACATTTCACCACACACTAACATTTCAATTACGTCCAGGACCAAAGTAATAGGCTTAATAGGTCCTTCGTTACGAAGCACACAATCTAGACCTAAATATTTCGGCCTAGGTTTTGGTCTAATTCCAGATCTGCCTGTGGCCGTACCATAACTTTTATGAATAATAAATAAAACTGGGGTGTGCACATTGTACAGTGCACTACCTGAGCTAGGTAGAATAGCTCAGATGTATGTATGTACACATGGCTACACAGCAAGCTATATAAATCTAGTTTATTCTGGCCTCGACCAACATGACTTGTTTTATTTGTTATACATTAAGTAAAGCTAAATAAATTAATATCGTATATCCTGTCACTCGGTCGTCTCACAGAACCCCAAACATTCCAACATTATCGTCCTCCATTCATCAGCAAACAAGTCCAATCCAGGGTTGGTCTCCACGAGCGCGTTGAGCATCATCAACATACAGGTACAGGGGAGGTGGATTCGACCACACCACGACAAAATGGAGGATTTATAACAAATTATATTTCATGGCACGATTGTAATTGTTCGGAACAAATGATTGACACAACTCCGCGTGACAATCAGTACCCTTAGCACGAATTTTCAGTATTTGAGACGTAAACTGAAACTTTGATAATTTCAAATTGACAATTTTCAAAGAAAAAATTAGTTCTTTCTTCGCACACCAGAAGCGCTGTTCTGTCTGAAAGACGCTGTAAAGTAAAAGAGTGAAAATCCGTGCTAAAGGTACAGATGCATTAGTACGTCCATGAACAATTTTACAGAATGTTGTCAATTGGTCAACAAGCCTCCTTACTTTTAGATCTTTTCGCGCAACGAAAGGTCAGCTTATACTGGTTTTGCATAGCTTGATGTGAACCCGTATGTACGATATCGTATGTAGTAAATTCTGTGTGTGTATGTTTACGTTCTGTGTTGAAGAATAAATCTGGTAGAAAAATGTTTTTCAAGTGAGTTGAATCTAAATTTTAGTGGTCTTTTTCTTAGTCAAAAAATCACCATTGCCATCCAACGTGGCAATAGAGCCAGCATTTATCATCATCATCATCATCAGCCGGAAGACATCCACTGCTGAACATAGGCCTCCCCCTTAGACCGCCACGCCGAACGACAGTTCGCCACTTGCATCCATCGGTTGCCCGCGACCCTCACGATGTCGTCGGTCCACCTAGTGGGAGGCCTGCCTACGCTGCGTCTTCCGTTCCGTTGTCGCCACTCGAGAACTTTTCTTCCCCATCGGTTGTCAGTTCTACGAGCGATGTGGCCTGCCCATTGCTACTTCAACTTGCAAATTTTATGAGCTATGTCGGTGTCTCTGGTTCTTCGCCGAATATCCATGTTGCCAGCATTAATGTAGATGAATTATAATGTATAAAGGCTATTTAAAAACAACGTAATAATACATTAGAAAAACGCTTTATTTCTGGATATTTATGAAGGTCTAAGGATAAAACAACTTTGTTCAAACAACAATGTTTTATTTTCGTCTGGGAACCGCCTCAATATACAGCCCAATTTTAGCGAAAGGTATTTTGCTTTATTTGTATTGACTCTAGGTCAAAGGACCTAACCTGCACAGCTGAAAACTCTTCACTTTTACCTTTTACTTTGAAAGATTCGGGTTGTATGCATTCGGAAACACTGACGAACACAGCTTCACTTCTTAACTGTGCTTATTTGGCCTTTGTACTTAATGGTGACGCCAAAATTGAAAGTAAGAGAAGGAAGTCAACTCTAAGACACCCTGAAAAGTAGAAGTTTAGCCAATACAACTCCTTTTTGAAAGAGGAAAGAAAGAAAGAAAATGATCCACAATTTTTCATATTTATATTACATTTTTAACCGACTTCAAAAAAAGGAGGAGGTTCTCAATTCGTCGGAATCTTTTTTTTTTTATCTACAATTTCTATGGAACAATAGGGTGTTAGTTTACTGCATAAATAAATTCAAAATCAGTAGCACCAGTTTTCAGTCGTTGAGACGTAAACTGCAACTTTGACAATTTCAAATTGACAATTTTCAAGGAACAAATTAGTTCCTTCTTCGCGCACCAGTCACGCTGTTCAATTTTTTCATACAAGAAACGTTGTAAATACTGGAAAGACGCTGTAAAGTAAAATAGTGAAAACTCGTGATAACGGTACAGTTTAATAGTCCGTCAGAGCATTGAAAAGATGTGAACACGGTTTTTTTATTTTTTAACATCTATGAATGACAAAGATGACAAAAAACCTTGTAACATTTTAATGATCGATTGACGTTTTGTGAGTATAGCCTATTAACGCAATAACTATTTTGTTTAATATATTTGTTGTACATTGTTACTTCGGGTCGGCTTGATTCCTCAATATTTGTTTACCGAAACGAACAACCCGACCTAAACTACATAGTTTGCAACACATCTTATGGTCATCCAACTACAGATTCCTGCGAGCCAGCTTGACAAGCAAAAGTAAAACCGTGTGGTAAACTATAAACGTCACTTGTGTCCGCTCTCGTGGCCGTGAGAAGGGTTACGTCGCGGTGTCCCGGTGACTGACGGGTTGACTGTCACTTCGTATGTTTGCCATGGCGTACATGACGGGAATTCGTATCCTGGGTTGCGTGGTAAAAATAGTATCTGGACATAATATTATGGTTAGATTTTGTGGGGCTTAAAAACAAGTACACACGCCTACACAATAAGCTATGCAAAACTAGTATAAATTGACCGTTCAATGTGCGGAAAGATCATATAAAGCGAGTTCAAGACAAACTGGTTTTTTATAGCTTGATCTGTAGCCGTGTGTACGACATGTTAGGGAATCTCGCAGCTGGCAATGATCGAGGCCATGCTGCGGGGTGAGATGCTATGCGAAGCAGTCATGCTTGCGAAGGAAACGCGGGACGTGTGAGGTAGAGGATAGCCTCCACCTCATAACCAGGCCGCCGCATGAGACAACTACAATAGGCGCGGCATGAAGATGGCCTGATTGTAAAGGATGACTCGCTGTCCGATCATGAACCATGCCCGGTTCGTTCGGCTCGTCGTGTTCCACGCACGCCTGACAGTGCTGTCAGCAATCTGAAGGGAGGCCCCCTTGGAATGCCAAACACATAATCATGACACTGGAACGAAAAGGACTGTTGATAGGAACTCTGTCAATTTTAGTCAGTATAAGTCTCACAGTCTGTTCCGCTCCACACAGGACGGGAGGACTTATTTGATGATTTTCCAACGTTAAAAAAATATATTAGATTACTAGCTGCCCGTCCCGGCTTCGCACGGGTGGACATGATGATTTTCGTCCTCTATAACCTGGTCCTGATGGTTACAAACACAATAAAAAAAGAATTATCCGAATCGGTCCAGCCGCTTGCAAGTTATGGGCTTAGCAACACCATGTCATTTAGCTATCCATTTTTATTATATTAAAGAAATAATTATGATTCTATCAGTTATATAGATTTAGATTAAAAACTGTTTTAAATGTCAACACCTACCTACTTCAATAAAATATAATTTGTGATGATTGAAAGTATCTATTAAACTAATTCACAAAGAAAACAATTGAAACAAAAATATTATTTGAAAATACAAAAATTCAATCGTGTATTTTGAAAAGTTTTCATCTTTTACTGAAAGAAAGTTGAAAACCGTTTCACTGAAAGCTTTCAGAAACGCCACTTCTAAAATAATATAAAATGTATTCGAATTATTATTGTATTCAAATCTCTTTTCTATTATTTCTCGTGTAGAGTTTTTCTTTAAGATATAATAATAAAAAAGATAGTGATTTATGATTTGATATTATAATGAAAAAAGTTGCGTAGAAGACCGGAGATATTACAGACTTATTATTTTCACATTATTTAATATTTATAACCTTTTTTACTAAAACACATAATAATAATAACATCACGTATGTATCCAAGGGTTGCAGAACTGTCTGAACAGGTCACCGTGACCCTCGAACGTAAAAGGCAATTGAAGTTTAACCGTGGATTTTAGTCAGTACCAGTCTCTCGGAGGATACTTGTTGTTATGTCGGACATAAGTTGAGTGTGGTCGTGGGACTATTGGGAAACCCTGGCTCAGGAACGTAAAAGGCTAAGTAGGTATTGAAGGACACCGTCGACTTTTGTCACTTCAATAGCCCTTTCCGTTTCGGGGTCACGGTAATTCGTTACTCCGTGCTTTTCTTTTTTTAGCGCTGTAAAAGCATATAAGAGCCCTCCCACCCAAGGCAAGGCGGGAGTGACTGTCAGACTCGTACTGACTAAAATCCACGGTGTCCTTCAATAGCCCTTTACGTACTAGGGTCACGCTAATTCGTGAATCCCGTGACCCCGGCAGGATTTGGCCGTCTAAAGTCCCCGTAATAATGCTGACAGTCTTTGAGGCGCGCGTGGAACACAACGCACCGTCGCGCGTCGACGTCGCGCCCGGGCATGTTCCATGGTTAGACGGCGAGTGGCCCAAACAGGAATAAATCCATGGCATTTTTAAGTTTATCGATATAACAAACGATCCAATTCTTTCCTCTTCTAAATGTATACTCAATGGGAATGGCAACTGGGAAACGAATGGCGCTGGTATAGCTTGTTCCAAGCATTGTCATTGGTTCAAATCAGTTCAAATCTTAAAGGTACTTCAAAATAGTACTACGTCATTGGTCGGATTAGGACTAAGCTATGGTGGCGCCATCTACAATAGCTTTGACTTGCCTTCCTCATTATAATAATACTTTTTGGGTAGGTAGAGTAGAGCCTTCGTGGGCGACACGTATAATTTTTTTGTAATTATTTTTGGTGACACATTGTAATCACAAACGACATGTCCCAGAGTAAATTATCATCTTCCTGTCAAGGCAAAGTAATCATGGGCATGCGGGCAGCGAGTAAAGGGCAACTCGCTGCCCGACCAAGGACCATGCCCGGGTCGACGGTGCGTTGTGTCCCACGCGCGCCTCAAAGAGCGGCAGCATAATGACGGGGCTCCCCTCTCAGAGGGCCAAAGCCTGCCGGGGTCGCGGGATTATTCCCTTACCGTAACCCCGGAACATAACAGGCTATGAAGGACACCGTGGATTTTAGTCAGTTGAAGTCTGACAGTCCCTCCCGCCCTGCCCGGGGTTGGAGGACTCATTTGATGATGTTACCACGCTAAAAAAAAAAAAGGCAAAGTAATCATTATATTTCTTACCTGATTCGGATGTTGTAAAGGGTTTTTTCTGTATTTTATCTTTTTTTTCCAAAGATAGCGGTTTTATGTTACGGGATGTAATGTGAGATGTTTTGTGGTGAGGTCTTTTCGTCTTGGATGTGGGTTCGATGACGGACGTGGGAGTTATTTTTGTTTTATTTTGATAAGATAAGCTTCCTATATAGTCAAAGCTCGCAGCTTTTAGCATCTGGTGAAATTTATAGATTATTATCAAAAATGTGTGTCCTTCATAATAAATGTACCCCACCTGATAAATAAATATTTTTATCTGATATATAAATAAAGACTTTAATACAATACTGGATGGTCAACGTTCGATTGGTAAAATTTGACAGATTTGGGTAGGTTAACCAGCTGGCGTCTGTACTTCGTAACGGAAAATAGCCGTGGTATTGAACTGTCGAAAGTTTTGTAATGTTTGGATATTCTACTATTTGTTTTTTACTTTAAGTTCCAACAAATACATAATGTGGCCACCTGTCTGCCTTTTTTCAACAATTTTGGGGTTGGCTTTTGATGTAATCACATGCAGATATCCTAAAAATATTATGATCACATGCTAAATACCAGTATTTTACACGTCATCATCATCAGCCTATAATATTCCCACTGCTGGGACACAGACCTCCTCTCTGTGAGAGGGAGTGTGCCATAATCCACCACGCGGGCCCAGTGCGGGTTGGTAGATGTCACTTGTCTTCGAACTTTTGGTTCTAGTACATGCCGGTTTCCTCACCATGTTTTCCTTCATGGTTTTGAGAGCAGTAGTGATGAAATAAATAACACAAAATAATGCGCCTGACGGGGTTCGAACCCACGACCTACAACTCGTAAATCGGGACCGATACCACTGGGCCACCACTGCTCGCACGTTTCACACGTGTCTTAACAAAGTACACCTTGGTAACACTCATAAATGCCCATAAAAAGTTAAATAACCAAAAACCATAACTTCATGAGAAATAAAATAGTACCTATTAAAAAAATATAAAGTGGACAAATATATCCGAATAATCCTTGATATCAAACTTCCTACAACAGTCAAAGGACGAACTCATCAATGAATATAAAAAAACCTCACCTTTTTTACTTTTTTCTAAAACAGTTTACACATCGGCGCACGCGCCTGACAGCTGTTCCCACCCTTAACAAAAAACATACACACACAGCCTAAAAATATTCCATACAGTACCTCGTTTAAACAGCTAGTGTGTTAAGAATTGTGAAGGGAATATTTTTACTCTGTATCGTAAATGCAACGGTCTTAGCCACCTGTTATGACGTAACGCGTCAGGTGCAGCGGTGAAATGGAAGACGTTGCTGTCTCTTTTTAACGGGGATTGCACCTGTATTTTTTATTGTTTTGTTAGGAATAATGTGGTAGATAGTGTCTAAATGTGTGGGTGGATTGATAGAAATTGCCAGGTTTTTGACCAATAATTACCATCAGTGATTTTTAGATCCGTAATTAGCCAAAAACACATGGGTTAATTTATATTATATCAAAAGATATTTATGAATATGATGCTATCAATAGAATTTAATTTAATTATTTCGTCTTCTTATTCTTTTGTATAACAATCAAATGTTGTTCGTTAAATCTCGCTAGAAATTAAAAACTAATACCTATCACGAAGTATTAAAAAAAATTAAATCGTTTATTTACATGATCCTGTTTATACTACATAAGTAATAATAATGGCTCAATAATAGCCTAAAATTATCTAATAATAAAATAGGTGCCGTAAGTGGAAAATCTCAGGTGGGGTTTCAATGGGTGTTCAATGTGGAATATCTTCATAATTATTATCATTAACGTTTCATCTGTTACTTAAACCACCCGCTTACTCCCCGATTTGACAATCTGACTCTTCATAATATCCCGCCTATATTTACTACATTTAGATTTCTTTGAAACTCACTGATCACCACTTTAATCTTAAAGCCCCATCCATGCTTCATCTGTCAAAGCTTCAGCCATCTTGTTTTCTTAAGCAGGCCGCACACCAGGCATACATTTGTAACTCGATAACTGTAGCGCCACACTTGAAGCGCGACACATTTAACGCCCCCATATATTTGGACGTGAGCACGCACACCGAGGAAACATTTGTAGCGGGTGCACATTGTAGCGAGACGTTGTCCTCGCCACACAAATTGAAGATCGAACACGTTCGTTTTTTGTGGCGCGTTTGTTTGCAAAAATGAAAGAAAACATTAAATTTTACGTTGAGTTTATTGCAGAGGTTGAAAAAAACCCTGTATTATACAATCACTACAATAACAGACGGATTACAGAAATTATTTGGAGTTAGATAGGCGAAAAACTCAATGAAAAGAGATAGAAAAATATTCTCTTAACGTCTCAATAACGTCTTTTTTTCCCCATTCATCGCCACAACAAGAAATCGTCGCCATCAGACGATGATGTCGACATTCTCAAAGCGGTGCCACGCTACAACTGTGCTTCCGATGTGCGCATATACAATACATTTGTAGTAAGCTGAATTGTAGCGCAATGATTGTAGCGACGTAAATGTTCGATACGTGTAGCATGTGGCGCTGGTGTGCGGCCTGCTTTACAGATCATAATAATGGATATAAATAGTTGGAAGACCGAAATAAACACCTTAGTTATTATTATGACTACCACACACTAAACCATAATAATACATAAATAAGCAATTATTTCTTCCATATTTTTTTATGTTGTAGTTGAAATCTTTTATTAATATCTAATAGCATCTAGATGTGGTGTAAAAATTAATAAAACAATTAAAAAAGAGATTACGAAGTTTTAAATAATAAGTTTTATTTTTATCGTGGCAAAATTATCAAAGGAATCGTCCCGGGGCGGGGCGAGGGGGACTGTCAGATTCGTACTGACTAAAATGAACGGTGTCTTTCAATATGCCTTTATTTATATATTTATTTATTTACTCTTCTATGTACAAAATGTGCTACATAAGGCGGACTTAATGCCGTAAGGCATTATCTACCAGTCAACCTTTACGTTCCAGGATGACAGATACCTGATGAGTGTCAGCATAATGAGTCCCTCCAGAGAGCCAGAACCTGCCGGGGTCGCGGGGCTTATCGCATTACCGTGACCCTGGAATGTATAGGGCTACTGAAGGCCACCGTGGATTTTAGTCAGTACGAGTCTGACAGTCCCTCCCGCCCTGCCTTGGGTGGGACGGCTCATTTGATGATTTTACCACGACAAAAAAAAGCTAAGAACTAGTGCTTTCAACCACTAGATCAACGAACAAACTAGTAATTAACCTCAAACTAGACTCGAACTGTTGTAGGTGCACTCCCCAAGTTCACTTATACCAGTTTTAAACTTGCAAATGAGCCCACTATAACACGGTAAGTGTCGGTTAATGCAAAAACGCGCAATATTTCACGTTACCACGCAATATGGTGATCGTGGAGGAAGTATCAGCTGCCAAGTGCACTGTAGTTGGATATAGCTTAGTGAATGTAGACGGTAGAGCATGTGGACGCATGGCTTTAGTGCCTGATGACGCAATTATTATTATATATACAATGTAGATTAGCAAATTACCATCCCCCGTCCCTTGCAAGAGCCAGCCCGCGATGCTGAGCCAGTAGTTTTAAATTAGCCCCTAAATAATGAATATTTAGTTATCCAGCCTGTCCCTTGCTGTCCTCTGTCAGTGACGCCCTAAGCCGAGGTCCGTACCCCACAGGGGGTGCCCTTAGCGTGTGGTCACCTAGTTTTTAACTTTAGTTTGTAAGCCCCTGGCTGGAGGCCTTAGAATCATCTTTGGCAGCCACAGGAAAGTCCGGTTGAGCAGCACACAACCTAGTAGAGGTTGACCTGCGAGATGCCAGTATCAAAAAAAAAAAAAAAAAAAAAAAAATTACCATTCAAATTAATACAAAGACGAAAGTGAGTTTGTTTGTGGTGTGACAATTGTAAATAGGTATTTATTAGTGAACCACTTTTCGATGAATTGGTGCATGGAGTCTGTTATTCTTTAAACAACAAACTCCATGCATCCATCCATCCTTGCAAATTTTAACAAGTATAAGTCGATACTTTAATAAGTAAAAATAATAATTAGTAAGAAATATTGACAGAAAGGAAGAGTGGAAAATTATGAAGGAGACCTTTGCCCAGCAATGGAACAGTATAGGAAAAAAAAACAAACCGTATAAGAGTAGCTACAAAATTTCCCTCAGCCAGCATCCCACGTATATATTTATCTCATCCTTCAGCTAGTGTCACTCATCGTCAGTTTTATTGCCGCTATAAAAACTTACTCTTTTCGTCGCGTCGTTACAAGTACACAATGTTATGAAGCACTTCTAGTTTTGATACACACTTCTGTTATTGTTATTTTCTAGTTTTGAACATTATTATATCTGTTTTACTATCATATCCGACTTATCACTGTAAACTTCTGGACATAATCATACTATTTGAAGATCTTTCATAGTCGTTGGATATTTGAAAGTCTGTCAACCGGTATTACTAAGGGTACTTCATGTAATTGTAACGCACGATTAGTAAGATATCGCCCCTGCAGCTCAGCCTTAGCCAGTCAGCCATAGCCAGTTAACAGGAGCCAGCTAGAATGTAACGCCTAGGCAAGATATCGCCCCTGCGGCTTAGCCTTGGCCAGACAACCACAGCCAGTTAACAGGAGCCAGCTAGAATGTAACGCCTAGGCAAGATATCGCCCCTGCGGCTTAGCCTTGGCCAGACAACCACAGCCAGTTAACAGGAGCCAGCTAGAATGTAACGCCTAGGCAAGATATCGCCCCTGCGGCTTAGCCTTGGCCAGACAACCACAGCCAGTTAACAGGAGCCAGCTAGAATGTAACGCCTAGGCAAGATATCGCCCCTGCGGCTTAGCCTTGGCCAGTCAACCATAGCCAGTTAACAGGAGCCAGCTAGAATGTAACGCCTAGGCAAGATATCGCCCCTGCGGCTTAGCCTTGGCCAGTCAACCATAGCCAGTTAACAGGAGCCAGCTAGAATGTAACGCCTAGGCAAGATATCGCCCCTGCGGCTTAGCCTTGGCCAGTCAACCACAGCCAGTTAACAGGAGCCAGCTAGAATGTAACGCCTAGGCAAGATATCGCCCCTGCGGCTTAGCCTTGGCCAGACAACCACAGCCAGTTAACAGGAGCCAGCTAGAATGTAACGCCTAGGCAAGATATTGCCCCTGCGGCTTAGCCTTGGCCAGACAACCACAGCCAGTTAACAGGAGCCAGCTAGAATGTAACGCCTAGGCAAGATATCGCCCCTGCGGCTTAGCTTTGGCCAGACAACCACAGCCAGTTAACAGGAGCCAGCTAGAATGTAACGCCTAGGCAAGATATCGCCCCTGCGGCTTAGCCTTGGCCAGACAACCACAGCCAGTTAACAGGAGCCAGCTAGAATGTAACGCCTAGGCAAGATATTGCCCCTGCGGCTTAGCCTTGGCCAGACAACCACAGCCAGTTAACAGGAGCCAGCTAGAATGTAACGCCTAGGCAAGATATCGCCCCTGCGGCTTAGCTTTGGCCAGACAACCACAGCCAGTTAACAGGAGCCAGCTAGAATGTAACGCCTAGGCAAGATATCGCCCCTGCGGCTTAGCCTTGGCCAGTCAACCACAGCCAGTTAACAGGAGCCAGCTAGAATGTAACGCCTAGGCAAGATATCGCCCCTGCGGCTTAGCTTTGGCCAGACAACCACAGCCAGTTAACAGGAGCCAGCTAGAATGTAACGCCTAGGCAAGATATCGCCCCTGCGGCTTAGCCTTGGCCAGTCAACCACAGCCAGTTAACAGGAGCCACCTAGAATGTAACGCCTAGGCAAGATATCGCTTCTGCAGCCTAGCCTTGGTCGGACCACCATAGCCAGTTAACCGCAACCTTGGCCGGACCGCCATAGCCAGCCAGCCAATGCCAGAAGCCTTTTAGCAAGCCTGCTAAGCCGCTAGCTATGCCGTCACATACTTCTACGAGATCAGGCCAGATCTTGTGAGAGGATGTGGCCAAAGAGTCTTATTTCATCGCAAAAAAAAAAAAACCTGAAGGGTTTTGGATGAAATAGCAACTACATATAAATAACCAGTTGCAAAACTTCATCCAATATCAGTATTTTTTGCCTGTAAGTTCAACAAAGATCTATCGCTGCATTTATAATATTAGTAAGAGTGGCAGACAGATTTCGAAACACGATAACTACATTTAAATTCATCAAAGTGAACTACATAAAATGTTGAACTGGCACCCCACTCGTACCATTATGATCCGCGGGTTGGCAACACTGTCACAAGCGCTACTTTTATTTCCTCCACATTATGACTGGCCTGTTGGTCTAGTGGTTAGTGACCCTGACTGCTATGCCGGAGGTCGTGGGTTCGATTCCCACCCAGGATAAATGTTTGTGTGATGAGCACGATCATTTGTTGTGTGTCTGGGTGTAATTTATCTATAATATATATGTATTTAAAAATATATATGTATGTTTATCAGTTGTCTAGTACCCATAACACAAGCTCTGCTTAGCTTGGGACTAGATGGCGTTGTGTGATAGTTGTGGAATATTATATTATTTAAATTATATTATAATATTTCATAAAAAGCCACATGTTTGAAATAAATGAGGAATGGTGGAAGTGACGTTTTGAAGTTTTGACCGTGGTACATAATTCTGCACCGCATGTCCTCTGGCCGATCCCCGTAGTGGTGACATCCAGGGGTTTCATCCTTCCCAATCAGACACAGAAACTTCCCGAAGGTAAAGGTAAGGACCTGTGTCAAGTGAAGGTGAGGACTCTGCAGCCTTTAGTTAAGAGGATCTTCTACCGAGTGCTTGTTCATACTAAAAGAGAAAGCATTTTCCTTTCCCTGAAATGTTATCCTATCTCAATGATTTTTTATAATGCTTCTGACACAGTAAAAAACTAGGTTTATCAGCCTAGGTGCCTGTAACTTTAAAACTATAATACATTTTGAAAAAAGAAAACCTGTAAACCTAGTTTTGTACTGTGTCAGAAGCATTCTAAAAATCATTGACAACATTTAAGGGTAGGAAAACGTTTTCTCTTTTAGTATGGACGAGCGCTCGGTAGACGATCCTCTTAAAGATCCCATCTTAGCGCCGCTCTCGCGGCGCGGCGTGTCCGAAATCCTTATAGGTAGGATAAATAATAATTATGCTGATGATCACTTTGTCTTTAGGAAGGCAAAACTTACAACCACTTTTGTCCATCAGACGATTTGAAAAATTTGCTTCTCTATAGTTTGTGCAACTATGTATCTACAATACAGCAAAACATTGCTTTCTAGAATGTTCTAAATAGCAACGCTACAAACTTACAACAATATTTTAATTCATGCGCTCTAGTTCGTACATGTTTAATTTAGGAGCGCAGTCCCGGGGGGCGGAGCTAGCTTGCCAAATATACCAGCATTTACATTTTATGTACAAGTTTTTAATTACAAATTGGTTGGAACGAAATAGTTACACTGTTTCTATTTATTTTTGGTGTGTAATTAAGAATTAGAAATTATTTAAAACAACTTTATTTTCTTGCAATAATGTTACAATTTTGAGACAGACTGAAAAATAACAGTAAATCTGTGAAACTATTTAAAAAACCTTTATAATGGTAGCCATACACCATACTGCCTATTTGTCAATTCGGCATAAAACTGCCAATTTGCTCAAATAGAATTGAACGTGTATGGGGGTGGAATGCCAATTTGATGGCATGACATGCCAATTTTGATAGGTCATCAAATCGTTTTTGACACAACGTCAAATCGGCAGCAGTGATGCCATCTTAGCAACTTCATAGATAGTTAGCTAATTTTATAAAGGTGCTAGAAAAAAAGCTAAAAAGTGTAACTTGTGGCTAAACTTTTTAGCTACTTTTCTACAGGGACGGTTAGGCCACGTTCACACGGCGATTATTTTCCCGTATACCGTACACGAGATTTTATCGAATAGAGTTGACCAGTTTTAGGACAACTTTGCACGGTACACGGTAAAATATTATATTTCTCAAACACGGGATTTTCCCGTATGAACACCGTTTAAACTATTTTTAAGTTTTCATTTGTGAACTGTTATTACTGCTCTATTCGATAAAATCTTGTATACAGTATACGGGAAAATAATCGCCATGTGAACGTGGCCTTACCAGGAAAACTGAGGCTTTTCGCACATGGATCGCATGTACACTCGTAAAAAAAGAGTCATTCATTTTATTTTAAACCAAAATACGATTGAAAACTTGAGAGGTGTCAAGGGACCACGAAAGCAAGTTAAAAAAAGGTTCATGCTATTTTCGACCTTATTGACATTTATGCAAACACCTGATTTTAATGAAGGAGCAATGTTAACGAATGAGAATGTGAGAAAAACAAACTAAATTTTAAATGTCGATAAGGTCGAAAATCGCTTGCACCACTTTTTTTAACTTGCAATCCTTAAGCAAATGTTTTCCGACCTTCAAGCGATTTTCGACCTTATTGACAACGATGCAAACACCGGATTTTAATGAAGAAGCAATGTTAACGAATGAGAATGTGAGAAAAACATACTAAATTTTAAATGTCGATAAGGTCGAAAATCGCTTGCACCACTTTTTTTAACTTGCAATCCTTAAGCAAATGTTTTCCGACCTTCAAGCGATTTTCGACCTTATTGACAATGATGCAAACACCGGATTTTAATGAAGGAGCAATGTTAACGAATAAGAATGTAAGAAAAACAAACTAAATTTTTAATGTCGATAAGGTCGAAAATCGCTCGCACCACTTTTTTTAATCTAATTCGATAGTCTCATGATGAAATGAAAAGGTGCGAGAAATTGTAGCTGTCGTCACCGAATAATAGCCAGATCTAGTTGCTGAGTTGGCATCACTGGTGCAGATTTGAAGTTATGACAAATCTATCGTATCGATAGGCAGGATGGTGTATGGTGTATATAGACGAACTGCCGATTTGAAACAATTGCAAGCGGCAAATCTATCGTTTCGATAGGCAGGATGGTGTATGCCTACTATAAGAAGTTTGCAATCGCTTCGAAAAGACGAAACCTTTTTTGTTACGGATTTTTGAATTCTTCTCTATTTAAAAGCATAGATTTAAAATATACAACAGTTCAATTTCTTTTCCTATTTTTTTATCACCTCATTTGTGCAGTTTTGATCACAAACTTTCCATGATTTATGTTATACATATATTCAAAATCATAATTATTGTCGGTCTGACATGAAGTCCTCCAGCCAGATGGATCGATTTTCGATCGACCTTAACAAAGTGGCTGGGAGACTGGATGCGGAAGACAGATGACATGATGATGAGGCGCAACCTGGGAGAGGCCTATGTCCAGCACAGGACTGCGTTAGGCAGTTAAATCACGAATTTAATTCATCTCCTTTTTACCTATTTTCAACTAGACGTTCAATCAAACAGACTGATATTATTATTTACATTTACATAGCAGTAGCTATTTGATTATACCACTCATGTAAAGCAACCTTCCCTCAAAGTAATATTATTTTCGGCAAAAAATACTAAACTCATCAAAAATATATTTCTTCGTTCAAAATATCGGAACAATTTACCATCAACCTAATACTTGCGTGTCCCATCACTATGAAATCCGGACATCCTTAGGGAGGCGATTATTTACACTTTCAATTGTTTGGGCATGGTAGACACACAGTATAGTTGATACAGTATTCCAAATGCGAACAAATGGGTAGAATTTGCTAATACAGACATGCACACATACATTACACGAGATGGATTACACGAATTCTAAGCATGTTTTATCGATTCAAGTAATACTTCATTGGTGTATATTTGTATAAATGCGCATTGTAACTAGTGGGACGTAGTAAAAGAGAATTCATGACAGACACATTTAATTCCGTAACAGTAATAATGCTCAAATAATAACATTTTTTTTTCCTATGGGAAACAAGTTCACTCTCTATAAAACGATTTGAAATAAAAAATACCAAAAAACGAAGATAATATATTATGATAATTTATCACGTCCTAGTTTTTTTTACATTATGTCATGCCCGTGTTTTTAAATAACGTGCAGAAAAGATATTACTAGAAGTAAAACGAACGCCCGGTCACAAACTGCAGCTTACATACTACGAAATTACGGCCGATATGACTGTGCTACTGCCTTTGTGCTAATCGTGTAAGTAGTCCCTAGTTGACTTACTGCACATCTTTACACTGTGGTTTGGGGGAGCCTCGGGAGCGATATCGGGAACTAAATGACGTTTATACGGATTTTCATTAGTTTATTGTGACATTAGTTTGTTTATATACTCGTACGTCGAGATTATAGGCCAGTCAGGACACGGTAAATTTTCATGTCAGGAAAGGATGCTTCTAAATGATATTGTTTGAAATAATTTACGAACAGTGCGTTTTTTTCAGTCGTTACGGCACGGAGGCTTAACATCTCGCTTCTGTTGCATAAGGTTGTTAGTTTAGACAGTCGCTAAATTGTGTTTTTCGGTTCATAGATGTTGTTTCGGTTGTACGCACCGGAGAGATGTCCACCAAATATCGATGGTGCATTGCCATTGACAATTATAGTGTCGGAAAACCTTTTTTAAGAACAGTGGTAGCCTTGTGGTATCGGTCCCGACTTACGTTTTGTAGGTCGTGGGTTCGAACCCTGCCAGGCGCATTACTTCGTGTAATTTATTTCAGCATCACTGCTCTCAAAACGGTGAAAGTAAACGTCTCGTGAGAGAAAAGATGAAAGTAAACCGGCATGTCCTAGAACCAAAAATTTGAAGACATGTGACATCGACCAATACGCACTGGGCCCGCGTGGTGGATTATGGTCCACTCTTTCTTACAGAGAGGAGGCCTGTATCCCAGCAGTGGGAACATTATAGGCTGATGATGATGATGATGAAACCTTCTTTAGAAGTTTTGCGGCACAGTATATTCCAGGTGCAGTCCGCAGTCCTCATCAGCACATTCCGTGCGTGGAGCTAGTTTAATTAATATTCTAATTCACGAACCTCGCTTATCTGGCGCCATGTTGAATACTAACCGATTGCGCGCACATGTGAGGCGTGCTTAATGTGCTTCGATTTTGGCAATGGAGCACACACTTAAGACTGCGTTGTTCCATTATTAGTTGAACTAACCTTTTGTTAAAATATGCTAAACTTTTTTTTTGTTTATCAATACTTACTTATTTCAATTGTTTGATAAACTAACTTAGTTGTTTAATCAAAAGAGTATTTGATTGAAACGTCCTTTCGACGTCAGGCCAGCTAAAAGTGGTTCGTAATAAGGCTGTATTTTGAAGAGACTATGATTAGGTGATGAAGA
Source organism: Agrotis segetum (assembly GCA_036375495.1). Lineage (NCBI taxonomy): Eukaryota > Metazoa > Arthropoda > Insecta > Lepidoptera > Noctuidae > Agrotis > Agrotis segetum. The sequence continues at coordinate 339,887 of JAQSVV010000222.1, read as the reverse complement.
TTTTTCAATCACTCCGGTAACTTACAGTCTGTTTATACATAAAACAGCGTTGTTAGTTAAAAAAGTAGTCGTAGTTGCAAATCAACTACGACTACATCAAAGTCAAATTAATTATCAATATCAGTCTTGGTTCAAGTAACTAGTTTTAGCACCCACTAAGAATTAGTCAGAAGCATTTAATTTGAGCTTGTGCTCCGTTTGCTAGACCAAGCCGATAACATCCTTGTGTCGTCCTCAATATTGATAATTATTTAAAGTTGGCACTGTTGGCAGGCATAATAAATAATAAAAAAAGATTCTCTTGAACTTTGAAAAGTACCAGATTGAATTTTTGGTAAACAGAGAAGGTACCAATGAGTGATCTTGTCGTCAACCAAGTACAACATTATTTAGGATACTTACAAAACGTTAAAATCCAATAGAATAGTTTTACACTGTGCAAATAGCGCTTGCTATTAACTTACCTACAATAATAATTGTAGTAACGTAATACATAAATTGTGTCCAATCTGAACAATATCATGAACTCGATACACAATCTCCAACACAATTTGATCCACGTTTAATGTAGCTATTAATAACCGTTGCTTATTTATCGACTTCGAAGAAATAGCGGTCTCTAAATAACTGTTATAATAACGTTACGTTATTTAACGTTAACGTTACGATACTGGGAAGCTTAGTAATTTGTTACGTAATTCTGTTTTTAACTTCGAAAGGGTGCTTTGTTGGAGCATTTTGATTTAATGTCTGTTTTCCTTGTATAGAATTATGTTCCTAGATATTTTCTTAGCTTATTGATAGGAATGTTCTTGGATTCCTAGAAATATTCTTGGTGGAAATAAGTAGAAAAGGATTATAATATCAGGGTCTTGATTTGGCTGGAGGTTTTCAATAGATCGTTTCCTTTTAAATGTAACTTAATGTTACTTTGGCTGTACTGGTACAATCGCGACCAAACGTATCGAATCACTTACCTACTCCGATTCGGCGCGATCTTGAGTTCTTAATAACTAAAATTAATATTAAAATCATGCCATCATTTAATCAATCATGCCATCATGCCATAATTTTAACTTTTGCTCGGTAGTGTAATTGAGACGGAGAACTTACTCGAGTTGACGAATTTATTCATATTCATTCAATTTATGGGTTCAGTACTTTCGAAGCTCCTATTACCAACCAAGCCATCAAGGCCTTACGCGGTGACGTTATACGCCATTTATTGCAAAACGACGTACAAAGCTTCGTACAAAGATGTTAAGATTCTCAAAAAACTTCAACAAAATATAGACATAAATTGTTGCCTTCTTCAAGATCACGCGGCAATATTTTCCACCGCGGCTAATAATAGTGATGTGACGTTAAGCCACAATTCTCGCAGGTACGTCACTAGCGTGGCGGGCCACGATACGGCTAATCCCGTCGTTTGTGTCATTTGACGACACCGCGCGAAAACAGCGGAGTGCACACTGGCGAATGCGAATGATTTATTGACAGTTTAGGTTTTGAAGATTTATTTTAGTGTTGCAATTCGATGATGTATAGTCTGACTTTTCCATATGTGACGCTCGGCTTTCAGTAGGTAAAACTACAAATACAACATGTAACGTAATTAACGCACACCCTCAGACACTCCAAGTAGAATTTTATGTTATAATCATAATACTATACTGCTAATATAATACTATATATTGAATTTTTAATTAAACATGTAATTTATGCATTGATATTAACTAAATTAGTTATTTTGCAGTAAGGTTTATTTTTCTTTATTTTGTATTGAATGACGGAATTTGTATCAATACAAATAAAATTGCACTTTTATGTCTTGTTGCCTTGATTTACGGTCTATCTTAGTTTGTTTTGACTGTACATGGGTAATGTGACTATAATTTCCGTAGTATTAATTATTTTTGATAAAAAAAATACCTACATTAAAAATTATAGAAATCGATTCAGTAAACAATTCTGAACAAACTAATTTCAGGATGTGCGTTAATTATGTTACATGTTGTATAATTATGTTTGCGGCTGTCTCTCTAATCACAACCCCGTTACTGGATGTCAGACTTTCTGATATCGCCATCGTTTCATTTACAGTTAGGGTCTATCTGTCCAAACTTTTATTATTTCTAAAGTACTTATTAATTGAACAACAACTGACTCAGTGGGACAAATATGTGTAGTGTCAATGAATGTAGAAATACATCGCATTAATTTCCATTCACCGCCATTGTGGATGCGACCTATCTTCTGTAGCTCAGCCGCGGTCGTATAATGTTATTTACCAACTAAAGTATTCAAAAATATACCTATTATTTATTTTCGCAAACCCTTTCGCAATAATTTCGCAGTCCCCATCATTGTGGCCTCGTCCTAACTCTCATCGCTAGCTAAGCGGTGTCTGTATCGAGCCTCAGCCGCGCTTGTGTCATGTTGCTTTCTTATTTATGTTAGACTTGAAAGTACGAGCTGATGCTGATGAGTGCTAGAATTAATTCTGTGTCAAGTACTTCTGTTGTTCAAGATCTTCACGTCTACACTCAAAGAAAATTATAAACGTGGCGACTAAAATACCCTTAAGACAATGGTCTACCGAGCGCTCGTCCATACTAAAAGAGAAAACGTTTTCCTGCCCCTAAATGTTATCCTATCTTAATGATTTTTTAGAATGCTTCTGACGCAGTAAAAAGCTAGGATTATAGGTTTTCTTTTTATCAAAATTTAAAAAGTTTTAAAGTTACAGGTGCCTAAGAGTTATTTTTGAAAATAGAAAACAGCTAAGTATAAACCGTAGCAAATGGAAACACGACTCACGTTAAACTACATTGTGATTTTGTGAAACCAAGGCCTATATTTATCTAAAACTAAGAACCATCTTTAGAAATAGTTCAAATGAAGGATTATAAAGTTTATAGAAGTTCAATTAAATATTTCCCAATCAAACACCTGCAGCTACCGATAAATTACAAGCATTACACAAGTATTTTTTTACATGGTAAAATCATCAAATGAGTCCTCCTACCCAGGGCAAGACGGGAGGGATCGTCAGACTTGAATTGACTAAAATTCACTGTGTCCTTTGATAGCTCTTTACGTTCCGGGCACACGGTAGCTTGTTAGACCCGCGACCCGTCAGGCTAATAGCTCTTTGTAGCGCGAGTAGAACAAGTCGCGCTGTCAACCCGGGCGTGGCTCAGGATCGGACATCGAGTCGCCCATTTCTCGCCGTTCTAGCATCACACAAGTTAGCCCAAAGTCTTTCTTATAAGAAAATACAAAACGTGCCAAAAAAACCACCCCAACAATTTCCCTCGCCCTTCAATTACTAACAAGTCCATGCATTTTATTGCTAATTAATTGCGAGGTTTTTCTAATTAAGACCGGCCGGGCGTCCTTACGAGCGTCCAAACGGCCAGTGCGCCGGGAATAGCCCATTAAAACGCTAAGATTCCAGCTTATATTCGACTAATTAAGCATTTCCATCGACGCCACTAAATAAAACATGAGCCCAATAAATTGAGCCTACACTTGAATTATGTAGGTTTCATGTGACTGTGGATTTTGTGGGAATGTTCTAGAAAAAATTATGAACTGTGCTAGAAGGTAAGCTCGAAGTGGTATTAGCAATAATGTTCCGTCCGGTTTTGCAGGAGTCCATAGTCCATGCCTTGCCATTAGGGAAAATCAAAATAATATTACACTACCTGTTGCCAGCGGTTTCTCCTGCTAAAACTTATCCTATGTGTATTAAATTGGGATACAAATTATCCAATGTGTAAAACCAAGTTATAAACGACATTTATTTATAATTATTTCATAATCCTCGAACCTTGTTAACAAATCTGAAGGAAAATAAACTAAAAACAATGAGGCAACATGAAAACTAAACAAATAATTTAGATATTGCTTCAAATTTTGAAAAACATCTTAACTAAGAAGAACATCCTTATATTAAGTGTAAGTATTTTGTGTAATTTTATTTTCCGTCAATCCAAATAATGGTCGCCCTAAAAAATACATGAATAAATAAATTAGAGCTAGATGGGTTTCTGCTTGAATGGCGACAAAGTAAACTTAATGTTTAAGCTAGCCCTCGCATACTTTACCTTAAGAAGGCTTATTAAGTATGCTAATTAGCAAAAACTAAAGTCAGAAAGTGAAAACAGTTAAGAAAACCGTGAGGAAACTGGTAAGTCCTAGAAAGAACCAAAAAGGAGACATCTAACACCTACCAACCCGCACTCGGCCCGCGTTTTGGATTATGGCCCACTCCTTCTCACAGAGGCGACGCCTGTGTCCCAGCAGTGGGAACATTATAGGATGATGATGATGATAACGATGAAAGTAAAAAAGTGATCACTGATTTCTTTTATCGTTTCCACTTTCCAAATGACTATAGAAAACATCGTGAGGAAGGCAAATGTCCTAGACCCATCTACCAACCCACACTGGGGAGGGTATTGGACGATTTTAGCTCACACCTCCGTTATCACACGAATAAGATTATAATTAGACCCTTCGTACACTAGGCGATGCAAATCTCCGATACCTTACGACTTTGGTATCCCAGCGACTATCACAATAATACATAGAGGTTCATACCCAGGCACACGTCTTGACAACTTAAGTCGCCTAGTGTACGAAGGGACTGACTTGACTTGTTGCATTCTAAAAACTGTTAATTTTCGCTCATTTGATGTCTACTTTCAGTCGATTGCTCGCCCCGTGCACCAACCGTGTTGTCGTTGTTGATGAAACGAAAATTTTTGATAATATTTTGAATAAATGATTGAACACTTAAAAGCCTCAAGCTTTTACAGCTTGGCAAATAAGAGTAGAAAACCGGAAGTCACCACTGTGCTCTCGCTACCAGCACTTTGAATGTTTTTTTTTTCACTTATTACGTAAATTTTATGGCACAATAAAAAATCTAACAAACCTGCGTGTTTTGTTTTGTTTACATCAAATATCAAAGATTTTAAAACGTTGTCATCAAACAAAAATATTAGTTCCGTTTCAAGACCTTCTGGCCAAGCTGTAAGTGTCCAATCAAAAATTTTCGTTTTCATAAAAAAAATTCATGATTTCCATGCAACTTTTTCTCTCCGCCACATCTCACTGCCGAACTCTACCGATGACGTCACAATCTATAAATAATGGTCGCGCACAGCGCTGCGGCCGCTTTATTATTGTTAATACCGATCTGTTCGTGATTTGTGCGCGCTCGCGTTGCTATGGAAGCTTCATCTGATTTAGTGGCTGATATAGTTCGGATGGCAACAGTAACATCTGTACTAACGATTACAAATTGATAGATATACACTTATACAGGGAGATAACTAAAGTTTTCATTGATTATAGATTTGTTTATTTTATGCCAATTAAGCATACGACGTACTAAACTACTTCTTTCTTACTACGGCCCTTTTTTATCGCGGTAAAATAATCAAATGCGTCCTCTCACCCAGGGCAGGACGGGTGGGACTGTTCGACTTGTACTACGAGTAACTAAAATACACGGCGTTCCTTTAACAGCCCTTTACGTTCCAGGGTCATGGTTTTCTTATAAGACGAAGTGACCAACACACTTAATATACATTATACGAGGCCCTGAAACGCAAATTGCAACTGAAAAAAAACTTTTTTAAAAAAAGTACCGACTTCAAAAACAAATACAAAAAAGTTTCAAATAACCTTTCTTTCGGAAGTCGGTGGCTTTGATTTTTATTATTTCATTGACTATTGCCACCGACTTCCGAAAGCAAGGTTATTTTAAACTTTTTTGTATGTATTTGTTTTTGAAGTCAGTACTTTTTTTTTAAGTTTTTATTTTACCCTTTTTAGTTTATTTATTAAATATTCAACCCAAATTCTTCTAAAATACAAAGTTTTCTTACATTATGTGCACTAATCTTGTAATTCGTCGCAACGAAAAAATCCATATCTCTAAAACTACTGAACCGATTTTGATGAAACTTGCAGTGTACCCTAAGTTGAACAATACCTAGTACAACAAAAAAAGAATTACTTAAATCGGACTTGTAGTTCCGGAGATATGCGTGCACAAACATAAAAACACACATACATACATACACTTATGAAATTTGGTACATTTGTTCAGACGCTGATATAGACTAACATATACGAAAACTGGGCAGTTCTGATAATATTACATACATACGGGTCGAATTGATAACCTCATTTTTTTTGAAGTCGGTAAAAAAAGGTTGTTTTTTGAGTCAATCATGTTTCTTCCGCTCCACTCGATGCCAGATACATTAGACGAATTTATCTTTTTATTTTTTTTTTAAACAAGAAGAAGACGTATCTATAAGAATATTATGTTCTATTACTGAAATAGGGCAACGGAAAAAAAATATCAGCGCTACATAGAAAAATACCCTGTTTATCAACTGAAATAGTAAAGTCGACCACACGTGGATCAACAGAGGTAAGCTTATACAGAATGGTAAACTATCATAAAATAAAAATACCTACGTGTGGCACTCGGGGACTGCCGCAGTAAAGATTTGCATTGCATAACATTTTTAATCAACTTATGCAATTTTTGTTTTTAGGCTATGGTCATCCACGGTCAGCCACGTCAACCAAGAAAAACGTCAAAAAAAACAAACACCGTGCGGAAGTCTGCCGAACTGAAACGACTTTAGACGATGCGGGGGAGTTAGGTTTATTTTCGTTAGGTTTTTTCGTTACGGAATTTCTTGATTTGGTCGCCGCGCTCACAGCCTGCGATAAAACCTATGCAATAGCTTAAAACTTAGACTTACGAGTGGAGCAGTGGTGGCCCAGTGGTATCGGTCCCGACTTACGAGTTGTAGGTCGTGGGTTCGAACCCCGCCAGGCGCATTTCTTTGTGTAATTTATTTCATCACCACTGCTCTCAAAATGGTGAAGGAAAAAATCGTGAGGAAACCGGCATGTACTAGAACCAAAAATTCGAAGACATGTGACATCCACCAATGGATTATGGCCCACTCCCTCTCACAGAGAGGAGGCCTGTGTCCCAGCAGTGGGAACAATATAGGCTGATGAAGAGATGATGATGAATAGCCTAAAAAAACATGATCTAACTAAATCTTTCATATTACAGTAATGATATTATACCTACTTTTATAAAAAAAATATTCAGTTCGATTGTCTGTCCCGCTCTTTTATAATACTCCAAACTAGAATTCAGTAAAATATTCAATCTTTAAACCGCGCTCTCTCAGTGCCACACTACATCACAATGCTCCCACAATTTGTAAGTACTGAGGCCGTAAGTCGCAGGCCCTTGAGCTATTGTAATATTGTTCATGAGGACATCCGCCTGGAGTTGACGCGGAGATGTGGAGGACTCTGACAGGCTGAGGAGCTGAGGACATGAGGAGATGACGCCACTCGAAGGGAACTTATAATTATATTGTTGGCTAAGATGTGGTGTTAATTATTTGGTTGCTGCTTGAAGTAACCAGCTTTAGAAAAAAAAAAGAAATAGAAATAAATAAACAAAAGAAACAGAATTTTTCTGTTTCTGAACTTCTTTCTGTTTGTTTATGAACTTCTATCTACTTTTGACCGTTTAGTCCACTCTCGTCCCCTCGACCCCCAAGAATTAAAGTGTCCACTCGACCCCTAACTACAGTTTTTTCTCGACCCCTGGCGGTCGAAAGTGGAGTTCATTTTGAAGCCAACTTTTGGTTTCCACTCGACCCCCAAGTACAGTTACGATGAAAAATCATCAGTCTACCCTATAGTTGGATAAATTATTTAACTAAAATACCGTCATATTTTGTCCTTATTCGTAAGAATCGACAAATCAAATCAAAACGTTTATTTCAACTAGGCCAATTACAGGCACTTTTTTTTTTTTTTTTTTACGTGGCAAAATCATCAAATGAGTCCTCCAACCCCGGGCAGGGCGGGAGGGACTGTCAGACTTGTACTGACTAAAATCCACGGTGTCCTTCGGTAGCCCTTTGTGTGCCGGAGTCGCGGTATACGTATGTCCCGCAACCCCGGCAGGACTGTGGCCCTCTATAGGGGGGCCCCGTCACTATGCTGACGCTCCTTGAGGCGCGCGTGGGACGCAACGCGCCGTCGACCCGGGCATGGTCCTTGGTCGGGCAGCGAGTTGCCCTTTACTCGCCGCCCGCATGCCCGCGGAAAGAAACGGGTCTGATTATATTGGTCAGGCTGATACTGAGCGCCCACTCCCGGCCGCTATCCCACTACTGCCCGATACGGGGACTTTTGGCTGCTGGGTTTCCCCCCTGGCCCGGTTCGCCCCTCCTTAGATGACCTGCATCCCCCAGACTCCTCCGGGGGATCCATATCAATACCGGGCTTAGTGTGGACGTCCAGTCAACATGGGCCACTCAGCACCAGGACCCCCAACCACAAACCATCCTCCGCTTCCGACCTCCGAGAAGCCGGATTACAGGAGACGCCACGCTCCCAGTCAATTACAGGCACTTATGAATTGTCAAAAGACATAAAATATAACAATTACAAAAATAGTTATGGTGCTACAGTCCCAGTCACAAGACATAAAAACTGTGAAAGTACCGTAGTAGGTGCTCATTCCAAAGCGTAGATCTCTATGGAGAAGAATGAGCAAAAAACTCCATGGACACTCTTTTTCAATCGCCAAAATTATTACAAAACTTTTGTTACATCATTCATCATCAGATGGTACATTGCGTGAGAACGATGTGGCAAGTTAATAGTGTCCATAGTAAAATAAAAAGACAATTCAAAATAAAGTTACTAATAATTAAAATAGACCGTGGCAGCTAAGAGATGACCAGTCCCAACAGACAGCGCCCATTCACGAACATGACACATATATCAGCACTATTCAGCTCAACCATTTTGAAGGGAACTAAATGATCCGACATACACGCCACCATCAGCGAGACCTTTGAGTACGCATGACATACTCTCAACTGCCAGAGTCATTCAAGTCAATGAAAGACGTAGGTTTCTAGTCAATAATAGATCTGAAGCACATGGTACTCACACAATGCTGGCTATGACGCTATATAATACTAGATAAATACACTCTATACAACGCAAAAGATAATTTTACAATCTTCATCCGCTCCGACAATTTTATTAAAAATCAAGAAAACCTACGACTTTCGTACTTAAAAAATACACACAAAGAGACAAGCAATAAAATGTAAAGTTGGACAAAACCAGATGACTTAACTAAGTCATAAAAAAAATATAAACAATTATATGAACACATATAACTAGTCCGGAAGAAAGAATAGAAAAGAAAAGAAAAAAAGAACTAAAAACATCTGGGAAAGAGCATGAAAGCCGTCTTAACTTCAACAGAGTGACCAGCTGTTATTATCCACTAAGTAATCGTTTATGGAATAATATGCCTTAGAACAAAGGATGGATTTAATCTTTGATTTAAACTCATTAAACGGCAAGTCTAGCAATGACGAAGGCAATTTATTGTAGAATTTTATACCAAGGCCTACAAATGAGTTATGAACCTTATGAAGTCGGTAAAAAGGAACACGTAGGTGGTGCTTATTTCTCGTGTTATTAGTGTGAAAATCACTGTTTTTGGTATAAAGGTGTAAATTCTGCCTAATATATACACCGTGACTTTTTAGTCGTCTTACAAAAGCAGCCCAGTTCCCCAATGACTAGAACACGTTTATAATAAAAAAATAGGTATTTAAGAGATTTGAAAATTTTTAAAATAAAATTTTAATTCGTTATTATGACGCAAGGTGTAGTTAGAAACACCCTTGTCTCATAGAAAATGGAGATAGAATGATCTGCCCGACTATTGCGCTGGGTAGGTATACTTTACAGCTAGATACGTAAACATTTAACAGGGTGTTTCATATTTCTAATGCACCTATTTATTAAAAATAAAAATTATTATTAACGATTAAAAAAAAAAAAAAACTTGCCTAGAGGTATTTTAGGTCGGATACATTAAGTGGACCCTTTTTGTAAGACGACTAAAAAGTCACGGTGTATAATGTTGGCAAAGATGAATTGAGATGTGGCATCTCGTCAGAATGCCGATCTCCTTAAACAAATCCCTCAAAGAAACTCAGTACCCAGCTGGTAAATTGCCCGAACAGCTCGTTTTTGTAAGACAAATATATTTTGAATATCAGCCGCTTTGCCCCACAATAAAATGCCGTAGGACATAACGCTGTGAAAATAACTAAAATAAACTAGTCGAGCGGTATCAACGTCTGTGTACTGTCTTACTTTTCTGACAGCGTAGGCAGCCGAGCTTAATCTTCCCGATAAACTTGTTATATGCGGGCCCCATTGAATTCTAGAATCTACTTTAATACCCGGAAACACGGCTGAGTCAACAGTTTCAGGTTCTTCATTATTTAGAACAATGTTAGGACCCAGATTTGTAACATTTGGCAAGGCGAACTTTATACATTTCGTTTTTTTGGCATTTAGGACTAAGTTGTTAGCAGAAAACCAATCCGTGACCAATGATAATGCGGTGTTAACTTCGTCACATTCTTGTCTGTTTCTATTAACTTTAAATATAAGAGAGGTATCATCCGCAAACAGTACAATGTCACAAATGCCCTTTAAAAGATATGGCAAGTCATTGATATACACCAAAAATAAAAAAGGACCCAAAACTGATCCTTGAGGCACACCTAGCTGAACAGGTTGACCAGAAGATTTCGAGCCATTAACATCTACGCATTGACATTTGTGTAGAAACCAAGTGATCGGTGCGTGCACAAGTACTCCAACAAAGCTGTACCTTATAATTAGACCCAAAATCTAACGTAAACCTGCCCAATATTGCCATCAGCCAAGAATAATAATAAAATAATAAATCCAGACTCCGTAGTTGGTGAGAAATTCCAAAAAGAAAACCTAGAAACACTGCCTGACTCAGGAATCAGTGCTTCAGCAGTTGCGTTTGCGATCACTAGACCGACGAGGCAGTCTTTTTAAATACCAATTCCTGAATTTCGCCTTTAGTACGTCACTGTACCAAAATATTAATTATCATGCTAGGGGACGAGAGTGGACTCAAAGTGCGGGTCCTTTGTATGAAATTTCATTCTCACCCCCTAGGGGTCGAGAGTGAACTATGTTTAGGGGTTGAGAGGAAACCAATGAGCAAATCTTTTTTAGGGGTCGAGGGGTCGAGAGTGGACTAAACGCTTTTGACGATGAAATGAATAAATTGAAATTAAAGCTAGACAATTTTTACGTAACATACGGCCTGCAGCGTGATATAATTATTATTTTAGACTTCTCAAAGCCCCTCAATACATAATGGTATAAAAATGTAAATCTTATAAATTACTTTCTTATATCATTAAGAACTATGCCGCATTATATCATTAAGAACTACGTTTCACAGTCAAAAATGTATTGAATATCCAACCCCTTTCAATTATATTGAAAGTTGAAAGAAACGGTTTGTATTTTGTCTATGTGTAAAGGTTTAAACAAAAGTCTTCCAGTCTATTCTAAATATTGCATTTATTTGACGAAGAATAATATTAACTGCATTGCATTAACCGGAAAGCATTTATAATTATTCTAACTGCGGCCGACTAAATGTGGTTTAATTTCACAAATTCCATGCTTCCCAGTATTATACACAATTCTTTGTTTCATATCAAAACTATTTTCATAACAAACCTATTCGTAGGAATGTGTACACTTTATGTATACATAGTGCGTGCAAACCTGCAAACATACGAGAACAGATGCGAGCCGTCCGTCCGGTTGTTATTCAAATATTACACATATTTCATTCACCTTATGTATAAGAGAATGTGTGTGTGGGAAGTACACACACATTTCATAATTTGCGAGTGTGTGAGATTAAGGGCGAGTAATCAATGAGAAACTATGCCACGCTATGCTGTGTTGAGCTAAGCTGGACTTTTGACTCTATGTCTTTTCTACAAACTTCTTGGTTTTACAATAGACTAACATAGAAAAGCATTGGTATTTGGTACCAGTAAACTCTTTTTTCTCTTTTTTGACTCTCGTAATGAAACGACAGTCTGACATGACCAGAGAGCGATCAGGCACATCATGACCAACTACTTAACAAACTGGCATCATATCACCAACTTCAAAACTTCGGGCTAAAGGTGTAAGATCCCGTGAACATTATTCTTCCTTTATTTTAACTACAAATCCTGCATCGCGCAATCATAGTTAACCGCGAGATGTCTAAAGGATATAGAAACTGTAAAAAAAGAACCACGAAGCCTTTGACAAAGGATGTTACAAATGAAAGAGTTGTCATAATAACCAAACGCAGCAAAGCATTCACAGTACCTACTTATGTTTTGATGGCCAGGATTAAAATAAAAAATATTAGCGTTTTAAAATCGCGTCGGTTTTGACGAAGTCGCGGGTAACACCTTTAAGAGTGACGCATACTAGCAGCGCTATTCTCTACAAAGACAGCCATGTTACAGCGCGACCGCAGCGCTTACGCAACGCTGTAACTAAAGTTTGCACCTCATTGACGGCTGTGAATAAGAACTAGTCAGTAGAAGATAATTTGACAGTTATACATTTTGGGATTCTCTAAAAACAACCTCGATTTGGCAGTGATGGCCCCAATGGTATCGGCCCCCACTTACGTGTTGTAGGTCATGGGTTCGAACCCCGCCAAGTGCATTACTTTGTGTAATTTATTTCATCACCACTGCACTCAAAACGATAAAGGAAAGCATCGTAAAGAAAACGGGATGTCTTAGAAGCAAAAAAAATCGAAGAAATGTGACATCTACCAACCAGCCCTGGGCCCGCGTGGGCAGATTATGGCCCACTCCCTCTCACAGAGAGCAGGCCAGTGTCCCAGCAGTGGGAACATTATAGGCTGATGATGACGATGATGAACTTCGATTTTATTTGTCAAATCTATCTGTTGGTCTCAAGACTGTCTCCTTCATGAACTCGTTGTAGGCTCCAACGTTGCGATTTTCTAATAGGGAATCGCATAGCTGGCCAGTGTAACAAAGGGAAGGAGAATCGACCCAAGAAATGATAGCATGGTATAGCTTCATGTTGAGTAATGATCCTAAAAAATGTATCAGTGTGTTTAGAGGAAGTGTGTGCATGCGGTCAGTTTTGTTAGACAAACGTGATTACTCTTATTAAATGTAATGTTATTTACGACATACGCTGTTACCGACGTGATATTATACAATTTACAGCTAAATCCGTGTAAATGTGCGCTGAATTAATAGTGTACACTACAAAACAAACAAATGACGATGTGAATTTATTGGATTTGATGTGCAACTAAACATCAGTTTACGAATGATTGTGAATTAATTTCAAACATTTGCAAAGTGCCTATTTCACGCCTCAAAGAGCGTCAGCATAATTTATTTATTTATTAGATAAGAATATACACAATATAACAGACGGAAGTCAAAAAAATTGTATATATAAAAAAAAGAAAATTATCACTAGGCCAGAAAACATCGAGAGAAAGAAAAATACTAATAATAGTAATATTTAACAATTGTCATTTTACATCCATCTTCTCACAAAAGCTCAAACATCCACGACATACTTCCATCCATCTTGACGCAAACAAATACAACTCAGGTGTTGATGTCAACATAGCATTTAGCATAGAAAGTGTGCGAACCAGGGGAGATAATGACGGGGCCCTAGTAGAGGGCCAAAACCTGCCGGGGTAGCGGGACTTATCTCATTACATCGACCCCGGAACATAAAGGTCTATTAAAGGACACCGAGGATTTTAGACAGTACGAATCTGAAAGTACCCTCCCGCCCTGCCCGGGGTGGGAGGACTCATTTAATGTTTTTATCACGTAAGAAAAAAAAGTGCGTATTTCACACTAACTAAGGAATTATGAGCTTATTACTTTTGGCTTATTTCTCAGCAGTGGACTTCCAGCTGATGATGAAGTTTGATAATTGCATTATTATAGGAAAAAATGCCTTTGTTGGTGGAAGAGGGAAGGTCGATAGGTATCAATAACTTCTCTCTCTCCGTCGAAAACTGTTAGGAACTTATTTCTTTAGTTACTTATTAGTTTACGTATGAGAGAATCAAAACTTAGTATTTATAACATCGCGTATACTTCCACGAAGATGCACTTGGTACAATTTCCACAATTTTTTTAATCCCTTGTAACAAAATATGGTCAAAGAAGTGAATCATCATTTTAACCCATTGCACTTATAGCAGTGTTAATTTAAGCTACACGTACAAGTAAATACTCTTTATCTTGTTGCACCAATGTGTCGGAGGCTGCGCGCACGCCTCTCGCGCGCCAGCCAATCAGAGCGCGCGCTGCAGTAAGGGGTGGTGACATACTGACAACTGATTGTGTTTTGTCAGTTTTGTTTTATTTGGTTGTAAGGTTTGTATTGTGATTTGATGCTGAGAAAATGTTCTTTTTGTGTTGTTATATTGCTTACTATGTTGTTGTTATAATTTTCTTTGTTTTATTGCAATTGTTGACCAGATTGGACAATAAACGAATCTAATCAAGACCTTATTTTGAGGTAGTAAACTCATCAAAAGAGTCCTCCCACCTTAGATAGAGTGAAAGTGACTCTTACTTACTGACCAAATTCCGCGTTTTCTCTCTGTTCCTTCTTGCATTCCAGGGCCACGATCCTACTTAGACAGACCCGCGACCTACCAAATCAGACTTCTCGTCAGTTTTAACTAAAAGTATTTCAATACCTGGGTTCGACTCTCGGGCATGGTGTTATTGAACTTTTTTAAATTGTTTAGGTAACTAATTCTCATTCTAATCCTATCAGTGCCAACTTTATACATAACTATTAACAAATTGCGTTGATATTGAGAACTGCTGCAGACAACTCATAGAAAATGAAAAAAAAAAGAGAAAAACCCCAACATTACATTAACAGCTAAAGAAACATTGAAAAGCAATGTCCCTAATAAAGGCGTATCTTCACGCTATCAACTTAAGTAGGTAGGTACAGCATTAGAACAGGACGGGGCGGCGGCGGACAACACAGACACAGATAGCGGTTATCAAAGACGTATCAAAGCTAGATGAGCGCCGTCTGAGGGCACCCGGACGGACTGCGTTCAGTTTATCTGGCTAGATCTAACAGACAGTTCAGGGTAACTATCTAGACATTATGTGAATACATTCTTTGATCACGTTGTTATATTAGGTAGGATTCGGCGAGTAATGGGCGACTCGCTGTCCGACCATGGACCATGCCCGAATATGTATAAACAAAAGCTAATCTATTATAGAGTCTGCCTCGTGACAGAACTAGTATAGGCTTTGGAAATACGCGACCCGGGCATGGTCCATGGTCGGACAGCGAATTGCTCTTTACTCTCCACCTGCGCAGAGCAAATCCATCTTAGTTAAAAACCTGTTTAAATGACAAAGTCTGGCAGTAATGAGATCTTAGGCCATCACCAGTTACAACATGGATCACTGGACACCGCCCTCCTTTATAGATTCCAACATTCACAAGACGGGACACAACACAGACAAACAAACGGATATAATATCGACTTCACATAACGAGTCCTCGTTAAATTCACGCTCCGATACATTTTTTGTTCAGAGCCTTTCTTTGTAGAAGTTTTTGTTAAAAAATTATATGTTATACGTTCAAAAGGAGATAGTGAGGGTCTGTCTGATGTCCGCTGGGCCGTGCTGGGTGCTTTCAAAGGGGTATCTTTGATTCCTAGTGGCGGTTTTGAAGTTTTGTTTACTTTTTTTATGCCATCTGGTAAAATGCAAACAGAGGTCTTCGCGTGTTTGTAACGTAATGTAAACGGGAATAAAACAAATCCTCTTACGTTCATTTTTCATACATATATCATTCTAGTAGTTTTTAGGTAACTAAATTATGAAATGAGTCCTCTTACCCTCTGTGGAGTAAAAAGGACTGTCAGACTCGTACTGACTAAAATCGACCACTGTACCTTCAAATGCCCTTTAAGTTCCAGGGTCACGGCATCCTGTTAAGACAGTCCACAGAGTATACGACAAGATAGGAAGTACAGCCCAATACTTACGTAGAATTTTTCCTACTGTCTCACAGGTTCAAGTTTAGGGTTTAGGAGTTGACTTACTTATCACTGAAGAGAGAATCAATTTGGATTTCAACTTAAACATTGGTTCCTGTTAATTTTCTCATGATTACACATATTTTTGACTCAAAGGAAACTAAATGGTAACACCTGTGACTGTTCCTGAAATAAAAGTAGACTGATAAGTACAATTTACGTTTCTATTTATCAATAAGTTTGGTACACCCCGAAAGGGGGGGAATTACGGAATGTTTGTCATTACTGAAGAAACTTTTACAACCTCATTTCAAAATCCAAATCTTTTCTTTAAATCAAATCTTTGAGTTGTGACTATTTGACCAAGTTCATAGAGAACAGTGGCCCAGTGGAATATGCGACTAACGATTTGTAGTTCGCGAGTTCGAACCCGGCATGGTGCTTTACTTTGTGTAATTTATTTCATCAACACTGCTTTCAAAATGGTGAAGAAAATGTCGTGAAAAAACCGGCATGTCCTAGAACCATTACATTTGACATCTACCACTCCGCAGTGGGCTCGCGTAGTGGATTATAGCCCACTCCGTCTCAAAGAGAGGAGACCTGTGTCCCAGCAGTGGGAACATTATAGGCTGATGATGATGATAACCAAATTCACAACCGAACCAAAACGAATGAATAGGCAGTAATAAGTATCTGTTTGTCAGTAAGTAGGTAATCGGAGTTATTTCCTATATAGTTATAATTAAAACAACTATAATAATTTCCGATAACAGCCTATAAAATCAAATAGCACTCAATAATAAATAATAATCAAAGCGACCGCAACGCCGCACCACCACAGATACCGCAGAATGATGCGGGCCTCAACCCGCAACGCGTGACGTCATCGACGCGGTTGTTTGCGGTGTATTGATAGGAGTACGTGTATTATTGATTGTGGAAATCATCATAATAATAAACATAATATTACGTTTGTAATCATTATAGTTGAAGAGAAGTATAGGTATATATCTAAATCTAAGTACAATTTTCGCCAGTTATTAGCGGCCCATCCAATCACGATAATTCCCACCAAAATCTACACTTGCCACACACATCACAATGATCAATGATGCCTGAATTGGAAATCTAATACAGACCCCCCTTCACGCTAAGTATTTGCGCTTACTATTAGGTATAAAAAAAGCCTACTATAAATATTATAAGAATTATACTAGGTACTATAAATAATTCCACCAAAATCTAACTCAGGGCTGATTTTCAATACTCAGATAACCTGTATTTGAGGAATAATAAAAATGGCGGTTTGACAGCTTATCTATAGAAAATATGTCAAACCGCTATTTTTATTCCGGTAAACTGGACAGAACGGTTAGCGCAGGGGCTGAGCAAGTGAACTGCTGCGTTGCTTGTCGCGGGTTCGATTCCCGCACGTAGCAATTATTCGTATGATCTACAAATAGTTGTTTCGGGTCTGGGCGTTTGTGTATGTGACTTTATATGTCTGTAAGCGCACCCACAGCACAGGAGGAATGTTGTTTTCTAGTTGGGAGAAAGGTTTTTTTTTAAGTATAAAAAAACTTATTCATAAAAAGACAATCCTGTACATAGATGGTACACCCAGCTAGAGTGCGTGTATGAAGGTGGCGATGTGTGTGACACAGTTAAAAATATCAACATTACTTTGAAAACTTTAATTATTAAGTACGAAATTACAAAACACATGAAAAAATCCACGATTAAAGAATGTTGTGTTCCGTACGAATGAGTTCTGCAGCTCTTTCAGCCATCATAGTCACTGGAGCGACGATCTTACCGCTGATCAGGTCTGGCATAGCCGAGGAATCTATCACTCGCAGGCTCTCAATGGTTTTGCACTTCATGTCTTTTTCTAGGGTCAACCCTATAGCACAGGTCCCACCAAAGTGCCACATGGTCGTCGACATAGCAACTGAGTAACACCGCCAGTATTCAGCTACACTTGTCGCATCTTTGCAGAGACCTAAGTCCACAATAGTCGCATTTATACTTTTCATGTAAGTCGAGTCTAGCAGACGAGTGTGGTCTAAGTATGCTTGTACCATAGTCTCCAAATCAGCTTCATCGCTAAACATACCTGAGTTCACAATAGGGGCTGCTGTAGGATCAGAACTAGCGAGTAATACCTGCCCTCGAGATTTAGGCAACGTTAGACCTACTAAAGAAAACATGGTTCTCCTGTTAAAACTAGCTTCGTAAACCTTTTGGGAGATCTCGTTTGAGTAGCTAAACATTTGACTAAAAAGACCTAAAAGATCTGTCGAATTCGGTGGGAACAGTAAGTTGATCGTCTGATAATCTGGTCGAGTTGAGTTAAGTGCTACATTCCCACTGAATGCCGGCACAGGGAACTTGTGTGGGTTACTTCCTTCAGAGATGTCTGTACTTTCCTCTAGCTGGATAACTATTGGAGCACTTGCTTGGTCCATGTAGTTCTGTCCGACGGGAAGATCAGCAATCACCTCAATACCAAGAGACTCGAGGTGTTCTCGAGGCCCGATGCCAGATAACATCAATAATTTGGGACTGTTGAAAGTGCCAGCGGAGACAATAACCTCCTTGTTAGCTTTCAATACGTACGTTTCGTTTTTCTCCGTGGTCACCTGTACACCGACGGCTTTTTTGTTTTCGATTAGGATCTTAGTGACAAATTTTTGCAACGACACGCATAGATTGGGACGATGTTTGACGGGGTAGAGGTAGGCGTACGCGTGGTTTTGTCGCATGCCATCGTCAATAGCATAGAGCACCTGCGTGTAGCCGAGAGCAGACTCTAAAGATGTTGAGTCTAACAGGATATTGTGACCGGTCTCTTTCAAGGCACCAAAGATGTTATCAACAAGTGGGTTGGTTTCTCTTTTAATTTTGATCATGCCATCGGTACCGTGGAGATTAGCGTAGTCTGTCCTCAACAACTCCTCGTCAGTTAGTTTCTCTTGCATTTTAAAGTACTTGAGGGTGTTGGCTACGTTCCAGGCTGTATCATTTGTCCTCTCTACCCAAGAATCGTAGTCCTGTGGGTCACCGCGGGTGTACATCATATGGTAGATGGCGCTGCTGCCGCCGAGCATCTTGCCCTGCGTCAGGCCGCAAGTTTTTCCCTGCATGTTCTGCATTGTGTAGTCGTCGTTTACTGTGCGATAGTTGTAGTCGTAGTCTGACTCTTTTAGCAGCATGAATGATCCGGGCAGCTGGAAACGCATTAACAAATATGTTAGTTTTCGCCCCAGATGCTTTGAATTTACTTTAGTTCAAAGTTATTATAGTTAAACAGTGGTCAGATTCCAGATCCACTTTGAAAAGCATTATATCGTAAAGGTATCAGGATATTAAAAGTAAAACTTAAACTAATATGGGGGTCCTTTTTCTTCTTCATGATCATCATCATTGGCAGCGCTGTTTATCCATTACAGTACCCTTAGCACGAGTTTTCAGTATTTGAGACGTAAAGTAAACTGGAACTTTGACAATTTTAAATTGACAATTTTCAAGGAAAAAATTAGTTCCTTCTTCGCACACCAGTGGCGCTGTTCCATTTTTTCATACAAGCAACGCCGTAAATACTGGAAAGACGCTGCTAAATAAAAGAGTGAAAATTCGTGCTAAAATTAAGTATCGATCATAGACCCTTAGAACTCGTCATGTTTGTACTATATTGCTCGGAAGTCTTTATGGACATTTACAGTTTTGCACAATAGGGACTGATAAACGCCTACCTCTGACTCAATGGGTGGATATCCTCCTGCTTCAAGCACCAGGACGCTGAAGCTCTCATTGGTAGACAGTCTGTTGGCCAGCACTGAGCCTGCAGTGCCGCCTCCCACGATGATGAAGTCAAAGGCACTGCCATCTATATTGAAATAATCATCTATATTCAAATAATCATCATTATTTAAAGAAAGAGTGGAACTCTCTGCCTGTGTCTGTGTTTCTGAACGCATACTACCCTAATCTTTTCAAAGTTAGAGTGAACAAGCTTCTAATGATAAGCTCGCTCCATCGTCGACCTTGTCTTTGTCACCCCTGACCTCACCTAACCTGTTCTAAGGTCAAGAGCAAACCCGTCGTGAAGTTATGCGTTTTCAAATCACGGGGTCGTCGGAGTCGGGGTCACCAGTTTGGGGGTATGCCGTATGAAGAACAGAGGGTGAAAAGTTCCTCGAAACCCCATTGAAAAGGAAGGTCCCTTCAACCAGATGGATGATGTTGTCTAATCTGAATAATCTGTGTGTTCTAAACTCGTGTATAACTTCGATTGCGTGATGTATTATCTTTAGTTCCTGTATCGTTGCATAGATGGTGCTAGTGGTCTTTTTGCTTGACGACTCCGCCACATAATATATTTTTTACGAAAATCAAAGAAGACTTCTAAAAAAATTGGACCAAATTTATTTTTGAGAAATCGAATACTGTTACCCGGTTTTTTTAGACATACAGTATTTATTAGTTAAACACTGTTTTAAGCTTTCACGATTTGTCTCTAAATTTAAAATGTCACTTACGGGATATCTTCCGCAAGTGACATTTTAAATTTATTAGTTAGCTGCACAACCTGTAGTGTAGGTTGCGGCGACGGCTTCACTGCTTGCTTATAGGAGTTGGTCCCATAACCTAGCAAGTAACACTTACTGGTGATGCTGCAGTCAGCAGGGAATTGCCAGGCTGTGAGGCTCAGGGTCTGAACCATCTGCAGCGCCACCTTCATCGACTGCGCGCTGGACAGAGAGGCTGCTGCGTCCGCCATTACTGTTACATAACATGACATGTAATTATGTTTTTATTTAAAATCCGTAGCCCATTTGAGATTGTCTAAAAAGAAAAGGTTGTCTAAAAAACATCGCAATTAGCGACTAAACCGCCACTACGACTGTAGAATTAGCTATGTTGTAAAACAGTTCAGAATCAGAATTAGAATAATTTATTCGCCAGTAAGTTTTGTGTAAATAACAAAGAAAAGAAAAAGAAGGATGTTTTTTTAAATATATTGCTACACCAATTTCCTCACGATACTTCACAACAAAGAACACGAAATAAATTATATAAAATATCGCAGTATTATTTTCAAAAAACCAGCGTGTAGTTTAACTGGACAATCGAGTTAGCCTAAAAATAAGGGTGAGGATAAAATAATTAATATAAAACTGTAACTTAATTTGATCATCGATAAAAATGCCAATAGTCCCGATCGATCCCGTACGTACAAAAAAAGTTAAATGTAAGTACCTAGGTATAACCAAATGTGTAAGTAAGATGGAGCGACAGCATTCAGACCTTCACAGAATAATATTCACAATTAAGGAGATAAAGAAGTCGATACTATAGAGTAACTAGATGCATAATAATATACACAAGAGTTCATTTATTAAAAAAGAAACTTACCCGTTTTCTTGTTTCGAAGGAAAATAATTACAATGTGTTATGCAGTTACTATTAGCAGCCTTTTATACCCAAATTCGAGTAAGTAAACTGAGCAAAGAATTTATCAAATATTTAAAAATAATTCCTTTCATATTTTAATATAGGTATTACTCATTGAAATTGTTATAATACTATGTTAATTAGCTATATTTTTCATCAAGGTTCTGTCTATATTTGCTAATATTCAGCAGCTGTTCAAATTGTCGAAAAAAATATTTTCTTCATCTTTTTCTTTTGTCACCGAATCAAACCGGAATGGGCAGAGCCCCACTCGATCTGGAACAGGCACGGTTTTTGCATTAATATAATATGAGATTGTCTCTTACTATAAGTTTCAAAAGTAAGCAAGAGATAGCCGAACAAGCTATAGAGGACTATGCTCGGAGTCTCTCTGCGTGATCGAGTCAAAAATGAGGAGATTTGTACACAAACCAAAGTTGCCGACACAGCCCAGCGAATTGAGCAAGTTGAAGTAGCAGTAGGCAGTCCACATAGTACGCAGAACTGATGGCCGATGGGGACATAAGCAAGCACACCATAAGGCCGTTTTTGAATGGAGACCACGCACCAGTAAGCGCGGCGTGAGACGACAGACGATTTGAAGAGCACAGCACAGGAACTTGGATGACAAAAGTCCTGAACGACATGAAGGAATGTGGCCGACGACGATGCTAAACAGCGGAATAGATGGCGCCTCATGATTAAGAAAGCCGACCCCACGTAACGGGATGAGGCGAGGACAAAGAAGAAGAAGCACAGGATCATTTTGAATGCAAGCCGCTTCCAACCGGTCCTATTGGAAATCTATTAGGGGAGGCCTATGTTCAGCAGGGGATGTCCGATGGCTGGTACCTATGATGATGAATATGAAAAAGATTTGCGTTTTACTCTAGTCTACTTAGACTAGAGTTAAATTCCGTTATCTATTACTTAATAGATAACGGACACGATGTTGATGATCAAGTGATCTTATCCAGAAGGCAACCTCAAAACAATGTGATAACTTGAATTTGCTCGTCACGTCAACGTACCGTTCCATCTTACTGCACCATTCCACCTTGACGACGCGACGTGCGTCTGAGGACAGGCCCTTAATCTTTGTTTGTGATAACCCACTTTTATGAGGTAGTTCTTTACAACACAACTGTTGCAACTGTCGTGACAGTTTGAAACGTTGGCGTTCAACACCTTACTTCTCAAATATTAAAAAA
Organism: Agrotis segetum; assembly: GCA_036375495.1. Lineage (NCBI taxonomy): Eukaryota > Metazoa > Arthropoda > Insecta > Lepidoptera > Noctuidae > Agrotis > Agrotis segetum. The sequence goes on along the minus strand of JAQSVV010000222.1, from coordinate 317,162 downwards.
TACACGACTATAAACGAATTTTACTTGTGCAGCTGTTGAAATATTTTTTAAGGATTTAAAAATAAACATTTTCCATCAGTAGTCAGAAAAAATTAAGTTACCTATAAAACTGGCCTTGCTCAACAAGCGGAGGCAACTCATATAATTTCGTCCTGAAAGATAAGGGTTTCGCAGATGCATCAAACCCCCTTTTAAATTCCAGTGTGCTACGCACGGAATGACAACCTGGACAAATAATTTAACATACATTCAGAGAAAAACTGGAGTCTTGAAATGGGTATGACCCATCTGACAGACTTCGACTTGTTAATTTATCTTCTATCAAATGCACATCATCATCATCATCATCCTATAATGTTCCCTCTACTGAGACACAGACCTCCTCTCTGTGAGAGGAAGTGGGCCACAATCCACCACGCGGGCCCAGTGCGGGTTGGTAGATGTCACAATCATGTCTTCGATTTTTTTTGGTTCTAAGACATGCCGGTTTCCTCACGATGTTTTCCTTCACCATTTTTGAGAGCAGTGGTGAGTGATAAAATAAATTAAACAAAGTAATGCGCCTGGCGGGGTTCAATCCCACGACCTACAATTCGTAAGTCGGGACCGATACCACTGGGCCACCACTTCTGCAAATGTACGCTGCTGCTAAATAGCCTCATTTTAAAATAAGATAAATACCTATTTAAAGTTACCTTAAAACTTCCATAACGAGATATAATTCAAAACGGATTCCGGCAAGAACACGAGTTTTTCAATACTAACAAACCCGATTTGAGTTCATCCTGAGTTGATAATTGGAAAAGTTGATACCTTTACGTGAACGTTCAGCGTACAATCTACCGCACGGCTATCGTTGAACAGCTTCTTTATTTTAGTGGCTGTAAGGATGCTTTTTGTAGATCAACAGAGAGGTTGACTGTACCTGCCCTTTTGTATATTTATACTTAACTTTCTGTTTCATGGATTGGGTACTGGTAATTAAGGGTTTTACACTTCTCTTTGTTTATTTGTAATTTGTGATATAGAATACAAAGCGAGTGCAATAATTGTGATGACAATGGTAAAAAAAAATATTGTTTCAAAAACAATAAATTAAAAGACAAAAAGCGCTCACAACTTAATCGCTACCCCCACCGAATAATATAGTAATCGATAAATTCAAATTTTACAGGAAAAATAAAACAGTGTTTTTTTATGATTATTGTAAAAAAATTCCAACCTAAGAGGATGATTTATATATCAAATGAAAGCTAATTTTTTATAGAATCATTCTAAATAGACGTATTAAATTTTTATTTTATTAGGACCGAGTTATTAAAAAAAATATATTTTACTGGAAACGTTAGAAAAACATTATTTCGCAACAAAACATAACGATATTATTCGCGTTAAAACAAAAAGACAGCGTGCACAATAATAGTATACTACAATGTTATTCGTCAAATAATGACATCCAAACAATAAATGGCAATAGATTGTAACTGGGATTTTCGCCTATAAAATTTATATTTTATTTTAAATATTGTTTGAATACTATTTTATTCTTAAATTGCCTGTTAAGTAATATCCATTATCAGGAATATAACTTTCAATAAAACCATGGGTTTCTGATAAAAAAACGCTCATCATCATCATCATCAGCCGGATGACGTCCACTGCAGAACATAGGCCTCCCCCTTAGACCGCCCCACTAAACGACAATTCGCTACTTGCACCCATCGGTTCCCCGCAACCCTCACGATGTCGTCGGTCCACCTAATGGGAGGCCTACGCTGCGTCTTCCGGTCCGTGGTTCCCACTCGAGAACTTTTGTTCCACATCGGTCGTCAATTCAACGAGCGATGTGGCCTACCCATTGCCACTTCAACTTGTAAATTGTATGAGCTACGTGGGTGACTCTGGTTCTTCGACGAATATCCATGTTCCGGATTTTTATCCCGCAAAGAAACTCCGAGTCTCTAAAAGGCCAGCAGTGAAAAACCACGTTTCAGAGCCCTACGTAATCACTGGCAACACACACTGGTAACACCCTTGTCTTGAGACACTGTGGGATTCTGACGAGAAGATATCACGTAGCTTCCCAAACGCTGCCCATCCGAGTTGGATTCTTCGGGTGACCTCATTGTCGAAGTTAGACCTACCTAACTGAAGAATCTGTCCAAGGTAAGTATAATGGTCAACAACTTCGAGAGTATCATTCCCAACAACAACCGATACGGGTGCCATATGGACGTTCGGCATGATATTCGTCTAGTCCATGTTCATTTTAAGACCGACCCGTTGGCAAACGATACTGAGGTCGCTGAGTACAGCATTGAAGTGCTCCAACGATTCTGCCATGAGGACTATAATCATAGTTCAAACGAAGGTCTGACTGATTGTATTCGCCATTGATTTTGATGCCGAGTCCGTTCCATTCCAAGAGCTTGAAAACGACCTCCAACGCGATCGTGAACAGTTGTAGAAGGAGAAGTAGCGTCTCCCTGTCTCACGCTTTACTGCAATTGCTCTCTTCTTGAAGTCGGATGGACATGGTGGCGTTTCTATACAAACACTTCAATACTTCGATATTCCTATAGTCGATAATAATATGACACCGTTGGAGGAACTGCAATATTGCCCAGGTTTCGATTGAATCGAAGGCTTTTTCATAGTCCACAAACGCTAAACATAAAGGCCGATTATACTCCTCTGTCTTCTGTATAATGTGGCGGAGCGTTTGTTAGTGGTCTATAGTACTAAAATCTTTTCGGAAACCGGCTTGTTCGGGAGGCTGGAAGTCATCAAACTTGCGTTCGAGACGGTTTGTAATGACTTTCGAGAACAATTTTGTCTACATGGCTCAGAAGTGAGATTGGTCTGTAGTTCTTCAACAAGGTATTGTCACACTTTTTGAAAACAACCACACTCTCGTGCCATGCTTCTGGTGTAGTACCTTCAAATATGACATAAATAAATAACTTCTGGAGGACTAAAAGTACTGGTTTTCTACCCGCTCTCAGAAGTTCGGTTATGATTCCGTCCTCACCCGGCGCCTTGTTATTCGAGAGCTGTTTAAGAGCCATTCTAATCTCATACAGGCTGATGATCGGGATATCCTCAGTGCAGTGTCCAGTCAGTTTAGCTCTTGCGTCTCGAGCTGTACCGACACTGAGTGTTGATGTGTATTAACTGTCCGTAAAATCTTCAGCTTCGTCATTAAAATTTGGCTTTGCCCAATAGACGAATTTTTTGCGAAGACTTTTGAGCCCTGGTTCCGCTCGATTGCCTCCTTTATCCGTGCCGCACTATTAGCACGCAGGTCATGTCGCATTGATTTAGAGATCCGTCAATTGAGTTTGCCATATTCCGACATCAGCTGAAGATTGCAGCCTCATCTCGGTCGGGTCTTGCATTAACTTTATGGTTCCGTTCGAGAGCTTTTGAGGTTTATTGCGGCGCGGGGTCTTAAAGAACCCCACAGGTTGGATAGTTTCCACCAACTAATCTAATCCACAGTTTCGCATTCGGTTACGCAATGGAAGCGATTGTGCAGTTCAAGTGGACTTTACCGGACGAGACCTTTCAAGTTTCACATTAATATTCAATGTGTCTCTGACGATTCGGTGATCGCTACCGGTTTTTACCTTGGGGATCACAGAGACATCACTAAATATTCGCTTCTTGGTCGTCATGATGAAGTCGATCTCATTTCTGGTAATATTGGCTCATCCACGTCTACCTCCTGGATGGCCGCTTCTGGAAGTAGGAGTTCATTAAATGAAGTTCTTCCTTTTCCATGAAGTCGACCAGTCGCTGGCCCCTATGGTTTCGCTGCCCATGCCCAAATGGCCCCACTATCAACTCATCGCTATTCCGTGCGCCCTTCGCATTGAAGTCCTCCTATAACAAAGGTGAAGTATGTTTCGGAGGTATGTATGGCCTCGGATATCTCCTCATACAATGCCTCTACTTCATCATCAAAATGTGTCGAGGTCGGCGCAAATACATGTATGACCTTTAACAAATACTAAGGTGTGCTACCCTACTCGACACACTGCAATGTCGACTTTCATAGCGTTGTTGATGAGGGACCCGCGGACGAGAAATCAACAAACATCACCCTGGGATTTACGGTCTCCTTCCCGGTAGAAGAGCATGTTGCTGGAATCTAGAACTATCATATCCTGACCCTCTCTTCGGATTTCATTGCATTTTGCTCAATCCTTCCTCCAGCTCGATAATCTTCTCATCGGTCCTCAGTGTGCAGATTTTGTGTGGTACCAGGGCCAATGTCCGTTGAAGGTGGTATGCCACATATTCGATATTATTGTATCCCTTTCTTTATCATTAGAAAAATAGAAAGCGATGCGTAATGCATAATAGATAATACAGCAATCGTAGATTGAGTGTAGATATCACCTCGGTAAACTATGGCAATTAGTAATTGCTATTTTTTTAAATACATTATTGAATAGTTACCAGCATTACCGTACTTTTGAAATAAAATCTCTACGGGAATAGTATTGTTAAAAATTTTTACTACAGAACGAGTTTGCTGTTCATACTCGAATAATATCGTTATCGTAACATATTGAAATTCTTATTAGCAGTGCTATCCGTAATCACTAGAAGCGATGTTATTCACGTAAATAAGTACAATAAATCTGTAACGGAATATTAGGGCTATGGTTATTAAAAAAAATCTAATTTGTAAAGTACTCGTAGGAAAAATGTGAAAAAAATTGACAAGGTGTAAGAGACTACCTACATGATGAATATGCAATAAAACGTAAAGTATCGTTATATCACATTACGATATTATTCGGTGGGGGTAGCGTTATAGTAATCCTTTTTTAAACTACAGGTATAATTATTTTGATATTTTAATAATCATAATCACCATACTTCTATATTCGACATAAGTTTATAGAAAACTCTGTACATCAAACAAATTGTTGGTCACAAATCTGGACCGCTGCAGCTGGTGTGGCCCATTTGGCTTGATTTTATTGAATCTGTTTATAGTTCCAAAGAAAATTAAATAAATAATTTTAATACGACCATCCACCTCTTACCTCACTAATTAATTTTCTATTCTCATTGAAATTTTAATTGCTACAGGTCCCGATAGCAGTAGTAAAAACCGCCGTAAACCGGTTGTGCATAACGCCATCTATCGACAGAAGCATTAAACGTTTAGTACCGTAGCTCCATCTATCGGAGGGAGGCCGTAAACTTTACTGCCGCGGAACTCGCGCTGTGTACGTCAATTCTAATTTATGGCGATGTTCAACGAATAGAAGATTGTTTAATGAGAGAGGGGCGAGATTGTTCTACGATACTACATGTATTGGTATGTGGGGGTGATAAAATTATATTGTTCTGAAGTTTAATACCTACTTTTCGTCGTAAGTCGAAGAGTTTAGCGATACTTGATCTTAACTCGACTATAAAATGTCGCGTTCCTATATACGTACGTAAACGAAACGTAATTTTGTGTACGTGGGGCTATAAAATACGTTCTTAATGCGTAAATACTGATAACGGGTACTGTTTCATGCAATTCTACAGATTCTAGCAAGTTCTGTTGCAAAGTGCGACCTCATTATTCCAGTAGTTGGTTGATGTGTCTGTTAAGCGGTCTTGGGGTTGATTCCTAGATTAAGCTCCGTGTGGCAGCTGTGATTCTAGATATTAACACAAGTGTGCTTTTCAATTGCTGCGGTAAAACCCCTCTTTGAGGAGTGGCTGGATTTGCGCCATGATGTCCTTACCTTCCGCTACACGCAAGTCCTCGCCGGAAACGGAAGGGACCACTGGGAGGTTCTCGTGTCGGACAGGAAAGGAAAAACGCTTGGGTGTCACTGCGAAGATCACCCGAAGGATATGTTAGAGCATACCGTGCAGGTCTGCCCCGCTTGGGCATAACACAATAGGCGGTGACCTCTCGCGCCCGCCATTGGTTGAGGCCATGCTGCGGGCCGAGACGGAATGAGAAGCAGTTGCCTCCTAGTGCGAAGCCGTCATGCTAGCGAAGGCGGAGGCGAGATGAGTGAGGGAGAGCACCACTTCCGTGGAATCGGACCCAGGACCCCACTCAGCAGTCACAATTGCGACCACGAGAGCGAACAGGGTAGTTCTAGAAATAGGTACACTATGATCATAGTATTAAATATGGCGATACCTAATTGAATGTGGACAAATACCTGCTTGCCAAATAAGTGTGAACAAAGGTGCACAAGTACTTACTTGCTTCTTCGAAAAATACAGCTACGCTATTAATTTACCAAATTCACTTTAGGTGCTAAGAAAATTACATTTAGTGCTGAATTGTTAATTTTCACAGTAATCTCCAACTTTTCAAACTACAATCTGCTTACATTCTCACCCTTCAGACGAAAATCTTCAAGACACGACAACATCGTCTTAAATAAAGGCGAGAGTCGATAATCGAAGTACAAAGTACAAGCTAAGTCGCTCCGAACTTAGTTGAAATGCAGTTCGCTAACTATGTGGTAACTTGAGTCGTGTAAGTGAACCGATGTGAACACGGCACGGCATTGTTATGAAGATGTGAGCGGATTGGCGTATTGGCGTAGTGATGTGTTGACGGTTCCGCGTAGTGTACGGATTTGTTACAATAAAATAATGTTAGATTTGGCAGTGTTGCAGTTACTGCACGTTACTGACGTGGTGGTGTGTTTTCAAGGCGTAAATTGGTTCCAAAAAACATATCCTGCACGTACGTCGTCGCCGTCGTATATCAAAGAAAGTCATTGAATAGTAGCCAGCCATAGGTCGGGGTGGGGCAGCAGTCTAAAATAATATGTAACTTAACTTAACACACTATACCCGCGGCTAAACCCTGGTAAATTTTCACAAAAAGGTTGCGATCTAATGCTGGTTTCAAATTGTTGGCATTGTGCTAGTAGGTACCGATTACTAGAAAGTATAATCATAGCGCGAAGTTGGCACAACGCGAAGAAACCCACAGCCAGTGTGGGGCAAAAATTTGCAGAAGCCCACGACCACAGATTACACCGACACGTGAACGTTGAGGCTATTCAGCTCCTAGACAACACAGACTTAATGCGTAGGCTAAAAAGAGCTAAACCTTTTGAATTAGTGTAGTGTGTAAAGTGAGTGAATAATAGTAACAGTGTTGTGCTATACATGTAGCACACGAACGCAACAGTGTTTCTATAAAATGATAGAGACTAAGAAAGTGCTATAGACTTCTGTAAAAGTGCTAATGGACACCCATTAGCACTTTAACAGAAGTCTATTAATATGCTTCGTTATTTACATTATTTTAAAACTAAGAATAGAGTTATTCTTAGTTTAAAATAATGTAAATAACGTTAAATAATTACTTATAAGTAATGTAGGCTAGATAGTTATTTATTTTATTAAGAAGTCTGTTCTTAATAACACAGGGAAAATCAACTAATAGAATAAGACGTAGGACGGTACGAACGATACGACAGACGATAGATTTATTGAACATTCTTCCATAAATCAAAGTTTAACATGAAGCAAATGTTCCACACCTAAGTGAGACTTCAAATACTAATAGCAGCCCCAATTTCCTGCGATGTAATCGATAACCGTGCTAATTGGCATCAAACAGTCTTACTTAGTTGGACTGCACTTTGGTAACTATGTGGTTCCCGCTCACCGGCTCAGTGACGTAATGGCGTAGTGATTTGGTGACGTCACCGCTGTGGCGTACTTTGATGTTTGACCAGAGGTATAGGTTTGTGGTTACTGAGGTTTGTGTACTAAACTGATTACCCCATAAGATTGCTCGTCTGATCTCTAAACACGAAACTTGTGGTTTCAGACTTACTTACGGACGTTTTTTATGTCTTGACATCGAGTCCGAACTCATCATCAGCCTATAATGTTCCTACTGCTGGGACATAGACCTCCTCTCTTGTGGGAGAGAGTGGGCCATATAAAATCCACCACCCGGGCCCAGTGCGGGTTGGCAGATGTCACATGTCTTCGAAATTTTGTTCAAGTCATGCTGGTTTCCTCACGATGTTTTCCTTCACCGTTTTGAGAGCAGTGGTGATGAAATAAATTACACAAACTCAGGGTTCGAACCCACGACCCACAACTCGTAAGTCGAGACCGATACTACTGGGCCACCACTGCTCTCAAGCCCCAACTAAGAATTAATTGTCAATCCGCAAATTATATTTTGACGTTAGTTACTTTCGTACATCCGTCTATGTACCGTGCCTGTATCTTCGTAGGCGCATTACTTTGTGTAATTTATTTCATCACCACTGCTCTCAAAACGGTGAAGGAAAACATCGTGAGGAAACCAGCATGTCCTAGAACCAAAAATTCGAAGACATGTGACATCTATCAACCCGCACTGGGCCCGCGTGGTGGATTATGGCCCACTCCTTCTCACAGAGAAGAGGCCTGTGTCCCAGCAGTGGGACGATTATAAAAGCTAATGATGACTATTCAATATAACAACATCGTATAACCTTAAAATATTTGCATGCAGTGCTCCTGGGAGAGTAGCTATGCAGTTAATACTGATTGACGGGATTGGAACTAAGTTGGCGTGTAGTGGCGTACCGTGGCGCGTACTGGCGTAGTGGGCGGCGTAGTGGCGTATTGTGGGAGATGAGCGATCGTGTTGCATTCTGTTTAGTGGTAAATGCTCCTGTTGGGGATTGAGTTTGCTATTCTAGTGTAACAGTAATATATACAGGTTGTAGCAACATCAAATTTAATAAAATGTCCATTTGTAAAAACGTCTTGAAGATGATTTAAAATTGCTTTAGTATTTATGGTGGCATTTTTTTTTTAAATAGGTACTTTGTCCCGCACAAGGTTTTTTTCCTGTGTCGTGGGTGTGTTTATAAACATAGAAACACAAATCCAAACACCTCATCATCTGCCTAGCCTTTTCCCAACTATATTGGGGTCGGCTTCCAGTCAAACCAGATTCAGCTGGATATCAGTATTTTACATGGAGCGACTGCCTGTCGGACCTCCACAACCCAGTTACTGGGTAATACTATACCCCTTGGTAAGACTGGTTGTCAGACTTTAGAGCTTCTGACTAACAGTAACGACTGTCAAAGATCTACAAATGACAGCCGGGACCAACGGCTTTACGTGCTTTCCGAGGCACGGAGGAAACTCGCTATGATAGATGGTCACCCATCCACAGACCAACCTCGGCAAGCGCGGCTTAACCCGGAAGATCGGCCTGTGCGGCTGTGATTATTTAGCCACGAGCTCCTCTAAACAAATCCAAACACCTAACAGTCTAAAACACCTAAAAGTCTAACAATTATTTGTTCTGTGTGGGAATCGAACCAGCTACACGCTGTGCAAGAGTCAAATCTCTCAGGCACTACGCCAGCGTTGTCATCAAATTGTGTAATAAATGTTTTATTTTTACGCATTCTTAATCAACTACAGGGGTGGCCCCAGCACCGAACCCTGTGGAACACCGCACGACATCTCTCGCCGGTTCCACTCTCCCCGGTGACCAGGGTAGATGACGGCTCTGTCCGTCAGGTAGTCCTCGACCGTGCGACGGAGGTAGGTCGGCACCCGGTGATACCGGAGTGCCTCCCTGATGCAACTCCAGGACAGGGTATTGAAGGTGTAGTTTCAATCAATCAAATTGCTTGAAGCTATAAGTTTTAAGTGCTTGAATTTTGAGCGACGTTTTGTCATACGTGATTAGGAATCCAACGCTGCTATTGTAAGTACTATTCTATCAACTTACATAAATTATTCATTTTTTAGCCTAAACTACGAAATTGCTCCACGTAAGGCTACCTTCTCAAGCGAGCCACTACGATATTACACATGTAAATACAGATGTCAAAACATAGCTACGATATCCACACACTGTCTACTCGACTGCTCAGCAACTCGGCACGCCACTCGAAGTCGCCAATTAATTTCAACAATATTGCAGACAATGGCTGCCAGGCTATTGTTGTCTATAGCCGACCAGGAAGGATCGACATTGAATAGATAGACACAGAAGCCTAGCTTCGTGGAACACACACGTGCAAGTATAAAGACACAAGTCGTTCCTAGAAAGACTTTGAGATAGCGAGATACCGTAGAAGCTCGACTCAAACGTATCAATAGACATAAGCACGCGTTTGTGTCTATTGATAAGGTTGAGCTATCGCTTGCGTATCATTTACAACGTTCATGTTCAATTACTGAGCTCAGTAGTCATCATTATCTGTCTATAATAGTCTCACTGCTGGCACAAAGGCTTCCTCTCTGTGAGAGGAAGTGGGCCATATTCCACGATGCCAGTGCGGGTTGGTCGATGTCACATTTCTTCAAGTTTTTGGTTCTAGGACATGTCAGTTTCCTCACGATGTTTTCCTTCACCATTTTGAGAAGAGTGCTGATGAAATAAATTACACAAAGTAATGGTCCTGGTTGGGTTCGAATCCACGACCTACAACTCGTAAGTAGGGACTGATACCACTGGGCCACCACTACTCAGTAGTGCTATTCTGTGACGGTCAGAAGTTCACTCAACGAAATCATCGCAGAATCTATGTACTAAATAATACGTCCGAATTTCAAACGGTATCTCGTTGAGCATTCGGCATGATATTGACGTAACTCCTGGAATGCTGTTTTAGAAGTTCTTTCATTTGTTTTTATTTTCCACAAAGCTCTTGAAAGTGTAACTCATATCTCAATGAGTGAGTTTGTGAATGAGACGTGTAAAATCGGTCAGACATCTGTATGATCTCATACAAAAGCAAATACACTCAGAGGACCGACCATGTAGCGGGTTTCTGGATACGTGCTCGTTATGTAGACTTCTGTGCCTGTATTTATTCTGTGGTAACGTTGGGACGATCACTTCACGGTCTGCGGTAGGATTAGGGATTTGATTAGTTTGCGTTACCGTGTATAATTGTATACGTTGAGGTATCTAGTTCTACGGTATGGTGCGTGATGCTAATTGTATAATAACTATAAAATTGAAGGTTCTGAAAAATTCTGTCTTTTTTCTATAAGGCAACTCTATTGCAAACCAAGTGTTCCGTTTGTCGCACTAGCGTAGTGCACTCATTTGCATTCTGGAACCGCGATGCCTCTTAAACTACTTACAACAAACCTAATCAAAAAAAAATCAATCAAAATCAAATCGTTTATTTCAACTAGGCCAATTACAGGCACTTATGAATTGTCAAAAGACATAAAATAAAACAAGTATAAAAATAGTTATGGTGCTACGGTCCCAGACACAAGACATAAAAACTGTGAAAATACCGTAGGTGCTCATTCCAAGGTGTAGATCTCTATGGAGAAGAATGAGCAAGAAACTCCATGGACACTCTTTTTCAATCGCCAAAATTATTACAAAAATTTTGTTACATCATTCATCATCAGATGGTACATTATGTGAGAACGATGTGGCAAGATAATAGTGTCCATAGTAAAATAAAAAGACAATTCAAAATAAAGTTATTAATAATTAAAATAGACCGTGGCAGCTAAGAGATGACCAGTCACGACTGACAGCGCCCGTTCACGAACATGACACATGCATCAGCATCACTCAGCTCAACCATTTTGAAGGGAACTAAATGATCCGACACACGCGCCACCGCCAGCGAGACATTAGAGTGAGCATGACATAATCTCAACCGCCAGGGTCATTCAAGTCATTAAAAGACGTGGGTATCTACTCATTGAAAGTTATAAAGTACATTGTACTCACAAAATGATTCCTATGAAACTATATAATACTAGAAAGATTGACTCTATACAATGCAAGGTTAGTTAACAATCTTCATCAGCTCCGACATTAGTATTAGATGATACCCTACGACTGTCGTGAAAAAGAAGAGAATAAACACACACAAAAAAAAAATCACTAATTAAAACTAAAGTCAAATACGATAATAATACAGAATAATTTGTTGAAACAGAATAATTTGTTGAAAGAACATGAACAATGTCTTGTGTTCAACACAGCGACCAACTATGCTTATCATCTAAATAATCACTCACAGAATAGTAAGCCTTAGAACAGAGGTTAGCTTTTACTTTTGCTTTAAACACGTTAAATGGCAAATCTAGGAATGAGGACGGTAACTTATTATAAAATGTTATACCAACCCCAACGAATGAATTATGCACCTTATGAAGCCGATGAAAAGGAACACGAAGTTTGTGCTTATTCCTGGTATTAAAATTATGGATATCACTATTTTTGCTGTATAGGTGAATGTTTTGCCTGATATATAAGATGTTGGCAAATATGTACTGCGAAGCCACTGTGAGAATTCCAATCTCTTTGAAGAAATCTTTCAGAGAATCTCGCGCACCAAGTTGGTAGATGGCACGAACAGCTCGTTTCTGGAGTACAAATATATTTTGAATATCAGCGGCTTTGCCCCACAGTAGAATACCATAGGACATTACGCTGTGAAAATAACTAAAATAGACTAATCTTGCTGTGTCAACGTCAGTGTATTGTCTAACTTTTCTAACAGCGTAGGCGGCCGAACTAAGCCTACCTGCTAGGTTCGATATATGTTGACCCCATTGTAATTTTGAATCTACTGTTATACCCAGAAACAGAGCTGAATCAACAGTTTCAAGCTCCACATTACCGAGGACGATGTTGGGACCCAGATTTCTAACATTGGGCAAAGCAAACTTTACGCATTTGGTCTTCTTGGGATTGAGCACAAGGTTATTTGCCGTGAACCAATCTATGACCCTCGATAGTGCGTTGTTTACGTCGTCAAACACTTGTCTATTCCTATCTACTTTAAAGATTAGAGAAGTGTCATCTGCGAACAGTACTACATCACAGATGTTCTTCAAATGGTGTGGTAGATCGTTAATATAAACCAGGAATAAAAACGGTCCAAGTATTGAGCCTTGAGGTACACCTAGCTGAACAGGTAACCCAGAAGATTTCGCGCCACTAACATCGACACATTGAAGTCTGTTAGACAAATATGACTCAATTACTTTGAGGGCTTCATTCTGAACACCGTAATGACGAAGTTTACGCAATAGTGTATCGTGGTGTACGCAATCGAAGGCTTTAGAAAGATCACAAAAAACACCAATTGCATTTTGCGACTTCTCCCATGCGTCAAATATGTGTTTCAGCAAAGCAACACCCGCATCAGCAGTCGAACGGCCTTTTGTGAACCCGTACTGATCATTATGAAGTAGACTATTTGAATTAAAATGACGAAGTAACTGTCTAAGTATTAACTTTTCAAATATTTTGCTGAATGCAGGTAGAATAGAAATTGGTCTAAAATTACCAATATCATTTTTACAGCCAGATTTAAATAAAGGGATAACTTTACTGCTCTTCATAAGATCAGGGAAAGTACCCAAGTCAACGCATTTATTGAAAGTAACAGCAAGATAGGGGGCTACGATGTCGATTATATTGCTCAAAAGTTTTACAGAAATGCCCCAGTAATCACCAGTGTTTTTAGACTTGAGTGAATTGAAAACATTAACTACGTCATGAGGCGTTACATGTTCGAATCTCAATACTTGACTACATTCAGGGACGCTACTTTGCAAAAGGTTTTCAGCCTTGGACGGTGACGAACTTAAGGAGCGAGTCGTAGTTGCAGGAATGCTGGCAAAAAACTCATTAAATACCTCAGCTAAGTCAGCTGGTTTATTAACTAATTTACCATCAACCATGATCTCAAGTTGATTTTCTTGTTTATTTGATTTACCCGTTTCGTTGTTAATGATTTTCCAAGTAGTCTTAACTTTATTATTAGAGTTTTTAATAGTGTCACTTAAAAATTTCGATTTTGCAATACGGCAAATCTTTTTAAATAATTTTGAATAATTTTTGACATATTCTAGAAAAGTTACATCAAATCTATACTGCCTCATACCATACAACTCGTATAATCTCGCTCGACTTTTATAAATGCCCGGTGTAGCCCATTGGTTGAAGCCAGCGGAAGTCCCAGCAATGTTAATAGTTTTAGTTTTAAAAATGGATTTATACTCATTTTGCACAACATCAAAAAGAGCCTCATATATTTCATTAGGGGTTTCGTGTTCTACAATTGACGGTGAAACTTTAAGAGCTATATTATTTTTAAACTTACTGCAACGACTAACAGTATAAGGCGTGCATTCTATTTTGTGCGGCTTTTTATTTAATGGCATAGGGAAGCTAGCCATTTGTCCACAGTCATCAGATGATAAATCGGTTAATACTAATATATTTTCGGCATTAACATCACAAAACATATTATCAAGACAAGTTGAAGAAGACGCGGTGATCCTTGTTGGTTCGAAAAACAAATTAACTAAATTAAAGGATTTAAACAAGTTGAGAAGCCTGATACTTAGTGGAGTAACATCTAAAATATTAACATTGAAATCTCCACATACTATTATGTTTTTACTGCTGAATTTCACCTTATTAAGTGCATCCTCCATTACAACTTCGAAACTAGTAAAGTCCCCAGACGGGGGTATATAAACACAAATAATAATATACCGCTCGAGCTCAACACAAGACAATTCGATGGTGCGCTCAATGGAAAGATTAACTAAGTCTAAACGTTGCTTACATTTTAGCTTGTTGGAAACAAGAACTAAAGATCCACCACGTATAGCATTTTTTCTCACAAATGCACTCTGTACGGAAAATAAATCATCATTGATAAACGCTACTTCATGCTCTTTCAACCAATGTTCAGTTAAACACAACACATGAACATTATAATATTCTAAAAATAAGCTTAACTCTAATTCTTTGCCGGACAAACCTTGCATATTTTGATGCACAACATTCAACATATGCGACTTAGCCTTTGTCGAACTTAACAGTTTAAAGTACTAGGTGTAGGTAAACTAATGTTAGTATCATCATTACTAACAGAATCAAAAGTGAAGTTAGTACAAAAAGTATCAATAGCGACGTTAGTGTCACCACTAACAGAAAACGTAGGTACGATACAAGTACCGGTGTAAACGCGTAAAGTGTATGCTAAAAGATTAGCAATCTGTCTCCTACATCTAGCTGGCAAAAACATGGAACTATCAGTTAGCTTGTAATATGTAATAAAACTGTTACAATCAAAATATATAAACGCGTCACTGTGACGACAAGTCCTATTGTACATTAACAGGTTTAAATTATAAATATGCCTATTTTGTTCATCAGACAAACAATTAGAGTAAGGCAACGCTGAATAAATAAATTTACAATTACTTGACTCATGTAGCTTTAACATTAAATTAAAACATTCAATTACATCTTTCTTTCTGACAGCTAAGCTATTCCCAAATAACATTATAACAGTTGAATTGGGGTTTATTTTTGTCATTTTAAGACTATTTATTAACTGGCTAAAACTGGCGGCGGGTAAACAATAATTTATAATATTTTGTTGAGAGCACTGACTTAAAAAACTACCAAAACCTTTACCAAATTTGTCTGAAAATATATAAGTTGTATTAACAGTTTTATTCAAAACATTATTAGTACCTACTGGTTGAGCCGTTAAGGTTGTGGGTGTATCATGCTGGGGTGCTGGTGTCTGGGAGCAGGCACAGCTACAGGAGAGGTTGTTGGTCAGAGACTCATATCTCTCTGCATTGTACTTTACCAAGTCCACCAGCTCATTAGCCTCCAGCATGCGCTTACTCAGGTCTTGCTGAGAAGCCTCTTAATCCACTACACAATCGCACTATTTGTAGTAATACCGACATCAATACACAAATACATTAGTATCTACACAGAAAATACACTCAGTTACCCATAACTACACTAAGTTATGATTGGAATGCTCGCTAAATACCTGAACGGTGCAGGTGCGGTGGTGCCACTACTTCCACCTAGTAATAGCTATAGAGCCAGGTAAGTGCGGTAGAATGTGTAACGATAGTCGTGTTTCCATTGCTATAATAATTAAACGTAAGATCTATGATGTAATTTTGGGACCGTTAATAAAAGAATCAAACTGATTAAGGGTTGGTTCGAAGCGGCCCAGGAAAAAAGTTCCTGGAAAGAATTTACAAATAATGTACGTAACATTACAGGTTAGACTTTGAGCAATACATTACAATACTACCTCCCTGACTGACGAGCATTCGCGTACATTACCAGTACCATCATATATTACCAGTACCATCATATTTCACAACCACTAAAACACACTAGGAATCTACAACACAACATCGAACAAACGCAATGACGTAAACAATCCACGCACAGAGAGCAAACAGCGTGATGTGGGTCCACTGTCCACAGCTGGGCATAGTGGACATAGTGTTTGAAATACCCCATGTTTGATTGTCTATCGGTGACTGTTGACGGACTCTCGGATAAATAACAATTGTACGAGTTCGATTTGCTGAGGTGAGCCTGTTTCAATTGTTTTATTTTTAGAAACTGTTGAATTTATCAGCTTTTCAGGCCTGGTTCTGCTATCATACCTCATTCTTACCTTTCTTCCTTAAGCCCACTCTACACTACCCGCGAAGTTGCCTCGACGAAGTATTCGTTGAAGTCGATCGAAGTCCCGAAGTATGTGACTACACTACTCGCGAAGTTGCCTGTGTCGTCATTGTGCACATTGACTCGGTCGCAAAAACCGATAACAAATGGAAGTCGCCCGAAACGTGCGGGAGTTGCACGAAGCGAAGCGAGGTGCCCTTCTACACTATCGTATTCGGTCAAGTTCGAACAACTTCGCGAGTAGTTTAGAGCAGGCTAAACATTAGAGCTCATTAAGAAGCGAATAGATTAGCCAATCAGCAAGGTTCCCCTTTTTCCTTGTGTTGCTGAATCATCAAATGAAATCTCTTCCTCTGGGTGACCCGGGAGGAAAGTCAGAATCCACACTGTTCTTCCAATACCAAGGGGTATCTTTTTTTAATTTTCCAGGCCATTAATCCACCACGCGGGCCCAGTGCGGATTGGTACATCCGATATTATATTGTAGTGTTTATAACCGTACTTATGCCATCAAAGGGTAAATGTACAACCATCTGTTAATATGACTGGCACATCTGTGCATTTCAGCCAGTAATGTCCACACAGTATCACTACTCATAGTAGCACATCAGCTATACCGTGCTACTCAGTGCACCTCGCTACACAATGCTACTCAATGGTCCATTGGTTGGTAAACACTCACTGAACAAACCGGTCACGTCAACGCACGCAACAAATATGCGTGATTTCACAGCGCGTACCTTGACGACACGTTTATCTAATAAATATGTAGTTGACTAGCAGTGTTAATAGTTATTTGTTATACAAGAGTGCAAAGTTGCTTTTTAACCGCGTGCTCAATTTTGATGACCGAGCAAGCGAATGATTCTAAAATTGAATCACGAGTGTAACGAGTGATTCAAAAATTAGAATCATGAGCGGTAGCGAGGGAATCAAAAGAGCACAAGGTGAAAAATCTTTGCACTCGACTGCAACACGTAACTTTTCATCCCACCTCAGCGAGGAAATGAGTAGATGCAAAAAAAGTTTAGGTAATAGGTAAATACTTACAACGTTATTATAGGTAAGTATTACAGAAAATAAAATATAGTTTAGTATGTTTTTAAGTTCCTTACTTTTATCTTGGTTTGTCTTAACAATAAGTAGGACGTGAAAAGAAAATCGCAAAAGAAAAGTTCTGAGTCAAGAAGGTTCCGAGTCTGAGATTTTATTTTTTATTATGTGTGTGTGTATGTCCATTATCAAATAATCGTCAGCTCATTGACCCTGTTGCCACTCTTTGTATTTGCGTTCCAGGGTATCAAAATGTTGATTGAAGGAATAATAATTATCTATTATGTACTTACCCATTGATATCCCTCGTATCTTATCGTGCGTACGATATTCTCTCGTTTTTGTAATACCTACCAAAATTTTTAAAAGAATCATTGAGTTTCTTGCCGTTTCTTCTCCATGGCTTGACATTTTTTTATACATTTGAGGCTCATGTGAATTACCCCCCCAAAGATTACCCCCTAAATATTACGCCCCGACATTTTACCCCCCGACAGATGGCCCCCCTTAAGATTACCCCCTTAAGATTACCCCCCTACAGATTACCCCCATTAAGATTATCCCCCTTAAGATTACCCCCTTAAGATTACCCCCATTAAAATTACCCCCCTTAAGATTACCACCCTTAAGATTACCCCCCTCAATATCACCCCCGACATATTACCCCCCGACAGATGGCCCCCCTTAAGATTACCCCCTTAAGATTACCCCCCTACAGATTACCCCCATTAACATTATCCCCCTGAAGATTACCCCCTTAAGATTACCCCTCGACAGATTACCCCCCTTAAGATTACCCCCCGACAGAATACCCACCCTTAAAATTACCACCTTAATATTACCCCCTAAAGATTACCCCCTTTAGATTACCCCTAAAGATTACCTCCCTTAAGATTGCCCCCTAAGGATTACCCCCTTAAGATTACCCCCCTTAAGATTACCCCCTAAAGATTACCCCCTTTCGATTACCCCTAAAGATTACCCTCCTTAAGATTACCCCCTAAGATTACCCCCTTTAGATTACCCCTAAAGATTACCCCTAAAGATTACCTCCCTTAAGATAACCCCCTAAGGATTACCCCCTTAAGATTACCCCCCAACAGATTACCCCCCGACAGAATACCCACCCTTAAAATTAACCCCTAAAGATTACCCCCTTAAGATTAATCCCCTACAGATCACCACCCTACAGATTACCCCCTAAAGATCACCCTCTACCGATTACCCCCCTTAAGATTACCCCCTAAAGATTACCCCCCTTAAGATTACCCCTCGACAGATTACCCCCCTTAATATTACCCCCTAAAGATTACCCCCTTTAGATTACCCCTAAAGATTACCCCCCTTAAGATTACCCTCGACAGATTAACCCCTTAATATTACCCCCTAAAGATTACCCCCTAAGGATTACCCCCCGACAGACTACAAAATATCCCCTTAAAGATTACCACCCCAAAGATTACCCCCCGACAGATTACCCCCCTGTATATTACCCCCTTTAGATTACCCCTAAAGATTACCCTCCTTAAGATTACCCCCTAAGATTATCCCCTTTAGATTACCCCTAAAGATTACCCCTAAAGATTACCTCCCTTAAGATTACTCCCTAAGGATTACCCCCTAAAGATTACCCCCCCAAAGATTACCACCCTTAAGATTACCCCTCGACAGATTACCCCCCGACAGATCACCCCCCTGTATATTACCTCCTTAGGTTTACCCCCGACAGATTACCCCCTACTAATTACCCCCTTAAAGATTACCCCCCAAAGATTACCCCCGACAGATTACCCCCCTGTATGTTACCCCCTTAGGATTACCCCCTACAGATTACCCCCTAAAGATTACCCCCTTTAGATTACCCCTAAAGATTACCCCCCTTAAGATTACCCCCTAAAGATTACCCCCCCAAAGATTACCACCCTTAAGATTACCCCTCGACAGATTACCCCCCGACAGATTACCCCCCTGTATATTACCCCCTTAGGATTACCCCCTACAAATTACCCCCCTGAAGATTACCCCCCTGAAGATTACCCCCCCAAAGATTACCACCCTTAAAATTACCCCTCGACAGATTACCCCCCTGTATATTACCCCCTTAGGATTACCCCTGACAGATTACCCCCTACAAATTACCCACCTAAAGATTACCCCCCGAAAGATTACCCCCTGACAGAATACCCACCCTTAAGATTACCCCCTTTAGATTACCCCTTAAGATTACCCCCCTTAAGATTACCCCCTTAGGATTACCCCCTTAAGATTAACCCCTTAAGATTACCCCCTAAAGATTACCCCCCCAAAGATTACCACCCTTAAGATTACCCCTCGACAGATTACCCTCCGACAGATTACCCCCCTGTATATTACCCCCTTAGGATTACCCCCGACAGATTACCCCCTTAAAGATTACCTCCCCAAAGATTACCCCCCGACAGAATACCCACCCTTAAGATTACCCCCTTTAGATTACCCCTAAGATTACCCCCTACAAATTACCCCCTAAAGATTACCCCCCAAAGATTACCACCCTTAAGATTACCCCCTACAAATTACCCCCTAAAGATTACCCCCCCAAAGATTACCACCCTTAAGATTACCCCTCGACAGATTACCCCCCGACAGATTACCCACCCTTAAGATTACCCCCTTTAGATTACCCCTTAAGATTACCCCCTACTGATTACCCCCGTTCTATATTACAGTCGTGCATGACAAACATATTAATTTTCTTTTAAAATAAAATAGTTATGTGTTAAAATAGTTATAGTTATTTGGCGCGAAATTTTCGCTACGCTCAGTTTTCAATCCAAGTAGGCGAACTTTTCAAAGGTACGAGATACAGAAAAACATTGCTTCCGAATGCAACACACAACTTTTCACCTCACTACAAGATATTTTGTCCGAATTTGCTAGAGCACAGAAAATGGAGTTCTGCGTGCACATAATTGGTCACTTTTTTCCTTCTACTATAAATATCATTAAACAAACTGTAGCAAAACAAAACTAGTAGAATGCTTTTTGAGATGAAAAAAATATAAAACTCAAGAAAATAATGTAACAAACGCTATATAAATATAAAATACACAAAATCTGAGCATGATTAAAGTTATTCTCTTCAAAATGAAAGTGATGCAATAAATGAATCACAATCATCATCATAACTGATCCCTTACTTACATTGCTGATTAGTTTTTGTTTATGAAATTCTCATTATTTTCAAATTAAATGTTTTATCTACTCTCATATCGTAAACTTCGAAATACAAAACTCAAAACGAGTTTATAATGACATACTTTATACCATAGAGTATCGTAATGAAATTAAAAAATTAAATTATAAAACTGTTTGTCTAACAAAACAATGTTATAATTTAATTTTTTTTCATTATGATACAGATTACTGATCATAGATACATTTTTTTACTTTTTTATCTGTGGCTGCGCGCGCTTTCTAAGGGAATGTTGGGATTTTGACGTTTGTGTTTCGGTGGATGACATGGTGGATGATTATTAGTGTTTATTAATTTTTATCTTTTATTTATTAAGTTCGTGTTCAATGAGAGTAGATAAAGTAGTGTATGTAACTGTACATAACTAGGTATTATACCACTCGTGTGATACTATTAAAAAACTCGCTTCGCTCGTTTTTTAAACTCACACTCGTGTATAATACCCCTCATTATGTACCAGTTACATAAACTACTATTATATCAACAACATTGTAAAATAATAGTTTATTGGATATGATTTGTAACATTATATTGAAAAAAAAAAGGAAAATAATAAAGTACCGAAAGTATCGAAAGTACCGAGACTACGGGACGAAGAACCGGTACAGGATTGCTTCAAAAATTCCCGGGATTTCCCGGTATTTTCGGTACCGGGATTTCCCGGTTGCATGCCCTATTACCGCGTCGCTTTTTTTTCAGCTTGGTAAAATCATCAAATTAATCCTCCCACACAGGGCAAGGCGGGAGGGACTGTCAGACTTGTACTGACTATAATCTGTGTCCAATATTTATAACGGGAATAATGCGTGCCCTTCAATAGCCCTTTACGTTCCGTGGTCACGATATTCGTTAGTCCCGCGACCCCAGCAGGCTTTGGCTGTCTAAGGGGGGGAGGGGGGGGGGGGCTCATTGACCCTGTTGCCACTCTTTGTATTTGCGTTCCAGGGTATCAAAATGTTGATTGAAGGAATAATAATTATCTATTATGTACTTACCCATTGATATCCCTCGTATCTTATCGTGCGTAAGATGTTCTCTAGTTTTTGTAATACCTACCAAATTTTTTAAAAGAATCATTGAGTTTCTTGCCGTTTCTTCTCCATGGCTTGACTTTTTTTTATACATTTGAGGCTCATGTGAAGTAAAATATTTTGATTTTGATTGGTTCGGGTGGGTTTAAGTCAGCAAGAATCTGATAGTTTTTGCTCCACTCAAAGCAAAAGGAGTCACTAATGGGTACCTACATCCATTTTAATTCTCAGTTTGATCATACTTAAACAGTGGTACTATCGTATTTTTTACCCTGCTGTAGTCAGACAAAAAGTAAACAAAATAATTCGAAGGTCCATTTCTACGAAAACAAAAATAACGAGATCTGAAATGAAGAGTAAATAACGAGACATCAATGATCAAAGGTGATCAAATAGATACGATACCTGGACCTTGTACGATGATAATTCATCATTATGACTGTCTGTCTGTAAGCTCACTGTAGGGTATTTGATGGTCAGGTGATATGACAGGAAACCTCCACGTGCGCCCGTGGACTGGAGTTCCCTCTCAGATACGTCCAGGGGGAAGACCAGTTAAAAAGACAAAGACCAGTTTTTCAGGCCGATGCACCTTGGGATGCGGGCAAAAACTCTTCCTTAGGCGCTTAGGAAGGAACACGGGTGGATTTTAGTCAGTAAGAGTCTGACAGTCCCTTCCGCCCCACCCAGGGCGGGAGGAACTAAAAAAAAAACCAGGGTATTTGACGCCGAGTAATGGGCAACTTGCCGTCTGATCATGTACCATGCCCAGGTCGACGTTGCGTCTTGCCAGCAGTCTGACTAGGCCCCCTAAGAGGGCCAGAGCCTGCTAGGGCCGCGGAATTGTCTCATCAGGTAACCGTGACCCTGGAAGGTAAAGGGCTCTTGAAAGATCACCATGGATTTTAGTCAGTACTAGTCTAACAGTCCCTTCCGCCCCGCTTTATAATTTAACCAAGAAAAAAAATATAGTTGGGTAAAGGCAATCAAAAATGATAATAGAATCTTCTAGATCCAAGCAAGAACAGGTTCAAAAGCTAGTTAAATACATATAAATATTTACTGTAAATCAATATGGAAGCGTCCCTTTCGAAAAAGGACGAAATAAGTCCGCCTCAGCGATCACACGGAGGCACTCACCGGTGACGGCCCTTTGAATAAACATTATCATTTAAGTGGACAGCTCGGCTATTTGTGTCATATTTATATACTAGCTGTTTCCCGCAGTTTCACTTGCTGTTTGGCTCCTATTTTGTCGTAGCGTGATGTTATAATAATAGTCTACTAGCTGTTGCAGCGGCTTCACCCGCTACAATTCGAAAATTATCCCACGGGAACATAAAATCGTGATTAAAACCTCCTATGTGTTAATCCAGGTTATAAAAAACCTGTGTACCAAATTTTAGCCAAATCCGTTTAGTGATTTTTGTGTGAAAGAGTAACAAACATACCTACATACACATACATACATCCTCACAAACTTTCGCATTTTAATATTGGTAGTTTATCCTTTCTCGATAAATAGAGTATAGGCACGTATAGGTATCCAATACAAAA
The DNA here is from genome assembly GCA_036375495.1 of Agrotis segetum. Lineage (NCBI taxonomy): Eukaryota > Metazoa > Arthropoda > Insecta > Lepidoptera > Noctuidae > Agrotis > Agrotis segetum. The sequence goes on along the minus strand of JAQSVV010000222.1, from coordinate 293,803 downwards.
AGATTTTTTTTAATTCGAACCTTTCCTAAGATAATCGTGTCCTACCAAACAGACAAACTCTTCAGCTTTATAGATTTCATACAAAATTAAAGGAAACAGTCAACGAAACTGAAAGAAACGTGCTACGGAACCTTCTGGAAACGTCAAACTACCAGAGTTACTACGTGGTACTAAGTACCTACTGACTGATATCTCTATGTACCCGTCTTATTTATCACACAAAAATATGTGGTGACTGACAATTAGTGTACGATACTTAAACACGTGATTGTGCCCATGATAACAAACAATTTTTATTATGGGAGCAAAGCCGAAATCGCCAACAAAATATACCTAATCTGTTCAGTACAATAAGCAAACATAAATGTACTGAACAGATGATTTTTTTTTCGCGATTTCAGGTTTTTCCCTTAATAAAAGTTGTTGGTTATCATGAGCACAATCACGTGTTTAAGTATCGTACACTAATTACCAGTCACCCTATATAGTAATAATTAGTGCAGAAAAGATTATACAAAACATAATTATTCAAATTGAATTGCAACCAACAACCATCAAAGTTTGTTAACGAAAGAAACAGGAGAGAACATTTTAACATTTTACACAAAAAAAACTTCTCAGCCATGTCAGTTAAAAAATGCAAGCTTAAAAACGCAATTCATTAATCATCATAAAATATCAATAACTTCACTTTGCATTAACATAATATACGTAGCATAATGTATTACTTCTCTGTTCCGCTAACAGTCGCACTCCAATAGGCCACCTGCACACTGACGCGACGCGATATTTGCTCGCGTGTTTAGCGTGCGTTAATCGTTAGTAATGCGCCGCTGAACAAGGCAGCGCGCTGTTTGGGAGTGGATTGCCTTTTATTGATTGATTGCAATTGCTTTTGAAATTTATACGAGCGTATTATATTATGCGAGTTCCACACTCCTGAAAATTTAATGAATAGTTTATATTTTACAATTAATGTTTTGCTATTAGGCTGATTAGTTTTTTTATTAGAGTTATTTTTTTTTTAAAACAAGCCTTAGTCTCCGCGACAGTGCTTCTTGCGGAGGGACAGTATACATACAACATTATCTGCCTGCCTTTTTTCATCTATATTTGGTTAGGCTTCCAGTCGAACGGGTATATGCTGAATACCAATTTATCACATGGAGCGACTGCCTGCCTGAGCTCTGTTACTGGGTAATACAATATGCCTTGGTCCTGGTTGTCAGACTTTTAAGCTTCTTAATATGATAATTATTCTTAGACCAGTACACATACATGTGACGAAAATAAGTCGTGCTAGCGTGTCGATGGATACAAATCTAATCGTCTTTACCTATGGACCGGTTCTTTCAGCGTGTTGTACTCCAATAATATCAAGCTGTCAGATATAAAAGTATATGGTAATCGACATCCTATAAAATGTGTACTTACGGGTAACAATAACACGGTACAATCTCAAACGTCAGTACTTCATAGTTAATATAATCAGCACAGCATACACACGCGCGTGCACACGGACGTGTGACCGCGCGACCGCCACGGCCCGGTACACACAGCCGCGCTTGTATGCTAGGGTTGACACCCTAATTTGTATTATACATTTTGAAACATTTTTTTTTTAAATAGTCACAAACCTTAATCACTACCTAATTTTACTTGTACAAGCTATTATTTTTTTACATAATTATGTTTATTTAGGAAGATACGACAATAAAACAAAAGCGATCGCGTTATTTAAAAAAAGCTGTCAGCGGCGTAATGTGTTTTGTTTTCTTATTTTGCACCTCAGTGAAACTAATCAGAAAAAAATACGAAGAAAAGGAATAAAAAACATGTTTTTCAAAACCGTCCATGTAAGAAGACAGGGTCAAATATTAATCTACACATTTATGATGTGATAAATATATATTCTGTGCCAGGAAAATGCAATATTGTTTTGAATAATTTACAAGCTTCGGCCAGATTTATTTACTAAACGGAGGCCTTAGCACAAAATTTTCGTGATTTACCTACAGCTTACTATTTTACCATTTACCTACAGTGTACTGAGTTTAATAAATGAAAAATGAAAAAGTGCCTCTAATGTATGAACTTCAAAGTTCCCGTTTATTCATTTCCGTTATAAAGGGCTATTGAAAGAAACCGTGGATTTTAGTCAGTACAAGTCTGACAGCAAGGGTGGGAGGACTCATTTGATGATTTTACCATGCTAAAAAAATGTTTTATGCATTTGACAACCCTGAAGTGTGCACTCGCGACCATACAAATGGAATAGATAATATTGTTTGTTAGATTTTCCCAACAAATGTTTAGTTCGCGCTCTGTCAATAATATGTTATAATAATACTATGTTTATCGTCCTCTGTTTGTTTGCCAATTGTTTGATTGCAATTCAATTGCAGCAGATTTTGTAATTATGTAATTAGTTCTGTGGCTTTTAATAAGCTTAGTGCGCTTTGGTTTGTTTTTATAATAGTTTTAGATATTAATAGATAATTAACCATTGCCTTCATTTCGTTGTGGTGTTTGTTGGTTGTGGTGGAGGTAGCTTATGGCTGAAACGAATGGGACCTACCATGTTTTTTTTTATGGTGGTAAAATAATCAAATGAGACCGCACCCAGAGCAAGGCAGTAGGGACTGTCAGACTTGTATTGACTAAAATCCACGGTGTCCTTCAATAGCCCTTTAGGAACATTCCGGGGTCATAGTAGCTCGTTAGTCTCGTGACCCCGGCAGGCTTTGACCCTCTAAGGGCCGTCGTTGTATACCACTATACACTATCATATTCCCTAAATAAAATGACATTCATTTCATTTCTATTTCAAATAAACGTAAGCTCTAATTAGGTCATGTAGAATTTTGATTTGTTTCTTCAACCCTCGTAGTTCATTACTCTCGAAATATAATAAAAGAAAACTAAAGACTAATAACTGAAAAAGGTTTACAACATTAATTTAAAGAGGGAACCACACTTCTAATTCAATTTACTGTTTCAAAAAATAAACAATAAAAAAAGTGTATAAAGGTCGGCGCAGACTAGATAAAAAAAGGTAATCCTTTGCGTAACTATTCAAGTATCTACCTCTCTAGGCAATACTTTAGGGGCTTGTAGTACTCGTGAAAATGATCAATTTTTACTATGGGACTAACCATGCGACACTAAAATCATCTGTTCCATATATCTTTTCGAGTTATGACACCATAAATGTATGGAGGAGCTGATTTTAGTTTCGAAATTTCATGGTTGGTCCCAAAGTAAATATTGATCATTTTCACGAGTACTACAAGCCCCTAAAGTATTGCCTACGATTTCAAAAACATCCTGTATACTGCCAAGTGAATCACGTCCGCGTAACTTAACGCAACACATCACGGTACATGCATTTTATACACTTTAAGCTGCATTTCTACCAGCGATGTGCGAGAATGCGTAGTGAGGAATATTATGTGCAAGAAACCAAAGATATTTTATTTGTGATACAAAGACCTTTGCAGTTTGAATCCCTCACTGCATGAATTTCTCCTTAATTTCTGTATAATTATATTTTTCTAGTGTTGCATGTGTGTATCTTGCTTTCAAATTTCTGTATTTGTCTTTTGTACAATCATTTGAACTCACTTACACACGCGCACACTCTTTGTCTGAATATGACCTGATAATATCATTATATTATTGCAGTCCGGATTTAGCCGCAAAAACACGACTAACTAAGTCCCTCGTCTAAACTGACCCTAATCTTAATTAATTACTTAGCATTCAAAAAACGGACGCATTAACAAAATGTCCTTTTTCCGTTCTTCTACTGTTGCTGTTTTGCTCTGTCTTAAAGAGTTTGTGTGTGTTGAACAAGGAGGGAGAAACAGTAGTGGCCCGTCAATTACTTGACGATACTCGATTGGCTTTTGTCTCGCGAGTCGTGCCTACCGATGTCACGCGGTACAAAAATTGGAAAAGTGAACTTGGAACTTACGTTGGATTATTTTTTGTATCCCAATAAAAGCATTCTAAAGGTCTTTTAGCGTAGAAAATGTATTAGAATATTAAAACCGCCTATTATGTAGTCTTTACCGTCCCTGAAGACCATTGTGATATGAAGTGAAAATGAAAAGACACACTAAAGATGATAATGTTCGCAACATTCAAGTCGATTTTAGACCGAGCATTTACGTAGGGGTATTATCTAGTTTTGATACAGGTCTTTCATGTCCTCCCAAATAACATATCAAATGGCTTAATAACTCAACACTAAAAAGCTGGCCGTTGATGCGACGCGATGCAATTCGACCGATTTTAACAACAAGTGATAACCATCCTTACCGCTACGACATATGACATGCAACATGCGGTTTACTACGGGTAGATGAAAAAAAAATCACGCTCGCCATGACGACGTAAGTCAGTCGAATTCCATCATTAGCAGCATAGCAGCAAGGATGATTTTTAGTTAATAGAGATTTCAAATAGCACGAATCGGGTCATGAGTAAACTTTCTAAAACAAACAGACTAGTAACAAAAAGTTTCTCAACATACAGCCCGCGTCACACCTCGTGTCCAACAATTTAATTGGTCGCCATCCGTCACGGTCGCAAATTGGTCGCGCTGCGTTTTGTGGACGCGGCTCGACGCGGTACAGCGCAGCGGCTAGCGGGCACGTTCCTAGTACGGTGGGTGAGTGCCTTTATCTTCTATAAGTATTTCTTGAATGTAAGATTGTTCAGGTATTTGTATACCTGAACAAATAATTTGTATTAATTGAAATAATGAAAGGCAAATCATCATCAGCCTATAATGTTCCCAGTTCCCACTCCTCTCTGTGAGAGGGAGTGAACTTCAATCCACCAAGCAGGCCAAAGGTGAAATTATTGTTTTTTTTTATTCTGACAACAGTCTTTAACGACAAACATTATCTTTAGCGTGTATTGTCCCACTGCTGGGCAAAGGCAAAGGGTCACTTTGAAAAACATAGACTTTCGTATAAAATATTTTGTGTTAGGGGAACAGTGTACAAGACCGCGGAGACGCGAGCTATAATGGGGACATACACTCTTCAGACATACTTAACACCACACTAACAGTGCTGGTTGTTAGCGGCCATTCTCCAAATAGGTGTTATTTGCCTAATTACCGTGCCCTTTTTGAATTTCACTGATATGACGTTAAACACATTAGAATAGGAAACACATTAAAGATAGGAATTCAATAGTTATTTTGGCATTCTACTATTACTGATGGTTTTCTAGATAATGAGATTTAAAAAAAAAGTTGGGTATGGTAATTAGACAAGTTGAATATTTGATGCTACGGTAATTAGAAAATATTTTGTATCTTCATACTTGTATCTTTATTTTCTTTCATTTGCTCAATATTGCTTAATAATGAAAAAGTACTACTAGAAGAAGATGAGAGAGCACTAGTTGGACGCGGAGTTGATGTTATTAAGGTACGTATGGAAGTGTTGGCATCACCTCGGAACTCTTAAAAACTACGGGCCAACCTGTGCTCGGCGAGCTTAAGAGGCTGTTCAACTTCGTCATAGCCAGTGGGATTACCCCGGAGGCGTGGGGCAGGGGCGTGGTGACATTTTTTTTCAAGAAAATTAGACAAAAATCTGTTGACCAATCCCGTTCCTGTGTCACGTCTACAAGCTGTTTTCGAGGGTCGTCACAGATCGGCTTTCCGCTAGATTTGACGTTTTCCAGCCACCGGAGCAGGCTGGGTTTCGCAAAGGCTATAGCACCTTAGACCACATACATACTGTGCGGCAGATTATACAGAAGACAGAGCAGTATAACCGGCCGCTCGCGCTGTGTCTAGCCTTTGTGGACTACAAAAAAGCCTTCGATTCCGTCGATACCTGGGCTGTTCTGGAATCCTTGCAGCGATGCCAAGTCAATTGGCGGTACATAAAGGTGCTCTGGAAACTATATTATAGCATGGCGTCGATGTCGGTCCAAGAACAAAACCACCATCCAGCTGCTAAGAGGTGTGAGACAGGGAGTAGTAATATCCCCTAACTAAACTGTTTACCAACGCGCTGGAGGATTTGTTCAAGAACGCACTGGAACGGACTGGGTATCAATGTCAACGGTGAATACCTAATGCACCTACTTTTTGCCGACGACATAGTTATTATGGCGAAATCGATGCAAGACCTACAAAAAATGCTGAACAGTCTCATGCTGTCTCGAGACGTGTAGGTCTTGGGATAAAACAAGAGCAAGGTCGTGTTCAATGACCATGTCATCCTAGAACCAATTTCCGTCGAAGGTATAACACTCGAAGTTGTCCAAGAATACATCTACCTCGGGCAGGTATTACAGCTAAGTAGAGATAAATTCGAGCGGGAAATCGCCAGAAGAGTGCAGCTTGGCATTTGGAGAAATGCGTCATATCCTCACGTCGCCACTGCCACAGTGTCTGAAAAGCCGGGTGTTCAATTAGTGCGTCCTTCCAGTCCTAACCTACGGAGCCTAAACGTGGAACATGTCAGTCAAGCTGGCCCACCGACTTCACGGGGTCTCACTAAGGGATAAAATCCGGAATGAGGTACGGCACAAGACCAAAGTTATAGATATTTTCCAAATCTGTAGCAAGCTGAACTGGCAATTGGCTGGCCACGTCTGCCTCAGAACCGACGAAAGTTGGAGTAGGATGGTTCTTGAATGGAGACCGCGCGTAGGTAAGCGTAGTGTGGGACGCCCCCCGGCAAGATGGACCTGAAAGGTGGCTGGCAGTAGCTGGATGAAAAAAGCAGGAGATCGTGCGCTGGGGACTGCAATAGGCTGAGATGATGAATGGTGTTGACAGAGTTTCAAGAGGCTCTGATATGCTGTTATCAAGCACGTCTATTTCTATGACTACTTCTTCCTCGATTGTTTCCAAGTTTCCCTTTTCCTTTTGTCTTTTATTACTCTCTACTCTGATTTTTCTGTATTAGTTTTTCATACAACGGTAATTATTAACACATGGTAATTAGTATACGGTAGTTAGAAAACGATAGACTTTCTTCAAAATTTCGAAAACCATCACAGCCTGCAAATACTGGCTTATCATAACATACGTAAGCCAAAGTACTGTTTCATTTACATTATCAATTAGGGTCTAACTTCGAAAATCAAGTATTTAAATGAGTATAACGGTAATTAGAAAAGTTTTGAACCAAGGGCTACGGAAATTATATACTCAAGTGCTTCTTTGGCGCTACAGTAACGTTTGAAACGTATGACTGCTAATGGGCTGCAGCACACCCTAAGAACATTCGACGCGTGCGATACTGATGTGCCAAATACCGTTATTTAGGCATGTGCACCTGAGAACAGATAATGTTACGGCAATTATAACTTTCTATCGGACACGCGGTTATTTAATTATTATTAGTTATAGGCTGGTTCTATTGAGTCCATATTTTAGTAGGTGATACACGTTGCTTAGTATTGTTTAAAACGTTGAATGGATCAAAGTAAATCTGCAGGTTTGAGAAATTACAAGCAAGTTTTGTCATCAAGTTGGAGTGCGGACAGGCTTCGGTAATTAGAAAAAAGTGCTTTTTCAAACAGAGATTCAATTAATTTAGGCTTACTAGTTAAGAACAGAACTCAATATTTTGTTTACGGCTAGATACGGTCGTAATCTAACATATAAAAAAAAACCACGCTTGTATATGATCATGTTACGGATTAAGTAAACGCGGACAAATAAAAACTTGCAACCGGAGAATGGCCGTTAGATAGTCACATCTTCCAATTTTTGTAAGCGTCATCAGGAGGTCATTTGCAAGCGGCCATTAAGAAATGAGTCTTGTTGGCGCTTGCGCTACGTTATTATTGTGTAAAGTTTGCCTTAAATGTGTGATTTCCCATCATACCTCGCGTCCCTTTCTTATACACTATTCCCCTATAAACTCGTCTACATGTTATAAAGCAGTACAACAGTCTACCTTGTTGTTAGTCCAGTATCCCGCAGCTACAATGCTTTTCTAACCAAGACACCTAATATCCTTATTATCCAATACAACTGTTTCCGTAATAACAGGACATTGGACTCCAATCTGGCTAATTGTGTGAATTTCCCCGAATTATCTAGATTGGCGGAGACCGCGAGCAGTAATAACAATTCGGGATCACGTGTAATGTTGCCTCAATCTACATTTACCTGGCCTATTGCCATGCATGATGTCTTGGTACCTGGTTACCCAATCCAGCTCATTATTATACTAGCTTTTGCCAGCGGTTTCACCTGCTACAGCTCGAAAATTACCTCACGGAAACACAAATTCGGAATAAAAACTATTCAATGTCTTAAATAGTCATTGAGCAGTGTTGGCCCAATGACTATTTAATAATGGTAATGCCCCTGGCGGGGTTCGAACCCAAGAACTACAACTGGGTAGGCCACCCAGGCCCCCAGGCGCATTACTTTGTGTAATTTATTTCATCACCACTGCTCTCAAAAAGGTGAAGGAAAACATCGGAAACCGGTATGTCCTTGAACCAAAAATTGGAAGATATTATGTGACATCTACTAACCCGCACTGGGCCCGCGTGATGGGTTATGGCCCACTAACCGTCCGTGAGGAGGCCTGTATCCCAGCATTGGGAACATTGATTATGATGATGATGATGAAGTTTAGCTTCGTTCCCCTTTCATAATATTCTATAACAGTCTCTAGCCAGGGTCTCATCTATCTCTGCGCTATACTTCATAAAAATCTGTTCAGCTGTTTAAAAAAAGTACAGATTGCGTAAGTACATGACTTCCTTTACCTATAATTATATGGAAGAGAAATTTAAAAATAATACCTACGTCACCACAGACAATAATCAGAGGTCACACCACAGATATTTATAAAGCAATATTTCGCTTTCCTCGTTTGTTTTCATAACTCGATATCCTTTTAAATTTCTCATACGAGACCATTACCAAATACCTGCCGACGACATTTTCGATTTACCTTCGTGTGTTTATTTTGAAAAAAAAAACCAATTCCGAATGGCATTTGGGGATATTCACTTAATAAATTTGTTTATTGCCGCGGGTGCCATTAAATCAAACCTTTTGCTGCCCATGTAGGACAAAAGGGTAAGCTCATGCTGCAGGTACAAAGGAAGAAGTTTCATTGAAAATCGTGTGCGACTTTCTTGTACCTACCGTATTTTTGGGTGCTATAGGCGGTGTGTAGTTATGATCTTTAAAAGATGTTGATGTCTATTTCGGTACCTAAACATTATGATTGTTGTTGGTTGTAAATTCCTTAAAACCCATATTTATTATCGTTATCGTCTACTTTATTACGTAATATAATTATCATGCGATGTTCTCTCGTGTAAAAGCACACTGTGGTAAAAGTTATGTCTCGTGTTTTAAAAGAGTATCGATGGAGTTTCTTGCCGGTTCTTCTCCATGGAAACGACCAACCCGAACCGTGCTATTTTTTTTTTCTCGACGTTTTTATGAGTGAGGCCCATGTAAAATAAAATATTTTGATTTTGATTGATTGTTTAACAATAGCTGCTTTTCGATAGCGTTTCAATCAATGTCAATCCAATACAATATGTACTTTCATCATCGTTTTTGCTGTCAGAGACATGCATTTTACATATTTGGCCGCACTTGAAGTAGTACGATGTAAATCGTATGGAAAATGAAAAAGCTGTCTGTAGGGTACGAACGAGGAGATAATTTTATTCATCAAATTAAAATCAAAGTTCCCGTTTACTTCACGCAATAAAAACATGATAACTCGTGATGAGGTCTTTACTACAGTTTTTAATTTCATCATCATCATCATCCGCAGCCCGTCTTCACCCACTGCTAGGTATACGCCTCTCTCTGTTTGTGCCAAGCTCCACGATCTTGCGCCAGCCTCATCCAGGAAACTCCCGTAATGGCAACAATGTCGTCTGCCCATCTCGCCGCCGGACGTTTTTAATTTAGTGACATCAAAACAATGATTGTGCGAATACATTGCGCACAAACCACATTGTATGTTGAGCTTCACCTATTGGTTACCCTAATATTGGACGTAGGTGCATCCAAGGGAGATAACTACATCATGATGTGGACTGTACCTTCCGTATATTCACTTGCATGGTGACACTGACTAAGGATGTAGATCCACAGCTCGTGAATACAAAGTCATATTTATTTGTGAAAACAACACTTTTTTGTTCGATTTTAATGTTTCGTTATTAACGGGCGCGGTTATTTGTAGCTTGTTTTGTTTGTTGATACTCGGCTGTTTTTAATGTTTGTTACAATTATATTGAGTTATGGAACCAGATAGCACAGACAGCGTTTATTAAACTTAAGCCGAGGTCATAGCCTCTATAAAAGTCCAGACATTACCTTGGTCTGCTATATATACTGACGACGTCTATATTCTTAATACTTAAAATTCGAACGTTTGAATATATGGATGGAAGGAGAATGTGTGTTACTCGATCACGTCAGAAAGACTGAACAGATGTGGATAATATCAAACACACGTGGATTTATAATATTTTGACATACACGCGAGGGAAGTGCAACTAGCTGTTATAAATAACAGTATGTCCTTGCTTACCTAATCATTTCATTTCACTTCATCATTTTATTACATCAATACATTTCATTATTTTATTTCATTACTTCATTTCATTTCATTAATTAATTCTTTCATTCCATTCCATTCCATTCCATTCATTTCCATTTCTACATGTAATTTTCATTTTCATCATTTCATTCCTTCGCTTAATTTAATCCTAAATTATTTTATTCCGTACAGTTTTGTAGGAAGGAAACCTATAGCAATTTTAAATACCAATCGAAAGTCCACCACACAGTAAAACCACAAAGACAGTGTTTTCAATTGGTTGGTTGTCAGACTGTCAGAGTCAGACGTAGGTCAGACAGTCAGACAGAACAGACGTGTTCTTACTCGGCTTCTCATTTCCTTCCATGTCTCGCGAACCAATGCGGACTAAGCTTTAGGACGGTGACTTTATAGGATCGGGACTTGTGACAATTTTTTCAAAGAAGTTTTGCCCCACTTTAATGATTTTTCCTGTGTAGTGGGTGTGTTTACAAACATAGAATCACACACAAAAACCCAGACACGGAACAACTACTTCTAGTTGTAGGTCATACAAATATTAGTACGGTTCGGGGGTCGAATTCGCGACACGCTGCGCAGCATTTGATCGCACACCGTGCCGTCTGTTATTCCGTAGATTGTTGTGTTCACAAGCAAAACAGACTTAAAAATTGAGAAAACATCGCTGTATCTAATCTAATATCTTTAAACGAGCAATCCTTGTATATTGGATATCAGGATCTCGGAAACGGCTGCATGGATTTTCATTAAAGTTACAGATTAGGGGTTCGGCTCAAGGAATCGATTTATCATGGTTCCAGGTTCGAAAAAAGCTCGGTTCCCAAGATATATATTTATGTATATTTTAAAAACCGAGCGAAGCTCGGTCAACCATATATTTCTTTATTAAAATACAAAATCTATACCAATATTATAAAGATGAAGATTTGTTTGATTTTTTGAATTTCCGGAACTTACGGGTTCGAAATGGGAAAATTCGGATTCCTTTTATGTTGGATAGTCCATTCATCAAGGAAGGCTACAAGGTTATATTTATAACATGACGCTGTTACCAATAGGGATGAAACAACGGGAAGGTTCTCGTCAGTTATAAAAAAATGTCCAGACTCTCCACTCTTCGCGGTCGCCACAAACAAAGCGTCGTTCAAGCTATTACTCAATTTCCTCACTTCCGTCGATTGTCAATTGACAATAAAACGATCGAACAATCAAATATTTTGCTTCGTCCCCTTTCACCCCCTCTACAACCCCCTCTCGCCCCCTTTCACACCTCTCATCCCCTGCCAATAAATAAGGAAATTAGTTTTTGTTTGCCTATTTGCAGGACAGATTTTTGAGTGATTTCTCCCCCGCCTCTTGGAAGGTATTGTCGTGTTTTAGGGTTCAGTAGTTAAAGGGTGCCGTCTGCGGGGCCGAGACATCTTTAAAACTTTAATAGATTGCCAAAAATGAATTTCATGGATATGTTACTAAGAAAATAGAGGTATTATCGGAAATAATGATAAAATTCAAGTGTAGACAAACTACATAAGACGTCAATCTCACAAGTTTTCCACAGAGGTAAGGAAGGAAGACAGCCTTATTGGGTAGTACATTGGCTCTCAAACATAGAACCCATCGGAACATTAAAATATTTGTATACGACGTAGGGGTCTAAAAAGCCACTAATATGATAATGTTTTTTTTTTTAAGAAAAGTAAAGAAATGAATTTTAATGAGATGAGACGTTCGCATTTGACCACCATCTCGCCTGATGGTTATTTTAATAATATTATAAATTGCCTCTGACCAAGATAAAAGTTAGTCCTTGGTTTACGTGAACCGTCAATACAACAAGTCCTTCTGATATCAAGTGGCTAAGCATTGCCAATGCCATACAATACAACAAGGTAAAATGTCATCGGCTCTTGGGCATTATTATTAGTTTAGAAGGAAAATACTTTGTAATATTTTAGTTATATTTTAGTTATGCGTATTCTTATTGTTAATTCATTAAGTTAAATTATTTACTAACAAAATTGTCGCCACACGAATAGTGTTATGAATCGAGGCAATCTGACAATCTTTACGAATTTTATCGCATTTTGAATCCCGAGCAGAACCCTAAGTGATGATCCGACTCGCACTTGGCCAAGTGTTTTTTATTGTATATTGTAATGAAGGAAGTCTGTGGAGCGTCCTGATTTATTTAAATATTGCCAGATGCTTTTCTTGATTGGTAATATTGATCAAATTGACGGAGTTTATTTTTATATGGCTTTCACAGGTAAATTAATTTTAAACAGCAATTTTTTAGTTGTTATTTTTGATTTCTCTTTTCAATAACTAAGGAAGAACATTTAGAAAACAATCTTTTACAAGATCCTTTTAAACCTGCCTGACTCGTGATAGTCACCAACGTGTCCTCCGCTTCGCTGATGACATTATGATATTCCCCTCTTCAACTTCAAGTAATATTTCATGATTGGAAGCCTTAGCACAAGATTTTAGTATTTCACGTACAGCTGCCTACTTGAAGCATGTACGGCATTTATTGTATGGAAAATGAAAGAGCGACTCTTGTTTACGACCGAGCAAATTATTTTTTTCCGTCACATTAATGCTAAAGTTCCTTTTCACTTTACTTCACAAAACCTTGGAGAGTTATGAGTCTCCGACTTAGATTGGAGCTATACCAGGGTGCCGAGTCTGCTAATTATTAGTCAGAATGGCGCCACAATGGCGTTTCAATTGCTTATTCGAACCATTTTTTACTGCTGAGTAAAAAATGGTTCGAAAATTTAAACGCCATTGTGGCGCCATTCTGACTAATAATTAGCAGACTCGACACCCAGATCCAATAACAGTTTATTCACCAGCTTCAGTAGAGGAGTGCGTATTGCAAATGTCGATGAGTATACTAACTTGAACTAAAATAGAAAGATGAGCCTAATAACAATACTTTTTGGGTCCACAACACTGAAAAAAAAGTCATCGGCAAAATGCATTCTAACTTTTATTTTTGATTGATGATCCTAACTATTCTTTTATAGCCTAAAATCTTCGTCGATAAATGGACTATCTAACACAAAACTAATGATTGTTTTAATTTGAACCAGTAGTGCCTGTTCAACCAAAACAATTCTTTAGCTTAATAAATAATAGATGTTATAGATTAAGAGGATCGTCTACCGAGCGCTCGTCCATAAAATCAAAATCAAAACGTTTATTTCAACTAGGCCAATTACAGGCACTTATGAATTGTCAAAAGACATAAAATAAAACAATTACAAAAATAGTTAGGTACGGTGGTACAGTCCCAGTCACAAGACATAAAAACTGTGAAAGTACCGTAGGTGCTCATTCCAAAGCGTAGATCTCTATGAAGAAGAATGAGCAAGAAACTCCATGGACACTTTTTTTCAATCGCCAAAATTATTACAAAACTTTTGTTACATCATTCATCATTACGTGAGAACGATGTGGCAAGTTAATAGTGTCCATAGTAAAATGAAAAGACAATTCAAAAGAAAGTTACTAATAATTAAAATAGGCCGTGGCAGCTAAGAGATGACCAGTCCCAACAGACAGCGCCCGTTCATGAACATGACACATATATCAGCACCATTCAGCTCAACCATTTTGAAGGGAACTAAATGATCCGACATACACGCCACCATCAGCGAGACCTTTGAGTGAGCATGACATACTCTCAACTGCCAGAGTCATTCAAGTCAATGAAAGACGTAGATTTCTAGTCAATGATAGATCTGAAGCACATGGTACTCACACAATGCTGGCTATGACGCATACTAAAAGAGAAAACGTTTTCCTACCCCTAAGTGTTATCATATCTCAATGATTTTTTAGAATGCTTCCTTCACAGTAAAAAACTAGGTTCATAGGTTTTCTTTTTTTCAAAATTTATAAAAGTTTGAAAGTTAGACGCGCCAAAGATTTACTTTTGAAAAAAAGAAAACCTATAAACCTAGTTTTTACTTTTAGTGGTAGAAAAACGTATTCTCTTTTAGTATCGACGAGCGCTCGGTAGATGGTCCTCTTAAGATGCATTGCTCCTTATAAAACAAACGTTATATCAATAATTCTAAGAACACTAAATCGTTGACAAGAAGCAAAAGGTGTCCTCAAAAGATGTTTCAACAAAAATAAAAACAAAATCAGTCCTTTACAAGAAACCTTAGATAACAACATCACAATAGAAAGGCCGGTCCTTTGTCCGGCCGTTCCTGAACGATGAATATTTAAATTACATGGAACGGACGACATTCCGTGTATTCACCCTTTTGATGTTCACAATCGTTGGGTAATGTAGTTGTTATTGTGATACCAGGGGTACATGACTCTGTAGGAGACCTACATAATGTTGAATGAGAACTAGGGCTTAGCATTACTATTATAATTGCGACGAGTTTGTTAGTTCGCAAAATTCATGCATTATAGCAGTTTAAAGATAAGCCCGGGCTGATGATGGCGCAAAATGTTTCATGTGATGCTCAAGGATCTGTATGCAAATTGATTTAGTCTCTCATAGCCACTCATAGGGCTAAAAGGACTGTCTTTAGGTAGATGTGTCCCGGGAAAGCAAAGGGCAACGAAAATAATTAAATTATGACAGGGTCGCCTCTGTGCAACGAAGTTTGGCGAAAACCTTGAAAGTAACATCCCTCCGGTGCGTAAAAAGCGTTTTGGCAATACCTTTATTGTACGCACAGCTAAAGAGTGGAATTCCCTGACGCCATCTGTATTTCCCGACAGCTATAACCTTGGGGTCTTCTAGTCAAGAATGAACAGGTTACTTCTAGGCAAGCGTGCTTCACCGTCAACCACATCTTCGCTTAGCATCAGGCGAGATAGTGGTCAAACGCGAACCTATTATTAATAAAAAAGAGAAAAAAAAGTAAACTTCGAAGACATTGACCGCACAGCAGAGTTTGAGCGATTGCCTGCTAGGCTACGTATCGCGGATTTGATTTTCCTACAAATACTTGTATTATGTACACTCCACAGGTAGTTTTTCTGAGTCTGGCTGTTTGAACAACGCACTCACGACACAGGAGACATTCTTAGTGAGGAATAACATTCCTAAACAAGAAATAAGCTCAGACAACTTTTTATTTGGCTTGAGGAACCTTCAAAAGGCGCCTACCTCACTAAAATCACCCGATGGTCACCATCGGCACATAAAAAAAAGCTCTGGGTCCTCTTAAGAGACCAGCTTCAGAGACCCTTTAGGCTCATCCTTGGAATTACAAGGCTACAATAAAGGCACTAAATCTCGAGTTACAACACAAAGTGGCTAAGCATTGCCAATGAGATACAACAAAGCAACGTCATTGGTCTCTTGGGCTCCTAGCTGACTCTTACTCTAAAGATAATAATTATATAATAATCCACAACTATCACACAACGCCATCTAGTCCCAAGCTAAGCAGAACTTGTGTTATGGGTACTAGACAACTGATAAACATACTTATATATTTCTAAATACATACATATTATAGATAAATTACGACCCAGACACAGAACAAATGTTCATGCTCATCACACAAACATTTGTCCTGGGTGGGAATCGAACCCACGACCTCTGGCATAGCAGTCAGGGTCACTAACCACTAGACCAACAGGCCAGTCAGTCATAAAAGGTAGCAATGAAACAGCTCCATTTACAAAACTAAACACCTATTACATGATGTAAAACCTTCATTCCTAGATTTACAATTGAAATTACAACCAAAACTACCTGAAAGGGACAACCCCATTTGTGGCACAAAGCCGGGGCGGTGAAGATGTATGGCCGTCCGCACTTATCTAGATAGGCTCAGATAAATCCAGGCTAAGTAGCTATGTCTGATAGGATAGCCATGACCTGGTTACATAGTGCTGGAGTTAGCTGCTATTGTAACTGTGATTGTATTGTTATAGTCGATCTAAACACGACACTAATGGTGCAGTAGCTTAGCGATTGGATTGCTGCGTATCGCGGGTTTGGTTTTTCATATATCCCGTCATCTTCTACAAGGTCTACAGCGACGTCTTCTGGTTGTGTTAAAGCTCCACATAGTGGTTATTTTGGCCCACAGTTCATTGGGGTGGGCATCCGGTAGACATGGCCAGCCCCAGTCCCACATCTTGTTACTATAAGTTAAAAAAAGAAAGGATTTTGTAAGAAACACTTGCTTGAACATTGGCAAGGGAATTTCGATTCCATCGCTAACGCTCAAAATTATAATTTTTTAATCACTCGTCGCGCTCGTGATTCAATTTTAGAACCCTTCGCTTGCTCAATCATCAAAATTAAGACCGCGTTTGCGATTGTTTGATCCCAAAATAAATTAGAAAAACCGGACATCCTGAATCCAGCCGAGCGCACCCGAAAGCTTCCGATTGAATCCGATCGCGGTGTCCAACAATACAAATAGGTGAGCAGTGCGCATTGAGCCATCTTATCAGGTGGGTCGGTTGGACCCAACATTTGTAACACACGTATCAGCTGGAACGCTTGACACCAACATTTGTATTGGCTTATCAATTACGTGGCTTTTATGGTACAGTGAAAGAGAAATGTAGCGATACACATAAAGATACAGAAAATATAGTAGCGTCCTTCATGACACAAATCTAGATCGTACGAATACAGAATTAATTCCATCAAATTAACGTTAAAATCCCCAGTTACTTTACGTCTAAAACACGAGATTGAATGCATGAAAATTCAAATATAAAAGTCGCGAAACGGCACTTGATTGTTGTTATTTTGTTTAGTTGTCGACACGTGAAACAGGATGTAGCCACGATGAGCTAGATGAACATCCTTGATGGTTCATTGTGGATGGCTCAAACTGGTGTTGTACTTATACAGAATATCGACAATATTTTTAATTATAAAACGCATTAATGCATGCGTAGCGAATTTCAAAGATTTTCTTAGGAAAGGAAAAATTCGATCCGCGGGCAGGATTCGAACCCACGACCTTCGGATTCAGTACATCCGACGCTCATTTCCAACCGAGCCGAACCGAATTTTTCCTTTCCTAAGAAAATCTTTGATAATATCGACAGTTCAATGGAAGAACCAATATTTTTTTCTATTATCCCGGTGATCTGTTAATAAAATTCGCAATACATTTTTTTCTGGATTTTTTAAGTCAAAATTACATGCCCGTGTGTCTACACACATACGAGTATGTGCTGTAAAAATAGAACTTGCGGTAAAACCGCGAAAAGGTGAAATTCTATTATATCTTTTTAATAAATATTATGGAAAACCTCCTCAGAATTCAACATACGCACTTCCTTATCACTTGAACAAAAGTCAAATCTTGAATAAAAAACATTCTTCCCCAACCTCAAGGAGCCGTATCTGTCTCCACTGTCAGGACCCGCGGCCCCACGGCCCCGCGGCCCCACGGCCCCACGGCCCCACGGCCCCATGGCCCCGCGGCCCCGCGGCCACGCAACCAGCGTCACATACAAATGATATCGCTCCTCCATGTCGATATGTCCGTCTGTACAAAACCCCAACCACGCAGATAACAGCGGATGTACGTATTGAGGAAAATCCACCCCTTAGCTGATAAGGGGATGATTCTGGTTTTTTTCAACTGAAACTGTGATGTTCTAAGTTGTATTTTGTGATCGTTGGTTCTGTAGGTAAATGTGTCTTTAATATAAACGAGGAATTGTAATGTTCTGTCGAGAAAAGTTACCTTGAAGTGGTTTTTCTTTACGTGATAAAATCATCCAATAGATATTCCCATCTTGGATGGACCAGAAGGACTGTCAGACTCGTACTGACTAACATCCACGTTATCTTTCAATAACTTTTAAACGTCTGTTGAACACTCGTCTAAAAAAATGGCAGATTATGACGTTGAAATAAGGTCCGTTTTGCAGTCACACTTTTTTTAGACAAGTGTTCAACAAATGTTTATGTTTTTGTAGTAGATAAGGCCCTTTATGTTTGGAGAACTTTTGCTTTTAATCTAATATGTTATCTAAAATAACAAATCAATACTTTTAGAATAGAATAGAATAGAATATACTTTATTGTACACCAAAATTTTACAACTACTACTTTTAGCTTAGCTATTGTCTGATCGGGGGGATAGTAGTTCTATAAATAAGTGTCTACAATCAACGAAAGTACTAGAGTGGAGACCACAGACGCAGCGTAGGACGTCCACCAGCAAGGTGGACAGACGACTTTATGAAGGTCGCAGGAAGACGCTGTATGCTGGTCGCTTCCAACCGGTATCTGTGGAGATCAAAAGGGGAGGCCTATGTCCAGCATTGGACGTCCTACGGTTCAACGAACAACTTTTAAGCAATTTAACTTTTTCTTCACATAATATTACAATTTTCAGTTTTTCTAATGGAACCCTACAACCTACATACAATGGCGTCAACTGAAAATTTCCTAACAAAGCGGTAACATCGGCACATGGGGGTAGACAAACAATATCACATGTCATTTAACAATACATGAAACAAAATCAACATTGACAGGATTAGCAAAATGTATTGTTTTTGTTAAAAATGTCAGTCAGTTATCCACGAGGGATTCAACAGAGGCGTTCTACTACTAAAATTAGGTATATTATAACCTAATTTTGCCATAAATATGCTAAAAATATTATAATACTGCTATTCCTTAAAGAAAAATCCCATGAAGACATTCGAGACACTGTCCAATTTGCGGAACTTTTCTAGGGCGAGTTGTTTGATCAGAAGATAAGCAACAAAAATACTTTAAATGATTAGAAATGTAACAAGTAGTTAATTTTTAAAGAGCACTTTACCTTTGGATCGCAAAGGGCAACTGAAACGTAGTCATTATGGCTCTGGTTCAACTGAGGCGGAGCAGAGCAAGGCGGCGACAAACCATGCCGCAATACACCAATCACATGGAGGAGTGGAGAAGAGATGTGGATTTTAGGCCATGATCACGTGATCGTGATCGCTGCACAGAGGCCTTACCACGAGCTCTTTACGCGATCCAGTTTAGGCTGTGAGAAAGAGACAGAGCGATACAAGTGGTCTAGCGCCTTCTCTTTCCCACAGCCTAAACTGGATAGCGTTAAGAGCTCGTGGTAGGTAAGGCCTCAGTTCGTCTCCGCTCTGCTCCGCTCGGCCTCAGTGATACGACAACGCAGCCTTAGTCTGACAGTCCCTTCCTTTCTGCTCAAGGCAGGAAGACTTATTTAATGATTTTCCAAGCTAAAAAGGAGGTTTTGAAAAATAGGGTTCAAAGGGCTCAGGCGCAAAATGTCCCTTTAGCAAAATGTCCACCGGTACCTAGCAAAATGTCCCTTTTGCAGAATGTCCCTTTCGCAAAATGTACCTTTCGCGGAATGGCCCATTTCTCAAAATGTCCCTTTCGCAGAATGTTCTTGTGTTCTTCATTTCCTCTTTTTCGTTTTTTCGGTCCAATTGTGACAGATTAACCCGACAGCTATTGTCAGGTTTTTAAATTTTGTTTCCATCTCGTAGAGAACTCTTTTATAGCTAGAATTTCTAACTTATTCCATTTTAATTGTTCCATTTTTAATCTACCATTTTTCGCTTTTTTACTCTCCAATTTTGTTGACCTAATGTTGCAGTATTTTTTTTTGTATTAACCCAGAATCTCATGCTTGCCAGTTGCACTCTCTTGAGATCACAGACCAACGACACAGTCATATAAATACCGTAATGAGGAGACCAAACTATAATTCACAGCTAAATGATCTCGAGGGACTATCTCCGGGCGATATTCTCTAGAGTACGATTCACACCTGACGACGCGCGACGAAGCGCAACGATGCGCATTGATGCAATGAAATAATGAGATAAATCGGCAATCGGCGTGCTTGTATGGCCAGATGTATGAATGTGGATGAGACGAAAGGAGTATGGAAGGATTGTAGCATGTGGCGCTCTGTGGTTTCTGACTACTCTCATAGGAAAAGGGAGTTTATTTATGTAACTGTTTGCCCGCGGCTTCACTTGCGTTAATTTAGAATTTGAGAAACAATACGGATCGTGTATGTGGCGCCATCTGGAATATGAACGTAATTGTTTTTTCGGCAACAGCTCTCTTCTGTTATTCGGGATGTAAGATACCTTTTATCCGTGTCTCGACTCCTGACAACGTATATGCAAAATTTTGGGACGATCGATTCAGTAGGTAGTGATGCGTGAAAAGGTAAAAAACAAACATACTTGCATTTTTATTATTAGTTTAGATCAATAATGTTATATCTAGGTACATAGTTTGCACAGGAAACGTCCTTATTTGAGCGCAAAGAACCGTGTTTATTTTAAACATTAGACCATCATTTTTTGGTCGATATAAGTATCGCTGCAAATTGAACGTACGATAGTATTACTCTTCTCCCATTAGCATACCGCGTGATACCTAAAATATAACTAATTATCTGACTCGATGAGTACAACTTGTCGTCGTTTAAAACAGAATCTATGCACTGGTTTCAGTACCAATTCAAAACATAAATAAACACAAATTATAGAAATTTAAAATTCCTACACCTCGAAACAATTACAATTAAAAAAAATATCCAACTCCTACAATTTAAATCAGTGTAGATTTATATCCTAGAGAACTATTGAAAAAAATAGTAATAATTTAAAATTGCGAATAATATTGAAATAAAAGTATGCAATTTTTTTTTAATTATTTGAAACTCTCAGGAAAAAGTAATAACAAAAAAAAAAACAAAAAGTGTAAAAGAAAACTGCGAGATTTGATCCAGAGACCCCTTGCACCAGAGTCAAGCGGGTTACCAATCAGACTGGCTAGGACGCTGACAGTGAGTTTCAAATAGCGGTTCTTATACAAATGTCAACAATGACTGAATTCAACATAATTATTATAAAATTGCTAATCCCCCAAAGGGAATAGCGTAATTATACATAATATATCCTATTAATAGAAGAACAGTTTAAGGAATATTTGAGGAAAAATTGAATAAATAATATCCAGTGGTTTAGCTTCCAACTATCAACAAACACATAAAAACAATTAAATTCAAAATTGCTTATCTCCCAGGAGAAATAGCGTAATAATACATAGCCTATTAACAGAAGCATATTAGTAGGAATATTTGAGGAAAATTTGATCGACAACTTTACAGTAGTTTCGGAAATAGATCAAATCGAAAAAACATAAAAAATTTCGAAAAAAAAAAGTTGATTTGGCATCAGAATCGATCCCTTATCTCGAAAAAAATACAAAAAGAAAAAAATATTCAATGTACAGGAATGACAGCTCTACGATTTTATTATATTATGTAAAGATTATAATGAGATGAGAACCTTATACATAATCTAAAAAATCGGTTGTCTGTAAAGTCGGTTTACTGACGATAGTTGAACGTGACAACGTCATAGGAAAATACTGGACTTACATTGCTATAAACAAACAACTGACACACCCTTGCTATGGAACGCTACAGACCGAGGTAACACCGCCTGACGTAATCTTTTTTCGTGCGTGCAGCCGGCCATCGAATTATAAGACGTTATCACGTCAAAAGACCATTTTCAGGCCCGTGATGTCATAATTAGATGAGTGATGTATTTTGAATTTTAAGAGCGTCGTATCTTTGTCAATTTTGGCATAATATTTAACAATGTAAAAAATACAGATCAAATGTTTTAAAATTTAACTTATGGATTAATTAGATTTTTTAAGCATCTTGGCCAAAAAGATGCTGGCCAAATGTTCGCTCTGCTGTACCGGGACTCATTCTAGCAAACAGTAACAAATTGTTACTGCTTACAACTCGCTCTGCTGAAGTGCAAGCATGCAGCTCACCATTTTGGTAAAATCGTACCATTATGATGGAAGGACCGTTTGTATTGTTTTTCAACATAATGCCAAGTTATGTACACCAGCGCTTACTGGCCGCCACACGACGACCACAGCCTACACTAGGGGGCTCACTCGACATTAACAGGCTCATGTTTCAGATAAGCCGCCGTTCACACAGTGATTAGACTGTGAGCTTTGATGTGGTTTGCACGGTCATTGGCAATGACGTCGTATTAACAGCAGGCCACGAAATAAGCTGATTTCAGACAAAGCTATAATATGTGTAATAGCATATAGTATACAACGGGTAACGTTAATAGCGCAAAACCTCTCATGGGGTAACTCAGCTCATGTTACTGATCAATGTTTATTCTAAAACATTAGGGAAAAAAAAAATATAAAAAAAAGATTTTTCATACAAAATGAGAAATTAATTGATCGGGCCCATCAGTGAAAAATTTTTTTTTTTTTTTTGAATTTCCAAATGTCTTAGTACAAACATTGTTAACACAATACTCTTCAAAGATCGCGGTCGACTGAGCTTGCGATAATATCGCGTATTGTTGATGTAATTAAAAAAAAAAAATCAATTCAATTGTAATAACTGTTATAATTTTAAGTACCTAATGTTATGTGTATATTCAGATACAAACCACTTGTTATTGAATAAATAATTGAAATGAAATGAAATAATATGTGAACATAGTATGTATGATGGTGGCCGTTCTTTGCTTTACTTTATAGCATAAATAGTGTAGCGTAGTCTGAAATTAGCTTTCCGACAGAAGTTCCGCGATCAGCGACTACCGAGAAAACAAATTAATGAAGAGACATTGTTTAGAGCATGCTACGAATCATTGCGACAAAACCTGCGTGGTGAAATAAGAGACGCGACAGTTTTACGCTATGCAAGACGCAAAACTGTGAACGGAGCTTTATTACAATAGGTTTTTTTTATATTTCAAATAATAATTTCAAATAAGTGAACAGTGTTTAACTTGAGCTTATTACTATTCACCGAACACAAATTGTAAAGCGCTATATTCACGATCCAGCACGGCTGTACAGCAGCTCAAGGTCGCGTTGCTGGACGTAGCAAAAACACCGTGAATAGGCTTGACGTACGTCAAGGCTCGATCCAGCACGGCTGTACGTCAAGCCTATTCACGGTGTTTTTGCTACGTCCAGCAACGCGACCTTGAGCTGCTGTACAGCCGTGCTGGATCGTGAATATAGCGCTTTACTTCGCGGCTATTACCCAGAAAAGTCTGATAGAAAACCTAAAAAATCGCCGAATTTTCAGTTCAAATAATTAATTTTTATACACGCACCTGCATGCACCGAACGTGTTAACATGATTTAATTGTCACACAAATTTTTGCCAAACTTGAAATAAAATTGTAAACAGCTAGAAGATTCAATATTTCTTTAATCTGTTTCTAACTATAAGCATCCCATGTAAGACTTCTTGCAACATTTCCTACAACAAGGATACTTTTTCCTTACACCAGTCTCTCCTTTCTTCTTCTTTTTCCCCTTGGATTCACCGAATCTTGGGCATTCTTCAGTCACTCCAGCATATCTGTTAGTAAGCTGTCTCAATTTATACTGTTTGATCTTCTGCTTCTCCAGTTCTCTCAATTTCAACCAAATGTCCAACTTTTTCTGAAGTTTCATCATTTTCTTCAACTTCTCTGCTTTCTTCAATTGTAACTCGTCTTCAGTTTTAAATATTCCTGTTTTCACGATAGCGTGTTTGATGTGGTCGAAGCCTCGGTTTTTGGGTGTAGTTGGTGGTCTTAGCTTAGCCAGTCGCCTCCCATCTTTTGACAAATTTGTTTGTAGAAGTGTTTCACATTCTTTGGAACCGTTACATGTTGTCTGTTGTTGTGCAAGTTCTGTTCCGTTGAAGCTGTCTACAAGAGCGAGCAGCTCGTGCATGTAGGTAATGCCTTGCCTAGCATCTGAATCGTTACTTTTTTCTAAAGTTTGTATGGTATCAGCAACGGCCTCATTGAGTTGATTGTAGATGGCTGACTTTTCTTTTTCTAATTCTTGTACTTTTTTTGCTTCATCCCCGTCTGCTACTGCTGCGATTGTTATGCTTGCACCCTTTATTTGCTTGATGGTATGAAGTACTACAATAAACAAACAAAATTTCATTTTTGTTTTATTTTTGAGTGAATCGTTACATTCTCGTGTGGGAGCTCTGTACATGTTATATCTTTAATCAATATATTTTCGCTGCGATATTTTATTTACTTTCGTAATGTATTTCAATTTTGCTATTTGTTTTATCGCTGGCGATTTTGTTTTTACAGTTGAGTGGTTTTCCTCTTTGACCGAGTTTGGAATGTATTGGATTTATTTCGATTATTTACATTGCAGGGTGCATTTAAAACGTTCCAAATCGTACATTCTTTTCACTTTAAATTTACTTTTTATTTATATCGAAGTTAACTAAACGTATAAAAGCAAACTTATAACCGACGAAAAAAAAGGAGGAGGTTCTCAATTCGACACACAGTATATATTTTTTTATATATTTCCTAAACCTACGGAACCCGTTATATGGCTGTTTCCAGCTTGAACATCGCATGATACTACTTGACTTTAGTGTTATTGTGAACATATTTAAAAGACCTACATTGACCAATGGTATAATTCTTCTCTCTCCAACCATTTCAGGGTTGAATTCACAACCCAGTTTCTAAGTATACCCTTTTGATGTGACATTTTGTAAGATAACAGTCTAAGGCTGCTTTTCCACCAGAGATGCGTCATGCTACGTTGCTAAGGATGCGTTTGATATCCACCAATCATATTCATTTGTTTACATAACACACACACACATATAATGAATATGATTGGTGGATATCAAACGCATCCGTAGCAACGTAGCATAGCGCATCTCTGGTGGAAAAGCAGCCTAACTGCCCGTAACAATTATTGTCAAAGATCAACAGATGGCAGCCAGATTTGGCCAAACCATTTGGTTTCACGTGTTTGGTTGTGATGCTAAACCCATCCAGAGACTGACATCAGCAAGAGTCGCTTAACATTAAAGATCGAGTCGTAAGGCTGTTATAATTTAACCTCGAGCCTCTATTACTACTAGAGTTTTCTTAAACTATCAACAAACCTGCACAAGACAGTCTATTGTATTGCAATTCCAAGATGGCGGCACATCGTTAGCAAATCTTTAATTTCCACCCGCGGATACACTTTGCCTTTGTAATGGACAATTGTGGTCACTAAAACAGCGATTTTCAAAATATTGTTGTTTGTGTTATGAAAACAGAAAACCACGTGGGTTTTATGAAACTCTTTGTCATCATTATTATCAACATCAACCGGAAGATGTCCACTGCTGAAGAAAGACCTCCCTCTTAGACCACAACGCCGTACCACTATTGGCTTGTAAAAGTCTTATATGTAGACAGTTTTCTGTCTCGGTTTACGCACTTGTACCGAAACAATTTTCATTATAGATAGCAACACTGTTTGTGCGAGCTGTTTTCGAAATCGATTCCTTAATGTTTGGGCCCATAAGAGATGACTTGAGTGGAGCCATAATGACATAGTGGGTGCCATTTATTTTGTCTCCTGTTCATGATCAAAATGTGTCACATAATTATCTACGAACTTTTGATCCGAGGCGTGATGCAATTTGAGCAGTTGTGGCCTAGTGGTATCGGCCCTGACTTGCAAGTTGTATGCCGTGATTTCGGACCCAACCAGATTCTACATTTTCATCAACACTGTTCTCAGAAACGATGTAGTAAGACATCGTGAGGAAACCAGTGTGTCCTAGAAATTAGAAGCCAATTAAATGACCCATGAAGACTAACTGAGAGGAGGTGTATGTCCCAGAAGTAAATGTTCCTAACATTTTAGGTTGATGATGATGTGATGTTTGTTCGCTTTTTCCCCACTGCTCAACTGTTAGTGCTCAACTGCGAAAGTGGGGAATCCCCAATACTCAACTAAACTGAGTACT
Organism: Agrotis segetum; assembly: GCA_036375495.1. Taxonomy (NCBI): domain Eukaryota; kingdom Metazoa; phylum Arthropoda; class Insecta; order Lepidoptera; family Noctuidae; genus Agrotis; species Agrotis segetum. The sequence continues at coordinate 267,393 of JAQSVV010000222.1, read as the reverse complement.
TGAGAATTCCGGCATTATTCCTGTACCCTTAGCACGAATTTTCACTCTTTTACCTTACAGCATCTTTCCAGTATTTACAGCGTTTTTGTATGAAAAAATGGAACAGCGCCTCTGGTGTGCGGAGAAAGAACTAATATTTTCCTTGAAAATTTTCAATTTGAAATTGTCAAAGTTCCAGTTTACTTTACGTCTCAAATACTGAAAATTCGTGCAAAGGGTACTGTTCCCTACTGCTCAACTAAAACAAGTGCAGAGCAGGTGGAAAAAAGGGGCATGTTACCTATGTAAAGTAACCCTTTAATGGCCCAACAATTGACATCAACAACAAACCCCAATCTTGCGTCTATCGCCGTCGATAAAGACGTCGCTAATCGAATTACAGCGTCGTCGCGGTGATCGACGTGGCGGCGCGAACGGGTTGACGCGGCCGGGCAGACGAGCGACTGTCATCTGCATAATGCTGTTATTTCAATAATTTAGTCAAGTTTTAGAATATTGTGTGATGAGCTTTGAATAAATTGATTTAAGTTAAAAGGTCCTTTATGGCTTAGATTAAGATATAACCCAATTTGGATTGTTCAGTTTTCGAGAATCAGTGTTATCGTGAAATTAAACAGTTCATAAACCCTAAATAAACCTCGAACACTGAAGATTTCTTTATGCATTGACAGAAACGTTGATTTGACAACATTAAAGAAGCATCCAGCAAGCTCGTGGTAGCTAAATATTCACAGCCGCATAGGCCGACCTTCCTGCCGGTTAAGCCGCGCTTACAGAGGTTGATCGGTGGATGGATAACCATCTGTCAAAGTGAGTTTCCTCCATGCCTCGGGAAGCACATAAAGCTGTTGGTCCCGGCGGTCATTTGTAAATCTTTGGCAGTCGTTACTATTAGTCAGAAGCCCCAAACTTAGACAGCCAGTCTTACCATGGAGTAACTTATTACCCAGTTACAGGGTTGTGGAAGTGCGATAGGCAGTCACTCCATGTAAAATGACTGGCCTGTTGGTCTAGTGGATAGTGACCCTGACTGCTATGCCGGAGGTTGTGGGTTCGATTCCAACCCAGGACAAATGTTTGTGTGATGAGCACGATCATTTGTTCTGTGTCTGGGTGTAATTAACCTATAATATGTATGTATTTAGAAAAAATATAATAATATGTATGTTTATCAGTTATCTAGTACCCATAACACAAGTTCTGTTTAGCTTGGGGCTAGATGGCGTTGTGTGATAGTTGTGGGATATAAAAAAAAAAAAAAAACTGAAAAAAAAGCAAGTAATAGTGTATAAGTTTGTTTTGTTTTAGCTGTAAATACAGCTTTTTCTAGATATACATCTATGAACTAAAAAGTTGCCCACCTATACTGAAATATATTATAAATCATCGTCGATATTAATTTGTTAACCGACTGACGCGTTCGGAGAGGTAATAGTTAATGGCGACACTGAGCAAGATTGACGCTAAGCTTTATTTAATCAAGACGACGTTTTGTTCGTTTTATGAGTTAATGGGTTAATGGGCCCTCGATGAAATAGGGCTGAGGTGACAGGACTTAAGATGTTTAAATAACGGAATGTAGCGATTACATTAAATAAAGCAAGTTTCTTTCTTACATTTTTTCACGCCTCTTAACAGTTGTTGCCTATCTAAATACGAAAACTGACCATACGTTTTGAACGGTACAAAATACCACAAAATAATTATGACTCAGAAGTCAAATAACTGGAAATGACCACTCCTATTCCCCTGTTCTATTTAATTATATCCTTTATACAGGTTATTCTTATAAGTTGGCCAACAGTAGGAAATCCAAATCCTTACGAGATTAAAAAAACTTTATTGAGAGTCTTTAGCTCTTTTTTGATTTTAATAATAATATTAACATTTTTTTTTTCATCTAGCGTGAACTATCACGAACTCTTAACGCGATCCAGTTTAGGCTGTGGGAAAGAGACAGAGCTATACAAGTCGTCTAGCGCCATCTCTTTCCCACAGCCTAAACTGGATCGCGTTCAGAGCTCATGGTACGGCCATCAGTCCACAAAAATGAGTGAAAAAACCCAACTTTTTTTGTGCCATCGATTCTGCTTCAAGTAAGAATCATTTCATTGTAGAGTTCCTAACAAAGTTGTCCTAATCTCTAATGCATCCGGATTTCTCCCTGTTAGCCAACTTAAAAGAAAAACCCTCTACATTTTTACTAATGTATCTATATGAATTTTCACTAATAGGTAAACAAACCCTTTTCATTTGCGTCCGCCTGAGATCGTCCAAACGCGAGACAGCAACTCTTGAGATGTAAATGCACTCGGAAACAATTGAACGCCGCCACCATTGCACACAGTACCGGCCAGACGGGCTGCAGCGCGCCACTCATTGTTGATGTTCATTAATTTATTATGACGGCTCACGGACGGGTTAATATTAAAACGTTCAGTATATTGTTGCTAGGATTGTGCGATGGAACTGACAAAATTTAAATCCACCTGGAGGTTTTCACTTCGAGAGTTCAAGACGTATTGCAAAGCGTCGTCGGTGAGTGATGAACATCCCACCCTGCGTACAAAGTCTTTGGGAACAATCAGTCCGTTGAAAATCTCTAATGATGGAGAATAGACAGGCAATCACAATTTATTTGGACTGAAAGCAGACATAAAAAAATGTCAGGCAGATGATGATAAGCAGAGAGCGGGTTGATAAAAAAAAAATATGCAGCTTTACTAAAAAAACTTTAAAATCTGTTGAACACTAACTTGTCTAAAAAAGTGTGGCTGCATAACGGACCTTATTTCAACGTCATAATCTGACATTTTTTTAGACAAGTGTTCAACAGACGTTTAAAAGTTTTTGTGGTAACATGACAAAATGTACTAGGTATCAATTTGTTGTAATGTAATGATAAGGTATTATGTAATTCTAGGTTCTAGTGTAAGTTTGTCAATGAAAAGATTGAACCACTTTTATTATTTCATCTAAGGAAACAATTCACAAACCTAGCCAAAACCCACAAACACAAATGAAGGTGTTACAAACAATGTAAACCTCTTAAGTAAATCTTAATTAACAAATTACTTTGGTCGAGCAGATTGAAGCACGATAGCGCACCACTCGAGCTAGTAGCTATCTGCCAGCACTGGCGGCTAGTAAAACAGTCTAGTGTAGTGCCGGCTCTGTTGAGACAAGAACCACGTTATCTTATAACTGGATGAATTTAGGTAAATGACTGAGAATAAGATTCAGAAGGATCAGTGGAGTATATTTTCGACTGCAATGTTAAAGCTTTCGGTCCTACATTCATTTCCCCGGTCAGACAAGACAGTGTCATTTGGTTTTGCTAGTACATAAGTACAGGTTTCTTTGCAATTTACTTTTACTGCTGCTGTCTCGAAATAAGGGATCACCAGCAGCCTATAAATGTGTCCACTGCTGGGACACAGGCCTCCTCTTTATGAGAGGGAGTGGCCCGGGCTATCATCTACCACGCGGGCCCAGTGCGTATTGGTAGATATCACACGTCTTCGAATTTTTGGTTCTAAACACATGGTTACCTCACGATGGTTTCTTTCACCGTTTTGAGAGCAGTGGTGATGAAATAAATTTCACAAAGTAATGCGCCTGACTGTGTTCGAACCCACGACCTACAACTTGTAATTCGGATCCTACACTACTATTTATAAAATAAATGATGCTAAACTTCTGCTCATCTTCCACAAGTGGCATGCGACGGTCGGGCAACGGGCACAGAGGTGCGGGGGGCTGCAATTACCGGAATGCAATTAGAGCGAGCGATGCCGCGACACAGCCGAACCCGCAGGACAGGTACTAGTCTCAGCTCATACTCTACGGAGCTAGTAGTAACAAGTTAGTGTTGACGTACTGCCTTTGTCTTCAGTAAGTGATGGATAGGTTTGTAGGCGGTGGTTTTATCATCATCGGGACGTCCTACGCGCTCATGTACAGGATACCGCCGCCGCGCCACTGCCACCCCATCGCCGCGCCACTGCCTCGCCATCGCCCCGCCACTGCCTCGCCATCGCCGCGCCTCTGCCGCGCCACCGCCGCGCTCCCGTCGCGCCACCGCCGCCCCGCTTTTATGAGTTTACCTTAGCGACCGAGCGGCCACTACGCCACCATTAGCTAGTGTTTGATTTAGAAGGTATACACAGCTAAGCGGCGCGGTGGCGGCATCGTGTACAGGAGCCCTACGGCTGATAAGATGATCAGTAGGACGTCCACTACTGAAGGCATCCCTTATAAGTTTCCAGTAGGACTGGTTGGAAGCGGCTTGCATCCAGCGTGATCCTGTTGTCTTCATCATTATGGCGGTGGGTTGAAGAACTCAAGTCAATCAATTTTGTCGAAACCCATTTAGTCACTACGCGAAAAAGGGCTGATAACAGACAAGAAACGCCATTATAATGTTCGTCATCATCAGCCTATAATGTTCCCACTACTTAAGAGGATAGAATAGCTGCTGCCATTTAAAAAAATAGGTATTTGGAAAAACTCGTACTGGATCTCACGCGTTGAAAAAACCCCGATCGTGCGATAGAGAGCCTTGCAGCTCGCGACTGACGGTAAGTATTTTTATATGAAATTTGTCTCTCGGGAGAAAACGTTTTTCACATACTAAATCACGACCAATCTCTTAGATTCTAGTGCCAATCGTTTCAGCATATTATATTCTAGTTTTTGTTTTTTTTCTTAAACTTCTTTGTTTTTTAAATACAAAGGTTTTACTTCAATGAGGATTTTGTCATAAAAATAGTAACTTTTAGGCGCCTGTAACTTTCAAACTATTATAAATTTTGAAAAAAAGAAAACCTATAAACCTAGTTTTTTTCTGTGTCAGATGCATTCTAAAAAATCATTGAGATGGGAAAACACTAGGGGGAGGAAAACGTTTTCTCTTTTTGTATGGACGAGCGCTCGGTAGACGATCGTCTTAAAACAGGCCTCCTCTCTGTGAGAGGGAGTGGGCCAATATCCGCCACGCGGGCTCAATGCGGGTTGTTAGATGTCACATGTTTTCGAATTTTTGGTTCTAGGACATGCCAGTTTCCTCTGACGATGCTTTTTCTTCACACAAAGAAATGTGCCTGGCTTGGTTCAAAGCCACCAACAGTAAGTAATAAGAGTTGACCCAATGACATGGGCCGATATCATTGGGTCACCTCTGCTCTCATACTCTATAACAAAATTTAATTCTATGAAGTCTTCAATTGCTCTAAAAATATAAAATGCTATTTCATTTAATATTTCCGAAGATTTGGAAAACCTTTGAACCTGAACGCGAAAGTTAACAGCGTTGCAGCGAAAGCTCAACGTTAAAAGCTGTACGAAACATTACTAGCAATTTGGAAACAATAGAAAAGGTAGAGTAAGCCAAATCTATCGTTTGTGCACACAGCTACACGGCACTTGGATCTCTGCTGATCTCGTAAAGGAACAATCTTGAATAGTGAACACATCTAGTATTCAAATCCCGGAAAACACGATTGGAATGGTACAAGGATGTTAGAAGAGATTGAATATGACAATGTCCAAAATGTGCATGAATGGAGAATATTCTATCAATGCTGCTAACATAATTATCAACAACAAAAATTACAAAGCATCAAAATGTTTTAAATTCATTAGCATGACTCTTAAATGAGACGAAGTCTGAATGGGACTAACTTCGAATTGGATGAGGTTCTTGCCCGTTCTTCTCCATAGAGATCTACTTCTTGGGCATCTACGGTACTTTCACAGTTTTTATGTCTTGTGACGGGGACTGCAGCACCATAGCTTTTTAGTGTTTAATTATATTTTTATTTGTCTATGACAATTCAAAAGTGCCTGTAGCTGGCCTACTTAAAATAAATGGTTTGATTTTGCAACTATGATCTACTTCGATCACTATGAAGTACGAATGCGACGAACTGCGCATAACCCTGTCAATCAGCTTCCTCTGGCTATAAAATAGGCCAGGTTTCTGAAAAGTGTTTTTTGAAATGTACGACTTTTAAAACTTTAGTCCTAAGCCTACAAAAAAAGGGTCTGTGATTCTCTGCCAATTATAACATCATACTAATATTATTACGAATAGGTAATAATTATTTCTTTCTTTCCTCAAGTGTTTTTTTTTCTTGAGTTATTTATTTATTTAGAAATATAAATGTACACAGGTAACTAAAGCTAGATATAAAAATAAATAAAACTATAATTATATTTAAAACTAAACTAAAACTAAAACCAAATATATACCTATTAAAAAAAAAACCTCCTTTCCTCAATGATGTGTCTCTGATTCTAAAGCAGCAAACACTCATAACTAACATTTTCTCATCTGTCTTAATGCCACATCCTTCCACACAAACTAACTTCTACGATCTAAGTCTCCCACGGAGCTAAAGTACAGCTTTGTAGATAAGTTGAACATGCAAACGACCGTATCAGAGCAACTAGGTCTGGGTCACACGACGCCAAAGACATGACAACCAGCAGACCATCTCATACAAAGCCCTTTGCTGGTGTCTCAGAACGAACTGGTTAATCCACAGGTATGACCCGTGTGTCTTAAGCCTTACACTAGACTCTGCCGTGACGCAGGTAAATGGCAATGTTTTAGAGTGCTGCTTTGATACTATACAACCTGTAACACCAAATGCGCAAAACCTCTCGTGGGGTAACTCAGCCCATGTTACTGAACAATGTTTGTTTCAAGACTTTTGGAAATTCGCAAAAAAAAACTGCTGCTTGCTTTGGATGCAGCACAAAGAGTTTAAATTATTTTGCGGAAATCTTTGACAGTAGCTCTTGAATTGTGTACGGGACGTAATCTAGTCGACAAAAAAAACTGTAAGAGCGACATCTTTAATGCAAACAAAGAACAGAAAACAAAAAAAAAACTGCGTCTCGTCATAAAAAATAATCAAGAAGTTCAAATTAAAACATTCGAAACCCGCTATAACTGTCAAGCCCACCAGTCTTATTACTTGTTTGCTGTGTCCTTCTTTTTCAATGGAGTATCGAATAACTTTAAACCTTGTTTACCATCATTATCTTCCTGCCCTTATCCCATTTTACTTGTGGTCGGCGCAACAGGTTTTTTCATCATTTGTTCTGTGTCTGGGTGTAATTTATGTATAATAATATGTATGTATTTAGAAATATATTATGTATGTTTATCAGTTGTCTAGTACCCATAACACAAGCTCTGCTTAGCTTGGGACTAGATGGCGTTGTGTGATAGTTGTGGAATATTATATTATTATATATTTTCTTCCATTCTGCCCTATCAGACGTCATAGTATCATTTATTCCTTTTTCTTTCATATCATTCTTTAGACAATCCATCCATTCCTACTCCTCCACTATTCTTTTCTGATTAATTCGTGCAGGATCCAATACAGGTAAATTCATTCTCCGGGACAAGTCGAGCTTCATTGTCTCGGCGCTTTTCTGGTGGTTGCCATTGTTGATTCTGGCTTTCAGGAGTTGCAGTGGTTTGGGAATAGTGTGCTGGGTTTTTCCCAGTAAAAAAAAAGACAATCCATTCATCTATTCTTTGGCCTTATTCTTTCGGAACTGGAATTTCCCACCAAGCTTGCAAAACATGTTACAGCACTGTTTTAATGTTTTTTTTTTTTTTTTAATTTGAATAATGTTACTGAAAGTAAAATACTTTTTATTACTATTCTTACTTGGAGGTTTATAGACAGTTGATTACAGTATTCAAATGTTTGACTTCATATAATATGTTAAAACAAAAACCATTAAATAAATGTAGTGTTTTCTTTTTTTGCCAACATTTTCAATTCACTTTAGACACAAAAAAATATAGCTGCATAATTTGTTTCGTTTCTTATTCTCCCCAGAAAAATAACTATAAAGTGGAAAATCCATGAGCAATGTACAAATACATTAGAATAAAATAAATATTTACGAAGTAAAAACGAAATCTGCGGCAGTTAAACGAATTGCAGAACAGAAATATCTAAATAAAATAAATATAATAACATATCGAGAACGAGCTGAGTACATAAATATGTTTCAAGAAATAAAATGCTCGAGTTAATACACTCCAAATCATAAAAAAAAAAATCAAATATGAAAAGTGCACTGTTCATAGTAATAACATATACCTTCTGTATTATAAGATGTGAGGAGAACAAAACAGAACATCCAAAAATACAAGAACTTCAAAAAGGTAATGATCTTTTACTATTTCACGACTTAGGTCGTGGGACCTTATGTAAGGGTAACCTTGGCCTTCGAACGCAACGGCCTGCTTGGATTATCAGTCAGTTATGAGGGAGCACCCTTACGGGTAATGCCGCTAATTGCTGACATCTTCTTGAGACGCACATGGAACACGACGCGCCGTCAACCGGGCACACTCGGACGTCGTGCTGTCCCTCATTGTGCCTACATCGACTTCCTTCACTAGCACGACTCCTTCGACGGCAGGAGGAGGAGACGACCGCTTCCCATTCCAACTCGAGTCAGTTCACCTAGAGCGGGAGAAGTCATTATAATGATTATAGCTAAAAAAAGTAATAAAACTTGCAACACGTTCTCTTATTCCCTCTGTTACAGCGCAAGTCTCACTTCTTCGACTCTTAACTTATTCAATTTCTTTCTTATATTTCCTCAACAGTTACTATCACAAACGAGAGTGCTACTCCACGCCACAATTTCACAATTAAAACAGAAGATGCGATGAAAATCATAGACAGATCCAACCACACACTTGCTGAAGAAAAAGAAGATTTGCTGAAGTTATTGAAGTGGTTGATAGACACACACAATGTAACTGAACTTTATATTGAGAACTTTCAAAGTAAAGACGTACATGCAAGCTCAGAAACAAAAGACAGCGGAAATTCCACAAACATTGGAAGGAAGAGGCATGATCATGAAACTGGATTCGAGTCGTTGAAATATGCCATCGTATCACACTGGTCCTTCACAACTAGAATACCACACACTCTCATAGAAGCGGAGCAGTACCGCCAATCGGTTCAAGCTGGACTTAAGTACAGAGAGAAGTTTCTGTCCAAGTATAACATTGATCTGGAAACACCAATCCCCAGACAATAAAAGGTTTAAAAAAAGTACTTGACGACAATGAATTTTTTAACAAAGATCTAAGGCTGATTTTTCAATAGTCAGATAACTTTTATCTGAGGTATAAAAATAGCGGTTTGACATATTTTCTATAGATAAACTGTCAAACCTCCATTATTATTCCTCATATAAAAGTTATCTGAATATTGAAAAATCAGCCCTGAATGTATTATATTTTACACTCTTAGGCGGGTTTTCCTGACACGCTGACCGCACGCGGATGGTCAGCTCTGTTGGGTCAATATGCTATGTAGTAAGGTAGCATTTCTGAGTAATGCTGACCGCTCAGCACTGACGGCCGCTTACTACATAGCATATTGATCGATTCTATCATTCAATAAAATAATAAGAATAATAATTCGGTTCGGCACGGTCTCCGCGCGTGTTGCCCGTGCTGACCCGAAGCACATAAAGGGCTTCACACACAGCAGCTATAATGTAAAGATGTACATTAAAGCACGATACATCTCATTACATCTTTCCATAGAGATTCGAAGATATAAAAATATACATTATAGCTGTAGTGTGTGGTCTCCTGACGATTTCTATGAAAAGATGTAATGAGATGTATCGTGCTATAATGTACATTTTTACATTATAGCTGCTGTGATCCCAGAACTAACTAGATTGTGTAGTTCAGGTAGGCCGTCAGTCCTTGTAAAATATTGAGCTGAATCTTATTACTCGTATACTGAAAGCCCATTCTAGGTTGAATCGAGCAAGCATAATGACATGATTATGACTGATGTCCGTTTCATAGAACAAAGCGTAACCTAAATGTGTGCCTTAATAAATGCATAGTGGAATTCGACTCATTTGAATACCCTATTTAGGGTCAATTCACATAGAGACGTACTGTAACTTTTTAGTGTTTTAAATTATTTTTATTTGTCTATGACAATTCAAAAGGGGTAAGTAATAGATGATATAACTACAAAATCTCTAAAACTTACTAGAGATAACAACTGAATATATAATTTTATTTGATATAACGATCTGTTATTATAATAAACGATTGACATAATTTTATAATGACTAATTTCTATAAGAATAACAATCAATGAATATAAAATCGTTTTGTATACCGCTCAAAAGACATAAAACTTATTTGGTCTAATTTTTTTTTCTTCCTGGCAAGTAATCTAACACTGATGTACCTAGTAATAGTACCACCTGCCGTGAATCTTCGACGGAGCCCCGCTTCGCGGGGCTCCTATTTCTGCGTACAGGGTTTAAAGTAACCTAACACGAAGGGGATGGCGGGGTCTTTCAGACCCCGCCATCCCCTTCGAACCTAACCTGTCCGTGTCGGGGCGCCCCAAGTCCCGAGCTCGCTTCGCTCGCTCTTGCATCCTAGGTTAAATAACTGATTACTACCTGTCATGCTGGCTCAACGGAGCCCCCTTCACGGGGCTTCTATTTCTGGGTGCAAGGTTTAAAGTAACCTAACACGAAGGGGATGGGGGGTCTTGCAGACCCCGCCATCCCCTTCGAACCTTACCTGTCCGTGTTGGGGTGTCCCAAGTCACAAGCTCGCTTCGCTCGCTCTTAGATACTACATTTTTTTAAAAACAATAGCAATCGTGAAGGCAAACAATCAAAATTTAAAGGATAAGCCAAAATCTTCAAAGAAAATAGTTTAAACGTTAAATTGTACGTTTCAAACGTTATATGTAATGATTTTAGCTTAATTAAACGTTATATCAAATAAAATTATATGAAATGAGTTTTAGTGTAACACAAACATTATGTGTAGAGGTATTATATCAACCGTTGGTATATCTCACGTTGATTATATCATGTGAACGTTATTGAAATGAAAATATATCAAATAACTTTATATGAAATGAGACGCACCCATTCAAAAGTACCTGTAACTGGCCTACTTGGAAGAAATGCTTTGATTTTAATTTTGAGACCCGACGCTGCGCACTTTCAATAGACCGACTCAAAATATAAAATTATTTACTAGACTTTATAGAGACAAAATTCCATTACCGTCATGGCGCGTTCGATGTGTACTGATCCTTAGGCATTTCATAGGTGAGTAGTCATGATTGTAATAATATAAGTTGTCTGGTCTGTGTGTGAGTTCACAGCATTAATTAAATTACTCATGTTCAGTTAGATTGGTAGCTAATAATGGAGATAAACACTAATCAAACAGCATCTACTTACATACTTAGTATACAGGGTGTAACCAAACTAATGGTTGTTATTTTGTCACACTACTAAGTAACGTAAGTAACTAAGATAAGTTGAGTGACAAAATAACAACTATTAAATAACATCAAAAATAAAAATAAAAAAACAAATCGTTTTATTTCAAGTAGGCCAGTTTCAGGCACTTTGAATTGTCAAAAGACAAAAGTAAAATAAAATAGTTTAAAAATAGTTACGGTGCTACAGTCCCAGTCACAAGACTAAGAAACTGTGAAAGTACTGTAGATGCCCATTCCAAAGCGTAGATCTGTTTGGAGAAGAATGGGCAAGAAACTCCATGGACACTCTTTTTAAATCGCCAAAATTATAACAATATTTTTCTTACATCTTCCAACTTGTGATGGTACATTATTTGAGAACGATGTAGCAAGTGAAAAGTGTCCATAGGTGATTAATAAAAAGACATCTGTAATATAATGTTTAATTTTTTGTACGTTTCTCCCTAGTTTCAAACAACAGCGTTGCTTGGATTCAGACTAAGGGAATTGTTTCAGGGGAATGTGAAAAAGGAAATAAACTTTTTTTTTTAGCAAATTTACTGGCCTGTTGCTCTAGTGGTTAGTGACCCTGTGCTATGCCGGGGGACGTGGGTTCGATTCCCACCCAGGACAGATGTTTATGTGATGAGCATGATCATATTTTGTTCTGTGTCTGGGTGTAATTTATCTACACATATAATATGTATGTATTTAGAAATATATAAGTATGTTTATCAGTTGTCTAGTACCCATAACGCAAGCTCTGCTTAGCTTGGGACTAGGTGGCGTTGTGTGATAGTTGTGGAGAACAAAAGAAAAAAGAAATAAAAAACTTTTCCTTCATTTGTCTAAACTTAATTTATCGAAACCTATGCAGCCGACGAGCAACCTAAATGATCAACTATTTGGTATGACTATAATAAAAAATAGATGCAAAAGCATTAATTGGATACCCACTTAACTCTTTCAAACAAAAAAAATCGGTTGTCTGTAAAGTCGGTTTACTGACGATAATTGAACGTGACAACGTCATAAGAAAATACTGCACTTACGTTGCTATAAACAAACAATTGACGCTCCGTTGCTATGGAACGCTACAGAGCGAGGTCACGCTGCATGACGTCATCTTTTTTCGTACGTTCAGCCGGCCATCGATTTATAAGACGTTATCAAGTCAAAAAGTACAGTACCCTTAGTACGAGTTTTCACTCTTTTACTTTACAACGTCTTTCGAATATTTACAGCGTTTCTTGTATGAAAAAATGGAACAGCGCCTCTGGTGTGCGAAGAAGGAACTAATTTGTTCCTTGAAAATTGTCAATTTGAAATTGTCAAAGTTCCAGTTTATTTTATGTCTCAAATACTGAAAACTGGTGCTAAGGGTACTGAACGGATTTGTATGACATTTTTTGTAACTAATGATATTTTTTTTTTTTTTGATAGGATGTTTTCTATCCTGGTACAAAGTTCCCGTAGGATAATTTTATTTACAAGTAGTACACAGGTATTGCCACTTGCAATAACAACTAATTTAAACTACCACAGACTCAAACTATATAATTCAAATGACTTATACTATTTCATTAGTAATGACACTACAGGTCAACATAATTTAATGTCACAATATTCTAAAGGTCAGGGAGACATTTCCATCGGAAGAGGATTATAATTAATCACTTTGTTAGCCTTTTAGCCAGCGCTGGAATAGGTTTCCATTTAGCTGGCTACGACATACTCCGGTATACTTTACATAGAACCTTCAATTACATGGTAATACTGAAGTTCTAATTACAGCAAGGAAATTGGGTTGTTAAGCAAATAATGTTCAAATAGAAAATGCTTTTGAATTTGGCTAAGTGTTTACGCTCTTTCACTTTTATTCATTGCTCTTTTACAACGTGTAACTTATAGCGCAAAACCTCTCGTGGCTGAGTCACCCAGCCCATGTTACTAAACAATGTTTGTTCAGTAACATGGGCTGAGTTTGGCCGATCAGTATGAAAAATCTTTTATTTTTTTAATAAATATACAACGTTACACGTTGTATATTTATTAAGCCGTGTGTTTTAAGAAGTCAAAACTTCATCTACAAGAAAGAGACTCTTTTGTAAACAACAAAGTAAACGTTATTTTAGTACACCAATCTAAATAAAATACTTAATATTATAAACTGAAGAGTCTGTTTGATTGAAATCGGTAGTCTCAGTAACGACTGGTTCAAATTGAAAAACTATTTTTTGAATTCCATAGCCCATTCATCGAGGAACGTTATAGAATATTTAACATCACGCAACAATCAATAGGAGCCGAGCTTCAAGTATAATCGCGGGAAACATCTAGTCTCAAATAAAAATAAATTATATAGGTACGAGGTATATCGGTAGGCAAAAACTTCCGCCAATTCTTTTCAGACCTTAGTGATATCAAAATAAATCAGCAAAAGGCGTAACAGTCATGATTGGGAGATGAGCGCAAAGGCTAATTATCAGGCCTCTCAAACACCAAGTGTTGAATTCAATTACAGGTAAGTACTAACAATTATGCCTTTTATGCATTATTACTAGTTTACCTAAAACTTAAGACGTGTGTGTATGTGAGTTTCTATGTTTGCAAACGCACTCACGACACAGAAGAAATTCCTAGAGTGATGCAACTTTAAAAAAAAAAAGAAAAAAGTTTAAAAAAAAAGTAATGACAAAACCTGGACTGATATTATAGTCAGTATATATTCTAAGGCCATGTCAGAGGCGTGTAGAATCCCACAGACGGAAAAAATACTCCGATACAAAAAAGGCGACATCTCACAAAAATAAATAAAAGAAGCTAATGGTTCCAACCAAACACGAAGTATCCATCATAGATACAACAGCCTGTATATGACGATCAAGTTATAATTATAATTATATGTCAATCATTATAGTTTAATTAATCCGCTGTAATCCGCTTGTCTTGTGTCGGCTCACTGCTCCGCGAAGATGTGTTTTCTGCTCACTTTAGCACGAAAACCATAATGATTTCATTATTTAGTTTATTAATGTAGGTTTACGTTCACAAACACCCGGAACAACTACTTGTAGATCGTTAAAATATCTGTTCCGTGCAGAAATCGAACATGTTACACGCTGCACGACATGCAAATTGATAAGCCACTGCGCTAGTCGTGGCTAGTGAATGAGTGAGTGATGTTTTGAGTGTCACCGCTGCTTCTCCCACCAACGAACCACAGCTGACGTCCACGAACTTTGAGATATACTCCTTCAACAAAAAAAGAATTTTTGAAATCGGACCACGTCAGGAAAATTTATGCATGGTCATACATAAAAAAAAATATAATGTCGAATTGAGAACCTCCTCCTTTTTTTTCGTCGGTTAATAATATTTATACATGTCGAATTGAGAACCTTCTCCTTTTTTTCGTCAGTTAATAAAATGTGAAGAAAGCTTCTGCCGCGCTTCTGTCGCGCTGCTAACGCCCTAATGTGAAAGCGGCCTTACAATGTTAGATGCCTGTACTATAATCCTGTATCTACTACTAGATATTATTAAAAAAAAAACATGTTGTGTCAAACATGAGCTAACAAAACGATTGATAGAATGGTGTTACCATACTACCGTTATGCCCGCATCCCAGGGTGCACCGGCCAGAAAAACTGTTCTTCCCCCCGGACGTATCCGAGAGGGAACACCAGGCCACGGGCGCACGTGAAGGTTTCCTGTCTCAGCACCCCAGTTTTGTTTAGCTTTATATTAATTTAGTATTTTTCATTTTCTACACATATAGTTACCCAGATATTGGGTTGTGGAGGTCCGATAGGCAGTCGCTCCATGTAAAATACTGATATTCAGCTAAATTCTGGTTCGACTGGAAGCCTATCCCAATATAGTTGGGTAAAAGGCAGGCAGATGATAAGGATGTTAGTTTAAGCAAACATAGTAGGATTATATTTAAGAAGGAAGTAAGAAGTGGGATGCTTTCCACTTAGATACTTTCTACTAGAAATAAGTAAGCATGTGAGCAATAATATTTTAGTAAACAGATATATGTTATGAGCGCGCAAAACATGCAGACCAGAAAATGTCCTACGTGGGACAATTGCTTTTAGTCTGTGTCTGTGTGTGCGGGGGATTGATGACGCGTACGTGGCGCCGTGTGTTTATCTAGCTGTCACTTTTTTTCTTAATGCGTTTTATTAAGCTATCCTTTTTACTTGTAGTGAAATGTAATGTGTAAATAAAAAAGTGTGTATGTGTGCTGCCGCTCGGCGCGAAACAGTTTTTTCTGTTGTTTTGTAAGTGTATAACATATCTGTATTTTAGAATATCATTACATGTGACATAATTTTATTTGAAATAAACAAGTTTAAACTCAGCCCTATGGTCTCAGCGGTATGGTTTTAGACCTACCATACCACAAGGGGCCTGTGATATGGTGGGTCCGCAGCGGAGCACCTAGAGTACTGATCAAGAAAGGCTCAGAAGTACTGCTTGCATTTCCTTTTCCGTAAAAATCTTGTTTATTTTTTAACAATCTAAACCACAATCTTACCAGAAATCTTATTCCCTCGTCACCACAAAGAGATTCTCCATAATTACACACAAGCCAGCCTGTAATCCGTCATTCGAGCCCTGAGACAATAGTCTCGACTGCTCGGGACCTGTACCGTGTGGCGTGGTATCGGTACCAAGGGGCGTGGTATCGATTACCGAGCGTCAATTACTTGCAGTCAGGCGTCTACGCCCGCGGGACGCTGATGAATAGTTTACGTCTTCATACTAGTTGGGGTATTTGTTCTTGACTATCTACAAGTTTGGAAGTTTAGTTTATAGTACTTTAAAAAACGAGTTTTGTTCATTTAGATAAATTGTGCAAAACAAAGTGATTTAAAAAATGCGTAATACTCATCCGCTAGGTCGACTATACTTACCGACCAGTAACTTTCAAGTATGTATAATAATTATCACGCCATCTACTTTTAACTGACAAAAATTCCCTGTTGTAATCGTTGCTACGGCGTAGCTTATACGACTAACGCACTACTACTTCTGCTACTCTGGCTACGACTGCTACACTGGCTACAACTGCTTCGCTGGCTACGTCTGCTACGCTGGCTACAACTGCTACGTTTGCTACACCCGCTACATCCTACGTCTGCTACGCTGGCTACAACTGCTACGTTTGCTACGCCCGCTACACTCGCTACATCCTACGTTTGCTACGCTGGCTACAACTGCTTCGCTGGCTACGTCTGCTACGCTGGCTACAACTGCTACGTTTGCTACACCCGCTACATCCTACGTCTGCTACGCTGGCTACAACTGCTACGTTTGCTACACCCGCTACACCCGCACATCGTACGTCTGCTACACTGGCTACAACTGCTACGCTGGCTACGTCTGCTACGCTGGCTACAACTGCTACGTTTGCTACACCCGCTACATCCTACGTCTGCTACGCTGGCTACAACTGCTACATTTGCTACGCCCGCTACACTCGCTACATCCTACGTTTGCTACGCTGGCTATAACTGATACGTTTGCTACGTAACGTGCATTACATCTAGGGTTGCCAACTATACTGTTTTAAACAGTATTCTACTGTTTTTCACTAAATTATACTTTTTACTGTTTAACAAAAAAAAAGTATACAAAATACTGTTTTCAGCATCAAAATGCAGACACATTATTATGTGTTACATTTAGACGCCCACAGTTTTTTTTTATTTGACTAAATAAAAAAAAATTAAATAAATACTGTTTGTTTTGCTAAAATACTGTTTAATAATCTTCATAGACCTGAATATACTTTATTTCTTGTAAAAAAAGTTGGCAACCCTAATTACATCTGCTACGTCTGCTACGCGGCACATCATAGCAAAATGCTGTTATAATATGAAATACTAGCGGCCCGTCCCGGCTTCGCACGGGTGGACACGATGATTTTCGTCCTCTAAAACCTGGCGCTCATGGTTACAAACACAACAAAAAAAGAAATTGCCGAATTGGTCCCGCCATTTTCGAGTCAGCAACACATTTTGCGATTCATTTTTATATTATAGATAATAATATTTTTGTTAGTTCATGCCTTTACTGAAAACTGCTTTATTTCAATAGTATACGAGTAGTAACAATATTTCAAATGAATTGTCTAGTGTCGGACATTGATCTACTGAGTCGTAAAACTAACCGTAAAAATTCAATATAAAAACAAACTTTCGCTCACAAGCAATATAATAATTCATTCATATTCCTCAGATCTACCACCTAGAGCACCACAACACCGCACTACTCGTCACATGGCACACGTGACAAGCGTCATGTGGTCACAAAGACGCGGTGACATTCAAAGGGTTGCGTCACAATGACGGGTGACGGCTGACGAGGACGAAACTGGACCGACTTGGAATATACCTGGAGTTTGTTGACAAGGTTGTCCTGAAGGATTTACAGGGTGATTTGTAAATTATGTAAAAAAAACGGTTGTCTGTAAAGGCGAGAGTAAAACGTGACAACGTCATAAGAAAATACTGCACTTACGTTGCTATAAACAAACAATTGACAATCCGTTGTTAACTTAAAAATACCGAGCGCTACAGAGCGAGGTAACGCATCATGACGTCATTTTTATTTGTGCGTGCAGCCGGCCATCGAATTATAAGACGTTATCACGTCAAAAATAAACAAAACAGTATGTTTAACATGTTTATTATTCGGATAATGTTAAATATCTCGTTTTAAATGCATATAATAGTGATAGTAATAATGTTAATTTAAAAATTTACAATGTTATTCCGAATGTGTTTCCTAGTTGTTTTTTCTATTAAAAAATCCTAGTACGAGGAAAAGAAAAAAAGAGAGAGTTTGATCATCTAAATATGAGCACCATTCCAACACACACTGTATAGTGATGAGTGACAGCTGACAGGCCTTATACAGCAACTTGTGACACTTCTGCAAAGAGACCTAACATTTCGAGTGTCCAGTGAACAAATGCTAGATGTAGGTCATAAAGGAATTTCTAGCTTTTGTTACGGTGACGTAATCACGTGCTCAAATGTTCACAACTAAATTATCTTATTAACACGTGTAGTGGTATTCGTACTTATTAGAATAGAATACCGACTGACGACATCGTGAGGGTCGCGGGCAGCCGGTGGATGCAAGTGGCGAATTGTCATTCAGCAGTGGACGTCTTCCGGCTGATGATGATGATGATGAGAGTAGAATAACACAGAAAGTAGGTACAATATTGCGATGTTAAGTAACAGGTGATCTTTATACTTTCTACCTTAACTAAAGCATGCACAACAGTTTCACACTACAACTACAGGCATACTTAACACAGACACACAATGTCAACATAAATTGTTAATTATAAGTATGTCATGAATGAATTATATTAGGCATAGGTACAGCAATGTCAGAATTATTTTAATTCATGATCTGATTCAGAATTATTTTAATTCTGAATCGAGTAATAACATTTATTTGTCAACAAAATCAATTTCTTTATTTATTATTAGTTGTGAAACTGAACAATTTTCTCCAAGGCCTCTTGTCCACTGGAGCGGAGCGGAGTTGCAGAGCGGAGAAACAGGGTATATTAAGCAAGATGATTGCTCTGGAGCAATGGAGTGGTGGCCCAGTGATATCAACTCGGACTTACGAGTTGTGGGTCGTAGCTTTAAACCCAGGTAGGCGCATTTCTTTGAGTAATTTATTTCATCGCTAATTCGCCACTGCTCTCAAAACGGAAAACGTCGTGAAGAAAACGCCATGTCCTAGAACCAAAAAATTAAAGACATGTGACATTCACCAACCCGCACTGGGCCCGCGTGGTGGATTATGGCCCACTTCCTCTCACAGTGAGAAGGCCTGCGTCCCAGTAGTGGGAACATTAATGGGCTAATGATGATGATAATCCGTTTGTTTAATATTTCACTGTTTCTCCATTTGGACAGACCTATTTACGGAGATATAATTTCTCCGTGATATACAGACAGTATGTACGTACATATTATAAGTAGTGGAAATGGCGTAAGAAGTAAGTATTGCTGCACAAACATGGCGGATTGCGGTGCGGGCAACAAGTTACATGAGTAATCACCTGCGAAGATACCACGACAGCGACGTGGGTTCAGTACAATATTTTATATTTGTGTCTCTTTAATTACAGTTACTTATATTTTATTTTCAGTATAGGTGGTAAATGGTGATATAATAGCGGGCAATGAATAGGAAAATATTACGATACGTCTAGCTAAATACTAAACCTACACAATTACAGACAGTATGAAATGTGGCTGTGCTGCAGAACTAACAATACAATCTACTATATAAAAATAAGTCGAGTTTTCCTTCCGGACGCTATAACTCCAGAACGCACGAACCGATTTCCACGGTTTTGCATTCGTTGGAAAGGTCTCGGGCTCCGTAAGGTTCATAGCAAAGAAAAATCAAGAAATTCACAAAGTTCGAAAATCACGCATACGAAGTTGTGGGCGTAGTGCCAGTTTCTAATATAAAAAATCGGATTCAATAGCCTTTTAAATTTAAATCATAAAATGAGTCCTCCCATCATGGAAGGGTCTGTTTAGGATCACGGTTACCCATTTTGACAGTTCCGCGATCCTAATTCATAGCCTAATTTGAATTATGATCATTATACTAGTTACATGAATCAGATATGAATCTCGTACACCTCACTTAACATACACAATGCCCACGTTACCTCCGAGTGGTTGCAACCGACTTGTGTCTGTTGTACTATACACGGTGACTATGTCACGTTCATTGTCTCACTAATCGAAGTCAATGCAGTCGATGTTCTGTTGCGCTGTCTATTAACTTGTGTAATAATGTGAAGGTACAATGGAGTATTGTTAATTGTGATATAGTAGCGATACGTACGTAGTTCCTATAATTTTATTAATATCTGGTTGACCGCTCGGTTTTGAAAATGTCTATATCTTGGGAACCGAGCTTTTCTCGAACCTGAGACCTTGATAAATCGATTCCTTGAGCTTAAAAACCCCTAATCTGTAACTTTCATGAAAATCCTTGGAGCCGTTTCCGAGATCCTGATTATATTATGTAAATAAATATACAAGAATATATTAGATAGATTAGGTATAATACACAGGGTGAATTTTTCAACTGGGCGTGGATGGCTATTTCCAAAACTATGAGGAATATCAAAAAAGGTTGAAAGGTCGTTTATGATTACTTCCCAACAATTTGATCTTAGTTAGCAACACTATCAAATGGTGTAATCAAAGGTTGTGATTTTTTTTCCAAATTAGCGGTTTCGATTCCTGGCCAGGATTATCGATTTTCCTAAAATCTATTTATTTATTTTTTATTTTTTTTTTATTCTAATGATGCAGTTCTAGTTTTCGTCAAAATCGGCCTCGAGACTCCTTTGAACGTTTTTCGGCTGGTTCTGCTCAGAGTAGTCAGGTACAAAACAAGGGGCCGGCCCTTCTAGTTTTATGAAAAAAGTATAAAAGTGTTGATATAACCTACTTGCATAAATAAATATCATTTCATTTCGTTAATAATCTTTACCGTTTATTTTCAATTTCACTACGGAACCCCAAAATAAAACTCTCAGCAAACCGAAGTACACAACAAAGTTACACGTTCGGCTAAGACTGCGCTCGCTGCACACCTGCACGTTGCACAAGGTTCCACTCGAACATCAAACGTATTGACGACGCCACTCGATGCAACTTTGTCTAACTCACTCGTGTGTAATGCGGCTTCAAACTTGAATATTTTTCTTTTTATGACAACTGTTCCTCTTATATTTCCGGATTACAGTGAAATGAATAAACTAGGAGTGGATTTAATACAATATTGCACGAATACTCTGAAACGTTAAGCCCGCTGCCGCGCTGCTTAAACGTATTACCCAGTTACTGGGTTGTGGAGGTCCGATAGGCAATCGCTCCATTCAAAATACTGATATTCAGCTGCATCTGGTTCGACTGGAAGCCTACCCTATTATACTCGTAGTTAGGAAAAGGCTGGCAGATGATGGTGATAAAAGGCCTTGTTGATGATACCAGGGTTCAGGGAATCTTTATTTATCTTTCTTTTATAATAATGCATCCTACTGAAATACCTTTCAACCTTGCTTCAACCACATAGTTAATAGTAAGTACATCGGTATGTGGCGAGGTGGGTACGATGGGAATCAATAGAGATGTGCCTCGACAGAATCGGAATATAAGCGCCGCTCTCAGAGTACGAGTGTCGTCGAGTAGACGGGGGATAATGTCGATAGTTTATTGTCGATGTTATTACGTTTGTTTATAATAGCCATTTAATAAGTACACATCAAATAAATAATAATTTGCTATTGCTTTGAAAAATCGAAATCTTTTTTGTTACGGTAGATCTCATTAGGATTTATTCATCTTTAAGATTTTTTCTTTAAAATATAGGTTTAGAATTTTATTTATAACAATAAAACAGTTCGATTGTCTTTCCATACAAAAAAAAAACGATCTGAGAGTTAAAAGCGTACATTTTCTGGTCTTTATATAACTTGATCATCATTTACAAGAAATGTTTTGCTTGTTTTGTAAATAAGCTAAGAAGTTAGGGGGTTCATTACAAAATTGAAAATCACAGAGAGAAACTTAAATAATAGAGTTGCAACTCGATGTAGAAGTTTAACACGTTGGAAATAAGTCACGGACTTTTGAACTTATTTTAAATAGTAAAAGCATTTCCAAGATTTTTATGGCTATTAAATTCATATTTAAATAGTATTGTGTTGACTTAGCATATTTTAAGAATGTAAGTGTAAAATAGGTGAAGTTGAAATCCTTTAAGTAGCTTCTAAAACTTAAACCTACAGTCGCCTCTAACTGACTATAGGTCTCTTCCAAGTCTATCAACTTAAACCGAAGTATTCTCAATTGTTATCGATACTTTATCCTAACACTGTCCACTCCCTAGCTAATGGTGCTCCCACATTGCCGTTAGAAAATGTTTAATAACGTTAGTAAACATTTGTTAGCAAACATTTAATCACAAATAAATTTTCATGTTAGAAAATGTTTAGTAATGTTAGTAAACATTTTATAACAAAACAAATTATAACAAAATAAAACATGTGTTATCTTTTGTTTGTAAACATTTTATAAGGGTGATGGCGGGATAGGCGGTGCGGTGCGGTGGGGGTGCGAGCCAATACAAGATGTTATAACATGTTTAAACATTTTCCATCAATGTAGGAGCACTTATAACATGTAACAGTTTCTAACAAAGTGCAACAATTGTTAACATTTGTTAGTAAATGTCTTGGTGTTATAAAATGTTTACAAACATTTTATAACGGCAATGTGGGAGCACCATAACCCGTTTACTGACACAGGTAGTGCGTGGCGGCAGCTACGGAAATCAAACAATCGGCAGCGCGACACTACATGCCCCTCTCACTCGCACTCACACCACCTCCACACGAATGAGCGAAATGGAATGTGTTCGGAAAATGTAACCGACAATAATTGCTTGTCGAATGCTTGGCACAATTGTTTTGTAGTCGATTATTCAAGTGTGGGGTGAATCTCTTGTGTAGACTCCACTTATATGTGATCATTAATTATATGAATAGTGTTTATCACGTTTGTGATAAAATAATAAGTAAACCGGTAGAGATTCTAGTAGTTTGGTTTGCAATTAAATCTGATATTCTGATTAAATTATGAATTTGAATGAAATAAAATCAGAGGACGCATTGATTTAATTTAAAGACACACTTCACCAGTAATTTTAGAAGTCAAAATGAACAGGCTACTGACCAAACATGGACAAACACA
Source organism: Agrotis segetum (assembly GCA_036375495.1). Taxonomy (NCBI): domain Eukaryota; kingdom Metazoa; phylum Arthropoda; class Insecta; order Lepidoptera; family Noctuidae; genus Agrotis; species Agrotis segetum. The sequence continues at coordinate 244,247 of JAQSVV010000222.1, read as the reverse complement.
AGAGGAAACCTTTTTTTTACGTGGCAAAATCAGAAATGAGTCCTCCCCACCCCGGGCAGGGTGAGACGGACTGTCAGACTTGTACTGACCAAAAATTCACGGTGTCCTTCAATAGCCCTGTATGTTGCGGGGTCACGGTAAGGATAGAGGTCACGCGAGCCTGGCAAGCTTTGGCCCTCTGAGAGGGGGCCCCATCATTTTGATGACGCTCTTTGAGGCAGTGAGAATGTTGCTTGAGAAACGTTTGATGACCTTTATTTCTGATGATGAGATATTACAACTGCTGCTTATTCTTCAATCATCCTTCCTTTTTCAATTGAGACTTCCATACGATGGATCTATACGTTGTGTCATCAATATTTTTTCACAATAATTTAAAAAAAAAGCAAAAATATTGAACTTTTGAGTCTTTGGGACGCCTATATCCTAGAGTCGACATCTATAGTATTTTGTTTCAAGAAAAACCAACCATGTAGAACTACCAAACACTCTGTAAATATAATATTATACTCATGGACTTTTATCTACATGACCGCACGTACTTTTCAAGTAACTTGGAATAAAACAAAAAGTCCGAAATCCTCTCACAGTCGACCATCTAATTTCGATACTCGGTCGAAACAACGCTTGCGATCTAATAATGTTCGAAATAAACAAAAAACTGGAGGAAGACAAACACTCACGACGCCCAAAGGACGAGGACTTAAAACTTTTGGAGACAGAGAGTAGATAATGAACAGAAGGACCACAAGCGAGGAATGAAAGAGATAGACTGGAAATACGCACTTGTGTAATGGGGTTGGGAACGCAAAGATATTATAGATGGTTCCACCATAACTTACCCCTAATCCGACCGACGACCGACATTACGATTACCTACGTTTTAAGATTTGAACCAATGACGATGCTTGGAACAAGCTATACTAGCGTAATTAGTTCCCCATTTGCCATCCCCATTGCAGTCTACTGCTGGACATAGACCGCCTCAACGTCCCGCTTTTTCAGCCAGCCATCTACTTCTGGCCATCGTTCCATCTAACCGGTCTCCATTCGAGAACGCTCCTCCTCTACCTTTCATCAGTTCTGTGACAGACATGGCTATGAATGCATTTATAAAAACTTCTGTTGGGCATTTGATTTTCCTTGAAGGTAGACAAATATTTTTAATTGCGCGACATCTTTTGCATTCAGTGTCGATCTTCGTCAGTGATCGAGCTGAACTTCGGTAACGTATAATGTGTGTTCTACAGAATTTCGTTGCTGCCAAATTGTCGCTGAACTTTACAAAATACATAATTATAACGCAACGTCATTTCGGCATAATGTGTCATCAGTGATTCAAATAGCTGCATTGCAGATGTACGAACCTTCGGCAGAGTATGTTTAGAGACGTGAAGTCGTGTTTCTAGTTTAGTTGTAAACGGACCTTCTGACATTTTGTTGTGGTGATCGGAAGGGTCGCCTTCCACACTTGAGTATGTTTGTTTAGGAACTAATCGATGGTTGAAGCCGCGCGACGGGGACGTGGCAAAATATTGGCGGGAACCCGACGCGTGTGTGGAGCATCCTCAGCTCGCGATTAACTTTGAAAGGTTCTTGAGGAGGCATCAGATAACCAGCGACCAAGTTTTGGAAGTTACTTCGAACGAGAGTCATGATTTGAAATTATTGTTGAGACTCAGTATTAGAGAGTGGTTGGAAAATGCGACTGTAGACATAATTGTCGGATGAAAAGATGACGTCGAAAACGATAAATTAAAGTACAATCTCATAGTAACTCTTCTATTTCCCTAACATACATAAGTATGGTACAAAGTCACCTCTAATTCATGAACAAACATTACTCGCAGAATTTTAGTTCTATTTCTGTTCCTTGATAGAGACGTTTGTAAATAAATTGCACGTCATTAGTATTAATGTGAGTAACATGTGTTACATGGAGTGAAGTTCTATCAAGAATGCAACACCTACACATTGCGTTACTGATGTAAACCTCCCACATACACAACATACACTTAATGATGTATCTTATCAAAAATTAATTCAGTACACTCGCAATATTTAATAAATTCTATAATTTCATGAAAGGGGAAACCTTATTAAAGATAAAACTCTTTACTTCAAGCTGTTACAAAGTTCTCATTATATAGGTTTAGTTATACACAAGGAAAATAAAAAAAATCAAGTTTATGGAAGCCACCTTAAATATTTATTTTATTCTTTTTTTTTTTTAGTAACTTATTTGTTGTTACAGGGGCAACAGATAATACAATACGACATCATCTGTGAAAATATTTGTCTTACTAACACGGTTCATGAGATATAGTCTGGTGACAGATGGACAGACTGACAAATGGATAGCGGAGTCTTAGTAATAGGGTACCGTTTTACCTTAGATGGTGTGTTTTGGTTACGAAACTCCAGAAAAACAGTTACTGAACCCAAGACTTCCCACTATTAACCACTACCAGGCCTGGCGCACTCCGTGGTGTAGATATGAAATTTCAGGCACACGCGGGTGCACGGTGGACGGGTTTCACAGTCGGCTGCCGCCCGCCGCCTCGCACTCGCTCCATACACATTTTTTTCTAAAATGTACTTTATTCTCTCGAGCATAGATTTCACATTTGTTTGTTTTTAGGAAGTGACACTTCTTTACGTAGTACTATTAAGACAGTATTCTGTGCCACTACACCAACAACAGCTAAGTTAGTAGTTAAACTTTCAAAGACCTATTTCAACCACCTCGGCACTGAATCTATTTCCAATTGGTTTCAAGATCACCTCCCGGTCAACTGGCCCAACTGCTCGATAACTTGCGTCAGTTCAAGTCACTCTAACTTGGTCACTGTTACTGTAGTTCTTCTTAACTTCACTCCATGAAGCTTGCAGTATTCGATTGTCCACTACTATGTAGTTCAAATAGTTAGGCGCGGACCACATAGAATTAGAAAAGACGTAAGACGCAGACGGGGCGGAGACATAATAATATCTCTTCGGCGTCTCTTTCATGCATTACACAGAAGAAACGGGGCGCGGACGCGATTCTCATACATTTTCGAATGTCCGCGATGCGTCCTCGTCTTACATATTTTCTATGTGGCCCGCGCCTTAGGAAGATGTCAATGATCTCCATTTTCTGTCAACTGTCACTCGAATAAAAAAATACTTCGTGCAAATTAATTTTTATTGTGTACTTATAATTATTAGCTTGTTCTACCTAGAGTTATTTTAATAATTATGATTAAAATTAAGTTATTGTTTGAATAATTTAGCGTTCAAGTGTTAAAGACGTGTATGATGTTACAATATTTGACTAGCAACCCTTTCTTCCTACTTGAGTCGCATAGTGTAATGTACTGATATTTAGCGATTTTGCCTGTAGTAATTAATCATAAGCGTTAGTAGCGGTCCTGGGGTCGATTCCATGATGAGGAAAGCGTTGTTAGATTCTAATGTTCCTTTTCACTCTATTGCTTGAGCAATAGAATAAAATATTCTATCTAACGAATTTCGAAAACTCGCAACATTCATAACATATACTTACATATTTTATTAAAGTCACTAACATTTTTATCTAATATCCATCATTTTAGAGTCTGAATAGAGCTTCTCTATCTGATTTGTCAACCCGGTTCCCATTGAATGTGTCAACATAACTACACACACAATGGAGGGCATCCCGTGTGGATGTGCGCGCGCTAATAAACGAGCTGCGGTGAGTTAATACATTAAATTTATTCGCGCCGGGACCCGCGGGCGGCCTTGTCCGGGACCCGGGTACCCGGGTACGGCCGCACTCTCGGCGGGATACATCCGGTTACAAATTTAGTGAACGATATCTGGTTATTTTGAATGATACAGGCGCGAGTTTCATCGCGTAAACTCCGACGTCCGCAAATTGCAACGTTCGACAAGTTAAGTCGAAAGTTTATGGTGGCTAAAAACTATTGCTGGATAGCCCGAGATAATTTTTAGGGTTCCGTAGTCAACAAGGAACCCTTATAGTTTCGCCATGTCCGTCCGTCCGTCCGTCCGTCTGTCCGCAGTTTAGCTCAGAGACGCACAGTACTAGAGAGCTGTAATTTGGTATAAATATACGGATTTGTTGTGCCGAAAAAGTGGTAAAATAAAATCTCGTAAAATATTTTTTTTTAGGGTACCTCCAGTACTTACACGTAAAGTGAGGATTTTTTTTTTCTCGCGTACCCCTAAATGTGGGGTATCATTAAATAGGCCTTTAAAAATAATGATACTTTCCATTAACAATTTTTTGATAAAATAATTCGTTTGTGAAATATTAAGCTTTAAAGTGCTAAATTTTGCTCGATTCGAGTGTCCCCCCCCTCTACCAGCTAAACGGTTATGTTTGGGGGTGTGAAAAAATTCACAATAGTAGTACATATAACGAAGTTTAAAAGAAAATTATCGTGACTAAGTAGGCTTTAAAACTTTACGAGTAATAGTCGACCAACTTATAAAATGTACTTGATATCATATTTTCTTAAACAAAATGTATCGGAGACAACTGCAAATGTAAGTTTGTCAACTTTATTTTTACAGCTTTTATAGGTATGTTTTTTGGGGATAGGTAGGTTTTTATCGTCAACTATTTTTAACTAAATTCAAAAAAAGGAGGAGGTTCTAAATTCGTTGTAATCTTTTTTCTTATGTATTTTCCCCGATTTCTCAAAGACTCCTGGACCGATTTTGAAAATTCTTCTTTTTAAAATTAAATTCAGCGAATCAGTTTAGTTAGTTCGCATAAGTATTTTGATGGGCAACTACGGAACCCTACACTGTGCGTGGCCCGACACGCACTTGGCCGGTTTTTTTTGTTTTTTTTTCCCTCTCCCGGATTTGTTCCTGCATCGTGGGTGCGTATACAAAAAATGTAACTCGCATACACAAAGACCCCGACCCGGAACAAATACTTGCAGTTACCCTTAGCACGAATTTTCACTCTTTTCATCATCATCATCAGCCTATTAATGTTCCCACTGCTGGGACACAGGCCTCCTCTCTGTGAGAGGGAGTGGGCCATAATCTACCACACGGGCTCAGTGCGGATTGGTGGACACATGTCTTCGAATTTTTAGTTCTAGGACATGCCGGTTTCCTCACGATGTTTTCCTTCACCGTTTTGAGAGCAGTGATGATGAAATAAATTGCACAAAAATGCGCCTGCCTGGATTCGAACCCACGACCTACAACTCGTAAGTCGGGGTAACTCGTAACTCCATTACCACTTGCCCGCCACTGCTCTCACTCTTTTACTTTACAGTATTTACAGCGTTTCTTGTATAGAAAAATGGAACAGCGCCTCTAGTGTGCGAAGCAGGAACTAATTTTTTCCTTAAAAATTGTCAATTTGAAATTGTCAAAGTTCCAGTTTACTTTACTTCTCAAATATCTTCTCTTATCTTTTTTTTTTTTTTTTTTTTTTTAAATCATCAAATGAGTCCTCCAACCCCGGGCAGGGCGGGAGGGACTGTCAGACTTGTACTGACTAAAATCCACGGTGTCCTTCAGTAGCCTGTTATGTTCCGGGGTCACGGTAAGGAAATAATCCCGCGACCCCGGCAGGCTTTGGACCTCTGAGAGGGGGCCCCGTCATTATGCTGACGCTCTTTGAGGCGCGCGTGGGACACAACACGCCGTCGACCCGGGGCCGAGTTGACTCTACTGAAAATTCGTGCTAAGGGTACAGCCACAGGTCATAAAAACATTAGTTCCGTGCCGGCATCGAGCCCGCTACACGCAAGACAGCAGTCATAACTAACCATCAATCAGGTACCTATACAGACTCCAGGACTACTAAAACATTAAAGAAAATTGTAAGAAGAGCCGAACTACACGTTTTGCAATTCAAGGTCTACTGTCCACACAGTCGTCTTTCGTAGGATGCATGTAACCTACAAATGAAGATACGCATATTTTGCATATTTGTTATGTTCACGCTGCTTCATGCAATAGTCAGTCACGCTACAAAAGGTCTCAGTTTTCTTTCAACTAGCATCGAGAAAGGACGTCTTTTGTTTCAAAAATGCATGACGAACGCAACACGAGTGGTTGACGCGACGTTGCCGCTTCATTGTTTCTACGCAAGATGCAAGCATTCGTCTTACAATCGTCAATTGATGAAAGCGTGCGTATGACCAGCGGGTACGTGGACAATGGGCCTCAGTTACTGACACTGATGCTGACCGTTCTCGTGCTGCACTATCAGACGATCTCAAAACCGTCTCTTCGAAAAGCACATCGTACAGCCAATGATGACAATGACATTTCTTATAGAGAATAGTATAGCCAGCTCTTACAACTGTTACAATAACGATGAATCAGTCAAAAATAAAGCGAAATAAATTCACAATAATAAAGTACACGTAGTTCATATCCGAGTGTCGCGGGCGGCCATTAGTGGGCGTCTGATGGTGATGGATGCGCGGGCGATGAGCGCCGGACAGCACTTTAATGACGTTACAATTATATCAGGGGGCCAATTCTCGGCTTTAGAGATCGTGTCGAACTCGACAAAAATTTCTAATGACATCATTTTCTCGACAAATTTTAATAGTTACTATTCTGGGGATGTCGAATTCGACATTTGTCGAAGGCTAACGTTAGAGTTCATGTCGAGTGCTTCTGAGCAGTAGAGATGTAATGTCGATTGTAGAGATACGTCATTTCTGAGTGAATTTGTTGATTTTTGGATTGTACACTGTTTTCTTTTCTTTAGTTTTTAAATAAAATACGGATTGGCATGTCATACCTACTGAAAATTCGATTTATACTCTTGATTTTTGCATTTTGTTTTCTTGAAACGACGACCTTCGCACAATTAACAAACTTTGTAATTCCTGTACCCACGATTGCACTAGAAACCACTGAAAGACGAGTTTATTAGCATTTTATCTCGGAGTTGTTGGAAAGTGGAGAGCAACTGGCCAATACACGGCAACAACAGCGCACTTATCCCGCCGTCGATATTTACGATTTGAGCGAAACAAAAGTCACTAAAATAATTCCCTTCCATGTTAAAAAAAAAAAACAGCACAGCCCACTAGTGATTTATAAACACAGTCCATGTAAACATAACAAAAGACGCAAATTCTGACACTGACAGACAATCAACTGTCAAACTGATTATTTTTACGTAAAACGTTTCGTTCCATACTAAAATAATTAGATTTAGCCTGCGTTTTAAAACAAAATCATTCATTCACCTATAGTTACCTAAAACGGAACGTGCGTTTCTTCATAATGGTAACATTATGTTCACTCGACTCGACATTTTCGTGACATTTATGTCTATTTTGACTGAGAATACGGATTTCTGCTCAATTCGACATTTTTTGGTAGAGATAGAGATATTTTTGATAGACATAGAGATCGACTTACAATCTAGAACTCGAGAAAAATGGCGAAAATCGAGAATTGGCCCCCAGGTGTCATTAACAGTCCGAACAGTTAAGCTGCAGCTCTGAGGGACAATCTGGAATAGGAAGGGGCTAAAATTAATCAAATCTCAAATTCATTTGTTTCGTGAACTATCAAAACATCGTGATTTAATTAATGCACTTGAAGTGACGTCTGAAAGCAACGACGATACAATACTAGACTCCGCATGCACGATCTAAGGAACAAAAATTATTCTGTCAACTCGCTGAGGTACTACGTAAGCGAGGGGGACGGGGTACTGCGTTGTGATTAGCTAACTCAAGGTCTGTTCTGTCTCAACGTATGTTTACGGCTCACGGGATTGGTCGAAATGAGACGAATATAAGACTTTTTTGCCTAATGTGTTGACCGACATCGGTCGCCTGTTATTACGAATCTAGTATTATATCGTCGTTGTCTGAAAGCAAAATTGAAATAATAGTTTCAGCACTTGGCATCTTTCTTGCGCGTATGCTGAATGCCTGTCGTGCCCGAAGTGAAGCGCCTAACATTAACTTTATGTGACTCATCATTTTTAAAATTTAAAAACATAATCCACAGTTTAAAACTACTGCAGATTAAACATTGAAACAAAATTGAAGATTACAGCGCGTTTGAAAATTAAATCGGTTTTCATATTAAAAAGAGTCATTTTGTGGAACATGTCAACTGCTATTCAGTCACCAACCTGCTATGCATCCTGTACCTATTACATAAGTCTATGTGGTATGTTAGTGAGTTCGTTTCCCGCCGTCAGTGGCACGCACCTCGTCTGCTCTAAGAAGTGTCTTTAAGAGGAGTCGCCCGATTTCCGCCTGCTTTCGCGAAATCCCTTCAAATCTCCAAACATTTATCACACACATACAAAAACCTACTTTAGCAGCTTTGAAACAAGGTTTAATGTAGATTGGTTATAAAATGTGATTTCTTTGCGTAAAATTGGAAAGGTCGTATTTAGGTGTGGCGATAAGAGTTCAGTGTTAGTACGGAATGTTAAGAAAGATGTGTGATAGCAATGACTTTGGTTTTTGTATGTAATGTGTCTTTAACATATAACATTTATGTATACCACAGATGTACAGACGCCAGCACGTCAACCTACCCGAATCTGTCAGATTTTACCAATCAAACATTAACCTTCTACTCTTGTGATAAGGTTGAAATTCTATTAAAGAAATCTAACAGATTGTGGTAGCTTGATGTGCTGGCGTCTGTACAATCGACCAAGTTGAATCATGACATACAATTTGGTCCATATTTGCGTAAACAAACATATCTATGGTAATGACTTTGATCTTTGTCTATTTGACGGATTCAATTTATAGTCGAAATGGGTCATAATTCAACTTGTCGATTGTACATATTTAGTTAGCAATGGTATCGGTCACGACTTACTAGTTGTAGGTCGCGGGTCAAAACCCGGCCTGGCGCATTCAATTGTGTAATTTATTTCATCACCACTGCTCTTAAACCAAGAACCAAAAATTCGTAGACATGTGACATCTACCAATGTTAGCCGATTACGGCCCACAGAAAGGAGACTGATGGAACCTGTGGGTATATTTACGAGTATAGGTTGATGATTACGATGATGATGACATATCGTTTCTCAATAAAATAAAAACTAACATTAATTTTCTCGTTACCTATTTCGTGTTTAGTTATTGATCAATAAGTTTTCCATTCCGCTGGTTAATTATTAATACTTGACCTTGTGAAGTCATAACAGTGCCGTCCACTATCCCAAATAAGATTATGTTTGCATGACACAAATAAATATTGGCAGATAATCGCTGGGCCACTGTTTGTGCCAACACTCCGGAGAGCGATATGTTTGGCAAACTGTTTGGTCAAACAATCGGCCAACTCATGCATTAAACATGTGAATTCAGACTAAATGGCTGCGGTTCATTTGAAATTGAACAGGAAGGATTGTATATTGTGTGTAAGTGATGTGATATGAACACTGAGCGTATATATTTTGTTGGTGTAGGTTATATGGTGATCACCGGTGTGGTTTTTTTAGTGATGCAAAAATCCCGCACTTATATCATGTGGTCATTAGTTTTCTACCATCTGGAATTTGATGCCTATTAACAATAACAATAAGCTCACTCAATAATCATCACCATCATCAGCCGGAGGACGTCCACTGCTGAACATAGGCCTCCCCCTTAGACCGCCACGACAAGCCTTGTGGCCTGCCCATTGCCACTTCAATTTATAACAAACACCGGAAATACATCATCTGGAAAAATTTCAACTGTTTATCACGGTTCATGTGGTATATTCTGTGAGGGGCAGACGGACAAACAGACAGGCAGTGGAGTTTTAGTAATAGGGTCCGGTTTTAACTTTTGGATACGGAACCATAAACCACCAACCTGATACCAAAAAGAAAGAAAGAAAAAAAATATGGACACACACAGAACAGAACATCAACATAAAACAAAAAGATGTTAAAATAAAACAGAACAAACAATACTACAAAACTTACAAAATTAATCAATTTTGGTCCTGTACGAGGCCAAAAGGCTAAGGTATCTCAGCATGATTGAGCATCTCAACATTTAGAAGAAAAAAAAAGTCACATCGCTGATTTCAGATAGGGCCCAAAGTAAAAAAAGGTTATTTCATAGTTTAGTCAAAAATATCCAAAATGTTCTTGACTGAGCGCGCCCCGGAAGTGATCTCAACAGCATTGTTGACCTTCCGTCAGGCACCTCGTCAGCTCCGTGCTCCTGGAGTAGTACACTCCACGTGTAGTAGGTACACTCTGAAGAAAGGATGTGTTACATATATGTGATAGTAGCGGATTAGATGAGGTTCTTGATAATATGGAGTTGCGTTGTCTCCATTATAATATTTATAAACTGTTTTTAATATTTCTGTGATAAACATACACTATACTGAGTGTTAAATTAACAGACCGAGTACGAAACACAATACTGCGCTCCAAAACAAATATAGCTGACGTGGCTCAGAAGGCTGCCCAACTGAAATGGGACTGGGCAGGACATGTCTGCCGCATGCCAGACACGCTGTGGGCCAAAATAGCTCAGAACTGGCGCCCTGAGACAGTGAGACGAGGTCGTGGCAGCTCACGTAGGAAATGGCGGGACGAACTGGACAGGTTCCGTCCGAACTGGAAGAGGACGCCCAGTATATGAAAGGTGGAAGGAGTGGAGGGAAGCCTTTTTTCCAGGAGAGGGACTCAGAGTAGGCTCTTTAAAAAAAAGACATACACTAAAAACACTTTGTAGTTTCGTATAATAAAAACCTACTCCCAAACTCAAATACATAGATCCCAGGGGTCTCGATGGTTGTTAGATGATCGTTTACAAATAATTATAAAAATATTCTAAATAATGGAAGACTTGATCGTACTACTGAGAATATTAACAGTAGGTACTCAATTATTAAAGTTTTCAAGAACGAAAATTTCAATATTTTGCCAAACATAACTTAATATAATTTTGAAGCGTCGACCATTTTAAATTGCATCTAATTTAGTTTCTGCTTACTTATTACGCTTTTAATATGGAGATTCGAAAAAAGAATAGTGAACGAATCGAGTTGAGGCGATGATGGTGATCCAATGGCCTTCATTTGTGATGACCGTGAGTCAGGCTTCAAGATGAGAAACTCACTGGATGCAGCTGGATTGAGTTAACATGGAGCGTCCATCGTATTTTCAATCTAGTTGCTAGGCAACACGTTATTCCTATTGGTTGTAAAACTTTCTGGATCAAACTCAAACCGTGGTACCATAAAAATTTTTAAACGTCTGTTTAACACTTGTCTAAAAAAATGTCAGATTATGACATTGAAATAAGGTCCGTTTTGCACATTTTTTAGACAAAGTGTTCAACAGATGTTTAAGTTTTTGTAGTAAGGCTGAAAGCATCTACAGGTACTTTTAAAATGACAAATAATATAACAAGCTACCTACAGTCCCAGTCACAAGACATAATAACTGCGAAAGTGCTGTAGGTAGACTGGGTACGGTTGAAACAAAGGACGGTTGAAACAGAGCAAGTATCTCGTAAACGGTAACGCGGAGAGCGAGGGGGGCAAGGAGAAAACGAAGCGTACGACAGTTCCATACACGAATTTAGTACCGCGCTGCTCCCCGCGCGTTGTTGTTGTGTACAGGACGTCGTGTTGTTTTTTGCTACCCAAAAGTAAGTATTTTTCTTCTCACATTAACGCTTATAATAACTGTTCTTTTAAAGTGAATGTATTGAGTGTGTGTTTGTGATTATAATGAAGCTTGTAGAATAAGGGATAGTGACTATTTTTAATGTGCTATTAGTACTTTCGTAAATATAAAGCACGTTTTATCAAAAGTGGTGTTGGGGACGGTTGAAACATTTTTTGTGGGTACGGTTGAAACAGAATGATTATTTTTGTAGATGCCGAGAGTTCGAGTGAGGAAGACTTCCAGAGGCGAAATTAACTTGTCGAGCTATTGCAATGCACATTTTTTTTTTTTTTTTTTTAAGGTGGTAAAATCATCAAATGAGTCCTCCCGCCCTGGGTGGGGCGGGAGGGACTGTCAGACTCTTACTGACTAAAATCCACCCGTGTTCCTTCCTATGCCCTTTACGTTCTGGGGCCACGGTATCCTGGGTTAAGAAAAAACCCGCGACCCCAGCAGGCATTTGGCGCGAAACACGACGCGCCACCGACCCGGGCTTGGTCCTTCGGACGGCGAGTTACCCGTCACTCACCGTCCGCAAGCCCGCTCCGCCGCTGTGCCCTCTGCTAATCAGAGGGACACGCGTTGGAGCGTCCACACGACAGGCTATTCGCATACGGGCAAAGAGACCACTTAGGCACACAGTGCTTAAGAAAGAGTTTTTGCCCGCATCCCAGGGTGCACCGGCCCGAAAAACTGGTCTTCCCCCCGGACGTATCCGAGAAGGAACTCCAGTCCACGGGCGCACGTGGAGGTTTCCTGTCATAGCACCCCATTGCAATGCACATGAGGAGGTAAAAGCTGGAGATTCACTACGGATAGCGGCGGACAAACATGGTATTAACCACTGTTCCCTGTTAAGATACATTCGAAAGCAAGATTCGTCCAGAAAAGATGATGAAGGAATCTTCCAGTTGTTTGAATAATTATTTTATTCAAAATGATATTTTTTTTGTTATTTTATTAATTGATTTTATAAATTCTTTAAATGTTACATAAAACTACTACCTGTCAGGCTGATGAAACCTCGAAGACTGATTAATGCTGTTATGTGGTGCCATAATTAGTTTTAATGATAAATAAAACACGTTTTCTTAGTATTTATTGTATTATTTGTATGTGTTTCAACTGACCAATCGCTGTTTCAACCGCCCCTAGCATGGGGACGGTTGAAACAAATTTGTTTTTTTTTTAATGTCATTTATTTCAAAAAATAATAACCCGGGAACTATAATGATACAGCCATATCGTAGCCGTAACATCACATTTGAATTTCATGTATTTTAATCGTCACTCGGTTTATAAACAACAAAATTACAAACGATAAAAGCTAAATTGTTTCAACCGTACCCAGTCTACCCTACATATTCCAAGTCGTAAAACACTTTGAAGAAGAATGGGCAAAAAACTTCATGGACTATCTTTTATAGCAAAATGTTATAACATTTTTTTTACTATTATACATCTTTCTACGCTATGGTTATGTAACGACTGCCAAATATTTCCATCTTCTTGCCCTTATCCCATTTTGATTGTGGACATTGCAACACGTTCTTTTCTTCGTCACAGTATCATTTACTCCTTTTTCTATCATTTCATTCCTTACAATCTATCCATCTTTTCCTTATCTTTCCTCTTCCTCGTTAATGGATGGCCATTAACATTCACTCTCTTAGTCACAATCATTCATACTCATCACTCTCATGAGTGTCAAAGACTTCCAGTACCTACCCATAGCACGAGTTTTCAGTATTCGAGACGTAAAGTAAACTGGAACTTTGACAATTTCAAATTGACAATTTTCAAAGAAAAAATTAGTTCCTTCTTCGCACACCAGTGGAGCTGTTCCATTTTTTCATACAAGAAACGCTGTAAATACTGGAAAGACGCTGTAAAGTAAAGGAGTGAAAATTCGTGCTAAGTATACAGATCTTTAGCTAAGTAATAATTACTTCAAAACCAAGTCATGACAAAACCTGTTCCACAACACAACAGTGAACATCCCAAAACTTATTTAATCCTGGTGGGGTATGTTTTTGCGTGTAAGTTTAGAAATCATAGCGATTTAGTTCGGACGTAGTTTCGTGTAGTCTGCTATAAAGTTAGTCCGAGTTTATTAGACTAACTCCGAGTAGTGGAGGTCAGAACGCCGATAGGTGGCGCCATATGCGATACAGAAGTTTTAGTACCAGCTAAATTATAATTGTAACTATATTTATTTTAGTGGAGTGATCGTAATTTTTATCTATTGACATGATTCGATCCCCGCCTACCTAATCGAGGCACTTGATCGTTTACATGTTTCTTATTAATTTATAATTAATATTCATAATAGGTACACTTAAATAAGGACGTCAAGTATCCATCATCACATTATAATTATTTTTATTAAATAATGCCCACAACAAAACACAAAGTAATTATTTTTGTGAAATAATAATTGAATTGTGTTAAATCTTTTTCAAAACAAATACTACCTAGTAATTTCGCAAAGTAATGAATATTTTAGTACGCAACAGTTTGTAGTTTCCTTAGTAATATTTAAAAAATAACTGCGCCCTGGGGCCGTCTTATGACGTCTTTAAACCAGGCTGAGCAGTGGTGGCCCAGTGGTATCGGTCCCGACTTCCGAGTTGTAGGTCGTGGGTTCGAACCCCACCAGGCGCATTACTTTGTGTAATTTATTTCATCACCACTGCTCTCAAAACGGTGAAGGAAAACATCGTGAGGAAACGGGCATCTCCCAGAACCAAAAATACAAAGACATGTGACATCTGCCAACCCGCACTGGGTCTGCGTGGTGGATAGGCCCTCTCCCTCTCACAGTTAGGTCTCACAGTTAGTCACAGGCCTGTGTCCCAGCAGTGGGAACATTTATAGGCTGATGATGATGAAACCAGGCTAGTTCCAGTGACTGAACGAGATGGCGCTACACGATTTGGATAGCTCTGTCTCTCTTTTACTCACTGCAACAAGCCTGGTTTTAAGACGTCATAATACGGCCGCTGGTCTGTATAATTGTAGTCCTGGTCTGGTCATTTCTGTGGCCCTCAGGATCTGCCCCAAGTTCGTTGATACAGCCCTATTTCCGTCACTGTTCAGGACCTCCTAAATTTTCATGTAAGAACGTATAAACCAGGGCAGTAGGAGTCCCGCGCCTATGCCGCGACAAATGGGCCGTTTAGATAAAGTCGAGCACACACACATCTCTCTCACATCGCACGGGACATCGCATGAATCTGCCTAAATACACGCAAGTGACGTTTAGTGTCGCTTTAGGCGGAGGACACAACAAAGATGGCGGCTTTTGAAGTCAGAAGATTAACCAGGAGGAAAGAAAATTGATAAATATAAAAAAACACTACAGTTTTTTTTTTACATGGTCTGATAATTGTGCCGCTTAGCCGAATAGCCACTTTTGAGGACCGCCAGTAACGAAGGGGCCACACAAACGGGTAATGCAGTAACAAAAAAATCTTAAAATATCGTACGTCCATCATCGCGATAATTTACGACATTTCCCGCTAGTATGCTTATTGACAGCTGAAGTCTACATACAAATAGGGAGTTACACTGTGAGTTTTAGCCGTCTAGTGTATGTCAAGTAAATCATTCAGTAAATGACATCATGCGCTAGTAGCGCCATCTGAGCAGAGCTTTGTGTGAAATGTTCCATTGACACTTTAAAAACTTGTTGAAAGAAATCAAGACATTGATTGTGAACACACATTGTAGAGTTGTAGTCTTCAAACAAATACACACACCTGTGATACAATCACGATTGCTTGCACAAGCGACGCTGGCCGGATCGAGAAACAATATCTGCGCATCGGAATTGATTCTCAATACCATCTAGATTTTGCAATAGGCGGGTGCGTCTGTGTCAATATCAGTACCTTTAGAAAATACATCGATCTGAGCTTCAATTGCGTAACGCAATCGAAATCCCCTTCTATATTAAAACCTGTTTCTTACTGAAATATTTTGAAATATGATAGTTTATGAGTGCGGATGCATATTTGTGACTATTTGTACCTATAATGTACAGATTTGAATGAGAGACACGCATCATAGTGTAATAATAATAATAATATTCCACAACTATCACACAGCGCCATCTAGTCCCAAGCTAAGCAGAGCTTGTGTTATGGGTACTAGACAACTGATAAACATACTTATATATTTGTAAATACATACATATTATAGATAAATTACACCCAGACACAGAACAAATGATCGTGCTCATCACACAAACATTTGTCCTGGGTGGGAATCGAACCCACGACCTTCGGCATAGCAGTCAGGGTCACTAACCACTAGACCAACAGGCCAGTCTGAGTGTAGAACTTCGATAAACACAAAGGATTATTATCCTGGTAATAGTAACGGATTTGTGGGACTGCTACCGCATTTCAAACGGGCTAATCCAACGCATTATCTATCTAATATCTACGAGCAATTCTTGTATATTTATGTATAATCAGGATCTCGGAAATGGCTCCAAGGATTTTCATGAAAGTTACAGACTAGGGGTTTTTCGGCTCAAGGAATGAATTTATCAAGGTTCCCAGGTTCGAGAAAAGCTCGGCTCCCAAGATATAGACATTTTAAAAACCAAGCGAAGCTCGGTCAACCAGATATTTTCTTTCTTATTTGAAAGTGTTTAAAAAAAGAAAAATTCTTTCTTCTTAATGCATTAAATACACTCACCTATCATAAATATATATTATAGTTAGCCATAAACGTAACTTTCTCGACCAATAAAAAGAAAGTCCAGCCCACCAGTATGCATCAAGCTCTACAACAAATTCCAAGACTTTCTCATAAATATCATCCTAGGTTGTGGTCACGGGCTAAATACTCAAGCTACGCATACGTGGCGACAGCGACTGACAATTCAAGGAAATAGTTTGGAACTTTATTCACTTTTATTGTGCGCACAGCTGAGTGAATTTGCACTGCTATTGAACCTGCATTTCCCGACTGTTACTTCTAAGTAAGCGTGCTTCATTGTCGGCCACATCTTCGCTTGCCATCAGGGATCGAAATAGTGATCAAACGCGAACATATCATTAAATAACGAACTTTACAAAAAAAAATAGTTTGTTACGAGTCACAAATTGAGACTCGATGGTAACAATTACTTGCAACACAGATTTTCCCTTGCTCGGAGTCTGGAGGACCTGTCGCCTTACCCGAGGTCATGGCCGTCGTCTTAAAACAAACTCGTTCTTTCTCATAAATATGATCTGAGGGTCCGTGATACGACGTCCCGAACAATTCGTTTTTTACAAGACAAACGATGCTTTCTATTACCAAAGATATCGATACTCGGTGCTAGAGTTGTCTCTTATCGATATGTTGATATAAATGTGGCAAGTAATGTTTGTTTACAGAGTGTAATGCGTAGGTAAGGGTTGGGTGAATTTATTGGTTGTGGGAATGCGATTTTTGTTTTGTTTTTGTTATAAAAACGTTTAGAACCTTTATAAAATTATGATTCCAATGAAACATTTAGAAAATCTTTAACGTTTATTTGTCGGAATAAATAGTTTCTACTTAGCACAATAGAGACACTTTTTATTTCCCATACGAGAAATGCCATGAATATTTCAAGTAAGCTGTAGGTGAAAATAGAAAACAAGTGTTTTTTTAGTAATTGTATATATATAAAATAGTTTATTAATTTATTTTATTAAGGTTAACCAACAATTATTTACACAGAACATTACAAACTTAATGACTAGGATAACATTTACAGGTGCAACAATTACTTAAAGGTTAACACCACATGCACAATCAATAAAAGCGGCTTTAAATAATGTATAAAAGAAAAATTAATATCATATTGTGTTATCAAGTAGTATCATGTGTGACATGTATGTACTACTAAATACAGCTTGAATACCTATACAAACACTACCATACACTTTAAAGCATTCTGAAAACAATAATCCGCTCCCCTTCTTCAAGAAATGAATATCTTTCATAAGTCGTATGTTTGTATTTGTCTCCACAACTCATCAACTGCCGAACATATTGACTTGAAGCGATATTAATGTGCATATGTCTTATTTGACTACGACACAGGGGTCGTGGCTACATAGTAGCGAAAAGGGTCAATTGTCGAGGTTAAGCTGCCCTTGTCAAGGTCTGTCTTTGGATGTGGCGTCGCCCTACTCATTATCGGCGTCGCCCTACTCATTACCGGCGTCGCCCTACTCATTATCGGCGCCGCCCTACTCAATATTGTCGCCGCCCTACTCATTATCGGCGTCGCCCTACTCATAATCGGCGTCGCCCTGCTCATTATCGGCGTCGCCCTACTCATTATTGGCGTCGCCCTACTCATTATCGGCGTCGCCCTACTCATTATTGGCGTCGCCCTACTCATTATTGGCGTCACCCTACTCATAATCGGCGTCGCCCTACTCATTATCGGCGTCGCCCTACTAATTATTGGCGTCGCCCTACTCAATATTGGCGCCGCCCTACTCTTTATTGGCGTCGCCCTACTCATTATCGGCGTCGCCCTACTCGTTGTCGGCGTCGCCCTTCTCACTATTGGCGCCGCCCTACTCATTATCGGCGTCACCCTTTTATTATCGGCGTCGCCCTTCTCATTATCGGCGTCGCCCTACTCATTATCGGTGTCGCCCTACTCATTATTGGCGTCGCCCTACTCATTATCGGCGTCGCCCTACTCATTATTGGCGTCGCCCTACTCGTTGTCGGCGTCGCCGTATTATTATCGGCGTCGCCCTACTCATTATCGGCGTCGCCCTATTATTATCGACGTCGCCCTACTCATTATTGGCGTCACCCTACTCATTATCGGCGTCGCCCTACTCATTATCGGCGTCACACTGCTCGTTGTCGGCGTCGCCCTATTATTATCGGCGTCGCCCTACTCATTATCGGCGTCGCCCTACTCATTATCGGCGTCGCCCTACTCATTATTGTAGTCGCCCTACTCATTATCGGCGTCGCCGTACTCATTATCGGGGTCGCCCTACTCGTTGTCGGCGTCGCCGTATTATTATCGACGTCGCCCTACTCATTATCGGCGTCGCCCTACTCATTATCGGCGTCGCCCTACTCTTTACCGGCGTCGCCTTACTCATTATCGGCGCCGCCCTACTCGTTATCGGCGTCGCCCTACTAGTTATCGGCGTCGCCCTACTCATTAACGGCGTCGCCCTACTCATTATCGGCGTCGCCCTACTCATTATCGGCGTCGCCCTACTCATTACCGGCGTCGCCTTACTCATTATCGGCGCCGCCCTACTCATTATCGGCGTCGCCCTACTCATTAACGGCGTCGCTCTACTCATTATCGGCGTCGCCCTACTCTTTATTGGCGTCGCTCTACTCATTATCGGCGTCGCCCTTCTCATTATCGGCGTCGCCCTACTCATTACTGGCGTCGCCCTACTCATTATCGGCGTCGCCCTACTCAATATCGGCGTCGCCTTACTCATTATCTGCGTCGCCCTACTCATTATTGGCGTCGCCCTACTCACTATCGGCGTAGCCTTACTCATCATCGGCGTCGCCCTACTCGTTATCGGCGTCGCCCTACTCATTATTGGCGTCGCCCTACTCGTTGTCGGCGTCGCCGTATTATTATCGGCGTCGCCCTACTCATTATCGGCGTCGCCCTACTCATTATCGGCGTCGCCCTACTCATTGTCGGCGTCGCCCTATTATTATCGGCGTCGCCCTACCCATTATCGGCGTCGCCCTACACATTATCGGCGTCGCCCTACTCATTATCGGCGCCGCCCTACTCATTATCGGCGCCGCCCTACTCATTATTGTCGCCGCCCTACTGATTATCGGCGTCGCCCTACTCATTATGGGCGTCGCCCTACTCATTATCAATGTCGCCCTACTCATTATTGGCGTCGCCTTACTCATTATCGGCGCCACCCTACTCATTATCGGCGTCGCCCTACTCATTATCGGCGACGCCCTACTCATTATCGGCGTCGCCCTACTCATTATCGGCGTCGCCCTTCTCACTATCGGCGTCGCCCTACTCATTATCGGCGTCGCCCTACTAATTATCGGCGACGCCCTACTTGTTGTCGGCGTCGCCCTATTATTATCGGCGTCACCCGACTCATTATCGGCGTCGCCCTACTCATTTTCGGCGTCGCTCTACTAATTATCGGCGTCGCCCATCTCATTATCGGCGTCGCCCTACTCATTATCGGCGTCGCCCTACTCATTATCGGCGACGCCCTACTCATTATCGGCGTCGCCCTACTCATTATCGGCGTCGCCCTACTCGTTGTCGGCGTCGCCCTTCTCACTATAGGCGCCGCCCTACTCATTATCGGCGTCGCCCTACTCATTATCGGCGTCGCCCTACTCATTACCGGCGTCGCCTTACTCATTATCGGCGCCGCCCTACTCATTATCGGCGTCGCCCTACTCATTAACGGCGTCGCTCTACTCATTATCGGCGTCGCCCTACTCTTTATTGGCGTCGCTCTACTCATTATCGGCGTCGCCCTTCTCATTATCGGCGTCGCCCTACTCATTACTGGCGTCGCCCTACTCATTATCGGCGTAGCCCTACTCAATATCGGCGTCGCCTTACTCATTATCTGCGTCGCCCTACTCATTATTGGCGTCGCCCTACTCACTATCGGCGTAGCCTTACTCATCATCGGCGTCGCCCTACTCGTTATCGGCGTCGCCCTACTCATTATTGGCGTCGCCCTACTCGTTGTCGGCGTCGCCGTATTATTATCGGCGTCGCCCTACTCATTATCGGCGTCGCCCTACTCATTATCGGCGTCGCCCTACTCATTGTCGGCGTCGCCCTATTATTATCGGCGTCGCCCTACCCATTATCGGCGTCGCCCTACACATTATCGGCGTCGCCCTACTCATTATCGGCGCCGCCCTACTCATTATTGTCGCCGCCCTACTGATTATCGGCGTCGCCCTACTCATTATGGGCGTCGCCCTACTCATTATCAATGTCGCCCTACTCATTATTGGCGTCGCCTTACTCATTATCGGCGCCACCCTACTCATTATCGGCGTCGCCCTACTCATTATCGGCGACGCCCTACTCATTATCGGCGTCGCCCTACTCATTATCGGCGTCGCCCTTCTCACTATCGGCGTCGCCCTACTCATTATCGGCGTCGCCCTACTAATTATCGGCGACGCCCTACTTGTTGTCGGCGTCGCCCTATTATTATCGGCGTCACCCGACTCATTATCGGCGTCGCCCTACTCATTTTCGGCGTCGCTCTACTAATTATCGGCGTCGCCCATCTCATTATCGGCGTCGCCCTACTCATTATCGGCGTCGCCCTACTCATTATCGGCGACGCCCTACTCATTATCGGCGTCGCCCTACTCATTATCGGCGTCGCCCTACTCGTTGTCGGCGTCGCCCTTCTCACTATTGGCGCCGCCCTACTCATTATCGGCGTCGCCCTACTCATTATCGGCGTCGCCCTACTCATTACCGGCGTCGCCTTACTCATTATCGGCGCCGCCCTACTCATTATCGGCGTCGCCCTACTCATTATCGGCGTCGCCCTACTCATTACCGGCGTCGCCTTACTTATTATCGGCGCCGCCCTACTCATTATCGGCGTCGCCCTACTCATTAATGGCGTCGCCCTACTCATTATCGGCGTCGCCCTACTCATTATCGGCGTCGCCCTTCTCATTATCGGCGTCGCCCTACTCATTACTGGCGTCGCCCTACTCATTATCGGCGTCGCCCTACTCAATATCGGCGTCGCCTTACTCATTATCTGCGTCGCCCTACTCATTATTGGCGTCGCCCTACTCACTATCGGCGTAGCCTTACTCATCATCGGCGTCGCCCTACTCGTTATCGGCGTCGCCCTACTCATTATTGGCGTCGCCCTACTCGGTGTCGGCGTCGCCGTATTATTATCGGCGTCGCCCTACTCATTATCGGCGTCGCCCTACTCATTATCGGCGTCGCCCTACTCATTGTCGGCGTCGCCCTATTATTATCGGCGTCGCCCTACCCATTATCGGCGTCGCCCTACACATTATCGGCGTCGCCCTACTCATTATCGGCGCCGCCCTACTCATTATCGGCGCCGCCCTACTCATTATTGTCGCCGCCCTACTGATTATCGGCGTCGCCCTACTCATTATGGGCGTCGCCCTACTCATTATCAATGTCGCCCTACTCATTATTGGCGTCGCCCTACTCATTATCGGCGTCGCCCTACTCATTATTGGCGTCGCCCTACTCGATGTCGGCGTCGCCGTATTATTATCGGCGTCGCCCTACTCATCATCGGCGTCGCCCTACTCATTACCGGCGTCGCCTTACTCATTATCGGCGCCGCCCTACTCATTATCGGCGTCGCCCTACTCATTAACGGCGTCGCTCTACTCATTATCGGCGTCGCCCTACTCATTATCGGCGTCGCCCTACTCATTATCGGCGTCGCCCAACTCATTACCGGCGTCGCCTTACTTATTATCGGCGCCGCCCTACTCATTATCGGCGTCGCCCTACTCATTAATGGCGTCGCCCTACTCATTATCGGCGTCGCCCTACTCGTTGTCGGCGTCGCCCTACTCATTATCGGCGTAGCCCTACTCATTATCGGCGTCGCCCTACTCATTGTCGGCGTCGCCCTACTCGTTGTCGGCGTCGCCCTATTATTATCGGCGTCGCCCTACTCATTATTGGCGTCGCCCTACTTGTTGTCGGCGTCGCCCTATTATTATCGGCGTCACCCGACTCATTATCGGCGTCGCCCTACTCATTATCGCTGTCGCTCTACTAATTATCGGCGTCGCCCATCTCATTATCGGCGTCGCTCTACTCATTATCGGCGTCGCCCTACTCATTATCGGCGACGCCCTACTCATTATCGGCGTCGCCCTACTCATTATCGGCGTCGCCCTACTCATTACCGGCGTCGCCATACTCATTATAGGCGTCGCCCTACTCATTATCGGCGTCGCCCTACTCATTATCGGCGTAGCCTTACTCATTATCGGCGTCGCCCTACTCATTACCGGCGTCGCCTTACTCATTATCGGCGTCGCCCTACTCATTATCGGCGTCGCCCTACTCATTATCGGCGTCGCCCTACTCATTATCGGCGTCGCCCTACTCATTATTGGCGTCACCCTACTCGTTGTCGGCGTCGCCGTATTATTATCGGCGTCGCCCTACTCATTATCGGCGTCGCCCTATTATTATCGGCGTCGCCCTACTCATTATCGGCGTCGCCCTACTCATTATCGGCGTCGCCCTACTCATTATCGGCGTCGCCCTACTCATTACCGGCGTCGCCTTACTCATTATCGGCGCCGCCCTACTCATTATCGGCGTCGCCGTACTCATTAACGGCGTCGCTCTACTGTTTATCGGCGTCGCCCTACTCATTATCGGCGTCGCCCTACTCATTATCGGCGTCGCCCTACTCATTACCGGCGTCGCCTTACTCATTATCGGCGCTGCCCTACTCATTATCGGCGTCGCCCTACTCATTAATGGCGTCGCCCTACTCATTATCGGCGCCGCCCTACTCATTATCGGCGTAGCCCTACTCATTATCGGCGTCGCCCTACTCATTGTCGGCGTCGCTTTACTCGTTGTCGGCGTCGCCCTTTTATTACCGGCGTCGCCTTACTCATTATCGGCGTCGCTCTACTCATTATCGGCGTCGCCCTACTCATTATTGGCGTCGCCCTACTTGTTGTCGGCGTCGCCCTATTATTATCGGCGTCACCCGACTCATTATCGGCGTCGCCCTACTCATTATCGGCGTCGCTCTACTAATTATCGGCGTCGCCCATCTCATTATCGGCGTCGCCCTACTCATTATCGGCGTCGCCCTACTCATTATCGGCGACGCCCTACTCATTATCGGCGTCGCCCTACTCATTATCGGCGTCGCCCTTCTCACTATCGGCGTCGCCCTACTCATTATCGGCGTCGCCCTACTAATTATTGGCGTCGCCCTACTCAATATAGGCGCCGCCCTACTCTTTATTGGCGTCGCCCTACTCATTATCGGCGTCGCCCTACTCGTTGTCGGCGTCGCCCTTCTCACTATTGGCGCCGCCCTACTCATTATCGGCGTCGCCCTACTCATTACCGGCGTCGCCTTACTCATTATCGGCGCCGCCCTACTCATTATCGGCGTCGCCCTACTCATTAACGGCGTCGCTCTACTCATTATCGGCGTCGCCCTACTCATTATCGGCGCCGCCCTACTCATTATCGGCGTCGCCCTACTCATTACCGGCGTCGCCTTACTCATTATCGGCGCCGCCCTACTCATTATCGGCGTCGCCCTACTCATTAATGGCGTCGCCCATCTCATTATCGGCGTCGCCCTACTCATTATCGGCGTCGCCCTACTCATTATCGGCGACGCCCTACTCATTATCGGCGTCGCCCTACTCATTATCGGCGTCGCCCTTCTCACTATCGGCGTCGCCCTATTCATTATTGGCGTCACCCTACTCATAATCGGCGTCGCCCTACTCATTATCGGCGTCGCCCTACTAATTATTGGCGTCGCCCTACTCAATATTGGCGCCGCCCTACTCTTTATTGGCGTCGCCCTACTCATTATCGGCGTCGCCCTACTCGTTGTCGGCGTCGCCCTTCTCACTATTGGCGCCGCCCTACTCATTATCGGCGTCACCCTTTTATTATCGGCGTCGCCCTTCTCATTATCGGCGTCGCCCTACTCATTATCGGCGTCGCCCTACTCGTTGTCGGCGTCGCCCTATTATTATCGGCGTCGCCCTTCTCACTATCGGCGTCGCCCTACTCATTATCGGCGTCGCCCTACTAATTATTGGCGTCGCCCTACTCAATATTGGCGCCGCCCTACTCTTTATTGGCGTCGCCCTACTCATTATCGGCGTCGCCCTACTCGTTGTCGGCGTCGCCCTTCTCACTATTGGCGCCGCCCTACTCATTATCGGCGTCGCCCTACTCATTACCGGCGTCGCCTTACTCATTATCGGCGCCGCCCTACTCATTATCGGCGTCGCCCTACTCATTAACGGCGTCGCTCTACTCATTATCGGCGTCGCCCTACTCATTATCGGCGCCGCCCTACTCATTATCGGCGTCGCCCTACTCATTATCGGCGTCGCCCTACTCATTATCGGCGACGCCCTACTCATTATCGGCGTCGCCCTACTCATTATCGGCGTCGCCCTTCTCACTATCGGCGTCGCCCTACTCATTATTGGCGTCACCCTACTCATAATCGGCGTCGCCCTACTCATTATCGGCGTCGCCCTACTAATTATTGGCGTCGCCCTACTCAATATTGGCGCCGCCCTACTCTTTATTGGCGTCGCCCTACTCATTATCGGCGTCGCCCTACTCGTTGTCGGCGTCGCCCTTCTCACTATTGGCGCGCCGCCCTACTCATTATCGGCGTCACCCTTTTATTATCGGCGTCGCCCTTCTCATTATCGGCGTCGCCCTACTCATTATCGGCGTCGCCCTACTCGTTGTCGGCGTCGCCCTATTATTATCGGCGTCGCCCTTCTCACTATCGGCGTCGCCCTACTCATTATCGGCGTCGCCCTACTAATTATTGGCGTCGCCCTACTCAATATTGGCGCCGCCCTACTCTTTATTGGCGTCGCCCTACTCATTATCGGCGTCGCCGTACTCGTTGTCGGCGTCGCCCTTCTCACTATTGGCGCCGCCCTACTCATTATCGGCGTCGCCCTACTCATTACCGGCGTCGCCTTACTCATTATCGGCGCCGCCCTACTCATTATCGGCGTCGCCCTACTCATTAACGGCGTCGCTCTACTCATTATCGGCGTCGCCCTACTCATTATCGGCGCCGCCCTACTCATTATCGGCGTCGCCCTACTCATTACCGGCGTCGCCTTACTCATTATCGGCGCCGCCCTACTCATTATCGGCGTCGCCCTACTCATTATCGGCGTCGCCCTACTCATTATCGGCGACGCCCTACTCATTATCGGCGTCGCCCTACTCATTATCGGCGTCGCCCTTCTCACTATCGGCGTCGCCCTACTCATTATTGGCGTCACCCTACTCACAATCGGCGTCGCCCTACTCATTATCGGCGTCGCCCTACTAATTATTGGCGTCGCCCTACTCAATATTGGCGCCGCCCTACTCTTTATTGGCGTCGCCCTACCCATTATCGGCGTCGCCCTACTCGTTGTCGGCGTCGCCCTTCTCACTATTGGCGCCGCCCTACTCATTATCGGCGTCACCCTTTTATTATCGGCGTCGCCCTTCTCATTATCGGCGTCGCCCTACTCATTATCGGCGTCGCCCTACTCGTTGTCGGCGTCGCCCTATTATTATCGGCGTCGCCCTTCTCACTATTGGCGCCGCCCTACTCATTATCGGCGTCACCCTTTTATTATCGGCGTCGCCCTACTCATTATCGGCGTCGCCCTACTCATTATCGGCGTCGCCCTACTCATTATCGATCTCTATCAAACTCTATCTATTTTATTTTATATTGCTGTTTACAACAATGCCACTATCAATAGTAAAAAAGATGGAAAAAAATATATCAAAAAAAAATTTTCATCCTTCTAAGATGGAAAATAAGAAAAGTTCCAGGCAACTATGCTGCGTGGAAGTTAGAAATGAAAGAATTATATTTGAAAAAATAGAGAGAAAAACAAAAGTAAACAGAGAGAATATTATAACGAATCATTAAAATAACTATCTAGTACCTATTTATAACAAAATTCTCGCTTTTCTGTAAGTATTTATTTCTGTAATTGTTAGTTTAAAAACAAGAATTTTATTGTTCAATTGACCAGATTTTTTCCTTGATAATATGATCACTGTTAATAAATTAATTGTTTTATAAAAAAATAATATTGTTGTTATAATATTATGATTATTTTCTTATTACAAAACCCATTTTTATTTACATCTGTAAAAAATTCTGATTCATCTGGGCACAAAATTTTTAAACGTCGATATCTTAAAAACTACTTTGTAAAAAGAAGTCCCTCAAACAAATAAATGTTATTTGGAATATCTTTTTTCATATGAACATGTGTTACTGAGCTGAAGTACATGTGGCTCTTCGTTGCATGAAGAACCGGAAAGCTGTCGGAGCCGATGGAGTCCCTATTGAAGCCTGGAAGGCGATGGGTCCTCGTGGTGTGGGCGTCTTAACCCACCTTTTTAACGGCATGCTCCTCACCGGAAAGATTCCAAGCCAATGGAGACTGAGTATTATCACTCCAGTCTTCAAAGGCAAGTGAACGGTGCAGGAGTGTGGTAGTTATCGTGGTATTAAGGTTATGTCCCACACCATGAAGCTCTTCGAGCGGGTAATTGACTCTCGGATCCGACAGGAGTGTACGGTCGCGGGGTGTCAATATGGGTTTCGTCCGGGTCACGGCGCCATGGA
Source organism: Agrotis segetum (assembly GCA_036375495.1). NCBI lineage: Eukaryota > Metazoa > Arthropoda > Insecta > Lepidoptera > Noctuidae > Agrotis > Agrotis segetum. Next base: position 217,181 of record JAQSVV010000222.1, on the reverse strand, counting down.
TCCCATTTTTGCCCTAAGGGTTGTCATGGAGAAATACAGATCGAAGAATACGCCTCTGCATCTTTTGTTCCTAGATATGCAGAAGGCCTTCGACTGTGTCCCTCGTCAGATGATCTGGTGGGCGTTAAGATCCAAAGGGGTACCCGAGACCTATGTTGACATCATCCGGGACATGTACCGAGACTCCGGTTCTATAGTTCGGACCGCGGTTGGCGATACGAAACCCTTCCCCGTCACCGTTGGAGTTCACCAGGGCTCTGTCCTCAGTCCGTTTTTGTTCAGCGTGGTGTTAGATGTGCTGTCCACCCACATCAGGGACTTACATGGGCAGCCGCCTTGGCTGCTCATGTATGCCGATGACATCGCGCTGGCGGACTCGGACGGGGGGCGCCTGGTACAACGTGTGACAGCATGGAAGGAGTCGCTGGAAAACGGTGGTCTGAAAATTAATGCGGCGAAGACCGAGTACCTGGCCTGCAACACCACAAATGCTGTTCCTGTTCGCATTGGCGAAGATACTGTAATATTCTCAATAAAAGATATTTAAGTTTTATGAAATCTTATATTGTTTCTTCTTACAGTATTCATTTATTAATAATTCCTTTTATGAATATCAACCATGTTTCTTTTTATAACCACAGACTACCTAGAGATACCAACGTTGGCCGCACCGCTTGACACCAGGGTTGCCAACTAAATCCTATTATATTACATCATACCCCTTTCATTAAAAAAAACACAAAAAAAAAGTTACAGATCCCATAACCCTCCTTTTTAAAACAAAAAACACATTATATTAACGCAAAATGACTCTTAACACTCATACAAAATTAACTCTTGCATTTAACAAAGTAGGTATCCATGAAATAAAGTAAAACCTTAACTTTTAATATACGTACTATAAACTAAGACTTAAGTAAATTATTGGACAAACCCACCACACTATTCCCAACCACTGCAACTCCTGAAAGCCAGAATCAACAGTGGCAACCACCAGAAAAGCGCCGAGACAATTAAGCTCGACGTGTCCCGGAGAATGAATTTACCTGTCTTGGATCCTGCAACGAAATTAATCAATCAAAGAATAGTGGAGGAGTAGGAAAAAATATATATTCCCACTTCCCTCCATGCAAGCAGGAGACAGAACCAATATAATATAATACCATAAGTAAATTAACAAGAAATAAAGCAAAACTTTAAGTTTTAATAAGTACTATAAACTAAAACATATGTTAATTATTTGCTGCATTGAACCACACACCCAAGTACATCAAATTATTGAGATCTTATATGATAAGATGTTCTTGTATAGACACAACCCTCAGTGTCTTTTATAACATAAGACCTGTTATTATTCACTTTTATAATTTTACCCAAATACCATTTACATCTTATTGGATCTTTTAAGAACCACACCCCTTGATTAACACAAAAGTTACCCTTTGTTTTCGCTGTCTTATTATAATTATTTATATTTCTATGTACTACTTTTCTAAATTCAATGTTTACATTGTTATTTAACTTAGGTTCTAAATATTTATGAGTGGATGGTAACTTAGTTTTTAGGTTTCTATTCATAATTAATTGAGCTGGTGAGAAATGTGTACCTGAAACTGGTGATGACCTATATTGTAATAATGCTAGCCTATAGTCTGTCTTGTCTTCATGACATTTTGTTAACAATTTCTTAGCAATTTGAACGCCTCGCTCTGCCATACCATTAGATTGTGGGTAACGTGGACTTGAATATGTAAATTTGAAACCCCAGTCACTTGCAAATTTTTTACACTGTAAAGAGTCAAAAGGAACATGATCTGTTACTACTTCTGATGGTATACCAAAACAACTAAAAATATCAACCAGTGCATTTATTACTGATTGTGCAGACTTGCTAGTTAATTTTCTTATATCTAACCACTTTGACATGTAATCATACAAAACAAGATAACTGTTATTTCTGAAATCCATAATATCAGCCCCAATTTTTGAGAAAGGTAAATCTGGTACTTCATGTGACAACAAAGGTTCTTTAATGTTATTATTTTGGTAAGTCTGACAAATATAACATTTACTTGCTATTCTTTCTATTTGTGAATCAATGTATGGCCAATAATATAAACCTCTAGCTAACTGTTTCATTTTAGTTATTCCTAAATGTCCTTCATGTAATTTATTCAAGAACTGAACCCTTAAGGATTGTGGAACTATTAATCTATCATTCATAAAAATTAGTTGTTTATCAATTGTTATATTTTCCCTGAATTTGTAATAATTTTTTAGATTTACTGATAGATTTTTTATATTGATTGGCCAACCATTCAAAGTAAAATTCGACAGTTGAATTAATTCTTCATCTTTGTTTGTTTCTCTTACTAGCTCTTGTTTTTGCTCAACTGTACATTGCAAATGTGTTGCCAAACCAATGCAATGCACTACTTCAAACATATAGGACTGATCTTCATCAACTTCATGCAAGTATGAGCGGGATAACAGATCTGCAATGTGCATTAACCGTCCTTTCTGATATTTAAAATCAATATCATACTTTAATAGCTTTAATTTTAATCTTTGTAGACGAGCTGAAGGAATTTCATGTATTCCTTTTTTTAACAATGTCTCTAAAGGTTTATGATCATTTAGAACAATACATTTTTTTCCATAAATGTAATAATGAAACTTTTTTGTGGCCCATACCACACTTAACAATTCTTTTTCAATTTGTGAAAAATTTTTCTCTGCACTTGTTAAACTTCTAGAAGCATAACAGACAGGTTTGCCATTTTGCATTAAACAACAACCAAGTCCATCCTTAGATGCATCACATTGGATTGTATTTGGTAATTTATCATTATAATTTTGTAAAACAGGTGTTGAACTAATACATCTTTTAATATTATTAAAGGTCTTTTCATGAATTTCTGTCCATAACCAAGTTGTATTTCTTTTTAATAACATTTGTAAAGGAGATACTAACTCCGCTAAATTACAAATAAAATTTCTTAAATAGTTTACCATTCCCAAAAATACCTGCAGTTCTTTTTTATTACTTGGACTTTTAATATTTAATATTGCTTTTACCCTATCACTATCAATTCTCATTCCGTCCCTGGAAAAAATGTGTCCAAAATATTTAACTTCTTTTAGTTTGTACTGGAATTTTCTTTTATTAAATTTTACATTATTCTCTTTAGCTCTTTGAAGTACTTGTTTTAGTATTTTATCATGTTCAGTTTCATTTTCTGCACATATTAACAGATCATCACAATAAATTACCACACCAGGTATATCACCGAATGCTTTTTCAGTATATTTTTGGAAAATCTCAGGAGCCACTGATAACCCAAATGGCAATCTAAGAAATTTATAACACCCAAATGGGGAACTGAATGTACATAGATCTGATGATTTCTCTGTTAATTTTATATTGTAAAACCCATCTGACAAATCAAGTACTGAGAACACGCTTTTATTACTTAATTTACTTACTATTTCTTGCAAGGTTGGAATGAGATGATATTCTCTTAATAATACTTTGTTTAAGTGTTGTGGATCTAAACAAACTCTTAAGTTGCCATCACTTTTTTCAATTATAACAAGATTACTTACAAAAGATTTTGGGTGTTCAACTTTCTCAATAATTTGTTGTTCTTGCAGATTTTTTAACCCATTAGAGGTCACCGTACTTGATTGAGTACAGCCATATCCCTAAGCGTAAATTACAAATCTCGTAAAGTTAATGAAGGTATTTGTGTTATTTTACTTCATCATAACACTGTTCAAGTATATTGATAAATAATACGCGGTTAGTGTAATATTTTTTTGATAAAAGTGTCAGTCAAAGTTTTGTTACCGAAACACTGTGGGGGTAAGTGAATGATTTTTGATTTTATAAAATAATGATTGCTAAGAAGTTGTTCTTTTTATTTTGCTTGTATAAAATACATGTCAGAGTAAGTTATAAAGAACGATATAATTGATTATGTATTACTAAAATAAAACTAAGGTACTTTAAATGTTACTGTACTCGGCTGAGTACAATGACAACATACGTAAGTAAAAAATATTTTTTTTTTCTTTCAGATTCTTTGCAATAAAGAAGTAGCGCGCGTGAAACACAATGCACCGTCGACCCAGGCGTGGTTCATGATCGGACAGCGAGTCGGGCACTACTCGCCGCCCGCATGCCCGCGCTTATGGTGGCCGTAGATCGTCATGTGACGTCGGTCACCGTGGGCGTTTACCACATCAGGTGGGTCGTGACGTGGATGCTGTCCTCTTCCTCACGCGTCCCACCTCCTCCTACGCTAGCATGACTGCTTCGCAGACGAAGGCGACCGCTTCCCATTCCGGCTTGCCCCTGAAGATGGCCTCAGCCAATGCCGGGCGCAAGAGGTCATCGCCTATCGCCGTTGTGAGGACAGGGCGGTGCTTTGCCCAAGCGGGGCAGTCCTGCACCATATGCTTGGTGAGGACTTGCGTCAGGCTGTAGGTCAAGACCCCGTGACTCCTATCCAGCCACTCCTCACCTTCATCTTGTGGAAAAGCGACCCCGACAGGCTTTGGTCCTCTAAGCGAGCCCCGTCATTTTGCTGACAGCTCTTTGAGGCGCGCGTGTTACACGACTAACCGTGACCCTGGCTTGGTCCATGATTGGACAGCGAGTCGCCCATTACTCGCCGTCCGTATGTCCGCGCCTACGGTGGCCTGAAATCGTCCTACGACGTCCGTTGCCGTGAGCGTCTCCCACTGCGAATGGGTCGTGAGGTGGAATAAAAATTTAGAAACAGCTGCGATCTGCTTTTTGTCATTCAAGAGTGCGCTGGCAATATAAAAAATGCCTAAAAACATTTTTTATCCGAAGAAGCTTGTTTGGAAATTTTTATACTAAAGCGGTCAGTGTACTCAGTTAAGTACACCCCTGTAACTTCATGAAAACTGTAATTTTGTTCAATTTTCTTGTTTTGTGTATTATTTTAATGTTATTTCAGTACAAAAATAAAGAAAAATTAAAAAATATTTTGGTACTTTTTGTTTGACCTCTAATGGGTTAATTTGTCCGCCAGTCTTTTCATCAATGCCTGAGGGACTCTACGTGGTGGTTTGACCACTGGCTGTGCATCAACCTGGGTGTGCAGTTCCAGCGGAGTGTGAAATTCACCTATTCCCTGGAAAAGTTCAGAAAACTGATTAATAATACTGTTTTTGTCTACACATAAGCTATTGATATTACAGTTCTTTAATAATTCCAAATCTATAAGAGAGTTAAAACCCAATATAGGACGCACATCATTTTTAATAATAACAAATTCCACTTTATTGGTTTTATTGTATAAAGAAATTATAGGTACTGATGAGTTCATTTTGCTTGGGTTCAAAATACTGATCAAACAATAAAAGCAACTCTTCAAACTTATGACTTTCTTCATTACCTTTTAGAATATTAAAGTAAAGGTCTTGACCTTCCTGCCCTATGCAGTTGAGTAAGATGGAAGCTTTCCTTGCTTCTGTTACTTTTTCCAAACCAGCCGCAGAAATGAAAACTTTCAGCTGCTGTTTAAAACTTTTCCACCTGGGCAACATTTCTTCAATTGAATCCAGTTTAAGTGGTGATGGCATCCTGTATTCTATAGGTGACGCCATGTCGATGTCTTCCAATAGTTTATTTTCTTCACTCATCAATATTTTCTTGGTTCGGTTTTCGGCTGCGCCATGTAATATTCTCAATAAAAGATATTTAAGTTTTATGAAATCTTATATTGTTTCTTCTTACAGTATTCATTTATTAATAATTCCTTTTATGAATATCAACCATGTTTCTTTTTATAACCACAGACTACCTAGAGATACCAACGTTGGCCGCACCGCTTGACACCAGGGTTGCCAACTAAATCCTATTATATTACAGATACAGTCGAACGCACGGAACAGGTCAGGTACTTGGGATCGATGCTTCACGAGTCCGGGGACGTCGATAGCGACGTCAAGTCACGTATCTCGGCGGCCTGGGCAAAATGGCGCGAGGTGGCGGGGGTTATTTGTGACCCAAAAATGCCGGTGAAGCTCAAAGGACAGGTCTATAAGACCATCGTTAGACCTGTCCTTTTGTATGGCAGTGAAGCGTGGCCTATACTTGAGCGACATAAGCAGAACCTGCGTGTCACGGAAATGAATATGCTGCGCTGGATGTGCGGAATCTCGCGGAAGAACCGCATTAAAAACTCCCGCATCCGCGGCAGCCTTCATGTCCGTGACATTGCAGATAAACTGCAAGAAAGTCGCTTACGCTGGTATGGCCACGTTTTACGAAAACCGGCAGATTACGTGGGAAACAAATGCCTTGCCATGCCGCCCCCGCCGGGTCCAGGTAAACGAGGAAGGCCGAAGAAATGTTGGCTTGACGTCGTAAGGGACGATATGCGTGCTAACGGGCTCACGGCAGGAGATGCACAAGACCGTGCGAAGTGGAGGCGGTTAGGTGGGAAGGTGGACCCCGGGCACCGAGGTGGAAGCCACGGTGGCAACCGGGATTAACGCCCTGAGGATGATGATGATGTGTTACTGAGCTGAAAGTGAAATTAAAATTTGACCATATGAATCAGTCAAAGAATCAAATTTCGAAGAACTACCCTATTATACTTTATCAATTTATCATGCTACTATGATCTACTTTAAATTTTAATCTGCTTCCTCACAGTTCAACTTCGAATAAAACCCCGCGCCGCGTCGTCAACTCGACTCCAATGTTTTATGTATATTCTCACGTTCAATGTCTCACATGACACCTGTTTTAATTTATTCCAATGCTAAGATTTATATGAGAATGCAAAAAGAGCCTCTTGGAACACTCCTGAATATGTATCAGATACATTGAATAATTCACATGTAGAGGATTAAATTGAGTCGGTTTCGTGCGCAGTCGGGTGACGTGGGAGAGGTCGGGGGCCATTTCGGGAACTTTCAGACGTTTAACAGGTAATTTAAAATGTTGATGGTACTGAAAAACGATTTGTGATAATGTTAAGTGTCCAGTAATGTAATCCTTATTCTTTTTTAGGGTTCCGTAGTCAACAAGGAACCCTTATAGTTTCGCCATGTCCGTCCGTCCGTCCGTCCGTCCGTCCGTCCGTCCGTCTGTCCGCAGTTTAGCTCAGAGACGCACAGTACTAGAGAGCTGTAATTTGGTGTAAATATACGGATTTGTTGTGCCGAAAAAGTGGTAAAATAAAATCTCGAAAAATATTTTTTTTTAGGGTACCTCCTGTACACGTAAAGTGAAAATGTTTTTTTTCTTTCTCGCGTACCCCTTAGTGTGGGGTATCATTAAATAGGTCTTTAAAAAATAATGTGAGTTTCCATTAACAATTTTTTGATAAAAAAATTCGTTTGTGAAATATTAAAATTTAAAGTGCTAAATTTTGCTCGACTCGAGTGTCCCCCCCCTCTACCAGCTAAACCGTTATGTTTAGGGGTGTGAAAAAATTCACAATAGTAGTATATATAACGAAGTTTAAAAGAAAATTATCACGACTAAGTAGGCTTTACAACTTTACGAGTAATAGTCGACCAACTTATAAAATGTACTTGGTTTTCATATTTTCTTAAACAAAATGTATCGGAGAACATGCTCTTCAACTGCAAATGTAAGTTTGTCAACTTTATTTTTACAGCTTTAAGGGCCACACCTCACCAAGATGCCATGGCGACGTAGCCAGCAACGTCGCCAACTATATTCTATGGGCCGCCAGAGTCGCCAGTTGGTCGCCAAGTGAGTTAACCGTCATACATCTCTATAAGAACTAGTTGGCGACGTTGCTAGCTACGTCGCCATGGCATCCCGGTGAGGTATGGCCCGTATAGGTATGTTTTTATGGTATGTTTTTTGGGGATAGGTAGGTTTTTATCGTCAACTATTTTTAACTAACTTCAAAAAAGGAGGAGGTTCTAAATTCGTCGTAATCTTTTTTAATGTATTTTTCCCGATTTCGCAAAGACTCCTGGATCGATTTTGAAAATTCTTCTTTTTAAAATTAAATTCAGCGAATCAGTTTAGTTAGTTCGCAGAAGTATTTTGATGGGCAACTACGGAACCCTACACTGTGCGTGGCCCGACACGCACTTGGCCGGTTTTTATTTTTTAAAAACGTTACCCCACTCTCTCCTGTATCTTGGGTGCGTTTTCAAACATGATACTGACAAACAACACACAAATGCCCAGACCCGGAACAACCACTTGCAGATCATAAAAATGTTTGCCGTCTATCAATCAATCGTATCACGTAAAGCAAAAAAGACACAACAAGATCGGGTTTGTAAACATTTTTCGGAAAGAAAAAATTTACTACGAGCGGGACTTGAACCTGGCTCTTTCTGGATCAGTACTCCAGACAATTAACCAATTGAGCTATCGCATTCCCTCTTCCATAAATATTTTGACCACGACCTAATTTATCAACTATCAATGCTATATGATGTTACATGCAGATTTGAATGAACAAAGCCGGAAACACATTACACAACACCCGACGCCACCCGGTGAAACGTGATGCGTGTTGGGTCAAATCAAATGTATTGTTTTCTATGACCAGAGTCACACTATGAACACCCGACGCGACGACACGTGCTCACGTTGCGTTGCGTGGCGTGTTAAATAATGTGTTTCCGGCTTAGTGGTTATGAGAATTATTCTTTTCTATGGTTTTGAAACAAAATTATGTTAAGAATAAATTCTATGAAATGCACTACCAATAAATCAAATTCAATGAACCGTAAACTATGTCTAAACGTGAACAGTGCAGCAGTCAGTAGCAACAAACTCAATCAAATCACCACCTAATATCCGTCAGATGGCGTCACTATCACACACATTTGATTCACGGCCGCCATGTTGGTTCACTGATGACCGACATTCGCTCACAATAGAGTTGTCCCGCCATCGATATCGATACTACTCTACATGTTCCCTAAATGGCCAGACACAGCGACATCTATCGTTTAATTGTCTGCGATTTGTCGACGTTTCGGCGGCGATTTGTCGACGTAGATAGGGGTGATCAGTGATTGTTGTATTGTATGTAGATGCTCTGTTGGTGATTGTGTAAGTGTTGCATTCCTGTTGGTTTCGGGAATCAAGTTAGGTTGGAAACACATGGGAATCAGTGCTTTTGTTTCGAAATGTTTGGGGAAGTGAATCATTTATGTGAATGGAATAAGATTGATGTTCGGTAACAGAAAGTAGATGAAAAGTTTTTGGTTATGTTGATTTAAGCGATTGATCAAAAAGGTTTTAAACAAAAACATTCTGATTAAAATTTCTTTAAAATTATTTTCTTATTTATATCGATCTTGTAAATATTAGGCTACGTTGTCTAACCATTAGTTTTCTATACAGGGTGAATTTTTCAACTGGGCGTGGATGGCTATCTCCGAAACTATGAGGAATATCGAAAAACGTTGAAAGGAGTCTCGAGACCGATTTTGACGAAAACTAAAACTGATTTATTAGATTTTCGAAAAATCGATAATCCTGGCCAGGAATCGAACCCGCTGATTTTGGAAAAAAAATCACACCCTGTATAATTATACCATTTGATAGTGTTGCTAACAAGGACCAAATTCTGGGAAGTAATCATATACGACAAACTGAAGGGAATAGTTATTTTTTATAAGACTGTGTTTTTCTATGTCTCTTTACTCCTACTGAGCCATATTCATTCAAAATTATAAAATTTCATTGTTTTCAATGTTAAACTGGATTTGACGTCTCAATAATCCCAATGCATTCAGCAATAATAAATGATTGAGTTGAATAAAAAATAGCAATGTTTCAAAGAAGAAACGGTTAACTTACGTTTCGAATAAAGTCATTGTTTTGAAGATTGATCAGTTTTTTTTTAAATTATACCTTTTCCTCAAGTTTGCCGTTTATGATTACTTCACAGAATTTTATCCTTACCAGCAACACTATCGAATGGTTTCATAATATAGGGTGTGATTTTTTTTACAAAATCAGCGGGTTCGATTCTTGGCTAAGATGATTGATTTTTCTAAAATCCAATGATGCAGTTTTAGTTTTCGTCAAAATCGGCCTCGAGACTGCTTTTAACGTTTTTTGATATTCCTCATAGTTTTGGAAATAGCCATCCACGTCCAGTTGAAAAATTCACCCTGTATATTTAGACCTGTACATTTTTAACCATTTAACTTACTTAGTTAATAATTCGACCTCAATCAATAAACAGTCTTTTCTCAGGCAGCTTCTTGTGAAACCTGCATCCACCTACATACCCTTACAACCGTATTTTAAGATGAAAATATTCATAACACCAACAAAGTTATAACAATACTGTTGCGTAGGCAAAAAGCCTACGCAATAACATTGTGATCGAATTCCAGTGTAACTGCATAAAGAAAACTATACTAGGTACCGTTACTGTATCACACAGTACTTACCCCTGTTGGGGAACAACACTAGCTTTCAAAAACAATCAGTCTGTTAGCGTCGCATCAGTTACAGGAGGTCAATATTGGCTCGGTCCGGCCGGGTACAGTGGGCGGCGCAGGACGCGCGCTACATCGCTCGCGGGCCACTCGAGCGGCGTGCACTCTGCGTGGAGGGCTGTACCCGTGACGTCACACATCAATGTGTGTCACAGAACACGGGAAAATACAAGTGTTCAAGTTACGAGAGGCTAGCGGGTTTTGAGACTTGTGAATATAAATAAATAAGAGCAGTAGTGGCCCAGTAATGTCGGCCGCGACTTACTCGTAACAGTTATAGTGGTGATTTCGAATCCAGCCAAGGGCATTACTTTCTGTAATTTATTTCATCACAACTGCCCTCTGGTTTAAAAGCAGCATGTCCCTAGAAACAAAAATTCGAACAAATGTGACATCTACCAACCCACACTGGACCCGCGTGAGGGATTTTAGCCCATTCACTTTCACAGAGAGGAGGCGTGAATAAGAATATCTAAAAACAAAAAACCAGTTAAACCTAGAAATCAAACCAAAAACCTCAGGCTTACCAGTCAGGCTTTCAACTATTAGACCAAAGAATAATTCCAGCAATATACAATACAAGTGAAATATACACCTCTGGCTACCTCTTCTGGGAACGCAAGCGTGATGTGTGTATGATTCGTCTGAGCGCTCCTGCCAACGTGTGACGTCAATTATCGTCAATACGTCAGCGCGTGTTGACGTATGACACAAGAATGACGCGGACTGACGCCGGCGTCAGCGCTCCCTTGTCGATACTTCATCACCAGTTCAGTCACCAACATGTAATACAGATTGCGGTATTCGGAGATTAATGGAACATGATAGAAATGCGTCTACTAAAAATAAGAGATACTGACTTCGATTCCTGGATTGGGCAAAATTTTATTAGTTTGGAATTTCACAGTAGCTTCCACGGAGTTTTGATGTGTTCCGACTAATGGCAAAAGGCTTGACTCTATTACTTGGCACTATGTAATTAACTTATTGAGGATGACACCTCGGCCACAAACCCAAAAAAAAAACACTAATTTTATTAATTACTAGTGTTTGCCCGCGGCTTCGCTTGCGTTATTTTAGAATTTGAGAAACAATACGGATCGTGTGGCGCCATCTGAAATATGAACGTAATTGTTTTCTCGGCAACAGCTCTCTTCTGTTATTCGGGATGTAAGATACCTTATATCCATGTCTATACTCCTGACAACGTATATATGCTAAATTTTGGGACGATCGATTCAGTAGGTAGTAATGCGTGAAAAGGTAAAAAACAAACATACTTGCATTTTTATTATTAGTTTAGATCAATAATGTTATATCTAGGTACATAGTTTGCATAGGAAACGTCCTTATTTGAGCGACATTAATTTCGTAGAACCGTGTTTATTTTAAACATTTAGACTATCATTTTTGGGTTGATTTACAGTATCGCTGCAAATTGAACGTACGATAGCATTGCTCTTCTCCCTTGCATTCTGCGCCGTGATCCTAAAAAATAACTAATTATCTGACTCGATGAGTACAACTTGTCGTCGTTTAAAACAGAATCTATGCACTGGTTTGAACACCAATTCAAAACATAAATAAACACAATTTTTTCTAATCTATAAAATTCCACACCTCGAAACAATTACAATTTAAAAAAATATCCAACTTACTACCTACAATTTAAATCAGTGTAGATTTATATCCTAGAAAACTATTGAAAAAAAAATAGTAATAATTTAAAATCGCGAATAATATTGAAATAAAAGTATACACATTTTTTTAATTATTTGAAACTCTCAGGACAAATATAAGAAAACTCAAAAAGTGAAAAAAAGAAACAGCGAGATTTGATCCAGAGACCCCTTGCACGAAAGTCAAGCAGGATACCAACCAGACTGGCTAGTACGCTGACAGTGTTTTCAAATAGCGGTTCTTATACAAATGTCAACAATGACTGAAAATCAACATATTATAAAATTGCTAATGCCCCAAAGGGAATAGCGTAATTATACATATCCTATTAATAGAAGAGCAGTTTAAGGAATATTTGGGGAAAAATTGACTAAATAATATCCAGTGGATTAGCTTCCAACTAAAAACAAACAGATAAAAACAACAAAATTTAAAATTGCTTATCTCCCAGGAAAAATAGCGTAATGATACATAGCCTATCAACAGAAGCATATTATTAGGAATATTTGAGGAAAATTTGATCGACAACTTTACAGTAGTTTAAGAGATAGATCAAATCAAAAAAACATAAAAAATTTCGAAAGAAAAAAAAAGTTGATTTGGCATCAGAATCGATCCCTTATCTCGAAAAAAATACAAAAAGAAAAAAATATTCAATGTACAGGAATGACAGCTCTACGATTTTATTATATGTAAAGATTATATCAGTACCCTTTTTTTTTAACGTGGTAAAATCATACAATGAGTCCTCCCACCCCTTACTGTCAGACTTGTACTGACTAAAATGCACGGGGTCCTTCAATAGCCCTTTGTGTTCTGGGCTATTTACAGCGTTTCTTGTATGAAAAAAAAAATGGAATAACGCCTCTGGTGTGCGAAGAAGGAACTAATATTTTCCTTGAAAATTGTCAATTTGAAATTGTCAAAGTTCAAGTTGATTCGTTCCAGACGAGAGATCCAATGGAAGATAGCAACGGGATAATAATCTCTAACCACGAAACCTCTATAAAGCCGAAATTAGCCGTTTAACATCTTCAATTCTTTTTTTATTATTCTTATCTGTACAATATCTCCTCCTACCTGCAGAAACATTCCAGCCAACTTAACTTTTAAGTGCCTCTCCCACAATGACACAACAATCTCCGCTCAGTATTCAAGCTTGTCGTAATAAAACGTAACAGTAACACTTAGATGGAGTGAACCACGAAAAGAATCAGCGATCAGACAGCGCCGCGGGTAACAACGAGTGTATTAACTCGTATCTACTGGAATATCTTTCTCATTACCAGAGATTCTGATCGGGGCCACCACCGCACGGCAGGCGAAGCAGAAGGACTAGTCTAGTTGTTACATGGCGGTTTTGTCGTCATCAACCTGTAATGTTTCCACTTCTAGGACATCTAGCCTTCTCTTTGTGAGAGGGTGTGGACTGTAATCCACCTCGCGGGCCCAAGTACGGGTTGGTAGTATCACATATGTGTTCTGATTTTATATTTCTACTGTTTTGAAAGCAGTGGTGATGAAATTGTTAACAAAAAGTAATGCGCTTGGCGGGGTTTGAATCCACGACGCACAACTCTAAGACTGTGGTTCCACTGAGGTGAAATGGAGCAGTGTGGAGCAGAACTGTTCCGTGATTCACTAATCACATGACACTTTGAAGCGGGGTGCGGTGTGGAGAAGAGATGCTGATTTCAAGCCATGTCATTGGTGAATTGCGACACAGGTCGTCTCCGCTCCGCTTCAGTAGAATCGCAGCCGTAATGGGGCGATGTCTACTGTCAACGTAGACACGGGACGGATACAGATGTACGAACGTAACTAAAGAAAAAAACAAGTGGCGGATGGATGATACCGCCACGAGTGAAGGTATTTTGACTCGACGCCAATCACTAGCGAATCTATCATCACATCAAATTGCACTAAAAAAGGTAATAACACGAAATTTCGTGGTGGTGGTGGTCAAATTGTAATATCTTTCATTTTTAGTTCGGACTCGTCAAAAAACTCGATACTGAGAGGGGTTGAACGCGGAACAAACCGACCTAATCCACGGGTTTCAAGCATAGAATATTTTCGATTAGAAACCCTCAGAAAAAAACAGACGTCTGAAGTCGCCAAACTCGTGGTTCTAGTTTAACTAGCTAAGAAGAATAAAGTAAGTCTTCTGTCTGTTGTTGTATGGTGTGTGGAGGGCAGGCGCTATCAGGCGCGTGCCGGTGGATCCGGTGCTAAGTCTGCGCGCGGGCGGCCACCCGGCGCGGCGGCGTGCTATCGAGATCCGTGGCCGCGCCATCAATAGCAGGCCATCGCGATAGTGTGGGGCACGGGGAGTCCGATAGATGGCGCTGTTTTATTTATTTTTTTACATAATAGAATCATCAAATTGCATAACATTGAAGAAATGATCGCACATAAAATTATTCATGTGTTCCTTTCTCCCTTTTCATTAGGCTATAAATGTTCCCACTACTGGGACACAGGCCTACTCTCTGTGAGAGAGAGTGGTGGATAATACATCCCCACTGACAAAAAATTAAAAAATAATGAATCCACCGTGTTTCTACAATTGCCCTTTACTTTCCAGTGTCGCGGTAATCTGCTTTCCTGGTAAGAAGAAGGTGATCTCTGAGATACGATTTGTAACAAAAAATGCCTTGTAATCAAAATTAACCAGTAGTTACGCAACCACTATACCTGTAATTATTCCCAAATCAGTATAAATCACTTGGTCGAAGTAACCCCGATACACAAGTAATACCTTCACGGCAGATAGGCGCGAAGTACCGTCGAGCACCGTTGTTAGCGAGTGTACCGCTGTAATTAGCCACTGATACACATCGCACTGTCAGTAGCGAGGTACTGGCGAGCACAACGGTGCCTTGTCCGTGATAACTAGTAAGTAGTTATTACATAGGCAGTGGTCCGACCGCGCGGCGAGAAAACGAGCTACTATCGGCGATTTTCTCTCTCAAGAAACGCACAATAAATGCACATTCCTTGTAAACGAAAGAGATGCTTAAATTAATAGTTGCTCCCTGACTGTTCACACTGCCGGCGACGACTCGCTTTACTAGTTTTGTCGCTGAGCAACGAGCTTTCAAAACTAAACTCGCTCAGCGATACTCGTTCAGCGATGCTCGCTCGGGTCACTTGATCAGTTTTGCACAGGCCTGAGCGGCCGCGGGCGAGTGGTGCGAGTAATGGCTCGTCGCACTTGCACTCTCGCCGACAAAACTATCGAAACAAATTCAGACTCCAAACTGAGAAAATTCCTGATAGAAAAACTTAATAACACTCTTCCTGACTGGGAATTGAATCCAAGACCTCATGGACCCTTTACGATCATTATATCAACAAGGCATTGTTATCCTCCCATTACTAAATCTATTACGGTTTTAATTCAGTCGATCAACAAAACTTTATACCAAAACATTTCCCAGAATTTCGATATACATAGTTCGATGACGTCAAGAGATTACCATTCCATGCTGTGCACCGGTTCCATTACCGTCTTTGTTTACTAACTGGAGCACTAGCTTCTTAGAGAGCGCGCAAGTGATAGTGTGTAATGAAAGTGTGGTCTGTACAAGTTCTTGTTTCCATGTTGATTTTACTTGTAAATGTAAATTCATATTTTTTTGTAATTACTACTATGTTTCTATATTATGTATAATTCTGGTTAGGTTACGTGAAATTATTTTAAGTTTTTGCATTACATTATTTTTGTAAATGATCATTACAGAAAGCTATTTCTTTAAATTATCAAGTTAAAATAAAATTGACTATAATCAATACCAGAATAATCTAGAATATACTATTAAAGATCATCGAAAAATCCCTTAACGAACTGTAGGTTATGTGCCCAACAGACAGACAGTGCGTAGGTACGTCGGAAGTGTCTTTATCAAAAACACATTTTCATTAACATTTTTGGAGACTAAATTCCTAACTCAGAACAGAGGAACTATCGAGGCGATAGGAAGAAAACCGCCAATTTGCCGCCCCGCCCGCCGCCTGCCGCCTGCCGCCGCCGCCTGCCGCCGCCGCCTGCCGCCGCCGCCTGCCGCCCGCCGCCGCCGCCTGCCGCCGTCTCGCTTTACATATAAACTAGTTCTACTGAATACATTCCGCTGTTTACTGATTGAATCCCTTGTTTCCTATTATTACTTCTTGTTTTCATTTACCACAATATAAACGATCTGTTCTGGGAACCTCGCTTAATCTTTTTTTATCTGTAACTATATTTCAAAGCATTTTTTCATTTTGGATTCTGTCACTCAGTCACATATAGCGACTGTAAAATTTGCACGTCATTAATATGACAAAGTAGCACCAAAATAACGACGGATAATGGGTATATTATCCGTCGTTTTATTGGTGCTACATGTTTGTCAAAAATAATGTGGTAATCTTGCATACATCTGTATGCACACACATGTTATATGAAATAAAAATTGTATTGTATTGTATCGCTGCGAATGCCTACTCACTGCGAGTATTCGTTGTATGTCGCCGCGATTTGAATTGAAAGTCGCTGTGTGTGACGAAGTTTTTCTGACAAGAAATCTACCCTGTTTCTTCAATTGCCCTTTATGTTCTAGAGTCACGGTAATCTGCTTAGACAGGCCCGCAACGTCTGCATTCCTTCGTATAGTCGTTTTATCTCCTGTGAGTCGGCCCTCGTATTTCGCTCCGGCCTACGTAACTAAACCAAGTGATAAGGGGCAGATGATAAGGGTCTCGCAATTGAAATGTTTACAGCTCAGATAAGTGAGAGATACTCCGACGGACGCTGTAGCCTGCACTGATGGAATTAGAACAACTTAACAAGGTTTTGAAGAAGAAATTGTGTTGGTAAGGATAGGATAGCCAGAGTTTTATATTTTTACGGAGACTGGAGACAATAAAGCAGGTTTAAAATTTTATATTTTTTAGAAGTCAGATTGTTTAAAAGGCTTCCGAAAATATTTTAATACTTTCCAGTTTGTTGAGTTTGATAATATTTATCTTCGATGAAATAGTTTATTCATAGGAAATGCCGTTTTCCTTATATTTTTCTTCACCAAAGTAAGTATCTACTTGCCCTGCCTCGTGGTGACGAGGCCCCCTTACAGAGTAAAAGTAAAGCCGTACCGTAACCATAGAACGTAAAGGGCTATAAAGAAGAACACCGTGGATTTTAGTAAGTAAAAGGCTGCCAGGGACCGGCAGCCTTTTACTTACTAAAATGTGTTGTGTAAAAAAAGGTAAAACCTGTTCAGCCCTGGGTGGGAGGACTTATTTGATGATTTTATCACGCTAAAAACAATATAGGCTGCCGGGATTCGAACCTATGACTCGCCCCTACCACTGCATGGGCCACTTGTTCAAACAAGTTCTTAGTATCATTATTACCCAACAGCTCGCTACAATCTTCAGACATGCTAATGTTAGAGGCTCACTGCACGAGACGACTTTATTCCCTACCCGTCTCGCGCGACCTTTACAACTTATTTGAAAGTTCCAACAAGTGTGCTCTGATACTCGTGAATAAATTGTATATCATTTAATAGAGCAATGTTTTTGTTTGTGACTTATAACGATACTTCTGGAATGATTCCTAAAACTTAATGATGTTGATGTTCAAAATAAAGCAACAACGATTAAGCTGCCTCTTGTTTTTTTTAACGCTCACAAGGTGCGAATATTTCAAGAAAAAATGGTTTTAACTAGACCGCTGAGTTGTGCCCGATTGAAGGCAACAGAATCTTCCGCTTGTCACGAAACTTGAAAATAATTGACTTTATTTTCTTTTTGGAAATAGGAGCATAACATTATCTACATGATTAATAACATTACTTATAGTGACGAGAGGTAGCATTTGAGTAGTGTGTCACACCACTAGTAGTTGGGGAGCCCAGGAAGGGATTTTTGCTGTTACTCCAGCGCGTCAGATTATTATAAGGGAGAATCCTTGCACCCTTTTATGTACCTGTACCAAATATCAACCCTTTATCTGGTGGGGTTTGTCTGGGAGAACCCGTCAGATTAGTAAAAAAAAATCGATCCGCAGAAATACTCGAGCGCGTCAGATTAAGAAAAGGTAGATTAATTACGTTCAGAAGAGTGTATATTTCAATAATCTGACAATTTGAGCGTGGCATTAGGAAATGAGCGAGTACTGAAGTTGTAAAAAAAAAACGTCATTTTGAAATACTCGAGCGCGTTTCATTTTTTTGTTTTATTGAAGGTTACACTGTAAAAATCATACTCACTAATAATCTGACGTTTTCCATGGGGCGAAGTCGGTAGAATCGTGAAGAAAAGGTGAAGTACCAGTTAGTTCGCTACTATCGGTCGTGATTTAATGTATGTGGCGTTCCGAGCAATAATATGGCATGCCAGGCATGGAAAGAGGCCATTGTTATTGGTCATCAGTCAGGCAAGCCCAAGTCCGAGTCCATGAGTTACCGTCCTATCAGTTTCCTGAATGTTCGCGGAAAAATCTAAGAGAGACTTATTTATAAGCGACTTAAAGATTACGCTGTTGTAAAGAATAGTCTGAACAAAGTTAAATATTTGGTTTGGATAGGTGAGCCCTTTCTTGAGTTATAAAATTACAACGAAAAGTGCCATTGATTTTTATATGATATGTATAAATAAACTTCAGGACTGACCACTTAACTTTTTTGTTTTTTTTTTTTTTTTAACGTGGTAAAATCGTCAAATGAGTTCTCCCACCCCGGGCAGGGCGGGAGGGACTGTCAGACTCGTACTGACTAAAATCAACGGTGTCCTTCAATAGCCCTTTATGTTCCGGGGTCACGGTGATGGAATAAGTCCCGTGACCCTGGCAGGCTTTGGCCCTCTGACCACTGAACTTGGCACCTATTTAGATTTCACTTATTTTGTCCGTGAAGTCGTAAACCAAGGCATATATCATAATATTGAACTTGGCTCTCATTAGACATTTATGTATTTGATAGGATTTTAATGATGTAGACGAGTTTCTATTTGTAATTACTACATTTAATTTAATTTTATACTTTTTTTATGCGTGAATGCAGTTATCTTCTTTGTAAATTTATTTTAAAATGCTCAGAATAGCGATATCCCTCCGTATAATTGTCAGATTATTATTTAGGAGGACTATGATATCAATTTGAACCTCCTGCATAAAAATCTGACGCGCTCGAGTATCTCGAGATTACGTTTTTTTTTTACAGATAGAAATATGAATTATTACTTTGCGCCACATCCAAATCGTCAGACATTTTAATACGACACTTTTTAGGGTTTACTTTACATACACTTTGAATATCTGACGCGCTCGAGTAACTTATTTTTTTTTGGATTTTCAACCGCTTGCCACGGACAGCCCCCTCGAGTTAATCGTCAGATTAATATGTATTGGTTATCAGAAATGTAAAGCGCATTTACACTATAAATATCTGACGCGCTCGAGTACTTCTGTACAACTGTTTTTTTTTACAGTTTCAAAGCTCTTTACAAGCTCTCCCCCTCACTAAAATAGAAAACTTGTCAGAAACTTTTTTTCTTTTTAGAACATAATCTTTCAAATCCAATAGGTCTCCATGACGCTCGAGTAACTGCAAATTTAGCATCCTCGGCTCCCCTACTATAGTAATCAATAACACAATTACAGCGACGTCAAGTGACGTCAGGTGTCGGTCGCAGGTGCGATAAGCGCGCGACACGCCGCAAACGTTTGCCGCCGCGCTTACGGCGCACTTACGTCGCGGTTACGTCGCTCACGACACGCGCGTCAATCAGCGCCTCGTGTGTCAACAGCTTAACATAATTATTGGTGTTGTGATAATGATTTATGAGGGATATTGTTTGTTGTTGTAATGTTGTGGTACAGGTGTATAATAGTTCACTACAACAGAAAATATCTACATGCTTCTTTTCTTTTTTAACCGACGAAAAAAAAAGGAGGAGGTTCTCAATTCGACATGTATATTTGTTTTTTAGGGTTCCGTAGTCAACAAGGAACCCTTATAGTTTCGCCATGTCCGTCCGTCCGTCCGTCTGTCCGCAGTTTAGCTCAGAGACGCACAGTACTAGAGAGCTGTAATTTGGTGTAATTATACGGATTTGTTGTGCCGAAAAAGTGGTAAAATAAAATCTCGTAAAATATTTTTTTTTAGGGTACCTCCAGTACTTACACGTAAAGTGAGGATTTTTTTTTTCTCGCGTACCCCTTAGTGTGGGGTATCATTAAATAGGCCTTTAAAAATAATGATAGTTTTGATTAACAATTTTTTGATAAAAAAATTCGTTTGTGAAATATTAAGCTTTAAAGTGCTAAATTTTGCTCGATTCGAGTGTCCCCCCCCTCTACCAGCTAAACGGTTATGTTTGGGGGTGTGAAAAAATTCACAATAGTAGTACATATAACGAAGTTTAAAAAAAAATTATCATGACTAAGTAGGCTTTACAACTTTACGAGTAATAGTCGACCAACTTATAAAATGTAGTTGATATCATATTTTCTTAAACAAAATGTATCGGAGACAACTGCAAATGTAAGTTTGTCAACTTTATTTTTACAGCTTTTATAGGTATGTTTTTTGGGGATAGGTAGGTTTTTATCGTCAACTATTTTTAACTAAATTCAAAAAAAGGAGGAGGTTCTAAATTCGTTGTAATCTTTTTTCTTATGTATTTTCCCCGATTTCTTAAAGACTCCTGGACCGATTTTGAA
This sequence comes from Agrotis segetum, assembly GCA_036375495.1. Taxonomy (NCBI): domain Eukaryota; kingdom Metazoa; phylum Arthropoda; class Insecta; order Lepidoptera; family Noctuidae; genus Agrotis; species Agrotis segetum. Next base: position 196,294 of record JAQSVV010000222.1, on the reverse strand, counting down.
AATTCTTCTTTTTTAAATTAAATTCAGCGAATCAGTTTAGTTAGTTCGCATAAGTATTTTGATCTGCAACTACGGAACCCTACACTGTGCATGGCCCGACACGCACTTGGCCGGTTTTTTTTTTATGTATGACCACGCATAACTTTTCCTAACGTGGTCCGATTTCAAAAAATATTTTTTTGTTGGAAAGAGTATATCTCAAAGTTGGTCCCATTTTAAGTTCATAACTAAAATCGGTCTCCAAGGGTAGAAAAAAAGGAATTAATTGTCAATTTTCCTACAGAATTTTCAATTATGAACCGATTCTGTTGAAATAAGGTTAACAATTGTAGTTCTGAGGACATTATAATATAGCAGAGATGTGGAGAGCATTACATGATGGCGTCACCATCATCAGATCAACTCCAGATCCCTGTTATTTTGTGAAGTCAGTCCCAATTCACTCAGCTTGATGAGAACTTTAGACCTTGCTGAGGTATCATTGCCATCGAGGGTATGAGGATGGTGACGGATAGCAGGGTCCTCAACAATTAACAGCACCTTTATCGTGTTTGGGCTCATTTCACTAGTCTTGATGAAAACTTTATACCTAGCTGGGGTATAATTCTCATCGAGGGTCTGAGGATGGTGACAGAGGGCAGTAGCAAGAGATCCTTAACTGTTAACTATAACTATATCGTATTTGGGCTCATTTCACTCATCTTGATGAGAACTTTAGACGTAGCTGGGGTATGACAATCGTTGAGAGTTTGAGAATGAAGACAGAAAGCAGGTCGTCAATAGTTAACAAAAAGAAATCATATTAAAAAACTTGTATTTTTTTTAGTTACAGAAATTGACACGAGATAGGAAACTCAAAAGTAAAAAATAAAACCTTTTTAAAAAAAAAACAAACCGACGAAACATCGAACTGAAAAGCAAAAAATAAATTTTGAGGCGGCGCCAAAGAAACAATCAACGAATAGCTACGACGAGCTAATCAACCACTACAAGCTATACAACGAGCTATTCTGCTCTTCAAATAGTTAATATATCTTAGGTATGTTTGGTATGTGCCGCCTCAAAATTTATTTTTTGCTTTTCAGTTCGATGTTTCGTCGGTTTGTTTTTTTTTTTAAAAGGTTTTATTTTTAACGATGACTGTACTTTTAATAATTGTTATACTTATAATTTGGACCTCTTTGCTTATGTAGTTGCATACTCAAACAAATCACACACACATTTTAAACTAATAAAGTGTTTTAGTGTAATTGCATAGAACATCAAGTTTAAAAAAAATAGGAAGTTTTGATAAAATTGAAAATTAATTTGTGTTTTTATACTATTAACTGGAGTATAGCTATTCAGGTAACCATTCAGCTAAAACATTTCCAATGAGACTTTTTTTTTTTTTTTTAGCGTGGTAAAATCATCAAATGAGTCCTCCAACCCCGGGCAGGGCGGGAGGGACTGTCAGACTTCTACTGACTAAAATCCACGGTGTCCTTCATAGCCTGTTACGTTCCGGGGTTACGGTTAGGGAATAATCCCGCGACCCCGGCAGGCTTTGGCCCTCTGAGACCCCCGTCATTATGCTGACGCTCTTTGAGGCGCGCGTGGGACACAACGCGCCGTCGACCCGGGCATGGTCCTTGGTCGGGCAGCGAGTTGCCCTTTACTCGCTGCCCGCATGCCCGCGCCTACGGTGGCCGGAGATCATCTTGCGACGTCCGTCGCCGTGGGCGCCTACCACTGCGGCTGGGGCGGAGGGAGGACGCTGTCCTCTCTCGCTCGCGGCCTGCCTCCTCCTTGACGAGCATTACTGCCTCGCAGAAGGAGCTGACCGCTTCCCACTCTGTCTCGCCCCGCAGCATGGCCGCAACCAATGCCGGGCGCGAGAGGTCTCCGCCTATCGCAGCCGTGAGGACACGTCGGTGCTCTGCCCAAGCTGGGCAGTCTTGCACCGTATGCTCCACCGTGTCCTCCGGGCGATCTTCGCAGTGGTGGCACCCAGGCGTCTCCTCCTTTCGCATCAGACACAGGTACCTCCCAAAACTTCCGTGTCCGGTGAGGACCTGCGTCAAGCGGTAGGTCAGGACGCCATGACTTCTCTCCAGCCACTCCTCAAAGAGGGGTCTTACCGCCGCAATTGCGGCGTGCCCGTTCCAATGAGACTAGCAACAAAAATGGGTCAAAACGCTGAAAATAACACCAAAGATCTGGTTTCACAATCACACCAAATTATCATAATGACACAAACATGATGTAGAACAATGAGCAGCGCTGTAATCTCACACCTGTTATCAGTTCCTCTCACTACATCACGACGAACATTAATAATCCTCAAACAGTAATTGCCCCCCTCCCCCTGCCCCCCCCCCGCCTACCCCCCGGAGCTGGTGACGCGGAATTAACATCGAATAGTGCGTCTATTACATACGTATGTACTTCAATAATAACTAATTAGTATTGAGTATGCGGGCTTTTTTTTTAGCGTGGTAAAATCATCAAATGAGCCCTAGGTTTTCCAACGTCCTTTTAGAGAAATGAAATACGAAGTTACACTTCGCCTGCCTATCAAAAATGTGGTATTCCTACTTTAAATACGGATTTCAATGGTTGTTTTATACATTCGTAATTACATAAAGTTTCTACCTTTTCATAATGTGAGTTGGCAGACATTATCAAAGCTTTTTCCTACAAAAGATATAATAATAATAATATTCCACAACTATCACACAACGCCATCTAGTCCCAAGCTAAGCAGAGCTTGTGTTATGGGTACTAGACAACTGATAAACATACTTATATATTTCTAAATACATACATATTATAGATAAATTACACCCAGACACAGAACAAATGATCGTGCTCATCACACAAACATTTGTCCTGGGTGGGAATCGAACCCACGACCTCCGGCATAGCAGTCAGGGTCACTAACCACTAGACCACTCAACACCTGTTTATTCATATAATAGTGTGAGCCGTATCTCTGATGCGTTATCGTCATCGCTGATGATTGACGTTCCATTTGCACTGCGTTTACGCGTCGCCCACGCGTCGGTCACACGTCAGTCAGTCAGTCAGTCGAATCGTGTGGCGAGTTGTGATACCAAGCTGTATCTATGGGTAATCTGACAGCCCACACCGTTGCGACGTTATCAACTCGGAATCAGTTTCAGCTGATGCACTAGCATGACTTTTACAGTTTTTGTAACGTAAAGCCAACGGGAACTTCGACAATTAATAATTTGAACGAAAATATTAGTAACGTTCCTCGATTTACATTAGAGCCGGTTTTTAATTTTTCCACACAATATTCGCAGTAAATACTGAAATTGGGCTGTAAATAAAATACAGAAACTTGTGATAAGGCCTCAAGTACGAAAAAGAGTAATGTTCAATGACGTCACATCTCAGTGTTTTTATTAATTATTTTTTATTAAAGACTTTTATCCACCTTACTAGATGTTTCCCATTGTTTTGCTGATCGGCTCTTGATGGTCGTAGTGTGATGTTTTATAGACAATAGCCTTTTTTTATATCTATCATGGTAAAATCATTAGTCGAGTCGACTCGCCCGGGATGGGTCGGGAGGGACGGTCAGACTCGTATTGACTAAAATTTAAGGTGATTCTTCAATAACCTATTACGTTTCAGGGTCACGGTTACCTAATGAGACGGTTTCGCGACCCCGGCAGGCTCAGGCCCCCATCATACCCTTCCTTGGTAAATGAACTATCCAACCTTGTTGGCTTAAATAAAATAAATTATATTATTATATTATAAGGCTGGAGTGCTCGTATTATTATTATAAACTGTTTTTTGAATTCGTACCAGTAGTTCCTGATGTTACCACGTTCAACCAAACAAACTCTATCGCCTTACTACAAAAATTTAAACATCTGTTGAACACTTGTCTAAAAAAAGTATGACTGCAAAACGGACCTTATCTCAAAGTCATAATTTGTCATTTTTTTAGACAAGTGATCAACAGACGTTTAAAAAGTTTTTGTGATACCTCGGTTTATTTTTATAACATTATAGTAAAGATTATTCCTCGTAATACCTACATAATTATGTAATGTGTACCTACATAATTATGTAATGTGTGGTAACATTGTTATGTGAAGTGTGTGTGCAATAATTACCGGTAATCAGCGCGGTCGGCGCATGTATCGCGGACACCCGCGGCAGGTAATTGTCTTGCAGCGCCGACCTACTGCCAGTAATTAGGTCGATCGGACGATTGTATTGATATGAGCATTAGGCATTGGTAACCAATCAGGCACACTAACTTAATGTGAAAGTTGAACAAGCTTTCTTAAAAACAGAACCTTTGTTTCAGTGGAGTTGAAAATAAAACATGTTGAATTTATTACCTGGAAACACACACAACCTTACTACAAAAACTTAAACATCTCTTGAACACTTGTCTAAAAAAAGTGTGACTGCAAAACGGACCTTAATTCAACGTCATAATCTGACATTTTTTAGACAAGTGTTCAACAGACGTTTAAAAGTTTTTGTGGTACGAGTTCTATTTTAATCCCTCCGTAATAGCGCGTTCCTATAACACAACAACACAACTTCATTTCACCGTAATCTTATTCTAAGAACAGAAGCAAAACAACAAGCAATTGCCTTTCGATATAAAAAGCTGCTCGCGTCGCATCGCGCCGATGACATTAACCTGAGCGGTGATAGCTATGGGGGCAATCTGCGACGTCGAACGTAGCTCGGCCTCGTAGCCTCGTAGCCGCGTAGCACCGTCGTAGCGCCGTAGCGATAGTGTATGCTAAGTACGCGAGCGGCACACATTACTTGGAAAACTTGCTTTGTTAAACTGAGTAGATAATGTGTGGACTTGGGCGATGTTATCTAATACTGAGTTTTTTCATTCTGTTACTCATGAATATTCTAGATGTCACACTTCACAGAATTGTGAATAATTAAAACAGAATTCAACAAATGGGCAATAAAGCCAACCAATATAAAATGTATAAAAACCTTTTTTGTGATTTAAATATTACAACTCGACTAAAAACGTTACAATATTATGGAATAGCTGCAGTGGCGTAGCTAGGCCAAAAGGGGCTTCGTATCAAAACTTATTTGGGGCCCTTCTAATCTAAGTCTTTCAGAATAAAGACAATAGCATCCTGACTCGTGCAATTTGTGCTAATATTGATGTCATTATGAGAATATTGAAGGGAGTTATAAAGACTAATTATTATAAAATTAAAGTAAGTATAAAAATAGACACTTAAAGAAACCGTTGTTGTATACTCAGAAAATTTATTATTAAAAGGTTATTTCATTTTATTTTCTCTGTAAGTAACAACATTTTTCTTAGAAGTAAGTACAATTTAAATCCTTATAAAGTAGTACAATGTTATCGTTTCAAGGAAGTGCACTACATCGGTGCTATTGTTATTGCTCTCGGTCGCGCTCTTCCGACATTGTCTATGGTCACGTACGCGTTTTACAGTCGTCATTGCCTCTCGCAGGACTTTTCATCTTGACGTGAAAGAGCCAACTAGGTACAGGTTTTACTGTTAAAATACGTACGAATTTTTTTTAAAGTTTACAAAAAATTCAACTGGGAGCACACGCAACTGACCTTTTTAAACCATTCTGAGTCTAATGTTGAAAAAATGAGAATTTTGCATAAGAATCATTTCAGGACCATGAAAAAAAAACAGGACGTTGAAAACTGGTCATACGCTGGCAAATAGTAAAAAACAAAAAATACGGAGACTTCAGCTGTTGTATAATTATGTTAACAATTTAGGCAAATTCATTGATTTATTTGGTCAAGTGTCATTTATCGATAAAAAATGCTTGAAATAGGCTTTTCTTTCTAATGCCTCTCAACATCTCAACCCTGAAATACAATGAAATTATTCTTACAAGAAACAAGTTGGAACGCTATTAAAAAAAATTGCCATCATCATCATATTACATCGCATGACCTGGGAACCGACCTAAGAACTACACGCTTAGAAGTAGTGGTTGAAAGTACTGCATTTATTGTTTAAATGTTTTATAAATTACCTAAAATTCCTTTTTATCGTAAATGTTGTATCTGCAGGACTTGTATTCATTGACGACAATCACCCGGGAATACAATATTCCACTCAATTAATTTCTGTACACAATATACGCGCGTTCACAATAAACTGAATTCTTTGCCAATAACCGAAAATTTTCAAGAACACTCTCAGCTTGAAAAAACATTTTCTGCAAACAATTTGAACCTTATTCTGTTCAACATAAAGAGCACAAACATCAATTGTCGTGCAGCGATCGAAATTGGCGTCCCTCTCAGTGGAAATATTTGCTGAACATAATTGTTGTTATTGAACATTGTTCGTTTGAAACGTTTCGTGAATGAATATAAAAAGCGCTTGCGGTTGTGCGGCGTGAGGCACGCGGCGTGCGGCACGCGGCGTGCGGCGCCGCCTCCAATCTGCCATGATTGACGGAGATCATTGTGTAGAACAAATGGCTCGTGGACACGCCCTCACGCCCGCCTGACGAACTGTCACCAACAGCCAGGCTGCTGGAGTGACGTCATTCATGGATGGTTGCGGTATTTTAATTCTTGGTGAAGTGTCTACGTTGATTGAAGAGTCGGGTAGAGATCATTGTTCTTTTGATAGATCTGAGATAAAAACATGTCGGAATGATTCCGCTCAGGCGGCGACAAAGTGAAATAATTATACTACATGTATATTGTCTGAATAATTATGTCGAAGAATGTGATTTTTATAGCAAGAGCCATACCACGACTTCGGGTCGAGCTTGTCTGTTGTTCAACTCTTGACTCCAATGTGCTGATCCGAATAACTAACTAACAGTTGCTCTCCTAAAGATTTCTTCTCAAACTTTTTTATTTTCACTTAACTACATAGATCAATAAATAACGAGCAATAAATTATTATTCATTACTCTTTATTTATTGGTATTTTATTATTTTAAAAGCCTTTTTATAGCTTCAGCGATCTTTTAAAACTATAAAAATGTCTGAAACCAAAAGCCAATGAAACCATTCTCACAGAAAATGTGAAACGAATTTTACGAAGATTTAAATGCAATGTGGTCGTATCTCTGGAAATAATTTATGTATCGAAGCAGCGCGGGTTTATACCGAGACAAATTGATAGCAGACTCCGATCAACATAAACTTTGTGATCCACAGTAAATAAACATCACCCAACTTTCAAGCATGCCTGTTGGTCTAGTGGTTAGTGACCCTGACTGCTATGCCGGAGGTCGTGGGTTCGATTCCCACCCAGGACAAATGTTTGTGTGATGAGCACGATCATTTGTTCTGTCTCTGGATGTCATTTATCTATAATATGTATGTATTTGGAAATATATAAGTATATTTATCAGTTGTCTAGTACCCATAACACAAGCTCTGCTTAGCTTGGGACTAGATGGCGTCGTGTGATAGTTGCAAAAAAAAAAAAAACTGCATTGTTAATATATTCGAATAAGTTATGAAGTTAGTGACGGAATGACAGATATTGTAGGTGTTGAACTATGTGCCTAAGTTCAACGATATTCGATCAGCCGTTACGGAGAACATGGGTGCCAGAAGAATAGGTGGTCCTGTCGTCTCAAGCTGCGCATCATGCAAAGTTTAAAGCATTCCAAGTAATATAAAGTTTGACATTCTATGGAGGATCTGTCACAATGTCAAACTTTTATTGATCTCTGCACAGCAGTAATTCTCGAGTTTAGTATCATGACATGCATACAAACTAAAAAGCTTTTTTGCTATTCGCTGGGTGCGAAGTACTAGGTGGGGGTAGTACTGTTCGATGGCAGCGCTCATGGTGGCGAATAGTAGAAGTTCCGACGGGTTTACCTCAGAGTACATTCAGTTTTGTCAACTAACAAAAATGCGCTAAACTCAGGAACTACAAGTTCGAATTGAAAAAATATTTTTGTGTTGGATAGCCCACTAATCGAAGAAGGCTATAGGGTATATAACATTACGCTATGACTAAAAGGAGCAGAACAGCAATGAAAAATGTTGCAAAATCGGGTAAATCTTATTGAGAGCTTACATTGCGTGCGCTGCGTAAACGGTTTACATTACGCAAAAATGATGTATGACGGAATTGTTCCTCATGAAACGTTCTAAAATAAAGTCCGCGACAGCATATGTCTATCTTTTAAGATTAACTCACCATAACCCTTTTTAAGGAAATCAAAGTGATTTTAAAATAATATGTTTCTTGCGACGATGTTTTTATGAACATAATATTAATCCTTACCCAAATAAATACGTTAATCATTACAAGCATTTAGTTTTTAACAAAATTGCCCTTGACATAATTTGATTTCAATGAATATTTCACGAGATATTGTAGTTTTTTCAACGGTAGGTGTTGGGGCGCAGTCGGAATACGACGGCTCTGTCAGCTGTCACATTTAGCTCTGTAATCTGTACGTAATTTTTTAATAATCGAATTATTCCGCCACAAAAAAAAAGTTCACAGCAGTTGCTGTGTTGTAAACTGCAAGAATACTAGCAGAAATAGTGAATTTAAGTTTTATTGATTCCCAAGCGGTTCTTGGAAAGATGAACAATCCAAGAGATGGTTAGCTGCCGTGTAGAGAAAAACTAAATAACATCATAATCCTCGTTTTAATCCTGTATTTCATATTTTTCTTATAGATTACAATATGCCTATGTTTATTTAATTTTGTTCAGTGCCAATGGATCCCCATGGACTCCAAATCCAAGTGATTTGTTAAAGAATCTGATTTAAATTAGAATGGTCAGGCCCGTCAAATTTGCTAACGCTAGGTGGCGCTAAAGTCGTGCACGGTGCCAATATCTCTATGATCAAGGCTTTCTTTCAAGTGGATAATATTTCATTTTATAGGCACGTATAACTTTTTATCTACTCTCATACCGTAAAATTCGAATTACAAAACTCAAAACGAGTTTATAATGACATACTTTACACCATAGAGTATCGTAATGAAATTAAAAAATTAAATTATAACACTGTTTCTCTAACAAAACAATGTTATAATTTAATTTTTTTTGATTATGATACAGATTACTGATCATAGATACATCAATTTCATTTTTTATCTGTGGCTGCGCGCGCTTTCAATTGGAATGTTGGAATTTTGACGTTTGTATTTCGGTGGATGAATATTTAGTGTTTATTATTTTTTATCTTTTATTTGATATGTTCGCGTTCAATGAGAGTAGATAAAGTAGTGTATGAAACTGTACATAACTAGGTATGATACCACTCGTGTGATACTATTAAAAAACTCGCTTCGCTCGTTTTTTAAACTCACACTCGTGTATACTACCCCTCATTATGTACCAGTTACATAAACTACTATAATATTATAAATGCGAAAGTTAATAACCATGGATATATGGATTTTCGTTACAGACAACTTACAAACTGGATTTGAATGGCACACAAGTAGATTATAAACCTGTATGTTAACACAGGACAGTTTATCCCAATTTTATGTTACCGTAGGATAATACGCGGGCAAAGCCACTTCCATCATCTAGTGTTAGTCTACGATCGACTGCAGATCATAATATCTAGACGAAAGGTGAGATTATTCCGCAGCAACCGCTGAGCTTGCGGTCTGACCGCAGCCCGCAGAGCTCCGCCCGCGCCGCTGCCGGTCACGTTGGAGACCGACAACCACTCGGTTTGTGTCACCGTGCATTATTATATCGCTCTAGTTGTTATGGGCTAGACACGGACGCTTGTTATATTGTTCACCCCGTCTCTGAGAAACTATAGTGTTGTCTCTCCTGAAACTGTAACAGCATCTAGGACAACATAGTACTCAAATAATATTGCTTTTAAGTGATTTTGAAACGTTCAAAATATCTGTATCAACTATTAACATCTCGTTAAAGTTGACGTAAAAGTCATCGTCAAAGTTGACGTCAATGTGAAATTGTAAGACAAAGGACAATGGGCAAAAATGTATGGAACTTGGTCCAAGATCCTCCACTGATGACACTTATGGGAAATGAAAGTATATGGTTGTGACATCATTCCGGCAAGAGATTATCAAAATCTGTCCGGGGGTTCTTTTTTTATGTCCACTTAAGTGACTCCTAACCTAACCTAACTTTACCTATCCAAACCTAACCTAACCTAACTTGTTATGTTAAGCTGTAAATGATGCCCGACGTATATTGAAGCATCTGGGAAGGCGCTTAGCTTATGCGTGCCTTAGACCCACTAAGATACCAGCGAGACCTAAAATAGCTAACCTAACCTAACTTTTTTTTCAGCTAAAAATGATGCCCGACGTATACTGAACCATCTGAGAAAGCGGTTGGCTTACGTGTGATTTCGAGCCACTAAAATACCAACAAAACCTTAAATAGCTAACCTAACCTAACTTTTTTTGTTCAGCTAAAAATGATGCCCGAAGTATACTGAACCATCTGGGAAAGCGGTTGACTTATGTGTGACTTCGAGCCACTAAAAATACCAAAAAAACCTTAAATAGCTAACCTAACCTAACTTTTTTTGTTCAGCTAAAAATGATGCCCGAAGTATACTGAACCATCTGGGAAAGCGGTTGACTTATGTGTGATTTCGAGCCACTAAAATACCAACAAAACCTTAAATAGCTAACCTAACCTAACTTTTTTTGTTCAGCTAAAAATGATGCCCGAAGTATACTGAACCATCTGGGAAAGCGGTTGACTTATGTGTGACTTCGAGCCACTAAAAATACCAATTTGACCATAAATAGCTAACCTAACCTAACTTTTTTTGTTCAGCTAAAAATGATGCCCTACGTTTAATGGACCATCTGGGAAGGTGGTTGGCTTATGTTTCTTACACCGACTAAAAATACCAATGAGACCTTAAGGTCTGCTGAAGCTGAACAAATAAGTTAGGTTGGGTTAGCTATTTAAATAGCTAATTAAGGTCTCGTTGGTATTTTTAGTAGGTGTAAGTGAAACATAAGGCAACCGCATTCCCAGATAGTTTATAGTGGCATCGTTTACAGCGAAACAAAAAAAGTTAGGTTAGGTTAGCTATTTAAGGTCTCGTTGGTATTTTTAGTGGGTCCAAGTCACACATAAGCCAATTGCCTTCCCAGATGGACCAGTATACGTCGGGCATCATTTTTAGCTTAACAAAAAATGTTCGGTTAGGTTAGCTATTTATGGTCTCATTGGTATTTTTAGTGGGTCGAAGTCACACATAAGCCAACCGCCTTCCCAGATGGTTCAGTATACTTCGGGCATCATTTTTAGCTGAACAAAAAAAGTTAGGTTACGTTAGCTATTTAAGGTTTTGATGGTATTTTTAGTGGTTCGAAGTCACACATAAGCCAACCGCTTTCCCAGATGGTTCAGTATACTTCGGGCATCATTTTTAGCTGTACAAAAAAAGTTAGGTTAGGTTAGCTATTTAAGGTTTTTTTGGTATTTTTAGTGGCTCGAAGTCACACATAAGCCAACCGCTTTCCCAGATGGTTCAGTATACTTCGGGCATCATTCATAGCTGAACAAAAAAAGTTAGGTTACGTTAGCTATTTAAGGTTTTTTTGGTATTTTTAGTGGTTCGAAGTCACACATAAGCCAACCGCTTTCTCAGATGGTTCAGTATACTTCGGGCATCATTTTTAGCTGTACAAAAAAAGTTAGGTTAGGTTAGCTATTTAAGGTTTTTTTGGTATTTTTAGTGGCTCGAAGTCACACATGAGCCAACCGCTTTCTCAGATGGTTCAGTATACTTCGGGCATCATTTTTAGCTGAACAAAAAAAGTTAGGTTAGGTTAGCTATTTAAGGTTTTGTTGGTATTTTTAGTGGGTCGAAGTCATACATAAGCCAACCGCCTTACCAGATGGTTCAGTATGCGTCGGGCATCATTTACAGCTGAATGAAAAAAGTCAGGTTAGGTTAGCTATTTAAGGTTTTGTTGGTATTTTTAGTGGCTCGAAGTCACACATAAGCCAACCGCCTTCCCAGATGTTTCAGTATACTTCGGGCATCATTCATAGCTGAACAAAAAAAGTTAGGTTACGTTAGCTATTTAAGGTTTTTTTGGTATTTTTAGTGGTTCGAAGTCACACATAAGCCAACCGCTTTCTCAGATGGTTCAGTATACTTCGGGCATCATTTTTAGCTGTACAAAAAAAGTTAGGTTAGGTTAGCTATTTAAGGTTTTTTTGGTATTTTTAGTGGCTCGAAGTCACACATGAGCCAACCGCTTTCTCAGATGGTTCAGTATACTTCGGGCATCATTTTTAGCTGAACAAAAAAAGTTAGGTTAGGTTAGCTATTTATGGTCAAATTGGTATTTTTAGTGGGTCGAAGTCATACATAAGCCAACCGCCTTACCAGATGGTTCAGTATACGTTGGGCGTCATTTTTAGTTGAACAAAAAACGTTAGGTTAGGTTAGCTATTTAAGGTTTTTTTGGTATTTTTAGTGGCTCGAAGTCACACATAAGCCAACCGCCTTCCCAGATGTTTCAGTATACGTTGGGCGTCATTTTTAGTTGAACAAAAAACGTTAGGTTAGGTTAGCTATTTAAGGTTTTTTTGGTATTTTTGGTGGCTCGAAGTCACACATAAGCCATCCGCTTTCCCAGATGGTTCAATATACGTCGGGCATCATTTACAGCTAAGTGAAAAGTTGGGTTAGGTTAGATTAGGTAGTCACTTTTAAACGGAAATAAAAAAAGAACCCCAGGACAGATTTCGATAATTTTTTGCCAGAATGATGTCACAACTATGTTCTTTCATTTCCCATAAGTGTCATAAGTGGAGGATCTTGGACCGCTTTTGCCCATTGTCATTGACAAAATTGATGTCGGTAACATTAACGTCAATGTTTACATCACAGACAAGGTTGACTTCGATGTCATTGTCAAAATTGAAGTCAAAACTGACGTCAAATTCAAAGTCGATGTTGAATTCAAATGTCTATGTCAATTTTACGTGGATGCTAAAACTGACGTCAATCATCATCTTTAAAACCGGATATTTACTGAAAAGATGTCATTAGTTCGTCCGTTAGTATCAAATAAAGTTGACACGATTTTTTTTGTGACGTAAACCAAAATTGACGAAAATACGACAGCTTTAAAATTGCCAATACTTTTTTAATCTAATTACAAAAAAAAAACATGCAACAATAAAACTGTACTTGCCTCACAAGCATGTACAGTTTTATTGTTGCATGTTTTTTTTTGCATTGTTTAACAAAAATAATCGTGTTCATTATTTCTCAAAACTCTAACGACGGACTACTTCAGATTTCAACATTCTTATTCATCTAATTGATACGTTATGTTCTGACTTGATCATTTCACAATACATACTGACATTCAATCTAACATTACTGTGATAGACCGCGAGTGGTCGTCGACGGCCGCAGGAATGGCGTCGGTAAACAATCTCACGCGCGGCGGAGCACCGCAACACGTCTCCACACGGCGCGCGGAGATGACGCGAATGCAATAAACCAAACTGTGTCAAACACATTACAGTGGCGCTAGGGCTGCCGGCGGCTGGCCGCGGTATCAATCACTATAATGTGCATTATACGGACTTGTAATACCTGGTTATCGTGTGGTATGTCATATCGTTGTTAACAGATAACATATATATTATATATATTATTATATTATTATTATTATTAATTGTCACGATATGATAATAATTAACTTCTCTACGATAACATTAACTACATATTAACTTCTATATAATAATAGTAATCCTCACAGGACGCCTGAGGGAAGACAACGCCGTCGAGGTCGACCGCGGCGGAGGTGGTGTGACGATCTGATCATGTTCGCAGGGCAGACATGGCCAGAAATTGCCCAAAATAGAGAGGTTTGGAAGGAGAAAGAGGAGATCTTTGCCCAGCATTGGGACACTGAATAGGCTATAAAAAAAAGATAATAGTAACAACTATTGAGGTACCGCACCGTAGAGAAGTTAATTATTATCAACTTCTCTACGGTACCTGAGGTACCTCAATAGTAACTGCACGATATTCGATATGAAAAATTCCATGTTGACCAGCACATGACAAGAAAAGCTTCGTCTATAAGTCGACAACCCTGTCCTCCCACGACCTACCAACTACCTCCGTACGTACGGGAGGTGTACGGTACGTCCAACAAATTGAAACGCTGCGATTGCTCATTTACGGAGAGATGCTTCGTCTTCAAGTGCAGCGCGTCGAGATGTGCTCCATGGAAACTTGTTTATAGTTTTATGTGAGCACGCAATCTGGACACGTTGCCGTTAGAGAGGTAATGGGATGGTTTAGTGAAATGAGTTTTAGTCTTAATAGATTGTTTCGTACCGTTCATCTGCATACTTCAACACCTAAATGAGGGTAAGGATTAAAAATACTGCCACGGCAGCAATTAATTGGTGTGTATGAGTTTTTATGTTTTAAACGTCCCCATGATACAAGAGACATTCTTAGTGAGGGTCAACAAACAAAAACTTATACAAAATTCCATAAGAAAATTATTTTCAGGCAACAAGCCCACCAGCCACAACACTCCTCTAACAAACACCTTTCAATCAATTTCGATTTCCAGAACCTCAACACCAACAACAACATAATTGCGATGTAACGAACAAACAAAAAAACGTACAATATGTATCTAATTATAAAACTATGAATTTGGATCTTTATCCTATACATCGGATTGTGATTGAAAGTGAAAGGTAACAATCATTTTGGAATAGTGATGGTGGTCACTAAATGATTTAACAACAGATTAGTCAGATCAACATTCATATACTATTTTATAATTGTTAAGCCTCTTAGATAGACAGATAAGTAACGATAGCGTGAAAAGCAACGCATCAAAATAACTTTTACTAACAAGTTTTTTATAGAACAATACATTGATTTAATAATATCAGTTGTTGTTGTAATAGTGCGCTATAAAGTACTGAACAGTTTTTGTTGTGAAGCACTAAAACCAAAGTTTTGCAATTAACACTACATTATGAGTGACAAATGTGCTGCAGTGTGAACTACTTACTAAACAGTATTAAAAGTAGATGAAAGTAAATCATTTTAATGTGTGGTGGTCAAACAAATAATAATTCAGATTGCAGAACAAAATGTGTGTAGTTGGCAATGTTGTAATGTGACGAGTTATGAAACCCAAATCCACATGCATATTGTCATACGAAATTAAAAAATAACATTCTCCTACTACATAACAAGCATGTTAAAAAAATTACCTAGAACTGGTAATGATTATGAAGATCGTAGCACTTTAGTCCGTCTACATAATGCTACGAAAGTACTACGCTCGTAGCACCTCACAGCACCTCGTAGCACCTCGTAGCACATCGTAGCACATCGTAGCACATCGTAGCACCTCGTAGCAACTAGTAGCAAATCGTAGCACATCGTAGCACCTTGTAGCACCTCATAGCACCTCCTAGCACCTCGTAGCACATCGTAGCACTTCGTAGCACCTTGTAACACCTCGTAGCACCTAGTAGCACTTTCTTAGCACCTTGTAATACCTCGTAGCACATCGTAGCACCTCGTAGCACCTCGTAGCACCCCGTAGTACCTCGTAGCAAGTACCATCCCTGTTTATGTTTGTGCGTGTTTATCGATGCTTACGTAATATGGTTATTACAACACTGATGGTAGAATCAAGCTGCAACATCACGTAATAGCTGCATGACTAACAACTGCTAATTCACGAGCTAATCATAAGCAAAGCTGGACGCAAACCGAACAGTAGCCCTGGTATTAAACTTGCAAACTCCGAACGCACATACCCCGCAGCCGCCTCGCAGCCGCCACACAGCCGCCACGCAGCCGCCACGCAGCCGCCCCGCAGCCGCCCCGCAGCCGATGATCTCAAGATTAAGATATCTTGTTAGAGATGCTACTCATCATTATTAAAATGAAGACTAACGAGATATCGGATAGTTTGCTTTAACAACAAGTACGAGAAATTAAAGATCTATACTTTTATTTTAAAAGTGAATTGATTTTGAGCAAATAAATCAACAAATTAATTCCTTGTAGTAAAGACGAGGGAGAATACTTTTTCAACATCTTCATAAAGTCCCAGTTGAACACCAGCGTCAGGCACCTAGTGACCTGGCTCTTCTACTGAACTGAGCTTATTTGGCAAAACCGTGAGACACACAGTACTTTTTATGTTCCTCTTCATTTTTTTGTATTTCTTGTGTCCCTTGCCTGTGTCGAATAAACATATAATTTCTTTATTAGTTTTAATAACATTCTACGTAGTCACCTGTATTATCCTCACACGTAATTACATTCCCCTTGTGCCCGAACCAGCGTTCAAACAGCATCACAACACGCGGCCACCGCGGAAATCTGCGTTGAATAATTCATCCGCGGTGTCCGGCATTGTACGCCGATACCAGGCCATTGTCCGCGCTGTCCGGCACCGCGTCCGGACGCCGGACAATGCAGGTAGCCACCGCAACTGATAATTAAACCGGTACGTTTCGGTTACTGTACAGACTCGCCGCGCCGACGTCTGCCGAGTCGGACTGGGGATTAGTAGGTTGATAGTGTTACTCGTATGAAAATGTAGGTAACTTGACATAGACTGTTGAAAAGAG
Organism: Agrotis segetum; assembly: GCA_036375495.1. Lineage (NCBI taxonomy): Eukaryota > Metazoa > Arthropoda > Insecta > Lepidoptera > Noctuidae > Agrotis > Agrotis segetum. The sequence goes on along the minus strand of JAQSVV010000222.1, from coordinate 179,676 downwards.
GGGCTTGGATTTTGTATTACTTACAATCATTTAATCAGTATGTTTTAATCCTGAATTAATTAATACAACACTTTGCAGTTTAATCAATTCTCGTACCTTGTCACGAAAACTGCAACAATCACTTAGGAAGCTGTTGTTTCAAACTTGTAGTTTCTTTTATGAATAAACCTATAAATCGAAGGTACTTCCATACTGTGGTGTTGAACTTTCAACCACTTCACTTAAGAGCCAATAACAATAATAAGAACAGAACATTTAACAACAAAGTTTTGTGTAATAGCTGTTGGTGGTGGCGAGTCATTATCTGATAAGCATATATAGATTTGATGATCATAAATGTGAATTATCACTAATGATAACACCTCTCAACCTGAGAATCAAACCCACACAACGCATGATCTCTGCTCCGACCTCTGCTTCCTCAACTTTGATCGTTCGCTCGAAGAAAACACAAAAGTTTTCTGAACAAAATCCACAACTCACTTACAACGTTCCATCGTCAAACGATTCCAATTTCCCCAAAAACAAAGTATTCAATAAACCGCTCTCAAGTTTCCCATTGATCTCCTGAATCTTGTGAAACTGCTGAAACTTGAAGCATTCATCTATTGTAACGGCTCTTCTCAAGCGAAACATTTAATTTGTAAAGTGTTCAATCATTTTTTCGTTCTATTGTCGAGTTCAATGGGGGGTGAAATTACCCCTTTCCAAGGGTGAGTGATTTATGTGTGAGTGCTGCCATCTAGCGGGGCCGGACGACGGCTATGTAAATAACGTGTGCTTCGCTATTGTCGGAAGATATTTCATTTTCTGTTAAACTATGTGATTTGTGTATGTAGAGTACCTTAAAAAATATTAAAGCTATCTAGGTTAAACATTTTTTATTTAAATAGCAGTAAGTGGTTTTTCTGTAAATAAAACTTTAAAGGCAACATGGTTCCGTTTAAAAAGGGCAATGGAAGATACCTGAGGCAGGTTCTACATATTTGACTGTGCATCGTACTTTAAGTGCATTGACGTAAATTGTATAGAAAATTAAAAGAACGAAGCATTTATTTTATTCATCGAATTGACGTCTAAGTTCACGTGTAATTTACGTCACAAAAACGTTAAAACTCGTGCTAGGGCCTCTGTACTGTACCTTGTCATGAAAACTGCAAGTATCAACTAGAGAACTGTGATTTATATTGTACTGAAAACCCGTGGTTTTAAAGGTAAAACTGCTTACTTACAATGAATTCTTTTTACCCGACTGCGCGACGCAAAGGAGGGTAATGTGTTTATCAGTCTATGTATGTATGTAAGTATGTATTTATGTATGTATGTATGTATGTTTGTTTCTATGTGGCGTTCTAGAGACCGAATGCGTAAGCCGATTTTGATAATTTTTACGTCAATCGATTCGTCTTAATCTTGCGAGTGTCACTGAAGACATGACAGTAATCAAAATCCACCACAGCGACAACCAGACGCCATATTGTCAAAATGAAAAAAAAAAATGTCGATGAACTATGTCATGTGGGGTATCGTTGAATAGGTATTTTAAAATCATCTTTAGGTTCCCTTTATCATTTTTCATTTTAAATAATAGTTTAGGATATATAACGATTTAAAGTTGTTTAGCAAAACAATAATTCTCTGAATAGTAACTAAAAAGTGTGAAATAAAAAAAAATGTTTAACGAAAAACAAAAAACCCGACTGCGTTAAAAAAACTAAAAAGAAAGAAACAAGTCCAGTAGTTAAGAATTCACTCATTCACACTCACAGTCGGGGCCCGTTGGGAAGATTTGATTGGTGTAATTTGAATGGGCCCCGACTGTGAGTGTGAATGAGTGAATTCTTAACTACTGGACTTGTTTCTTTCTTTTTAGTTTTTTTAACGCAGTCGGGTTTTTTGTTTTTTCCCATTTTTACTTGTCTATAAATCTGTTTGTTAGTTATAAGTTACCGAAATCACTAACATCCCCTAGATGCCGCTATAAACACAATACGGCAGTACAACGGTGGTCAACTTATCAGAACCTAATACTGCGGTAACTAGATTCAGCTCGCCCCCTCTCGCCCCCGCCTCCCGCCGGCTGGCCACCTCACCCCCTGCGTGGCCCGCCGCGCCAGCTCACGCAAATGGAATGATGATTGAAATCTGTGGGAGATACCCACAAGTGGGTCAGTGCAGCGGATACCACGACACAAGCATATGGAAGACACGATTGGCGCAGTGGCTGAGCGTTCGACTGTTCTTCACCGTGTCGACGACGACGGTTCGATTCCCGTATGGAATACATATTTGTGTAACCTACAAGTAGCTGTTTCAGGTTAAGGTGTTTGTGTATGTAAGTTTCTTTTGTAACACACAAACAAACTCTAACATATTTGGGACAACGTTTTTAAAAAAAACGACACTGGAGAAATTCCTATTGCAGGGTTACGTTTTAAAAAGTGTGACGGCACGTCTTAATTATACGGTAAAGAGATGGAATGTTGATGTAGTTAACAGTAATGGTGGTCCAGTGGAATCAGTACAGATTTGCATATGTCATGGGTTTGCAGTGGTCTAAAACCTTTCATCCCGAAAAAAATATACTGTTCATGAAGAGTTCAAAAATGTTCTTATGATTGATGACGCTACGTGTCTGATCCAAATTCATTGTCCAAATCTAAATAAACGCAAACAAAGCCGCACTGAAAAGCTAATGCGCAAATTCATGTAGAGTGATAACTACAGACTAGAGATCCACAAACAAAACAAACCTTGAGTTGAGTACCCCTGTACTAATTTTTCTTTACAAAGTTAAAATGACAAGATTGGAAAAACATTTCAATGAATTCACTTAAAATATCCTCTTTGATGAGATCCGTCAATAACAATGATTTCTTCATCCCGGAGGAGAGGGTACCCCCTGGAGGGGACACGCAGAGGGGAGGGGAAGGGGGGTGCACTCAAATAATTAACTAGAAATAAATAGTCATCGTTTGAATTAGTCGTACCCGGGGGAGTGTGCGGGGGGAGTGCGGGGGGAGCTGGGACAACTCACCAACATTAACAATATTTTACAAATCGTTGTTCGCGGTGAGTTGTGAAGTGGTTATTAATTCGGTAGCGACAGTGTTTGTAAAGAAATGTGCCTATTAAATGAAAACATAATTACAGTTGAATAGTGTTATTCTACACTGCGCTCCAAATGCGATTGCAGTGACTAACTGGTCATTTAGAAACTGTACTTCTAACGCACGTTGGCAAACAATTAAACTATTCCACAATTTTCAGTCACAGGATATTATTGGTCGCGCCACCACTAATTACTATATTGCCGTATGGTGTCTCACTTATTCGGCCGCCAGTCCTGCCGCCAGTGATGCCACAAATCTCTTCTAGATCCATTTTGATATATTCTCAATGTGGCGACTCTGTTGTCTGTACAATGTCTAGTTTGGTAGCTTAAGGACACCACGTTCTTGACGAGACTGATTACGCCGCCATGGTGTCCCGGTGAAATATAGCCCTTAGTCAAAAGCTCGAAAGTCTGACTAACAGTCTTACCAAGGGGTATCATTTTACCCAGTTACTGGGCTGTGGAGGTCAGACAGGCAGTCACTCCGTGTAAAATAATACTAATCGACTTTTTTCGATGCCACTTGAAGCCGACCGCAACATAGTGGGCAAAAGACAGATGATGATTAATAATAAAAAAATAGTAACGTTTTGTATGATGAATAACAGAGAATATTTCTTGAAGTATCTTGTACTTGCATCATAATGAGTGGTGGTGGTCGTGGTAGACAACTATTTTTTTAATTTCCAATGTAAGGGCTTGTTCACATGTGACTGTGCAATTGGTCTGCTGCGCTGTGTGTCGCGGGTTCGATCCCAGCACGGAACAAATATTTGTATGATATGCAAGTAGTTGTTCCGGGTCTGGGTGTTTGTGCATGTGAGTTTATTATGTTTATAAACGCACCCACGATACAGGAGCTAGTGTGGGCAAAGTTTTCAACAAAATCACCAACACTGTTTTTCGGTGAAGATCATCTATCAAATGAATCCACCCAGGATTAATTAGATAATTTTGACTTAACTGACGGGTTTCGTGCGTAGATAGTAATAATAACCCTGAACTGGATGCAAAAATATTTCTTTTTAGGAATTTTATTACCATTCATATTGTGATGTTGATAAAGTGTTTTAGACCCGCAGAAACAGTTGGCATCAGCTGCAGTTGTGGAGTTATGACAGTTTTATAACACTGTTTAGATACTGCATTAGTTGTTTATCAGTTTCAGTTTGATTGATTTCATTTAATCGACGTTATTTGAACATTTAATTAAGGTAATGCGAGTTCCATGTGAAACGCGCCTTACTTAGAAACTATAGTGTCGTCTGAGCGGCGGCGGTGGACGCAGACTAATTCCGTTGAGTAGCTGCGAGCTGTCGACACCCGCACAGAGGAAGAGAACATAGATGTAGCTGTCTCAATTATTTATTGATTTAAAAGAAGTACCTAGCTTTATGTTTGTCAAAAATCTGTTTCATTGAAAATCCATTAACAACAAATGATTTATGCAATGATCTTCTGATGCTCTAAGCGTGTTTGTTATCACTTGTGAAATTGATTTCAAAACTTAATTGAAAACTGCGTAGTTAACTACGCAGATAGTGGCAGGTGGTGTCATGCAAACTAAATCCTTTATACACACATTATAACGACACGAAAATATTCATCAGCCTATAATGTTCCCACTGCTGGGACAAAGGCCTCCACTCTGTGAGAGGGAGCGGGCCATAATCCACCACGCGGGCCCAGTGCGGGTTGGTAGATGTCACATGTCTTCGAATTTTTGGTCCTAAGACATGCCGGTTTCCTTACGATGTTTTCCTTCACCGTTTTGAGAGCAGTGGCAATGAAATAAATTACACAAAGTGATGCGCCTGACGGGTTTTGAACCCACGACCTACAACTCGCAAATCAGGACCGATACCACTGGGCCACAAATGTTCTCCGTAAAAATTAATTTGATAAAACTATGGCAAAATAGTTTCGTCCTGGTAAAGTTTCTGCCTCTCCTCGGGGGCCAGCGTGATGCTACACACTCCATCCAGACACTGAGCACTCTGCGTCGCTGTCAACTCTCATTCAATGCTTAATGCACGCAAACTCCCAGAGAGCGCGTCAGTGTCGCGTGTCTGTGCGACTCGCGCGTCAGTCGCGCGTCACGCTAAAACGTTTCCCGTGTCGCGATATTGATGGTTCGTCGATCGTAGTTTACTATTCTGTTGAGCGCGAGTATTTTTGCGCTGAACACAAGATTCCCATATAATGTAGACAGCTGCTTAACATTGCAAAGTTGTACAGAGGAACAGTTTCCAGTGTGAGCCCTGCTTTAAATACGCGAGTTCACATCTAGCGCGTGTTGTCTGAATCGCGAATGTATTTGGATGATGCCATGACTACACTCAATACCAAACATAACACTACTAAACATTTTGTTCTTTCATAAATAAAATTCCGTTTGGAAAGGCAATAACATTTCATGAAACACAATTAAATTGAAACAAAATACACCGACTAATGATGACATGTGAGCCAAATTGTGGGAATTCCCGCGTTTCTGCGAACTTGATAACATCTCGTGCAATAAATTGAAATCAAATTGGCTGTTGGTGTGTAGGCATGTCGTCGTCGGACTACCACAACAAAAACTACGTCTGGTGACGTAGTTCTAAGAATTAGCGCCGCGGTAAGTGATCACCATTAAAACACCATTACTTGAGCACCGCGACACCGCATTGTTTCGCCGCATGACATGACTTCACACGAATGTAGACACTTTTCATTCAAGCAATCATAATCTTATTATGAATTCGTTATAAATGTGTATACGAAAGATGGTACAAATGGAAATAATATTCTTAATGAGCACTAAAATAATATTAATTTGCAGCGCCGGTTTTAGCACTACCAGCGCCCTTGGGCGAGATTTTCTACGGCGCCCCTAACTGCAAGGGCGGATCCAGCTTTTACATCAGGGGGGTCACTATGTCGCAGACAGCTTGTCTCCGTAGTCTAGTTCGGATAGATATAGCTGCACTTTTTCATCGTGGTATAATCGTCAAATAAGTCCTCACTCAAGGCAGGGCGGGAGAGACTGTCCTTCAATAGCCCTTTACGTTCCGGGGTCACGGTAATTCGTGAGTCCCGCGACCCCGGCAAGCTCTGACCTTGCTGACACTCTTTGAGGCGCGCGTGCAACACTACGCGCCGTCCGCGTCGACACGGGCATGTCCTCTTCCTTACGCGGCCCGTCTTAAATCCTTCGCGAGCATCACTGCTTGGCAGAAGGAGGCGACTGGCGAGAATTTTGCACGAACATTCTTTGAATTTTGTAAGTTTTGTGTTTTCTTGAGACTGAGGTTTTGGGTGGGTTGGTTTTTTAACCACTAAAATGGGATGAAAGAAATTGAGACGAGAAAGTAGGCCTGCGGCCGCCCTGGGCGGTAGCCTAACCGCGCCTTACCCTAACGCCGGTACTGTTAATTTGTTTACACGCTCTCAATTCGTCAACAAAACTACGGCATTTCACCAGAAATACTCGCATGTTAGCAGCTTTTCATATTCTACATTAAATTTTCCTTGAAACCGACTAGAAATAAGTTAAAAATAATATGAGAAGGAATGAAAATATTGAGCTGAAGGTGCAATATGTGAGTGTAATTACAACCAAATGTTTCTTTTATGGAAAATAAGTGGAGTCGACGCAAAGCGGTTTGCGCGGGCACTCGTTAAAACAACCCACGGAGCGTAAACTAGCGCCGACCGGCGGCAGCGGCGGGGTCCACTGACGGACGACACGCGACTTCTGTGTCACAGACAACCTCGGTTGCTCAACGTGTTCCATATGTCCTGGGTCCTCATGTGGAAGTACCTATGCTCTACAGATATTGTCATTGGGCAAACCCAGTTGCCCAATGACCATATCTGCTGTAGAGCAGTCAGGATCCAGCATAGACACAGACATGTAGCACGCTAGGATTAAATTTGAACTTATCACTACCATCACTTAGCATACCTCTGACAAAATTCTTTCTTTACTGGACGTTGAAAAAACTTCGATCTAACTAGGGTCCATATAGGTAAATTAATTTTCTCCGTAAAATATATTTACACGCGCAATATTTCATCATTTCAATTTCAACGCAATATTATAAAAGAACGAAGCTCGGTCAACCAACAGGTTGTTCGTTCGCTTTGGCAAAACGAGTACGGTACGTGACGGACACAACGTGAACGCGCGTAGTAAACAGCTCGACTGAAGGGTAGTGTAAGTGTTGTTCAAAGAAATAGTGGAGAGCGACCGCTACACATCCACGTGATGTGTCCCTCTAGTGTGAGCGTGGCAGTCGATCCCATCGGTCAAGGTACACGACACATGACGTGGCCATACGAAGTGGTACTGTACTGCAAGATTAACTATTATAGTATGTAGTTGCTCCAGGTCGGAGTGTTTGTAAACGCGACCACGACATCGGAGACTTTTCTTGTGTGGTACATACTAAAAAAACAGATTAAGATCCATTCTGAAGTAAAGTGATGCCTAAAGTTTAAGCTTAACTATTTTCTATTTGTCTTCAATTCAGACATCGGTCGTGGCAACGGGCCCACGCCGCAACCTATTGCAACGTGTGGCAACACTCAACGGGCCCACGCTGCAACCTCTTGCAACGTGTCGCAACACTCAACGGGCGCACGCCGCAACCTCTAGCAACGTGTGGCAACACTCAACGGGCGCACGCCGCAACCTCTTGCAACGTGTAGCTACACTCAACGGGCGCACGCCGCAACCTCTTGCAACGTGTCGCAACACTCAACGGGCGCACGCCGCAACCTCTTGCAACGTGTGGCAACACTCAACGGGCGCACGCCGCAACCTCTTGCAACGTGTGGCAACACTCAACGGGCGCACGCCGCAACCTCTTGCAACGTGTAGCAACACTCAACGGGCGCACGCCGCAACCTCTTGCAACGTATGGCAACACTCAACGGGCCCACGCCGCAACCTCTTGCAACGTGTAGCAACACTCAACGGGCGCACGCCGCAACCTCTTGCAACGTGTAGCAACACTCAACGGGCGCACGCCGCAACCTCTTGCAACGTATGGCAACACTGAAAGTTTACTCGTTACTCTTTGAAAGTATAAGTTGAATTTAAGTTCAAGTGAAGTGTTGGCAGCGACCTCAACGTGCTCAGCAACTGCAAATGAAAAGAAATGTACGAAAGAGCTTTTTAAATTAAAGTTTAATGGTCGAAATGAAAGCGAATTTTTATGCAATGATGTTTGTGAGGCGTACTTTAGTAGAACTTGTATATTTCTCACGATGACACATTTAACATCATACATAAGTTCAATCTAAAGTACAGCGAATATATAAACTTGGTCGCACTATTAAGTTATATACAAACGTGAGTCAACATTGTCGTACACAGTAATTAGTAACACACGCGCTCTCCGGAGAACAAACATAAAGTTGTAGCAAATTTTATTTTAATGTACAATATTTTAATATTTGGTGCGAACCGAACCGTCCGCTCATTAGTGGCCCCCCGTGCATTCACACACACACACGCACACACACACACACACACACACACACACACTCATAACACCGCGGGTGCCATAGTGGGGACGAACACAGAAGTAACATTCCGCTAAAATATTTGTTTCTCTTCCTCTCTCCTACTTATGCCCGACATCCTCATTCTTTTAACCCCCTGTATGTAATAAATGAAATTCAATAAAGAAATTTCAGTATACACAGACATTGTGCATAGTTTACCGGCTGTCACAGGTGTACCTACCCAGTGCGAGTGGCCTGTGGGGTAGTACACTTCCCACGCCGTTATTCACTTCAGAGCAGCTACACTATTATTGCTCGGAACTTCAATTCTCCGTGGGTGATCGTGGGTGTATCATTCAGAATCGAAAAACAGTAAAAACATGGTGATGGATGTAGGTTATAACAGGACTTCTGTAACCTGCATAGAGTACTTTTACATCACGAAATACTGTGCGAACAAAAACATAATGTAATTATACAGTATTATAGTTTAGAATTCATTAAAGAGACGCCGCGACGGACGGCCAGCGGTATGCTGTGTTTTTAATCAAATCAAATCAGCGCTACGCCGTAGCTGTGCTACAAGCCACGTAGACGTGCTACGAGTGCTACGCCGCTACGAATAATTGTTACAAAATGTAGTAAGTTTGCGATATAAAAATATAATTCTGAATACAGTTCAAAATCTTCAGAATTTCATCAGGTGTATTCTCCATGTTTGGTGAGACGTAGATTATCCGGTTAAGAGGCAGTTTCTTAAGAAAATGGAGCCTATTGTTACACAATCACTGTAGGTACTTAGAATTCTCGATAATTGAATCGAATGTATTAAAAAGCAAAAACTTGAGAGGTGTCAAGGGACACCCGGATGGAACGAAGTTACTGTATACACTCAACAAAAATAATCGTCGCGACTCCACTTCACTCCACTCCGCTCCGCTCCACTCCACTCCGCTCCGCTCCACTCCACTCCGCTCCGCTCCACTCCACTCCGCTCCACTCCACTCTTTGAGCTCTAGCACCCTTTCGCAACGCGCGATAAGGAACTTCGTTCCAAAAAGTGTCGTGACAACTTTTCGTAAGAATTTTTTCCGTCTAGCCCCCTTTCACAACGCGCGATAAGGAACTTCGTTCCAATTATGAGTATTTATGACAATATTATAATGTCCAGCGAGTACGCGGTTGTATGACCGACTCACGAGAGCTTGGAGTTCTTTGTCGCAACTGGTGAATCCATCTTTATTAATATACAGTGGAGCGTCGCTTCACCGAACGACCGTTTATCCGAATAACCGCTTATTCGAACGACCGCTTATCCGAATAAACGCTTATCTAAATGACCGCTTATCCGATCGACGGCTTATCCGACCGACCGCTTATCCGACCGACCCCTTATACGAACGACTAGGCCCGCCTGACCCGCGCATCCTTCCCTCGCCTCTCGCAGTTCAATGTTCGATACAAGATTGTCTCCAGTTTTTTGTTGAGTGCCTAACTTCCTATTTTATGACTAAAATATGTCCTATTGGTGTCGTGGTCACAAGCGCGGCTGCTGGGCGTGAGCTCCCATAGTCGATTAGTTGTGATGTCTACCGCGTCTGAGAAACCATCAAGTTAATTATGAATGATATCGCCCTAAGAGCCGACAGCCACACATACTCATCGTTCGGTCAGTGTACTACCTTCACAATTTAAAATATTTACATTTTATTGCACATACCCCAGTTCGACCAAATAAAATACTAAAATCGCCATTTACGGGTTAAATTTTTTTATAAGCAGTTTTGTTGATTAAAAAATGTATACCCTTAAAGTATCAGTAGGTTCCTTATCGGAATCCAAACATACTGTAATAATGGTACGGAACCCTTAAATTGTGCTTGATCTGTCTATCTATATGTGTATAATATAAATCAGTTTGGTCCGCGTGGCGTGGCGGTGACGTGCGTAACATAAATAATCTCACGCTATTATAATCGTAAATGTTAAAGAAAACCTTAAAGATGTAATAAATATTTTAACTAGTCTGCAAATCGCCAGTGTGTGGCGTCCATTGAGTTCAGTCGTTTGTGTTCACATCTCAATCGCATTCAAAGGAAGTAATAAAACAATAACAAGTATTTTTATGTTGCAAGTAATTCACACACACTCTCACACGCTGCTATGTTTATTTAGTAATCTAGTTTTATACGAGTTTAGAATAACATCGCCCGCGTTTCACATGTTCTTATGTACACTTGTTAACTCTACTTGATACAAGTTGTCACTCGTAATGTAGCAATTTTATGTTGCATTTTGTTGTACATACATATCAAGTATTCCAAAATTCCTACTTTTGAGAGAAAATCTGAAAGTTTTGATCGATATTTCATGCTACACTTAAGTTACATTACTTATTTGCAAGCGGAGTGATCTCCTGTCGTCGTCGCGGGTCGTGAGTTACGTGCCATGCTGAGTGTAGCGCTGCTAGTGTTCACACTACCAGGACTGTGCCGGGGAGACAGCGAGAACTGTTAGTATGTCACAACATAACATGAGACTGAGCTGCTGTATCGTCGAGCTCTTTGTCTCCTAGTGGAGTACAAGCTTAATGTGCTGAGCGTTTATCTTTACGATGAAGTATAAGTTTGACGCATGGTTGCAGCGCCGCCGGTGGCAGTGCCGCAACAGCAGTCGCAGGCGCAGGTGGCGTCGCTGCGGCGCCAGCTGATGCGGGACAACTACGACTACCAGCACTCCGATGACGAGCGGGGACGCTCGAATCTCAATGAGCGGGGCGTCGCGTGGGGCGCTGAGCGACGTGCCGAACGCGGCGACGATAACACGGTATGAATATGATTATTTATTAGCAAATCAATACCTTTGTCCCGGACATGCACAGAGTTCCTGACAGGAATGCGTCTTAGGAGCTTCAATAAAATGGAAAATAATTCAATTATGGAGAGAGCAGAACAGGCTCAGATAGTATTCCTACCTCTAATGATCTGACGCAAATACACGTACATGTACGTTCGGGTTATGTTTCGTAATGATTCTGTTTGATTTAATATAAGTAAGAGAAATGTTTGACGATGAAAAATACCGCTTACTTTACAAAAACGTTCAACAAACAATTGACAATTCAGTTCGTTTGCTTTGTTTTGGTTAACATGTGTCAATGATACTCGTAAGAAGGATAATCAGCTAATGTACATTTGAGAGTATTTACTGTACCCCCCGCCAAAAAGTTTAAAATGTACTGTACATTTAAAAAAAAAAATTGTCTTTAATTTACAGAAGCTTTACAATCAAACTGGTAGTACCGATCGCTTACTAGCATCTTCGAAGCTCCCTCTATCAAATACTAAGCTCAACACAGAACATGCTCCACATGAACATCATGAGCAACGTGACCGTCACCCACGTGAGCAACTTGGCAATACAGAAAACCGTGGACAAACCGAACAACCTCACGATCATGAGCAGTCTAACCAACACGATAGGCAAGAGCAACCCGGCAAGAGAAGACCATATAAACAGCAGGACCAATTCAAGCAACGAGCTCAAAATGACAAATACAAACTCCAAAGTCCACGAGAACAACGCGGAGACCCCCAGCAACGCGGTCGATACGAGCAGTCCGGCCAACTAGAGCAAGCTGGCGACTACACGCGTCAAATTCAATACAAAAGAGCTAACGAACCCGAGCGTGGCCTGTTCGAGAAGAATGGTCATCTACAACAACGTGAACAATTCGAGCAGAGTGGTCAAAATGTGCAGTCACACCAGTACGAGCAAAGTTTCCAATACGACCACCTCGGACCACAGAAGAGGCGTGACCAAGACGAACAATCCTATGAACACAAACAACCCGAATCTCTCGAGGAAGGCTTTCAAACTGAGCGGCGCTACCAACACGTGAGACGTGGCCCTCACCAGCAGCGTGGACAATACGAACAGCCCAAACGGTTCAGAGAGGTTGGACGATACCCGGGACGAGGCGAAAGCGATCAGCGCGAATTCGATGAGCAACAAGAGCATTCTGTAGAGCGCATCAACCACGCCGCGCGCCCCCTGCCCGACGCACCCCCGCACTCGCCCGGGCAGCACGCCAACCACCCGGACTGGCCGGCGGAGTACTACAACAAGCAACGCGAGACGTACGAAACGCCGATGTTACGGAGACCTTTCGGTGACCTTCGGGGTAACTACAAGGAGCAACGTCCTCGTGCACAAGAGGAACGAGCGGATAACAGAGCACAGTTTCCTGAGCAGGAGCTCTCCCCTGAAGATAGGGAGGCCTTCGAACGACAGGAAATGTCCGGTTCGGAAGACGAAGGCTCAGATTTTTCAGAAAGCCAGAGGGAACCGAGACATCACCAGTTTAGACCACAAGCCAGAACACGCGCAGACCGCTTGCAGTACTACACGCCGCCGCCCACTCACAGGCCGCGGCCGCGACCGCGCGCCAGTGTCCCGCTCACATACGCCGAGTACGTCGAGTCACCGGAACAAGACCCTCGCAGTAACGTCGCGCTGGATCACAACATCCCTGAGAAAAACCTGCCGTACTACGAGGATGAACATCAACTGAGTCGTCGCAAAAATGGTCGGTCACACGGTGAGCCCGCGTCGGATCAGGACAAGTCCACTGAACACGTGGTCTCTTCACCGCAGCCAAGTACAGACAGCCGACACACGAGCACCAGTACACGACTCCGTCCTGTAAGCTCCCGGGCCGGCCGCGGTGACTTCACAACCAGTCCCGGCAGTGTCACCCCCTCCCGTAAAAGCCCCGTCAGTTACCGAACTAGCGCCACCAGCCCACCCAGCCCCCACATCCAGCCGGCACACCGTCGTGCCACTACCGCGCCCCCCCACCGCGCTCGCACTGAGCGCGCGCGCAGCTACGTGGTCACCGTGTCAGCAAACAACGTTACATACAAGATTATAACGGTAAGTTATAAGAAAAAAAAACAAAGATTCTAACAATAATTTTGTCCGAATCAGCATTTCGGTAAAAGGCTACCATTTGACTACCCGCTGGTCTCGTAGTCGTCAGCGCGACTGCTGATCCCACGCTCAGCAGTCCTGGGTTCGATTCCCGGGTTGGGCAAAAAGTACTATTGGGTTTTTCTAAAAATAATTAGTTTGGCGCTATAATACCCCCGTGACTCGGAAAGCACGTTAAGCCGTTGGTCCGGTCGTGTCAGATTGCCGTCCCATCGGAATTAAGAGAGTAAAGGATAGTACAGTCAAATTAGCAAAAAGATTGGAAGGAACTCGTGTAGTTGTAATTTTTTGTGGAATCATTAGAAGACATGAATATAAGATTTCTCTTAGTTTGCACTATTCCTGTTATGTACGGAACATCGTTTAATATTATGTATTATCATAAAAGTCCCAAAATTTTGAAATTTCATTAATAACTTATTTTGGTATGTTTAGATATATGTAGATACCCCGTTGGTGGATAATTACTTTTCACTAAAAAAGTGTAAGGTGTAAGAAACGCTAATAAATTATTATTTTTAATTTGCGCCTCAAGGGAAATTAGTCTGATGGTGCAAACTCATAATAAGCACTCTTTTTTTTTTGCACCCACCTAGTTACATTAGCACCCTTTTGCACCCTTAGGAAACCGGCATTTTACAATATTTGTAATTGTACTTCGGGGTAAATTATTGTAGTCATGTTTTTTTTTAATAAACAATGTATTCTAAATTTACTACATTCGCACCTAATAAAAATAACAAATATATAACTGGAAGTTTATGTAGAGTTAACGTGGAATTTCCATATCAGAATTGCTCTTTGACTATCACTAAAATACTAGAAAAATGTATGTTCCTTAAAAAAATGCTAATTTTTTATAGGGTGCAAATATAAAGGAAACCAAATTAACATGATTGTGATGATTTTGAAGCAATCAAAATTTCCCCCGAAGTACAGCGGCAGAAAAACGTGAAAAACTAATTTCCGTAAATGTCACACTAGGGTTCAAAATCAATAATGTATTTAGGTTTAAATGTATATCCCTTTCCTCAGTTTACAAAACTACACAGTTTTCCCCGAGGCCGCAATGACCAAAAAAAAATATTCTTAGTTTTTCTTTTTTTTCTGGCACTGCGTTGGTCCGATTAAAATAAATAAAATGTAATCATGTAGATTGAGGTGTTCTAAAGCATGTAAAAAAATTACGCTGAGTACACCTGTATTCTCTGGTAAGTTATGACCAAACAAAAAAAAAATCAGTTTTCACCCCCTTCCGTAGGGGGGGTTAATGAAATTTGTTTTTTAAACTTGATCTTTGACTCATACGAAATCATCAGAAATGTTTTTGTCTCTCCAGAGAATTTATTCCAATCTTTATTAAAAAATGACCTAATTTGACTGTACTAGGAACAGTGAGTGCACCTGCGCCTGCACACGCTCACTGGTGCACTATAATATGTCCCGCACAGTTGGCTAACAATGCAAGTTAGCCAACAGATTGGCCGTCGTGGCCAAAATCGGTCACGAGGACTATTATAGTTATTTTCTAATAAATTGCAACAAGTCCTAAGTACGGACCAAATAGATTGATTAACATTGTAGTGCTGTTAACGGTTGTGTGTGCAGCTGAAGTCGCGCGACGGTCGGCGGCAGGCGGAGCGGCGCCTGCTGCAGGAGCGCGGGCCGGCGGGCGTGGCGCTCGTGAGCCTGGACGGCGCGCCGCTGCCCGCGCTGCGCCTGCCGCGCGCGCGCCGCCAGTACATGCACCACCGCCGCCGCCGCCGCCGCCGCCCCGCCTAGAGCACCACCCAACACCCGCCGCTATCACACTGGCGTTACGAGGATTGACGTCAACGTCGCATGTCGTAATACTATGGCCAACAAAAGTGACGTTTAAGGTCTGAAGAACGCGGCGTCAACGTCGCGTTTTGTGTGCGCCAGTTAGAACGCTGGGTTATAATGTGTGGTGATGTTTAAAAGCCCTAGCTTTCAACAATCGTATGAGTGTCCACGAACTACCAGTTCACTGAAGCCTGCACCTACTGGCACAATCTTCTTCTTAATAGATCGTAACACAGACAACTTGAATATTATTTTTAATATTTTTTTTTACAAAAAGCGATCATTTTCGTTGCCAACAAGTCAAACATTATGACCTAATAATTTTGTTCCTGGATCAGAAATCCATTCAATATTCTGATAGTGAAGTAATTCGTTGAAGTCATTGGGGCGCTGCAATGGCTACAAACATTGCACATATGCACATACCTACTTACAGGAAACAAAAGTCTTAAAAATGATATCCTGGACGCAGGACTCCATCGTTTAAGGATTTTTTTTTACTTAAACTGTAGGTATAAAATCTTTGTTCTTACCTAACACAATGAGATATTTAATAATTCAAAAACTAGCCAAGTGCGTGTGTTGGGCCACACACGGTGAAGAGATCCGCGGTAGTTGATAACCCCGCGATCGCCATGTTATTTTTTCAGAGTTTCCGAGATAAAAAGGGGGCAATGGTATTTTTTTGTTAATTTTCTTGAATAGCTCTGAAACTAAATTCAAAATAAAAATAAAAATATAAAGAATAAAAAATAATTTTCTTCTGAATTATGACACACTATTGATACTATGGAATGGTCAAGTTTTAGGGTTCCGAACGTCCGTATGAAAAAAACGTATTCCTTAGGCTAGCCGCACACACAAAATATTATTGACAATAAAGTGCGTATTGTCAATAATATTGTGCGTATGCGGGGCCTATATGCGGTATTCGTTTTTATTTCGATTGGTTTCGATTAATATTGAAAATCTTGCATTGACAATATTATTTTGTGTGTGTGGCTAGCCTTAGGTTTAAGCAAGAGGTCTAAGATCACTCGGTGTCCGTCTGTCCGCGCATGGACCGCGCTTCGTAGTCAATAATTTCTGTCGAACCTTCTAAAATGTCAATTTCTGTAACCGATTATTACGACACATGAGTTTCACCATTTGGTTAGTGACATTATTATTAGGATTTTTGCGTGAAGTTTTCGTTATGATGTCCAAAACATCCTGTATACAGTTTATTCAATAAGTATTTGAAGTTTCACAAGCATTTGTTTTATTATAAACATTTATAGTAAGAGCACTATAAAATTTTCTATCCGAGCATTTTATTAGCTACGTGAGCGATAAGGCGCGGAGTGGCACAATGAGGGTCCTCCTAGCGCTGGCCGCTCTCTGCCAGCGCGGGAGCCTGCTGCCGCTGTCGCACGGCTCCACCGCCACGCAGCTCGACACAGGTCAGTCACATGTCTTACACAATGAGGGTCCTCCTAGCGCTGGCCGCTCTCTGCCAGCGCGGGAGCCTGCTGCCGCTGTCGCACGGCTCCACCGCCACGCAGCTCGACACAGGTCAGTCACATGTCTTACACAATGAGGGTCCTCCTAGCGCTGGCCGCTCTCTGCCAGCGCGGGAGCCTGCTGCCGCTGTCGCACGGCTCCACCGCCACGCAGCTCGACACAGGTCAGTCACATGTCTTACACAATGAGGGTCCTCCTAGCGCTGGCCGCTCTCTGCCAGCGCGGGAGCCTGCTGCCGCTGTCGCACGGCTCCACCGCCACGCAGCTCGATACAGGTCAGTCACATGTCTTACACAATGAGGGTCCTCCTAGCGCTGGCCGCTCTCTGCCAGCGCGGGAGCCTGCTGCCGCTGTCGCACGGCTCCACCGCCACGCAGCTCGATACAGGTCAGTCACATGTCTTACACAATGAGGGTCCTCCTAGCGCTGGCCGCTCTCTGCCAGCGCGGGAGCCTGCTGCCGCTGTCGCACGGCTCCACCGCCACGCAGCTCGACACAGGTCAGTCACATGTCTTACACAATGAGGGTCCTCCTAGCGCTGGCCGCTCTCTGCCAGCGCGGGAGCCTGCTGCCGCTGTCACACGGCTCCACCGCCACGCAGCTCGACACAGGTCAGTCACATGTCTTACACAATGAGGGTCCTCCTAGCGCTGGCCGCTCTCTGCCAGCGCGGGAGCCTGCTGCCGCTGTCGCACGGCTCCACCGCCACGCAGCTCGACACAGGTCAGTCACATGTCTTACACAATGAGGGTCCTCCTAGCGCTGGCCGCTCTCTGCCAGCGCGGGAGCCTGCTGCCGCTGTCGCACGGCTCCACCGCCACGCAGCTCGACACAGGTCAGTCACATGTCTTACACAATGAGGGTCCTCCTAGCGCTGGCCGCTCTCTGCCAGCGCGGGAGCCTGCTGCCGCTGTCGCACGGCTCCACCGCCACGCAGCTCGACACAGGTCAGTCACATGTCTTACACAATGAGGGTCCTCCTAGCGCTGGCCGCTCTCTGCCAGCGCGGGAGCCTGCTGCCGCTGTCGCACGGCTCCACCGCCACGCAGCTCGATACAGGTCAGTCACATGTCTTACACAATGAGGGTCCTCCTAGCGCTGGCCGCTCTCTGCCAGCGCGGGAGCCTGCTGCCGCTGTCGCACGGCTCCACCGCCACGCAGCTCGACACAGGTCAGTCACATGTCTTACACAATGAGGGTCCTCCTAGCGCTGGCCGCTCTCTGCCAGCGCGGGAGCCTGCTGCCGCTGTCACACGGCTCCACCGCCACGCAGCTCGACACAGGTCAGTCACATGTCTTACACAATGAGGGTCCTCCTAGCGCTGGCCGCTCTCTGCCAGCGCGGGAGCCTGCTGCCGCTGTCGCACGGCTCCACCGCCACGCAGCTCGACACAGGTCAGTCACATGTCTTACACAATGAGGGTCCTCCTAGCGCTGGCCGCTCTCTGCCAGCGCGGGAGCCTGCTGCCGCTGTCGCACGGCTCCACCGCCACGCAGCTCGACACAGGTCAGTCACATGTCTTACACAATGAGGGTCCTCCTAGCGCTGGCCGCTCTCTGCCAGCGCGGGAGCCTGCTGCCGCTGTCGCACGGCTCCACCGCCACGCAGCTCGACACAGGTCAGTCACATGTCTTACACAATGAGGGTCCTCCTAGCGCTGGCCGCTCTCTGCCAGCGCGGGAGCCTGCTGCCGCTGTCGCACGGCTCCACCGCCACGCAGCTCGACACAGGTCAGTCACATGTCTTACACAATGAGGGTCCTCCTAGCGCTGGCCGCTCTCTGCCAGCGCGGGAGCCTGCTGCCGCTGTCGCACGGCTCCACCGCCACGCAGCTCGACACAGGTCAGTCACATGTCTTACACAATGAGGGTCCTCCTAGCGCTGGCCGCTCTCTGCCAGCGCGGGAGCCTGCTGCCGCTGTCGCACGGCTCCACCGCCACGCAGCTCGACACAGGTCAGTCACATGTCTTACACAATGAGGGTCCTCCTAGCGCTGGCCGCTCTCTGCCAGCGCGGGAGCCTGCTGCCGCTGTCGCACGGCTCCACCGCCACGCAGCTCGACACAGGTCAGTCACATGTCTTACACAATGAGGGTCCTCCTAGCGCTGGCCGCTCTCTGCCAGCGCGGGAGCCTGCTGCCGCTGTCGCACGGCTCCACCGCCACGCAGCTCGACACAGGTCAGTCACATGTCTTACACAATGAGGGTCCTCCTAGCGCTGGCCGCTCTCTGCCAGCGCGGGAGCCTGCTGCCGCTGTCGCACGGCTCCACCGCCACGCAGCTCGACACAGGTCAGTCACATGTCTTACACAATGAGGGTCCTCCTAGCGCTGGCCGCTCTCTGCCAGCGCGGGAGCCTGCTGCCGCTGTCGCACGGCTCCACCGCCACGCAGCTCGACACAGGTCAGTCACATGTCTTACACAATGAGGGTCCTCCTAGCGCTGGCCGCTCTCTGCCAGCGCGGGAGCCTGCTGCCGCTGTCGCACGGCTCCACCGCCACGCAGCTCGACACAGGTCAGTCACATGTCTTACACAATGAGGGTCCTCCTAGCGCTGGCCGCTCTCTGCCAGCGCGGGAGCCTGCTGCCGCTGTCGCACGGCTCCACCGCCACGCAGCTCGACACAGGTCAGTCACGTGTCTTACACACCGAGGTACACTTAGAGAAACATACTCGGAAATACAAAAAAATCATGATAAATGTTTACGTATATTTTGCTCTCCTTTTTTTAAGCATCCTCAAAAAACCAGGTTCTCAGCTATTCAACCTGTTTTTATGTAGGTACTATGTACATACGTGACTCAGAAAAGTGTTCGTTACATTCTGAAGGTTTTAGTTATTTTGGTACAGGGTTTTCAACTGGGCGTTGACGGCTATATCGGCCGAATATAATTATGAGGAATATAGGAAAACGTTGAATAGAGTCTCGAGGCCGATTTTGACGAAAACCAAAACTACATCATTGGATTTCAGATAATTCATGAATTCTGGCCAGGAATCGAACCCGCTGATTTTGAAAAAAAAAAACAACCTTTTTTATTCCACCATTCGATAGTGCTCCCAATAAGGATCAAATTCTGGGAAGTAATGATATATGGTAGCTTTTAGCCTTTTAATTTGTGCTCGATCGGTTAACATACTCCTAAAACTAAAATCCGCGCCAAGTTTTGTCGGTGAAAGAAAAGGGCCTTCGCAGATCATCTTGCCCCTTCTAGTGCCGGAGTCCCGGGACGAGTTACCTCAGACTCATTCGATGATTTTACCACGTAAAAAAAGAGTCGGTATCGCTACACATCTGCCTCGCGGCAGTCTTCTTATCTAATATCTTTAAACGAGCAATTCTTGTGTATTTATTTATATATAATCAGGATCTCGGAAACGGCTCCAAGGATTTTCATGAAAGTTACAGATTAGGTGATTTCGGCTCGGTTCCCAAGATATAGACATTTTAAAAACCGAGCGAAGCTCAGTCAACCAGATATTTTATATTATTAATCATAGTTTTGAATGTATAATTAGTTTCCTCTCTTTTTTCCAGGTGAAGAGAACTTGAACATCGGCAACAAAAGTGTGGAGTTCGTGAACATAATCAAAGAAGATCTGCGACGGAACAATGACGACTACGAGTTACTGGAGGGAGAGAACCAGCTGGAGCACAGCGAGCCCCCCGCCCGCCCCGCGCAGCACGAGCCCCCCGCCCGCCCCGCGCAGCACGTGCACCCCGCCCGCCGCGGGGGGGCCACGCACCCCGCGTACCCCGCGATCCCCGGCCGCCCCACGCCTCAACAACCACACTTACAACCGGCACACCCAGCTCCTGCACACGTGGCCCCTCCCGCACATGTGGGCCCTCCTGCACGAGCAGCCCCCCTGCGCCGCTCTGACAGGCAGAAGGGAGGGTCTGCCAAACTGAACCAATATGTCGCAGTGCAGACCGACGAGTTCAAGAGCTACACGCGCTCAAAGCTATACAAAAGCCAGCGCCACAGCGAGCTTAAGCAACTGCTGCACAAGGACCAGGTCAAGATGCGCCAGCAGGATCAACCGCAAGCGGAAGATCTAATACAAGCGGAGGAACCACCACTAGCAGATGATCAACCACAAGCGGAGGATCAACAACAAACGGAGGATCAACCACTAACGGAGGATCAATTGCAGGCGGAGGGTCAGGCCGAGCCAGAGGAACAGACCGAGATGGAAGACGCGACGGTTGCCTCGCCTCCACCGCGAACATCCCCCGAGGACCGGCCGCGCGCCCCCCCGCGCTCCTCGCCGCGCGCCCCCCCGCACTCCTCGCCGCGCCCCTCCGTCCCGCCGCTCGACGACAGGGAGCAGAGTCCCGTGCTTAGGAACAGAAAGGAATACTCGCCTCCCCCCGAACATCTGGACATGGCTGCCGCACGCAATCCGGAGCTCACCCGCATCCGAATGAAGGTACTGCTGCTCTTTAACATATTATGTCCTCAGTAGGTTTAGGCGCAAAAAGCCCAATTCTCAAAATGGCAACCGAGTCGCAAAAAGACAAGTTCCTTCTCAAAATGGCAAATTCTATAGAAGCCCAATTCTCCAAATGAACAATTCTAGAAAGGCTAATTGTTGGTTTTTCGCATAATAATATATGAAACAATTTAGTCAAATGTAGACTTCTTTCTTTCTCCTCAATGCGAATCGCCCCGCACGGCCCGCACACATCTATTGCCTGTCACTCCGACCATGTTGGGGACAACGGGCATACATCGTCGTCGGTGCTTTCCTATATGACCAGTTTTGGGTAAAAATTAAAGTTTTGACACATTGAACTGGAAATCACACTGTGGTGAACAAACTCAAAATTAAATTAGTAAATAGTCCGCTGATCGGTTTCGACCAAGGCGGCCACTCTTAGCGGAGATTAGCAGAGGAGAGTCGGCAGTTAATTGATAAGATGTTTGTTTGTGTGGTGATGGGGCAGGGTCGGCTGTGCCAGCGCAGCCTGATGAACGCGGAGGGCCCCAAGTACGACAAGCTGGGCAACGTGCTGCAGACCGCGCACCGCCCGCGGTCCGCGCGCGGACGACAGTTCCACCAGACGCGCGCGCCCGCCCTGCTGCTGCCGCGCTGCTGCAACTGCTGCAAGAAGTCCGTGCTGGGCTGCCAGTAGCCCGTGCTGGGCTGCCAGTAGCCCGTGCCGGGCTGCCAGTAGCCCGTGCTGGGCTGCCAGTAGCCCGTGCCGGGCTGCTACTACCGCTTCAAGAGGACAACATCACCCCACCTCGCCACCACACTTCTATTCTTACTCACATAAATCTCGCAGGAATACATAAAAGTTGTATTGATAAGGACTGTTAAAATAATAAAATTCACAAATTGAAAGTTTGTATTTTGAAAGGATTACTTTTATTTCATCTTCTACATTTCAGTTATTATGAAAGTGCAAAGAAGTCAGGTCGATGCCGTCTTCTGAAACAAAAACAAACAGGTATCTAAACACTATACAAGTCAGCCCGAAGAACTGCTGCTCACTGGAAACTTTCTGTTGCGGTGACTTTGACCCATTTGAATGTACCGGCCGCTGGTAACTATTTGCTACTGTAATCAGAGCACTCTCTCTCTCATAACACTCAACGGGGAAACAAAAAGTCGCCATTGAACGGATATTATTTATTAATTTTCTCAACTGTCACAAGCAGTAATAGCCGTTTGAACGTATACCTCGTGAGCAGCGGCTGAAAGAACATTGTATAGCTATCAGAGAGGCCACTCACTTGCGGGGCGACTTCATGTAGTTCTGCACCCTGCAACACACACGCACGAGTCACTCCACTACACCGTGACACTGGGGCCTCCACGCACGTAATGAGCTCAGCTCCATCCAGACGAAGCTCTCTACGACCGTTATACCACATGGCGTCTCTCCAACGTCTGCGCAGCGTCAACGTTGCGCATACTATTATCTAGTGGCAAGCGTTCGCCTTGCGACCCGTAGAACACGGCTTGACCATAATTATATTCGCATGTATGCATTTCTGGGTTTCTATTTGAATTATTTTCTTTTGTCCTTTTTAGACCCTTTTAATTTATTACGTATCCGAATATTAGCTTTTAACTTGATTTTTTATTTAATACTTTTCGTTATAAACATACTTAGGTAGAGCTTAGGTATACAGGGTGAATTTTTCAAGTGGGCGTGGATGGCTATTTTCGAAACTATGAGGAATATCAAAAAACGTTGAAAGGAGTCTCGAGGCCGATTTTGACGAAAACTAAAACTGCATCATTGGATTTTAGAAAAGTCTATCATCTTGGCCAAGAATCGAATCCGCTGATTTTGGAAAAAAAATCACCCCCTGTATTATTACACCATTCGATAGTGTTGCTAATAAAGATCAAATCCTGGGAAGTAATCATGTACGGCAAACTTAAGGAAAACGTATAATTACAAAAAAACTGATCAACCATCAAGGCAATATGGGTATTTGAAACATAAATTACCATTTCTTCTTTAAAATAATAATTTTATTTTTAGTTCAACTCCATAATTTCGTATTGCTAAGTACAGCGGGATTGAGACGTCAAATTTGAAAAAATTAAATTTTATTCTTTTGAATAAATTATGGCTCAGTAGAAGTAAAGTACCTAACATGGAAAAATAGCAATTTCATAAAAATCTGCTATTTCCCTATGTTTGCCGTATATGATTGCTTCCCAGAATTTGATCCTTATCAGTAATACTATCGAATGGTGTAATAATACAGGGTGCGATTTTTTTCCAAAATCAGCGGGTTCGATTCCTGGCTAGGATGATTGATTTTTCTAAAATCCAATGATACAGTTTTAGTTTTCATCAAAATCGACCTCGAGACTCCTTTCAACGTTTTTCGATATTCCTCATAGTTTCGAAAATAGCCATCCACGCCCACTTGAAAAATTCAGCCTGTATAAATGAAATGATCTGATTGAACTTTGATTTTCAAAATCTCCACGACTAAAATGTTCCCGTGTATGGTCTAGACTCGGTCCATAAACATAATTATGTAGGTATTTTTAAAGCCCTTCATGAGTGTGGCAGGTAAACGAACCACCTCTTACCACTGCTCGACATCCACGGTTCATACTTAAACGTCTATAAGAGGGTTAAGTATCTACTTACCGAAACAAGTGTCAATCAGTCGCCGGCCATGGCCGACATACTCACCAGTAGCTGTTGTCTCCCATGGGCACGAGGTCGCGGCGCGCGCGGGCGGCGGGCGGCGCGGCCTCCAGCAGCTCGGAGCACAGCGCCCGCAGCAGCTCGTGCTGTCGGTCCGACGACTGCAGCAGGCGCGAGCACGCGCGCCATATGTCCACAGCGAGCTTGAGCTGGTCTGCGCTCTCGTCGCTCTCTGCGCTCCCTACGCTCTCATAATTCTCTGCGCTCCCTAAGCTCTCGAGGTACACGGAGCGCGGCCGGGATTTGAGGTCCTGCTTGCGGCGATGTTTGTGACCGGATTTATGTTTGTGCGCCGACGAGTGGTGGCTCTTGTCGAGCACGAACGCACTCGATGGGATATTACTGAAGGGCATATCTTTGTCGACGCGCGAGCGCTCGTACCGCTCACCCGCTGCGTACGTGTCGCTCTCGTCGCTCGCGTCGCTCGTGTCGCTCGTCATCAGAGGGATTAGCAGCTCTATGTTCGACAGAGATCGTGGCTACAAACGAGATGTCTTCCATGAGGCTACTTATAGTTTATGTAAGGAGTCCGACTGTATTAGCTAGCTATACAGACCTACGAGTACCTCGTAGCCTGTGTCTGTTATCTTTACGAGATAGCTACACGATGTTATAAGGCTGAGATGCGTAAATGTTTGATTAATTTTAAGATGTTACATCAAATAATTCGTTGTCACCAGGTGTCACCGGTGTCTACAGTACCAATGTAGTAGTCATGATGGGCAAAAAACATTATAAAATATAGCGTACAAAAAACAATTTGTCCTACGACAGTGCCACGTGGTACGCCATATTTAACTGTATGCTAAGTTTTATTTATTTAAGCTTCAAGTACAAACAGCTCTACCAGTCAACCTTTGGGTTAAATAAGAAAGTATTGTGGTAGGGTACAAAAAAATAAAAAATAACCGAAATAAATAATAATTAGCAATCAGAAAAAAATATGCTTTCATGTTTATAACTTCTTGTTTATTGATTTTATTTACTGCTCAGTTATTGTACCTAGGTGCTTTACTTTCGACTGCCCTCCAGCGCGTCTATGAGTGGCGCGAGGAGGCGCAGCGCCGGGGCGTGACCTGCTGCCGCGAGAAGTCGAGGCGCGGCGGGAAGAGCTGCGGCGATCTCAGGGCAGTATGGAAGGAACGAATGTCGCGACCGAAGGCCGGGCACGCCGCAATTGTAAGGTAAGACCCCTCGCGGAGGAGTGGCTGGAGAGACGTCACGGCGTCCTGACCTATCGGATGACACAGGCCTCACCGGACACGGAAGTTTCGGGAGGTTCCTGTGCCTATGATGGGGAAGGAGGAAACGCCCGGGTGCCACCACTGCGAAGATCGCCCGGAGGACACAGTAGAGCATACGGTGCAAGACTGCCCAGCTTGGGTGGAGCACCGACGTGTCCTCACGGCTGCGATAGGCGGAGACCTCTCGCGCCCGGCATTGGTTGCGGCCATGCTGCGGGGCGAGACGGAGTGGGAAGCGCCCGCGGCGTCGGACGTCAGCAGACGATCTCCGGCCGCCGTAGGCGCGGGCATGCGGGCAGCGATTAAAGGGCAACTCGCTGCCCGACCATGGACCATGCCCGGGTCGACGGCGCGTTGTCCCACGCGCGCCTCAAAGAGCGTCAGCATACCGACGGAGCCCCCTCTCAGAGGGCCAAAGCCTGCCGGGGTCGCGGGATTATTTCCTTACCGTGACCCCGGAACATAAAGGGCTATTGAAGGACACCGTGGATTTTAGTCAGTAAAAGTCTGACAGTCCCTCCCGCCCTGCCCGGGGGGGAGGACTCGTTTGATGATTTTACCACGTTAAAAAAAAAGGTGTTTTTCTTAACTCAGTACTGAACTT
This sequence comes from Agrotis segetum, assembly GCA_036375495.1. Classification (NCBI taxonomy): domain Eukaryota; kingdom Metazoa; phylum Arthropoda; class Insecta; order Lepidoptera; family Noctuidae; genus Agrotis; species Agrotis segetum. The sequence goes on along the minus strand of JAQSVV010000222.1, from coordinate 153,706 downwards.
ACCATGTCCTCGTAAGGAGTCCTCGGGCCACAGTGGCTCACCACCAGCTGCCACTGCAGAGCACACGTTACTGGTTACTTACTGTGATGCCTCTCTACCTACACATCACACTATCGGATCTACCAGAAACACATCAAATATGTATTTATGATGAACACTCACGAAAAAAAAAACACGAAAAGTCCACTACTCTTATTTAGGACACAAATTAATATACCCAATAGTACATTTCAATACAAGTCGGGAAAGCTGCTAAGGAGCCAAGAATAGCAATCAAAAATGCCCCACGTAATATTATATTTTTGTCATAACTTTTAGACCCCATTCGCACGAGCGTTTTGTTTTTGGGGCGTTAATAAAGCGCTGAGTTGAAACAAAAATGGGAATACAGGGAGCTCACCGCGATGAGCCCCAACAAGGCGCCGCTCCTCATGGCGACGTGTGGTGTGCGTGGCGTCTGCGTGACGGTTGCGTGGCAGTTGCGTATCGTTTGCGTGGCTGTAGTGTCGCGGGAGCGTGCGCGGCCTCTATATACCGTGGGGCGCGGAGAATCGCGTCGTTAGCGCGTTGGCCACGCTCGCTTGCAATAGACACGCTCTAACGCATTCGCGACGCTGTCCCGCTATACATGAACAATTAACTGTTGTTATCTAACTTATAAGTACTTATTATTTTTTTAGTACGGTATAATCTCTATAAAAGGGTGTTATTTTTATACAGTACATTTAAGGTGTTGAAGTAAATCCCTACCTATAACGATGAACTATCGTTTGAAGCATTATGCAAACACAGGAAGACTTTTTTATCACCGTCCAAAATTTTTCTAGGCATTAGGTATCAATCACTAAACACGTTTTTGAAAAAAAATTGGTACTTCAAAAGAGATGGTCCAAAAATGTATGGAGCCTGGGCCCACTCTATGTACACCTTATATAAAAATAGCTTCTCAATACATAAACTGTTTTTAACTGTTAATTTTCTTAACTTTCACTTCGTTTAATTGCGCTTTTATAATAACTTTGTCAATGATAACAACACTCGACAAAAAAAATCAAACATGGTGGATCTGACAGTAGTATGTTTATTTTGACAATGACACTTGATTGACGTGCAAAAACTGTAAAATCACAGGCGAATTAAAGCCCTGGTAGTATACTGAGTTGTACAAAATAAATACAATCATTACAAACTCCGAAAAATATTAATTAACTCAAGAAAATCTTCAAATTCTTCAAACGTCACTCCATAGAACTGTCAAAGTTGTCAAACGTCATGATAGTAAACGTCAAATAGTACTGTCATGGCCGCCCTAAAATAGGGTTATCGTGCTAAAAAACGTTCCTAATTATTATTTTTTAACAGCTAAACCCGTCTTCAAATGATTTTTTCTGTATTTTTATGAAATTCCCCTATTTTTTTCCTATTTAATGATATGGTGTACATAGAGTGGGCCCAGGATGAAACATCTCCTTTCATATTAAAACATTTTCTCATAAGAATTATCCGCTCTGCGTAAACTAAACGTTAATAATAGTACACTTGCCGGCGCAAGGAACGGGCTGAGCGCACCTCGCTACACCTGAGCGACACATCACAGCGCCCAGTCCAGATTCATCAACTTTTTTATAAATAAATAACTTGTGACGTGATATTTCAATATTTTTGTATTAAGTGATACAAAACGTAAAAACACGTATTGAATGATTTTCGCCAAAATTCGGATGGTGACTAAAAAATCATCCTGTATACTTCATTATATATGGTTATTGGAGGAACACCAGCAGTTGTCCTACAGAGAAGCCGCCTCGTTCGCTCAGGGGTTCTGACTACGAGTGTGGACGTGCGACCAGCCGTGCTCGTGTCATCGACTGGTGCATTCCTCACCTCCACCAAAAAGTAGGCAAGCGGTGATGGGACTACTGCAACAACTCTGCTGCAACAACACTGCTGCGACAACATTGTTATGACATCACTCTGCGATAAAATGTCGCGACAACACTGCTATGACAACACTGCTGCGATAAAACTGTCGCGACAACACTGCTGCGGGGTCGATTCCCGCACGGATCAAAAATTATATGATCTGCAAATTGCTGTGCTGCGTATATGCTGTGTTTGTGCATGTGGTTACAAATGTTTATAAACGCACGACACAAAGTAATTCCCAGTGTGGAGCAAAGATGATTATTTTTTAATTAAAAATAAATTTGATTTGACTTGAGAGTTCGGCCATAGTTCGGCGTAATTTTATTAAAAGGGTGAAGAGATATGTGGACGAGCCGTAATGGGAATAATTTAAAGAATACAAAGCTGATATAATATTGTATTGTTTGTTAAATCTAGACTAGGAGGTACAGCTATGCTATTCACTTGTGCAGGCCGGCGCGCTTGGCTTCTAGCTCGTAGATGAGCAGGCGCCACATCTTCACCACGAACACTTCCGCCTCCTCGTCCAGTACCTGTGCCAAAATATTATTATTAAGAAAAAAATAAAATGTTATTTCAATTAGCACTTTACTAGCAGACCTTACATCAAGCAGCGTGTCACACGCCACACGTGTGTCACCCACACACCATACACGTCACACACACCACACACGTCACATGTCCCTGATGTGACTCACACGTCACACATACGTCACCCACACACCACACATGCTACACCGCAGACGTCACACGTCACACATAATATGTCATACACCACACGTCACACTCACCATCTGCACGTCGTCGAGGATGCCCTGCGGCGCGGAGCCGGCCACCACTTTGCTACATATGTACACACACCACACACGTCACACACACCACACACGTCACACACACCACACACGTCACACACACGTCACACTCACCACACACGTCACACACACGTCACACACACCACACACGTCACACTCACCATCTGCACGTCGTCGAGGATGCCCTGCGGCGAAGAGCCGGCCACCACTTTGCTACATATGTACACACACCACACACGTCACACACACCACACACGTCACACACACCACACACGTCACACTCACCATCTGCACGTCGTCGAGGATGCCCTGCGGCGCGGAGCCGGCCACCACTTTGCTACATATGTACACACACCACACACGTCACACACACCACACACGTCACACTCACCACACACGTCACACACACGTCACACACACCACACACGTCACACTCACCATCTGCACGTCGTCGAGGATGCCCTGCGGCGAAGAGCCGGCCACCACTTTGCTACATATGTACACACACCACACACGTCACACACACCACACACGTCACACACACCACACACGTCACACTCACCATCTGCACGTCGTCGAGGATGCCCTGCGGCGCGGAGCCGGCCACCACTTTGCTACATATGTACACACACCACACACGTCACACACACCACACACGTCACACACACGTCACACACACCACACACGTCACACTCACCATCTGCACGTCGTCGAGGATGCCCTGCGGCGCGGAGCCGGCCACCACTTTGCTACATATGTACACACACCACACACGTCACACACACGTCACACGTCACACACACGTCACACTCACCATCTGCACGTCGTCGAGGATGCCCTGCGGCGCGGAGCCGGCCACCACTTTGCTACATATGTACACACACCACACACGTCACACACACCACACACGTCACACACACCACACACGTCACACACACGTCACACTCACCACACACGTCACACTCACCATCTGCACGTCGTCGAGGATGCCCTGCGGCGCGGAGCCGGCCACCACTTTGCTACATATGTACACACACCACACACGTCACACACACCACACACGTCACACACACCACACACGTCACACTCACCATCTGCACGTCGTCGAGGATGCCCTGCGGCGGGGAGCCGGCCACCACTTTGCTACATATGTACACACACCACACACGTCACACACACCACACACGTCACACACACCACACACGTCACACTCACCATCTGCACGTCGTCGAGGATGCCCTGCGGCGAAGAGCCGGCCACCACTTTGCTACATATGTACACACACCACACACGTCACACACACCACACACGTCACACACACCACACACGTCACACTCACCATCTGCACGTCGTCGAGGATGCCCTGCGGCGCGGAGCCGGCCACCACTTTGCTACATATGTACACACACCACACACGTCACACACACCACACACGTCACACACACCACACACGTCACACACACCACACACGTCACACTCACCATCTGCACGTCGTCGAGGATGCCCTGCGGCGCGGAGCCGGCCACCACTTTGCTACATATGTACACACACCACACACGTCACACACACCACACACGTCACACTCACCACACACGTCACACTCACCATATGCACGTCGTCGAGGATGCCCTGCGGCGCGGAGCCGGCCACCACTTTGCTACATATGTACACACACCACACACGTCACACACACCACACACGTCACACACACGTCACACACACCACACACGTCACACTCACCATCTGCACGTCGTCGAGGATGCCCTGCGGCGCGGAGCCGGCCACCACTTTGCTACATATGTACACACACCACACACGTCACACACACCACACACGTCACACACACCACACACGTCACACTCACCATCTGCACGTCGTCGAGGATGCCCTGCGGCGCGGAGCCGGCCACCACTTTGCTACATATGTACACACACCACACACGTCACACACACGTCACACGTCACACACACGTCACACTCACCATCTGCACGTCGTCGAGGATGCCCTGCGGCGCGGAGCCGGCCACCACTTTGCTACATATGTACACACACCACACACGTCACACACACCACACACGTCACACACACCACACACGTCACACACACGTCACACTCACCACACACGTCACACTCACCATCTGCACGTCGTCGAGGATGCCCTGCGGCGCGGAGCCGGCCACCACTTTGCTACATATGTACACACACACACACACGTCACACACACCACACACGTCACACACACCACACACGTCACACACACCACACACGTCACACTCACCATCTGCACGTCGTCGAGGATGCCCTGCGGCGCGGAGCCGGCCACCACTTTGCTACATATGTACACACACCACACACGTCACACACACCACACACGTCACACACACCACACACGTCACACTCACCATCTGCACGTCGTCGAGGATGCCCTGCGGCGGGGAGCCGGCCACCACTTTGCTACATATGTACACACACCACACACGTCACACACACCACACACGTCACACACACCACACACGTCACACTCACCATCTGCACGTCGTCGAGGATGCCCTGCGGCGAAGAGCCGGCCACCACTTTGCTACATATGTACACACACCACACACGTCACACACACCACACACGTCACACACACCACACACGTCACACTCACCATCTGCACGTCGTCGAGGATGCCCTGCGGCGCGGAGCCGGCCACCACTTTGCTACATATGTACACACACCACACACGTCACACACACCACACACGTCACACACACCACACACGTCACACTCACCATCTGCACGTCGTCGAGGATGCCCTGCGGCGCGGAGCCGGCCACCACTTTGCTACATATGTACACACACCACACACGTCACACACACCACACACGTCACACACACCACACACGTCACACTCACCATCTGCACGTCGTCGAGGATGCCCTGCGGCGCGGAGCCGGCCACCACTTTGCTACATATGTACACACACCACACACACGTCACACACACCACACACGTCACACACACCACACACGTCACACTCACCATCTGCACGTCGTCGAGGATGCCCTGCGGCGAAGAGCCGGCCACCACTTTGCTACATATGTACACACACCACACACGTCACACACACCACACACGTCACACACACCACACACGTCACACTCACCATCTGCACGTCGTCGAGGATGCCCTGCGGCGCGGAGCCGGCCACCACTTTGCTACATATGTACACACACCACACACGTCACACACACCACACACGTCACACACACCACACACGTCACACTCACCATCTGCACGTCGTCGAGGATGCCCTGCGGCGCGGAGCCGGCCACCACTTTGCTACATATGTACACACACCACACACGTCACACACACCACACACGTCACACTCACCACACACGTCACACTCACCATCTGCACGTCGTCGAGGATGCCCTGCGGCGCGGAGCCGGCCACCACTTTGCTACATGTGTACACACACCACACACGTCACACACACCACACACGTCACACACACCACACACACACCACACACGTCACACACACCACACACGTCACACACACCACACACGTCACACACACCACACACACACCACACACGTCACACACACCACACACGTCACACACACCACACACGTCACACACACCACACACGTCACACTCACCATCTGCACGTCGTCGAGGATGCCCTGCGGCGCGGAGCCGGCCACCACTTTGCTACATATGTACACACCACACACGTCACACACACCACACACGTCACACACACCACACACGTCACACACACGTCACACTCACCACACACGTCACACTCACCATCTGCACGTCGTCGAGGATGCCCTGCGGCGCGGAGCCGGCCACCACTTTGCTACATATGTACACACACCACACACGTCACACACACCACACACGTCACACACACCACACACGTCACACACACGTCACACTCACCACACACGTCACACTCACCATCTGCACGTCGTCGAGGATGCCCTGCGGCGCGGAGCCGGCCACCACTTTGCTACATATGTACACACACCACACACGTCACACACACCACACACGTCACACACACCACACACGTCACACACACGTCACACTCACCACACACGTCACACTCACCATCTGCACGTCGTCGAGGATGCCCTGCGGCGCGAAGCCGGCCACCACTTTGCTACATATGTACACACCACCACACACGTCACACACACCACACACGTCACACACACCACACACGTCACACACACGTCACACTCACCACACACGTCACACTCACCATCTGCACGTCGTCGAGGATGCCCTGCGGCGCGAAGCCGGCCACCACTTTGCTACATATGTACACACACCACACACGTCACACACACCACACACGTCACACACACCACACACGTCACACACACGTCACACTCACCACACACGTCACACTCACCATCTGCACGTCGTCGAGGATGCCCTGCGGCGCGGAGCCGGCCACCACTTTGCTACATATGAAGTCCACGAGTGTCGGCTCGGGCTCACCGATGTACTCGATAATCTTCTTGTTGATCCACGGCCTGATCTTCTTCTCCATCAACACGTTGTCGATCTGTGGGCGGAACAACACGACACAGTCAGTCACAGTGTATACACACAAATATGAACCGAGCGCCAGCTTCGTCCTGCTGGAACACGTGCGCACCTGTGCGGTGTCGAGCTTGTACTGGAACAGCTGCTCCTTCTGTGTGGGGATCTTGTCGATGAGGCTCTTGATGTGCTTCCTCTTCTCCTCCGCGCTGCGACTCTCCTTGTCCCCGTCGCCCCCGCCGCCCCCGCCCCCGCCCGCGCCCCCTCCACCACCCTTCTTGCTTTTTTCCTTTTTCTCTTTAGCTGTAATAAAGTAAATACAAGTTGTAGTAGCGCCTCTCCTAACTGTCAAATATAACTTACGGCAAAACGTAGGCACGCCTGTGATGAAACGGAGGTTTGGATTTATCAGGTATAAGGTTAAAAGACTGGAAGGTAAGAACGTGTTAAGAAAAACCAGTCCGTGGTCGTGACGATGTGATACTCACGTCGTGTGTGGTCGGTGGGGTGTGTGTGCGGGGCGTGCGGGGGGTGCGGGTGTGCGGGCGGCAGCTCGTCGTCGTCACCCGCGAAGGCCGCGTGCACGCGCCGCACTCGACACGCATCCGCTGTGGAAACAACACAACATTCATTCAAATCGACCTGTTTGTATTTCATTTACGACATGAAGCTGCATCCCGTTCGACTGGAAGCCAACCAGAAGTAGCGAGCACTGAACGCCCAACCACACTTCATCACAGTTCTAACTGCGCAGGCAATCGCGCAGGCCGCGCTGTGGGGTTTGCGTGAGATACAGTTTTACCAACCACACGCACGGTGTTCCATGTACAAACTGGCTTGAGCAGGCGAAACTGTGGTGAAGCTTGTGCGTGTGGTAGGCCCATAAGGAACACCCCTGATCCCACTAGAACTTAATTCTGAATTAAACCACTTAGTAAACAATTCATAAAACCAATATGAGACGCATCACTTATTTTTATTTTCCTCTAATCAACAGGTGTGAAAAAAAACACAAATAATTAGTCAGTAATAGTGAACGAATACACCGTCATGTCATGAGTGAGCGCTGCTAGGTACCTCTGGCCACGTAGGAGGGCGCCGGCCGCCACGCTGTCCGCACGCAGCACAAACAAACAACCAGTCAGAAGCAAGTGTTAGTCATTCATTCAATCACTACAATATATTCAAAGTACGGTTTTATCATTTTAAACTGAAACGAGTTCTAACTTCAGTGTAAGCCCAAATCTCTAAGACAATTGTATTTTCTCCGATTGACGCTTTCTAAATAATACCACAGAACACTTATAAAACAGTCATTGTTAAGGTTCTATAGCCAAATGGCAAAAAACGGAACCCTTATAGATTCATTGCGTCATTCGTCTGTCTGTCCGTCCGTTCGTATGTCACAGGCCTTAGAAAGTATAAGAGCTATACTATTGAAACTTGGTAAGTAGATGTATTATGTGAACCGCATAAGGATTTTCACACAAAAAAAAATAATAATTTTGGAGGTTGCCCAATAATTAAAATAATTTTTGTAGTTTTTTTTTTTCACCGCACTCACACTTATGGGGTATCTATATCTATGGATAGGTCTTTAAAAATGATGTTGAGGTTACTAAAATCATTTTTAGGGTTCCGTAGTCAAATGGCAAAAACGGAACACTTATAGATTCGTCATGTCTGTCTGCCTGTCCGTCCGTATGTCACAGCCACTTTTTGTCGAAAGTTTAAGAGCTATCCTGTTGAAACTTGGTAAGTAGATGTATTATGTAAACCGCATTAGGATTTTCACACAAAAATAAAACAAAAACCAATTTTGGGGGTACCCCCCATACTTAAAATTGAAAGTCAATGAATTTTTTTTCGCCTGACCTATACGTGTGGGATATGTATGAATAGGTAGGTCTTAAAATGATAAAATTGAGGTTATTAACATATTTTTTTTCTGAACTGAACAGTTTCCGTGAGTGACACTTCCAAACTGGTAAAATGTTGCCCCCCCTGTAATGTCTATACACAACTTGTTGTTCGATCAGTCAGCCAGTTTTCGTCCTGGAAGTATGGACCAACACGACAGCGAGCCAGTCATCCTGCGACCACGGCCAGCATCAGTACGTCTTATGCACATTCCAAAAACACCTTTCTTGAGATGTAAAATTTCGCTGTCCAACGAATTGGAAGTCATCACAGCTACTCTAATCATGTTTTACATTCACCGATCAGTACAGACCCGTAACTACTTGTCCGTACCGACAACCCGCTTCTTTATAAAAGTGCCCTCGGATATAGCCAACCAAATCGCTTGGTGCTCTTCTGTAGATTGTCAACTTCTATGATTTTAACAGACTTTGTATTAAGGGGATAGGTCAGTAAAAATACGCTTTTTATTTTTTACTTTTCTTCGTACGTATATGGACTACAGATCTTAAAACTTGGAATATAGTAATTGACTATATGATATAAATTCTCACAAAGTTGAAAACACGATTCATTGAAATTTTCTCGATACAAAAAAAATGCAAAGTTAGGTCTATATTTTTTCTTTTTTGGACTTTATGGCATAACTACTATGAGTTATGGAAAAGATGTTACTTTAAATTGTAGAGAATACCACTATATAAATTCTGTAAAGACAGTTTTTCAATTAATAACAATTTTAATTCATAAAAAGACGTCAATATGTTTGGGCACATACGCCGTTTTATGCTGAGCACACATTCACTATCGTCCTCTCATCTTTTGCCTTTTACAAGTATTGTCATCACTTTCGTTCCTTGACGAATCAGTCAGCCAGCGTGGCTCTTACAGGCTAGACCTGTGACACTTTTTTTCAGATCGCGGCTGTCAGATTTTCGTAATAATAAAATTGGTAATGGATAAAAAGATCGAGAAAATACAAACGAATGATACGTAGGCTTTATATTATTCAAAACTATGTTTCGATGTGTTCAATGGGACGTGATTGTAAACGGACATGACTGTAAATAAGTCACGTAAACTTTCTTTTTTCAATAACAAATTTAAATTCCTGACGACCCTTACAGAGCAAACAAGGGAAATGTTTGAATACGTATGATTCTATACATTACGAATTGTTCCTATCAATATAATAAATTACTCACAGTGATATTATATCAATGCTATCGTGATATCGTACTATTGTTGTCGGGTGGTTCCTCTGTGTCCATCCTCCTCCCATCTAATATTTATGCATCTAAATACAATTTCACATGAACTAATGATAAATGCACTATCTTGCAGTCAACAATTTGAGATTGTATGTAACTGAAAACAACTTCTAATCGTATCAAACTGCGATATAGGATAAGAAGCACTTCACTTTTATTATTATTTATTTAGTTTCGTCACAGATTTTAACAATTTCGAAGAAACAGGAATAAAATAAATTAAATGAAAACTGCTATTGTCATTTTGAATACTTCAAAATTACTTGTCAACTACAAATAAGGCATAGCACCCACCACCCTGAGGCGCAATGTTGAACCGACCATTTGGGCGTTTAAAACCGGTTTTTTGAACCAATTCCAAATGGTCCACATTACATGATTTAAATATCGCCTATAGTATAATGCTGCGACTATGATGAAAAATCGGTGGTCATTGCTGTCTCACCGTGTGTTCGGTACAAGTTGCTTCTCGCTCTATTGATTGCTTTGGAGTATAAAAGATCAGTACTGGGCTCATGCTTTTGGAGTCGATAGATAATATCTCTAAAGGTTTCATTTATCAGAAAAGTGATATTAAAACCTTGTCCCAAAAAATACTGTGGATAAGATATTATAGAATGAAGATTTATTTATAAAGAGGTTCTGACATTAAACTGTTCTACTATACCTGTACCTCATATGAGTAAAAAACTACTAAATCCACGCCGCTGCTCGACTAATGTCCATTTTACGCGGCGCTTGTGTCTGTCATTACATCGAAATGCATCAAAAATTAATACAAACACCAGATGGTGGAGGACAGGGCGTCAAGCATCCTTAGCTTTCCACTCTCGAACATATAAAGATATCACGCAACCAGCTTTGTGAACGCACGATAGTAAAAGGAGCGTGTGTTTGGGGCTTTATTTAGTGTGTTAAAATAATCGAATGAGTCCTCCTACCCAGAGCAGAGCGGGAGGGACTGTCAGACTTGGAATACTTACTAAAATCTACGATTTATTTCAATAGCCCTTTACGTTCTGGGGTCACGGTATTGTATTCGTTTGTCCGCGACCCAGGTAGGCCCTCTAAGGGGGAGCCCCGTTATTGTGCTGTCACATTTTCCGGCGCGCGTGGAACACAACGCTCACGCCCATACCCGTGCGCGCGTGTGTTTGGGGCTTAACGATAATTGGGTATTGTCACTTTCGTAAGGTATGCCAATTATCATTAATTTTCTACCAAAATAGTAGTTTTGTTCGTAATCTCGGGACATCAAAATGTTATAAAATAAATTTAAGACTGTGAATGATAAAAATATTCACAAAATATTAATCCACATCAATAAAGATTTCTATCATTTTGTTTTGGTGAATGTTTCGACATCCTTATATTAAAATATTTCTACTAGAGTAATACATGTATTTTGCGTAAAGGGAACACTTTATGAAATGTCGAAGTTGACGAAATGAAATACATAAAACTTTGGATTGCGTTAATTTTCCGATACTAGCGCCTGCTGGTGGCGGTGCGTGGCAACTTTTCCGACTCATCAAACGATGCTTTCGCTTTGCCGTACGCCGTTAAGTTGCAAAACATAATTTAAGTAACAATAGCCGCCGACTTTCGAAAGTTGACTATATTTTTTTCAAAATAACTGTTTCATACTAAATACTTTATGACTGTCGAAATACAATTACAGTTAGTAGTTCGGCTTACAATAAAGTGAGAACTCGATGTGTTAGTGAAGTTGCAGGGCTCCTTGCACAAGACAGTGATGTTGTATGATCAGTCAGACTTACGAGTGTCCACACAGATGGCGATAGGCAAGTTAACAACAACAAAATCACATTTATTAGTAAAGCTTGAGAATGTACATAGGAGCGCTAAGAATGCTAGTATTGAGTGGGGAGTGACAAGGAACAAACGACAACATACAGACTCATTGTAGATACAGAACCAGCTAGTTAGTCACAGTTAGTGAAGAACAGCTTTATTTCCGTGCAACAACTCTGAAAATATCTGTTTTTATTGCACGGAAATAACGGCCGGTGAGATAAGTCAAAAAGGGATTAATTGAATAAGCTAGAAACAGGTGATGGGAGGTGATGGCATGATGTAGTGGTGACTCACCGTTGGGTGTGTCGGTGCAGTTGTTGGGGCTGAGCTTGTGGTGGTTCTTGAAGCTGATGGTGATGGGCGAGCTGCCAGTCGACGTCACGCTCTGTAACATCAACAGTGAGCAGCGAGCTATCACAACATGTACTCATACAGACGACTAAGTAGAGGAAGAGATCGTATGGAGAGATCGTCCAAAATAAAGTTGTAGTTAGGGCGGGCGCGGCGGCGTGGTGCGGCGGAGTGTGTGCACTCACGTGTGTGAACTCACGTGCCGCTGGTGGGCGGGGTGTGTGCACTCACGTGTGTGAACTCACGTGCCGCTGGTGGGCGGGGTGTGTGCACTCACGTGTGTAAACTGACGTGTCGCTGGTGGGCGGGGTGTGTGCACTCACGTGTGTGAACTGACGAGTCGCTGGTGAGCGGGGTGTGTACACTCACGTGTGTGTACTCACGAGTCGCTGGTGAGCGGGGTGTGTGCACTCACGTGTGTGTACTCACGAGTCGCTGGTGAGCGGGGTGTGTGCACTCACGTGTGTGTACTCACGAGTCGCTGGTGAGCGGGGTGTGTGCACTCACGTGTGTGTACTCACGAGTCGCTGGTGAGCGGGGTGTGTGCACTCACGTGTGTGTACTCACGAGTCGCTGGTGAGCGGGGTGTGTGCACTCACGTGTGTGTACTCACGAGTCGCTGGTGAGCGGGGTGTGTGCACTCACGTGTGTGTACTCACGTGTCGCTGGTCGGGCGGGTGCGCGGGCGAGGGCGGGCGCGGCGGCGTGGTGCGGCGGTGTGTGTGCACTCACTCACGTGTGTGTACTCACGTGTCGCTGGTCGGGCGGGTGCGCGGGCGAGGGCGGGCGCGGCGGCGTGGTGCGGCGGTGTGTGTGCACTCACTCACGTGTGTGTACTCACGTGTCGCTGGTCGGGCGGGTGCGCGGGCGAGGGCGGGCGCGGCGGCGTGGTGCGGCGGTGTGTGTGCACTCACTCACGTGTGTGTACTCACGTGTCGCTGGTCGGGCGGGTGCGCGGGCGAGGGCGGGCGCGGCGGCGTGGTGCGGCGGTGTGTGTGCACTCACTCACGTGTGTGTACTCACGTGTCGCTGGTCGGGCGGGTGCGCGGGCGAGGGCGGGCGCGGCGGCGTGGTGCGGCGGTGTGTGTGCACTCACTCACGTGTGTGTACTCACGTGTCGCTGGTCGGGCGGGTGCGCGGGCGAGGGCGGGCGCGGCGGCGTGGTGCGGCGGTGTGTGTGCACTCACTCACGTGTGTGTACTCACGTGTCGCTGGTCGGGCGGGTGCGCGGGCGAGGGCGGGCGCGGCGGCGTGGTGCGGCGGTGTGTGTGCACTCACTCACGTGTGTGTACTCACGTGTCGCTGGTCGGGCGGGTGCGCGGGCGAGGGCGGGCGCGGCGGCGTGGTGCGGCGGTGTGTGTGCACTCACTCACGTGTGTGTACTCACGTGTCGCTGGTCGGGCGGGTGCGCGGGCGAGGGCGGGCGCGGCGGCGTGGTGCGGCGGTGTGTGTGCACTCACTCACGTGTGTGTACTCACGTGTCGCTGGTCGGGCGGGTGCGCGGGCGAGGGCGGGCGCGGCGGCGTGGTGCGGCGGTGTGTGTGCACTCACTCACGTGTGTGTACTCACGTGTCGCTGGTCGGGCGGGTGCGCGGGCGAGGGCGGGCGCGGCGGCGTGGTGCGGCGGTGTGTGTGCACTCACTCACGTGTGTGTACTCACGTGTCGCTGGTCGGGCGGGTGCGCGGGCGAGGGCGGGCGCGGCGGCGTGGTGCGGCGGTGTGTGTGCACTCACTCACGTGTGTGTACTCACGTGTCGCTGGTCGGGCGGGTGCGCGGCGAGGGCGGGCGCGGCGGCGTGGTGCGGCGGTGTGTGTGCACTCACTCACGTGTGTGTACTCACGTGTCGCTGGTCGGGCGGGTGCGCGGGCGAGGGCGGGCGCGGCGGCGTGGTGCGGCGGTGTGTGTGCACTCACTCACGTGTGTGTACTCACGTGTCGCTGGTCGGGCGGGTGCGCGGGCGAGGGCGGGCGCGGCGGCGTGGTGCGGCGGTGTGTGTGCACTCACTCACGTGTGTGTACTCACGTGTCGCTGGTCGGGCGGGTGCGCGGGCGAGGGCGGGCGCGGCGGCGTGGTGCGGCGGTGTGTGTGCACTCACTCACGTGTGTGTACTCACGTGTCGCTGGTCGGGCGGGTGCGCGGGCGAGGGCGGGCGCGGCGGCGTGGTGCGGCGGTGTGTGTGCACTCACTCACGTGTGTGTACTCACGTGTCGCTGGTCGGGCGGGTGCGCGGGCGAGGGCGGGCGCGGCGGCGTGGTGCGGCGGTGTGTGTGCACTCACTCACGTGTGTGTACTCACGTGTCGCTGGTCGGGCGGGTGCGCGGGCGAGGGCGGGCGCGGCGGCGTGGTGCGGCGGTGTGTGTGCACTCACTCACGTGTGTGTACTCACGTGTCGCTGGTCGGGCGGGTGCGCGGGCGAGGGCGGGCGCGGCGGCGTGGTGCGGCGGTGTGTGTGCACTCACTCACGTGTGTGTACTCACGTGTCGCTGGTCGGGCGGGTGCGCGGGCGAGGGCGGGCGCGGCGGCGTGGTGCGGCGGTGTGTGTGCACTCACTCACGTGTGTGTACTCACGTGTCGCTGGTCGGGCGGGTGCGCGGGCGAGGGCGGGCGCGGCGGCGTGGTGCGGCGGTGTGTGTGCACTCACTCACGTGTGTGTACTCACGTGTCGCTGGTCGGGCGGGTGCGCGGGCGAGGGCGGGCGCGGCGGCGTGGTGCGGCGGTGTGTGTGCACTCACTCACGTGTGTGTACTCACGTGTCGCTGGTCGGGCGGGTGCGCGGGCGAGGGCGGGCGCGGCGGCGTGGTGCGGCGGTGTGTGTGCACTCACTCACGTGTGTGTACTCACGTGTCGCTGGTCGGGCGGGTGCGCGGGCGAGGGCGGGCGCGGCGGCGTGGTGCGGCGGTGTGTGTGCACTCACTCACGTGTGTGTACTCACGTGTCGCTGGTCGGGCGGGTGCGCGGGCGAGGGCGGGCGCGGCGGCGTGGTGCGGCGGTGTGTGTGCACTCACTCACGTGTGTGTACTCACGTGTCGCTGGTCGGGCGGGTGCGCGGGCGAGGGCGGGCGCGGCGGCGTGGTGCGGCGGTGTGTGTGCACTCACTCACGTGTGTGTACTCACGTGTCGCTGGTCGGGCGGGTGCGCGGGCGAGGGCGGGCGCGGCGGCGTGGTGCGGCGGTGTGTGTGCACTCACTCACGTGTGTGTACTCACGTGTCGCTGGTCGGGCGGGTGCGCGGGCGAGGGCGGGCGCGGCGGCGTGGTGCGGCGGTGTGTGTGCACTCACTCACGTGTGTGTACTCACGTGTCGCTGGTCGGGCGGGTGCGCGGGCGAGGGCGGGCGCGGCGGCGTGGTGCGGCGGTGTGTGTGCACTCACTCACGTGTGTGTACTCACGTGTCGCTGGTCGGGCGGGTGCGCGGGCGAGGGCGGGCGCGGCGGCGTGGTGCGGCGGTGTGTGTGCACTCACTCACGTGTGTGTACTCACGTGTCGCTGGTCGGGCGGGTGCGCGGGCGAGGGCGGGCGCGGCGGCGTGGTGCGGCGGTGTGTGTGCACTCACTCACGTGTGTGTACTCACGTGTCGCTGGTCGGGCGGGTGCGCGGGCGAGGGCGGGCGCGGCGGCGTGGTGCGGCGGTGTGTGTGCACTCACTCACGTGTGTGTACTCACGTGTCGCTGGTCGGGCGGGTGCGCGGGCGAGGGCGGGCGCGGCGGCGTGGTGCGGCGGTGTGTGTGCACTCACTCACGTGTGTGTACTCACGTGTCGCTGGTCGGGCGGGTGCGCGGGCGAGGGCGGGCGCGGCGGCGTGGTGCGGCGGTGTGTGTGCACTCACTCACGTGTGTGTACTCACGTGTCGCTGGTCGGGCGGGTGCGCGGGCGAGGGCGGGCGCGGCGGCGTGGTGCGGCGGTGTGTGTGCACTCACTCACGTGTGTGTACTCACGTGTCGCTGGTCGGGCGGGTGCGCGGGCGAGGGCGGGCGCGGCGGCGTGGTGCGGCGGTGTGTGTGCACTCACTCACGTGTGTGTACTCACGTGTCGCTGGTCGGGCGGGTGCGCGGGCGAGGGCGGGGCGCGGCGGCGTGGTGCGGCGGTGTGTGTGCACTCACTCACGTGTGTGTACTCACGTGTCGCTGGTCGGGCGGGTGCGCGGGCGAGGGCGGGCGCGGCGGCGTGGTGCGGCGGTGTGTGTGCACTCACTCACGTGTGTGTACTCACGTGTCGCTGGTCGGGCGGGTGCGCGGGCGAGGGCGGGCGCGGCGGCGTGGTGCGGCGGTGTGTGTGCACTCACTCACGTGTGTGTACTCACGTGTCGCTGGTCGGGCGGGTGCGCGGGCGAGGGCGGGCGCGGCGGCGTGGTGCGGCGGTGTGTGTGCACTCACTCACGTGTGTGTACTCACGTGTCGCTGGTCGGGCGGGTGCGCGGGCGAGGGCGGGCGCGGCGGCGTGGTGCGGCGGTGTGTGTGCACTCACTCACGTGTGTGTACTCACGTGTCGCTGGTCGGGCGGGTGCGCGGGCGAGGGCGGGCGCGGCGGCGTGGTGCGGCGGTGTGTGTGCACTCACTCACGTGTGTGTACTCACGTGTCGCTGGTCGGGCGGGTGCGCGGGCGAGGGCGGGCGCGGCGGCGTGGTGCGGCGGTGTGTGTGCACTCACTCACGTGTGTGTACTCACGTGTCGCTGGTCGGGCGGGTGCGCGGGCGAGGGCGGGCGCGGCGGCGTGGTGCGGCGGTGTGTGTGCACTCACTCACGTGTGTGTACTCACGTGTCGCTGGTCGGGCGGGTGCGCGGGCGAGGGCGGGCGCGGCGGCGTGGTGCGGCGGTGTGTGTGCACTCACTCACGTGTGTGTACTCACGTGTCGCTGGTCGGGCGGGTGCGCGGGCGAGGGCGGGCGCGGCGGCGTGGTGCGGCGGTGTGTGTGCACTCACTCACGTGTGTGTACTCACGTGTCGCTGGTCGGGCGGGTGCGCGGGCGAGGGCGGGCGCGGCGGCGTGGTGCGGCGGTGTGTGTGCACTCACTCACGTGTGTGTACTCACGTGTCGCTGGTCGGGCGGGTGCGCGGGCGAGGGCGGGCGCGGCGGCGTGGTGCGGCGGTGTGTGTGCACTCACTCACGTGTGTGTACTCACGTGTCGCTGGTCGGGCGGGTGCGCGGGCGAGGGCGGGCGCGGCGGCGTGGTGCGGCGGTGTGTGTGCACTCACTCACGTGTGTGTACTCACGTGTCGCTGGTCGGGCGGGTGCGCGGGCGAGGGCGGGCGCGGCGGCGTGGTGCGGCGGTGTGTGTGCACTCACTCACGTGTGTGTACTCACGTGTCGCTGGTCGGGCGGGTGCGCGGGCGAGGGCGGGCGCGGCGGCGTGGTGCCGGCGTCCGACGAGGGCGGCGTGGTGCGGCGGTGGTGCCGGTGGTGGCGCGGCGGGGTGGCGGGCGGCGAGGCGGGCGGCGAGGCGGCGGGGTCGCTGTCGCTGTCGATGGGCTCGGCCTCGGTGGGCAGCTCGCGCGAGGCGGCCAGGCGCAGGTACCGCTCCCGCTCGCGCGCCTGTCGCTCGCGCGCCTCTCGTCTCGCCTGCTCGCGCTGCGCGGCCCGCTGCTGCTCGCGCGCGCGCTGCTGCTCCAGCTGCAGGCTCACGTCGATGAGCAGGCGCGGCGCGTACTGCGCGTCGTGCTCGGCGCGCGCCCGCTCGTAGGCGGCGAGCGCGGCGGGGTCGTCGGCCGGGCGCGCGCCCCACACCTGCCTGCGCAGCGCGGCCAGCTCGCTCTGCTCTCTCGCTCGCTCGCGCGCGTCTCCCGACGCCTCTCTCACTCGCAGTCCGAGGCGGCGCTGCAGCTCCTTGCCCCTGTGACGTCACGCACGTGTAACTTGTGTATAAAAAACTAGAACGCAAACTTAACATTTAAACGTTCTTCTTCCTTAACAATAGAACATGCAGAATTCCTTGTTTTCAAAACTCGAACAACATTCCTAACATGTCGCTCGATGTTCTGCTACAACTACAACGTGTCTCACTCACTTGTAGTACTTGTGGTCGTCTCTCTCGTCGTCGTAGTCCTCTAAGAACTCCTTGAGCCTCTTTGCCTCTCGCTCCCTCTCTTCCTCGCGACATCGCTCTCTCTCTCGCTCCTTCTCGTATTCTTTTTGTTTGCGACGTTCGCGACTCTCCCAGTTCCGTAACCTGTGACAATGACAATCAATAAACAGTTACATGAGCATGCTATCATATACTTAAAACACAAAGTGACGCACCATGTGCATGCTCTCAAAACTTGATAGAGTATTGTTTAAAAAAAAAAAAACAAATAAATATTCACAATAAACGTTTTAACTAACAAATGTTTTAAAATCGGCTCGCAGGTTACAGTAAAACCTCACTAATTAATTGGTTTACAGTGAAATCTGGCAAGCGATGCAAAGATTTCAGTAAACAATATGTTTGCTATAATGAATGAGGTGTGAGTGATCTGGTCGCTGGTCGCTGGTCGCTCGTACCTCTCCTGGTAGGCGGCCTCCTTCTCGCGCGCCTTCTTCTCGTGCCTCTTCTTCTCGCGCGCCTCGTCCTCCAGCTCCTTGTCGCGGCGCGCGTCTGCCTCGCTGCGCGAGCGCCCGCGCGACCGCTCGCGCTCTCGCTCTCGCTCGCGGGAACGTTCCCGTTCGCGTTCTCGCTCTCGCTCGCGTTCACTGACAAACGAAAAATATTATTAAGTACTTATAAAATGCAGTTTTATTTTACAGCTGCCTTCGTCACTGACGACATCACAGAGAGCGACGATGTCGGCATACATAATATTCGCCACGCCACGTGGCCTCAGGAATGACTCCACCGCTTTTTCAAAATAACTATCCGTCTTCAAAACTCTCCACAAAAAAAGTATCTATACAATTACTCATCTTTCGGTGGTCGGTTGTTTTTTCAATTTATTTTTGCCACTGACTTTTTTCGTGGTTTTAAAGGTGGTCAGACTTTATTTTAAATTTGTTTTACCTCTTTTTAGTTTAAAAGGTAGTATAAGTAAGTAAGGTTTGGTTTGTTTAAAAACCTGATAAAACTGATTTGCATATTTGAAAGTAAAGTAAGTCCTAGAATACCCAGCAGTCAGATGAAAGTAAACAATTGTACCGAGTTGTTTGTATAGCTGCTGATGTTGGTACAATACATAGCGCAAAGTATTGAATTACTTTTGTATCTCAAAAATCTCTCTCTCTCTCTCTCTCTTGAAATGACGTAAAATTGGGTGTTTTAATAATCATTGGTTTATTAGTAGTTAATCGCCATAACACTGGCAATCGAGGATTTTCACAGTGAAATATATTATGAGTATGACTCAAAGAAAACAATTAATAAAATTGAATGAAACAGTTAAAGTTGCAATAGATCAGTGATGTGTAGTGTGTTGGTGTGGTGTGTGGTGTGTGGTGTGCGGGGTACGTACTGGCGACGGATCTCGTGGCGCGTGCGGATGTACGGGTGTAAGGCCAGCATGCCGCGGACTGCCCTCTTATCGCTCTCGTAAAACTAAACCTACACCTTCTCATGTACTTCGCTCGTACGCCTATAAGCGGTATCTCAAAACATTGAAATTTCATTTTTGTGAAATATTAGGCAATATTTTTGTAAAAAATATAATCTAGTCCCTTGTAGAGATATTTTGAGGAACGAAAAATTCAGGTGCGAGCAGGTCGAACCCGCGTCTTCTAGATAGGTACTCCAGACGCCTTAACCGATTAGGCCATCGCAACCACTACTCACAAACCTGTATTTCTCGATCCCTTGTTATGTGAACGCTGTTAACACGTTGCATTGCGTTGCGTTAATTCAGGTTTGTGAGTAGTGGTTGCGATGGCCTAATCATAATCATAATAATCATAATCATTTATTTGGCTGAATATGGTACATAAAGGTCTAATAATATGTAATCGGTTAAGGCGTCTGGAGTTATTTACTATGACGGTCCTAGTTTTTCCTTTTGTGCCTTCTAGTCACGATTGGGATGTAATCTCGGATTGATGTATAATGTGAATGTATTATTAAATTGTATAAAATCTTGGTTCTTCTAACCGTACAGATGTGTTGCTGAGGAGTTTGTTCCGCCACTTCTTCTGCCCAGCCAAAGCAAACACTACGAAGTGTCGAAGGGGAGGCGCTTTGGGGGCTGTCTTATGTGAGAATTGACCTTTAAAAAGTGCTGATAATCAGCCTAATTTGAATAAATGACTTTTGATTTTTGAGTTCCTATCCAAAAGACGCAGGTTCGAACCCTGCTCTCGCAGCTGAATTTTTCATTCCAAAAAAATATCTTTCAAAGATGCGACCCAGGCGTTATTTAAATATAACTTTAGTCCCTTGTAGTCCTTTAAAATAGCATTTCACGTGGTTGAACGAAACATATCTTCATTTGAACATAAAGAAAAAAAACACTAACAATAATGTATTTTGTTCACAATGACAGTATCAGAGATTTGTTGAGTTACCGCTCGGTGTGGTACGCGAGCAGCGCAGCAGTTGGTACGTGCGCGCACTCTGGTACTCGCTGTTATGACCTCAATAATGTTGGTGTTGCAGCAAATGTTTTAATTTTATTGACACTCCAGTTTTATTGACGCCTATGAACTGCACGCCTACCATGAACACCGTACAAACGGGATTTATCGACGACGGGAGAATCGACAATATGATACGTTGAAGTAAAATTTCTATCGACCTAAGCATGGCGATGTTTGACATGTGGAAAATAATGTTTCTTTTCTTGGGTCGACTAAAATCTACAACGTCAAGTATGCTTAACAATATTTTCCCTACTTTTGACGCGTGGGAGAAGACACATTTCTTTTCTACAGAGACAAGTTGTCATCACACCGGACCTAGACAAGATTCTTTTAAGGCGCTCTCTCACCGTGCGAACTCGCGTGTAATGTAACATCAAGGTGCGCATTGTGATGCTCGATTGTCTTCCATCACACAATCTGTAACGTTACATTACAGGTGAATGCTCGCTTTGAGGGAGCGCTTTTATAATGTTTTTGGTGTTTTAGATTTAAATTGATTTATAAAAGATGTTCGGGTCCTCTCGTCGTCAACGCCTCAGTTTATTTGCTGACATTAATAAAAAAGGCTGAAAGAAACCCTTTAAAAAAAACATTAAACATTTGATTGCTCCAAATAAAAAATCCATGAAAAATAACGGATAAGTCGAAAATTTGAAAAACAGAAATAATCTGTCCGATGTTTGAATAATAAACAATCAATGAGTCCATCAGTCATAGACATATAGCATGCATCAAACATTGCCACTATCATATTGTATCCTACATTATACATCTATCTCTTACCTGTAAACACACACTTGTGTTTCAAGTTGTAGAGTACGACAAGAATCATAGAAGTGTGACAGGCGGCCGGTTCATGTGGTTGTGGTGCTCCGTCGCATCCCCGTTGGTACTAGTAATGTTGTTTGAGCTCAACATAATTATGAATCATAATATGAATGGTCATCATTTTAAAATGAGAGTAACCCTTACCGTTCTCTTTCTCGCTCCCTCTCCCTCTCTCGTATTTCCCTCTCCCGCTCTCGCTCACGCTGCTCCCTGCAACAAACTTTTTACTTCAGATCGCTCACTTTTTTAATTCCAGAGCGGAGCGAAGGATCCTAATGTAGAATCCCGAGCGTAGCGATGGATTGTGAAGTAGAATCCAGGTATTAAAAGTACTCCACGTGAGCTTAAAATAGTTTTTCTCTCGTTATGGACGCTATACTTTTTATCTTCTATGTGAAAATAAGTATCTGACTGACTCTGGCCGACTCCGAACGAGCCTGGCTGAGACGTCTGTCGCCCGGCTGTAGCCGATGAACCGTGATAGCTGGGGGTCTAAGGGATTGTTATTGGGGTTGATAAAAATTATGAACATTGGGTTTTCCAAAAGTATCCCATAAAGAAGTTATTTACATTATGGTCAAAACAAAAATGGTTTACTGTACAGGTGTTTCCGGTAAATTGCGTTTGCATAAAATAGTTAAACGAGTCTTAATTTGACTGACCTTTCCCTTTCTCGTTCTCTTTCTCTCTCACGTTCTCTGTCTCGCTCCCGCTCCTCTCGCTCGCGCTCGCGCTCCTTGTCGCGCTCCTCACGCCGGTCCTTGCTCCTGTAACAAAACACATCGTCAGCACTACTTTAATATCACACAGTTTGATTTTGTCAAAAAAATTTATGATATTGCTCTATCATAGCATGATATTGCAGGTAATAATAACCTGGAAGTACTCCGCCTGCGACGATCTTTTTCTCTGACTTCTCGTTCCCTTTCTTTGTCTCGTTCTCTCTCTCGCTCGCGGTCACGATCCCGGTCGCGGTCTCGCTCACGCTCTCGCTCGGCGGGGCGCTCGGGGCGCTCGTTGCGCTCGTTGCGCTCGGTCCGCTCGTTGCGCTCCCGTCGCTCGGTCCGCTCGGGCTCGTCCTTGTTGTCCCGCTTGCGCCGCACCACCACCTCGGCCTCCTCCTGCGCCCAAACGAGGTCCGTGAGTGCGCGCTCGGCCAGGGCCGGGCCGCAGTCCGCACACCAACAATATAACACACGTCAGATAGTCCACAAGTTCAGTTCATACGATTGAGGGTGCGGGCGCGCGCTACTGGAGTGGCCGCTCCCCGCCGCCGCCGCCGGCCGCACCTGAAAATCGCCACCTACTGACACTGACGTACACTCGCCGCGCCGCGCCACGCACAGCGCCGCCCACCGCCGCCGCGCGCACCACTGGACGAGCTGCGCGGTGTGCCCACTCTGACTTGACTCTGACTTGTTCAGTACAAACATTTTTATTGGGTACAAGAACTCTATGAATAAAATAAACTCCTGAAAATGGCCTGAAGTGTAAACCAGCCCACCGCGCAGAGAAGTCCTAAGAATGGCATCGTGTATGTGGTGCGGCGTGGCGCGGTGCGACGCGAGTGCGTGGCGCGGGTGGTACTCACTTGGTCGCTCGCCCGGCGCCTCCGGCCGCGCGCGGCGCCTGCTCGGCGCCTCCGACCGACCGCGGAACCATATCAACTTGGACGCTGTGTTCGTGAGGGGCTAGAGGGAGGAGCTCGTCAGATGATCACTAACAGAGAATACTAACTTCTCTTTGTATTGTCTACCACAGTTGGTGTGAGCGCGTCGGATGTCGGTTGTTGTCTAAATCGAGTTTACTTTGTTTTAACTCACGACACTGTCTTTTGAAGCGCAGAGCGGAAACCCAATGACGGTCTGTGGCGTCCAGTCCACTGTCGTGGATGTGTCGCGCGCCGCTCCGAACGACCTGCGACCGCTGGCGTGCTATATTATATTAATACCATGCCAGTGGAGTAACATAGGCACCGTGCGCCGCCGTCTGGATGAGTCTAATGCAGACGATGCAATCTGTCCGATATGATATGCATGCAAATATCGACCGTATATAGCAATGGTTTACATCACTATCGGAAAAAGCCCACGGAAGGGCGAAGGAAACACGAAAAACCGTCAGGACGGCGATAGGTCCAACATTTGCGCACGACGGCCATCTTTAGCAAACACTAACGTGTGTGTGTGTGTTTGTGTGTAGCATGTCCTTTGGTGTGTGTGTATGTGTTTGTGTGCATTAGGGGGGTCCGTGTTCATGTACGTTCGTATAAGCGTGTCTTACAGATATCACATGTCACAAGACAGTATTGAATATTGAAGTATGGAGAAAAAGAAAATGATGGATTAGGCGAGGAATGACTTTAAATAACCCACTAAGTGCATGTGGAACAAACTTAGGTACATTTGCAGTAGATAATGTATGGGACATTATGTTTAGGAAAATATGTTATTCAAGGACTATTTATAATTTGGTAACTATTACTAGTAAAGCCTACTCAGCTGTCATAGTTATAATTTTAATTTCGTTATGTAGTCCGTGGTAGTACGGATCAAATGGAATACGAATATGTATTTTTTTTACCTTTAGAGACATATGGTGCATTATTTTACGGTTCAACAGTTATGACCACTTTTCTTGTTTAGATAACCAACCAAATTAATTCTCTAACTTCCAAACTAATAAGAATACCTCCAAAGAATCTCTATCTATATGTAGGTATTTTAGAAACGTCCCCAGGGCATAGATTCTTTGGAGGTATTTATTTATCATTGGGATATTCTGAAGCTGCCTCTCCCAAACCCTATTGTATTTGATCCATACTTCCAGGGAAGCCCTGTATTGCTACCGTATTGTACCGTGTATTTATTGACATACCTAAAACCAAACGATAAGCACCAACTGACGGGACGCGAGTATCCCCCTTTACCAAGAGGGGGGATACTCCCGTCTAACAAACTTTAGCACTTTATAGTTAAACTTTTTCTCTGTCGCTTATAATTCTTTTCATTCACATGCTAAGCATCTCTTAGGTAATCTCCAGACGGACAGAAGGACGAATATGGCATGGAACTATATGGGTTCCTCGACATAGTCAACTACGGAACCCCTAAAAAGAGTGAGTAACAAGAGGTGTTGGCTCGACGTGGTGTGAGTGCGTGTGTGTAGTGTGTGTAGTGTGTGTGTAGTGTGTGGTGTGTAGTGTCCGGGCCGCGGCCGCTGTGTGTGTGACTCACCTCGCTCCCGCGGCGCGGCGGCTGCTCGCGGCACCTACCGCGACAACACACTGCACCGCTTTACTACACCACACACACCTACTTACACCTCCCTCTACGATACCTCACCACTTCCACTTTCTTCAATAAAACCTATCTTACGTTAGCAGTCATAGCGGGGCCACGATAACGGCACTTCCCGTTCATTTTCGCGGTCATAGTCTGTTTGTTTGTTATCGCGATAATGAACAGGATTCTCCGATAGTGTGGTCCTCATGTTTAAATAATAATAATGAACAACATAGGTACCATAAAGGGGTAGAAATTTTAATATGATATCATCATTTGTTTCAGTATTTCTTGACATACTAAATGGCACATTGTATTTGTTTTATTAAATACCGCAATCACACTTGGTCGTTTACCAGGTTCACTAGTGTCTCGGTAATGTCAGAGTTTGAGTAAAATATTAATAATTTGGATACCAAGACCGAAATAAAGTAAACAAACAATTGTAATTACGGCTATTCAATCTACTTTGAGGATAATCTTACAGCATCTTAAAAGTTCAATATGATTTACAAAATATCTAAATTTAAATGTTGTGCTCGTCTTAACTTAACTTTAAATGCATGTCGAGACGACTGTGAGCAATAGTGAAGGCATCGCTTGTCAAGCCTTCCAGTGAGTGTGCAGCTGCCGCTGAACTGAGCACGGAATACAGACTGACAGCTCAAGTACAGCAGCCCACTTTTACAACAAATTAGTGTCTGTGGAGTTTCTTGCCCGTTCTTATCCTTACAAACCATATCCTTGGAATAGGTAGTTATAGTTTTTGGCTACACACATAACATAAGACGAGCCCCTATTACTTATAGACTTACTACTAACTAAAGCAACAGAACAACTTCGTGTGAGTGAATCGTGTAGTAAAGCGGTGTTTTATGAAACCGTTGAGTAGAAAACCATTAGTATGATATGTAACGACTTCCACGTGGTTGGCACCTGAGGACTGAGGACGGGGGAGGGGGGGAGGCAGAGGGGAGGGAGGGGGCGCGGCGGGTGCGGACTTACCTTCATACTCTCTCGGAACTTGCCGATCTCACGGTGAATGACGTCGCGCTTCTCCTCCGAGATGTCGGCCTCCTCCAGCACGCGCGCCGTCTTCGAGATTGCTTCCTCTGCAAACACACCAATGTTGTCAATATTTAATTATTTTATGAACGTGTGAAAAGCCACATGATAGTTTGTTTGCGTACCTTTCTGCAGCATCTCGTAGTTGTTGATGTCGTCCTGGTAGTCGCGCATGATCTGCTGCAGGCGGCGCTCGGCCGCGTCGTCCAGCGCCCGCTGGCGCGCGTCCAGGTACGAGGCCTCGCCCTCCGTGCCCGGCGCGCCCGGCCCCGCGCCCGCGCCCGCGCCCGCGCCCGCGCCCGCGCCCGCGCCCGCGCCGCCCTCCGCCGACAGTCGCGACCGCTGCTCCGCTGTGCCACACGCGCCACGCTATCATTATTAGCTGTTCCCGTGACTTGCATCATGAATGAAGTTAGTGACTCACTCTTGTAGGTGTCGACGAGCGCCTGCATCTTGCCGTCGGTCTTGGCCAGCAGCTGCTTGTCGGCCACCTGGCGGCTGTTCAGCAGTCGCACGCAGCGCAGCGCCGCCTCGGGGCTGGCGAACTCGCTGAAGCCGAACGTGGACACGCGCTTCCAGCTCAGCACCGGCCCGCACGCGCCCAGCAGCGAGCGGATCATGGCGTCCGGCGCGCGCGACGATATGTTACCTGCACACACACACACACACACACGTGCACGACCTCACATTATATCGAAATGAATGATTATAAGATATCTATAAAGAAGAAGGCCAAGATTGGATACTGTTTTTCAAGCAACAATATTATTGGATCGCGGGTTTTTTCTTAACCCAGGATACCGTGTCCCCGGAACGTTAAGGGCATAGGAAGGACAATACTATTACAGAATCTTTGTTACATTATTCATCTTGAGATAGGAGTTTAGGTGAGAACACGATGTAGCAAGATGAAATTTTCCAATATAAGAATTTGGTTAAAAAAGAACTGAAGAACTAAAATTATCAATATTCTTGTTCTTACATTATACTCATCTCAAAATGAATGATGTCACAAAGGTTCTGTAATCATCTGTGGTTTAAAAAGAATGTCCACGTCGTTTTTTGCCTAGTTTTCTCCAGGGAGATCTACGCCTTTGAAAGAGTATAATGTAATTTCTTTATGACGGAATAAAATAACTGAATTGGTGTTGCTCTACTTTATAAGAGAAACAAAAATACAAATATGTTGAATGAAGGTTTGCTTCATATACATGGGCACATATGGGGTACTATTGGCACTTTAACACTCTTTATCAGTTAATGTCTGTGTGTGCGATGGTGTGTTACCTATGAAGACTGTGACGGGCGGCCCTTCAGGCTCCTTGGCTCCGTTGGCGTTGCGCGTGGGGCCGCGCGCTATGACGGCCTTGCCGGGCGGCGGCGCGGGCAGCAGCGCGCCGCGCCCGCCGCCCGCGCCGCTCGCGCTGTACGCGCCCACCATCACCTGCCACACACCACACGTCTTACCACTAACACTACGATACACGATGCTGAAATACAATGTGCCGCCGCGAACGCCGGCAGCCGCAAAATAAATATTATCTGGAGTTGGTCTGTATTTCATAAAAAAAAAAACAAAAACTAAACACCTTCAAAATGTAACCACAAAAAAGTGTAAAATAACTTAGATAACTGTACTTAAATAACTTTTTGGAAGTTGGCTTTGTTTTTAATTCATTTTTGCCACCAACTTCCAAAAGATAAGTAATTTCACATTTTTGAAGGCAGTTAGTTTTTATCATTGTCAGTCATTACAGTAGCAGCTGCTAAATATTGAAGATCTCTTGCAAGTCTTGAAGTCTACCTCCTCAGACTCTCAACGACTGTCATACCCAGTTCAGGATGGTGTTCACATTGAGAGTAATGAAATGAGCCCAGATACTATAACTGCTGTCAACTATTGAAGACCTTCTGGAACTGACTTCACAACACAGGAAGGCTCTAGAGTTGATGTTGGTGGTGTCTTCAGAACTAGGTTTGCTTAATTTCAATAGAATTGGTTTAAAACCGAAAATGTAACCCTTTTCTTCAAATCTCATGGACCAATTATGTACCAAAAGAAATAATGTAATTTAAATCTTGACTTTTTGTCTTTGATTTTAAATTGTTGACCTCAAACATGTTTGATTATAAGTTTAAGAACATTCACATGATTTTCCCCATTCTTAATACTCACACTTTCTCACAAATACTTTTGGAATGTTTTTTCAAATGTAGTTATACATGTATCACTTATTAGCTGATTTTGAATTTACACTAAAAAGTGTCTACCCCACTAAATTCATCAAATGGCTACAAACCACCGAGAAGCTCAAAAACTCATTTCTGGAGAAAATCACAGCCTAAGATCATAATTAAATTATTTGAGTACTTAGTATGTGATACATGTCATTTTATAATCATGATAATTATTGATATTTATATTATACATATACAGAGGCCAGCACATCAATTAGTCCCTATTCACCAATTTCTTTAAAAGATTTTCTACTCAAGAGTGCAGAACCAGAAAGTTGGCAACATCACAATAAACTGTCAAATATTTACAAGTTTTAATTCATTTAGCAATGTTACTGTATGTAAATAAGAAATATTAGGGCTCTGTAGTGTCCTAGAAAATTTATGTAGGAATGCAATTAACCATTTCATGTGTGTAAAAGGCATTTGAAAAGTTCCCAGATGCTTTATTTACATTTGAGTGTGTCACTTTCTGAGTGTATATAATGTATCTCGTACACCTTTTTTACTTATAATATTGTTGGGTTTTACAACATTAATTATTGCATTGACTATTAATCAATTTTAGTGCACTACAGAGCCATATTTCTTATTTTCATTCAGACATTTGTGACGTTGCTAACTTTCACGCACTCTTAATCACAAAAGGAGGTTTAATCATATTTTCTCATTTGACAGATTGGCAATTTCTTCATTGGCGGACCCGGCCTGACAGTGATACCGACAGTCATAGTCCATAACAGCACACCAACAGCTACATTCTTTGTGTGACCCCTGATAAAATGAAATGCAAGCTCACACAAAAGCTTGTGTAGCTCACTCAACAACTTCATAGATTATTATAAATAAAGGTGTCAGTGTTGGTGATGGGCCAACCAATGATAAGAAACAACCATTGGTTTGGGATAGGTTGATGTGCTGTGCTGGCATCTGTAAGTACATAATTTTTATTTTGTATGTGATACTAATGATTGTAGTAAATTGACATTGAAATTATTCAATTGCAGTCAATTCTGACTGACATCACTATGTCAGTACACTAGCAATGACTGATCATTGGCTTGAATTAGAGGCGGATTTTCTAATTCAACTAACTAACATCTGAAGACCTGCACATAAAATACTATGATGAGTACAACTGATGGCTGTTTCAATTCTCTAAATTGTGTACACGACTGCTGACCCTCTCCCTATGCTTTTGGAGAAAATATATTGAATGATTATTGGTTGCCACATGATCTTTATGTTGCGTGTGGTCGCGTCAACGCCTACTTAGCCTGGTTCCATCGGCATCAACGCTACTGAGCGCTGGCAAGGTAACGTGCTGCAGAACTTACGTGTGTGGGCATCTGCATCGTGACGACGCCCGGCGCGATCCCGTACGGCACCAGGGGCGGCCGGGGCGGAAATGACATCTTACCGCTTAGCACCTGTGCTTACTACGCTTTTCTCCACTGTAGAAGGCCAGAATTTTGAGGTTTCACCACAAAACCACCACCGGTGACGCGTACACTTTGTGTAATAATATTACGAAGCGAATAGAAACTACTTCTCATATAAATTAAAAAAATATATAATATTTTAATTAGGATTCACTAGAAAACAAACTGAAACTCTCACAATAAACCACAATTCACTAGATTCACTTTTATCACCAACATGGTTACTTTGGCAGCCATATTGTTTTTACTGCATGTTTTTTAATCTGTGAGGCGTAAGTTGTCGTTTACCAATTCGTTCAGAAAAAGCAATGAGAAAAAGTCACAATAGCATTTCGTTTGCCGTAATTTAATGTAAAATACATACAATCATACAATAGCCTATTTAGAAAATCATGAAAACGATGTTTGAGGGAACAAAAATTATTCAAAGTAGGTCAGCACTAAATCGAGTTGTACAGCTTGGCACAAACTACATAGAGATACTACGCTTTACAAAATATTATGAAGAAATAATAGGTACCTGCGGCATTTAAAAACATAACTCAGATTTTTCAGAGTTATGTGTGACAAGTTGTGTGTGTTTTTGGTGAGAAATAATGTTATTTACATTTCCTCTGGAATTCAGACCAAAAAAGGAAGCCAAAAGGATATTGGGAAAAAGTGGGCCCACCACTCAATAATAGGAGTAGGTATGTACCATGAATGGATGAGTAATTTTATGCAGAATAAAACTTAGTACCTACAACAACTAAGATCAAACGTCTGTACTTTCGGAGATATCCATACCTACCTAAAAAAGAATAATGTCATTAAACTCTCCAGCAGCTTAGACTGCTAAACGTAGACACCTGAATTTAGAGGACAGTAGTTGCATTGCAGTGTAAGGCCGAGACTCCACCAAAGCTTGCCGGAGTGCTATTAGTTGTTCAAAACACGACGTCTCGACTCGCACAGCTTTGGTGGAGTCTCGGCCTAAAGTAGATGGCCACTTAGAAAGGATTTTGCGAAAATCTAGGGTAAAATACGCATTTCGTAATTCTGTATCATCAATTTCAACGTCACCGATTTGGGATCGTTTTTCTAGTAAGCACGCGCTCTTGGTTTAGGTTAATCACCCAAAAAATATTTAGCTCTGACCATACCGCCCGCACTGTGTGATAACAGCATTTTTGTTTTGGCGCGTATTTCAGTACCCTTAGCATGAATTTTCACTCTTTACTGCGTACAGTATTTACAGCGTTTCTTGTATGGAAAAATGGAACAGCGCCTCTGGTGTGCGAAGAAGGAACTAACTTTTTCCTTGAAAATAATTGTCAATGAGGGATTTTCTTTTTATATTTTCCCTGTCAATGGCTAGATGGCGCTGAACTTGATATGTGACTGCAATGAACGGAACGTCACGTCATTTTTTGTTTTTTTCACTTTTATGTAATTTTGAGATCATAAAACAAAAAGTACATGTCATGTCATTGTCAGTCACATCTGTGGTCACATGAAAATAAATAACAACAAGGAAAAATAAAAAAATATTCATTTACCAGACTTTTTAATTTATGAGTTTTCCACGCCAAAAAGAAAATGTCCCAAGAGAAAAAAAAGCGAAGTCTGTGCCTCGTGGATTTGTGCAAAAATGAAGGCATACATCTTTTTCCTAGAGTCACGCCGTCAGTTCAACGCCATCTATTGAGTTCTTGGAAACTACTTTTTTTTTTTAAACTCCAAAAAGAAAACCTCCCATTTGAGATACGTCATACGCGCTCAATAACGTATGTGCTCAAATGAGGCTGATTCACACATCTTGATCTCAGTGCGACGTTGCCAGCGGCACTTCACGTACCTCAGACTGAATTAAAAGTAAAAGTGACTCAAAAATACCGAAAATGCTGTCGTGTGTGATGAGATATTGTACAAATTAAACATGCAAGACTTCTAAAAGTCAAAGAATCACATAACATTCGTAAATATACTATTTATCTTTAATATTTTCACAAATAAAACATAACGTTTCTATAAATATGGCGTCGTAAAAGAAAGAGTGCGAGCACGGGTGCGAGCGAGAGGAGACGCTGACGTGCGGGGGGATTGATGACGCGTGGCGTAATATGTGGCGTGGCGCTGTTTGTTTATCTAGCTGTCACTTTTTTTCTTATTGCGTTGTATCAAGCTATCCTTTTTACTTGTAGTGAAATGTAATGTGTGAATAAAAAAGTGTGTATCTGTGTTGCCGCTCGGCGCGGCAGTTTTTTCCGTCGCGCTTTGTACGTGTAATGCTACGGTCACACGCGCGCCGTGCAGCCCGGCGGGCTGCGCGGCATGCAGCCCGTCCCGAGCCGGCGGACATTCAAGCTGTTCACACGCACGCCGTCGTGTCAGTCAGTGCCAGAATGGCGAGCAGCGAGGATCTCGGTGTTGGTGCTGCCATATCCTTTGGCTTAACTTATTTTTATTGGAAAAATGAACAAAATTATGAACGACGGAGAAAAAGAAAAAGACTGCAAAGAAGGTGGTGGATGATAACAGTTCACAAAAATCGTACCAAGTAAGTACCCGTGTTTTCTCCGATCGTAATTCAGTGGTGTAAGCGTCGCGAAAGCGCGGGAGAGACTGCCTGCCCGCGCGCGTGTAAACAGTCTGTAAACAGTGTAGCATAACGCATCTATTGCTACGTTCACACGCTCGCGTTCAACTCTACATTCAACGTGCACATTCACATTCACGAGCGTGTAATGCTACGTTCACATGCGCGCCGTGCAGCACGGCGGGCTGCCTGGCGGGCTGCGCGGCATGCAGCCGCGTGCAAGCGCGCGTGTAAACAGTCACCGGGCGCCCGCACTTTCATCCTTTGAACTTTGCCCAAAAACCAACACTTGCCCGATTCGTGGCATTCACGTTCACAGGCACGTTCACGGGCTCGGGCGTACCGTTTACACGCTCGTGAATGTGAATGTGCACGTTGAATGTAGAGTTGAACGCGAGCGTGTGAACGTAGCATAAACGGTACGCCCGAGCCCGTGAACGCGCCTGTGAACGTGAATGCTGCGAATCGGGCAAGTGTCGGTTTTTTGGCAAAATTCAAAGGATGAATGTGCGGGCGCCCGGTTACTGTTTACACGCGCGCGGGCAGGCAGTCTCTCCCGCGCTTTCGCGACGCTTACACCACTGAATCACGATCGGAGAAAACACAGGTACTTACTTGGTACGATTTTTGTGAACTGTTTTCATCCACCACCTTCTTTGCAGTCTTTTTCTTTTTCTCCGTCGTTCATAATTTTGTTTATTTTTGAAGTGAAAACTTCTTTAGCGGCGTTGTACACTTTTTCTGTAATGGGTAAAAAATTTAAAACTCGCGTCAGGGTCACGTGACCCTGATCGAAAATGAGTAAGACGTCATTCAAATTAAAAATAAAACATAGTAACAAAAAAGTTTTCACTTCTACCGGCACTCCTGGAGTGCAACCTTTTTTCCAATAAAAATAAGTTAAGCCAAAGGATATGGCAGCACCAACACCGAGATCCTCGCTGCTCGCCATTCTGGCACTGACTGACACGACGGCGTGCGTGTGAACAGCTTGAATGTCCGCCGGCCCGGGACGGGCTGCATGCCGCGCAGCCCGCCAGGCAGCCCGCCGCGCTGCACGGCGCGCGTGTGACCGTAGCATATGACTTTATAATATCATTGCAATTTGAATTGAAATTGTCAAAGTTCCAGTTTACGTCTCAAATACTGAAAATTCGTGATATGGGTACTGAAGTAAAACAAAGGTAAAATAAAATGCATAATAAAATGGCCGCATTTCCAGCATTTTGAGTTTCAAGTGCGGTCTTGTACATCGGATCGTATTATTTCATTTTTTTTATCCTCCTTATTCTCTTCATTATTGCCCCATTGCCCCGCCCCCCCTGACCTTCTCCCCTAAGTCAAGCTGGCGAGCTAGTTTGTTTAACGAAAATGGAGGAAAAACAAGAAAAAAACATGTCAGTAACAAAAAATATATTGTTTTACAGATTTCAATTTCAAGTACTTAAGTATACCTAATTCCTACAATTAAAACCACTTACAATATCATTTTGATATGTTATTACTTCAGTTAAGCAAGCTGCAATCTTAAACCTCCTCTACACAATCGGCCATGATAGCCGTGCTTGCCAAACAGAAGGAGACGGCGCGGCGCTATACCACAGCTATACTAAGAATCGAGATAGAATTATTTGCATCTTGCTTTATGGTATATAGCGCCGTCTCCTTCTGTTCGGCAAACACGGCCATCATGGCCGATTGTGTAGAGGAGGCTTAATGTTAGTGTACATTATATTATTATTATACTTCACCCGTAAATAAAGGTCCTAACCTACAACTTACAAACCCATTGTTTCCAATGCATTTGTGCATTGCAGTTTTGTTTGGCCCCCACCAAACGTTAGTTACGCCGTGTTCAGTGCTCTCGTGGCGATCTTGGGTCTGCGAAACTATCGCTGCAACCATGCGTGCATTGAGAACAACACTGACCACGTCCGCATAAGCACTGCTTATAGGGTTGCTTTCTATTGACAGCACCCTTCGTACGTCAGGTCAGGTGGCTGACCATTTCAGTCAGTCAGCAGAGCACTGAAGACCTTACGGTTTCTTGCTTAAACTGTACAATATTTACATTATACTAAGTACTATCGCCCAGCTGGCCACGCTCGCTGGGCAG
This sequence comes from Agrotis segetum, assembly GCA_036375495.1. NCBI lineage: Eukaryota > Metazoa > Arthropoda > Insecta > Lepidoptera > Noctuidae > Agrotis > Agrotis segetum. The sequence goes on along the minus strand of JAQSVV010000222.1, from coordinate 118,979 downwards.
GCACACATCCGTACTAACTTACAACAAACGTTCGTGACTAGAACGTGTTCCGTTGATGACCATTCAAATAAGAGTGACATTAACAAAAGGATTAGAGAGGCAAACGTGATGGCGGCTCGGGCGTTACATGTGTTGCGGGTCTAAAACCACCACTTTAGCCATGTTCTTTTCTAAAGTTGCAAATTGTGTTATCAATTATCAACTGTATTGCTTGAGCGATAGAATAGAAAATTCCATATCATGAATTTTTGTTGGCAACATTGTTAAAGTAGCCGTTTTAGACCTGCAGCTGTGCTACGAGCACTATCTCAAATTATATTATTTGTATACACAACTATTACAATCTCAAATTGTAGGTATTACTTTCCGGTCACTTCTGTGTCGACATGAAGCTTTCCTCGAACTATTATATTCACTACGAGAGTACGGAACACAAAGCCAAAGAGATTCGTCCCAAAATGAACAGGGATTGTCATCTGTCGACTTCTGAATTTGAAAGGGACTAGGCTAAATCTCACAAGAAATTCAAACTTCAATAATATTTTTAGTAGCTAAAAATTGTACTTCTAAATTTTTTTAATCACTGATACCTAAATTGAAAATGAATAAATGATTATGATTATGATTTTTCTTTTCTTCTTGGTTTTTAAACCAATAAAAGACCTCGACGTTGTTATGACATCACCAATGTACACATCACTAATTCACTATAGTTGGTGCCAGTTAAGATGGCAATAGCGGACATTGACCCCTACCTAATAAGTCCTCGTATAATGACATTAGCTCAGAATTAGCATCTTTATAAAATAACGTATAAATTAGTAAGTATATTGTAAGGATATAAGTACTTTGGTATTCATAAAATATCAAAATGGTAAAAATATTTCACCCATACCTAAGATTTTATATTATTTTTATATTTAAGACTCACAAGTAAACACTATCATTTCACAAAAAAAATGCTAATTCTTATCATATGTCATTATACGAGGACTTATTAAGTAAAGGTCAATGACCGCTATTGCCATCTTAACTGGCACCAACTATAGTGTAGCCATGTACGACTAGGTGTCGCAACGTGGAGGCCGTCTGTACATTTTTAGGGTTCCGTAGTCAACAAGGAACCCTTATAGTTTCGCCATGTCCGTCCGTCCGTCTGTCCGCAGTTTAGCTCAGAGACGCACAGTACTAGAGAGCTGTAATTTGGTGTAAATATACGGATTTGTTGTGCCGAAAAAGTGGTAAAATAAAATCTCGTAAAATATTTTTTTTTAGGGTACCTCCAGTACTTACACGTAAAGTGAGGTTTTTTTTTTTCTCGAGTACCCCTTAGTGTGGGGTATCATTAAATAGGCCTTTAAAAAATAATGATAGTTTCCATAAATAATTTTTTGATGAAAAAATTCGTTTGTGAAATATTAAGCTTTAAAGTGCTAAATTTTGCTCGATTCGAGTGTCCCCCCCCTCTACCAGCTAAACGGTTATGTTTGGGGGTGTGAAAAAATTCACAGTAGTAGTATATATAACGAAGTTTAAAAGAAAATTATCATGACTAAGTAGGCTTTACAACTTTACGAGTAATAGTCGACCAACTTATAAAATGTACTTGGATATCATATTTTCTTAAACAAAATGTATCGGAGACAACTGCAAATGTAAGTTTGTCAACTTTATTTTTACAGCTTTTATAGGTATGTTTTTTGGGGATAGGTAGGTTTTTATCGTCAACTATTTTTAACTAAATTCAAAGAAAGGAGGAGGTTCTAAATTCGTCGTAATCTTTTTTCTTATGTATTTTCCCCGATTTCTCAAAGACTCCTGGACCGATTTTGAAAATTCTTCTTTTTAAAATTAAATTCAGCGAATCAGTTTAGTTAGTTCGCATAAGTATTTTGATGGGCAACTACGGAACCCTACACTGTGCGTGGCCCGACACGCACTTGGCCGGTTTTTTGTATGTACAAGTTGTGATACTGTGTACTTCTGCATACTGTACAGTGTTCCTAATATTACCTACATGTTTACCTGATAACACAATATATAATTGCTTTAATTGTACAAAAAATAAATAAACATGTTCGCTAGTACAGGGCGTGAAGACATGCATACCTACAACAGTGGAACAGACGCCGGACCTCTGACATACATCTGATACAAGCACCTATAACCACGTCACGGGTCCGTACGCTCAGCAACAATATTTATTAAGTACCATTACCTACCTACTGTTCTACTGTCGCTTTTGTCAATTCAAAAGTCAAGTTCGTATTATTGACAAAATACGCGAGTAGTGTAGAGACGGCTTTACGTTAGTACTTAACTGATAAGTCAAAAATCACAAAGGCGGTCACGAAGCGTGCAACTACAGCAGTTCGATGAACAGATGTGCGATTCATGCTTTGCGACTCACTGAAGGTCGAATGTACTGCGACAAAGAAAGTAGTGTCAAAAAATGCATGGAGCACCCAGGCTCGAACATGTTACGTTGGAAGGGATAATGAGTCACAGTACAGCTTTGTTGCACAAGCAGGAATCACACGTCCTTATGTCAAACTACCGTACTACACTCTGTCACGAGGCGCAGACTTCACCCAAGCTGACACGAGCAACATTCAGATCAGCATCAGCAGACATTCGATTTGGGACAATATGTGATCGGCCTATCGCCCGGCCGAGTGGCCACGAACTGAACACGAACGACTTGGGTCGTCGTACTAGTAAACACAAGCACAAGTACAAGTCCAAATCGAGTATCCTCGATTCATTCCAAAAAGTGTGGATCCTTTACAAGATGTGGCCCACCTACTTTTCTATCTTTTCTGCACAACCAGTACCTTCTTAGATCTAAAAGAAGCCGGACTGCGTTGGCGATCACCCAGTAAACACGAAGAGAGTGGTCGATTCCCGCAGATCCCTCCAGCTCCCGTTCGTGTCCGCTTCGGCGGAAACCGGAGATCGTAGCGACGCAGGTCCTGCTAGTCGTCCTTCTTGTCGTGCGCGTCGTCCGCCGGCGAGGACAGAGCGCGCGCGCGCCGCGAGCCCAGCAGGCGCGCGCCCACGTAGCCCAACAGAGAGCCAGCCGCGGCGGCCAGCGCGCCCGCCTTCACTCCCACCGCCAGCCCCACGGGGCCGCCCGCCAGCAGCCCCAGCGCCGCGCCGCCCGCGCCCCACGCGCCCGCGCGCAACCTGCACCACACATCTGTATCTATACATCGAGCGGCGGCCAGCGCGCCCACCGCCAGCCCCACGGGGCCGCCCGCCAGCAGCCCCAGCGCCGCGCCGCCCGCGCCCCACGCGCCCGCGCGCAACCTGCACCACACATCTGTATCTATACATCGAGCGGCGGCCAGCGCGCCCACCGCCAGCCCCACGGGGCCGCCCGCCAGCAGCCCCAGCGCCGCGCCGCCCGCGCCCCACGCGCCCGCGCGCAACCTGCACCACACATCTGTATCTATACATCGAGCGGCGGCCAGCGCGCCCACCGCCAGCCCCACGGGGCCGCCCGCCAGCAGCCCCAGCGCCGCGCCGCCCGCGCCCCACGCGCCCGCGCGCAACCTGCACCACACATCTGTATCTATACATCGAGCGGCGGCCAGCGCGCCCACCGCCAGCCCCACGGGGCCGCCCGCCAGCAGCCCCAGCGCCGCGCCGCCCGCGCCCCACGCGCCCGCGCGCAACCTGCACCACACATCTGTATCTATACATCGAGCGGCGGCCAGCGCGCCCACCGCCAGCCCCACGGGGCCGCCCGCCAGCAGCCCCAGCGCCGCGCCGCCCGCGCCCCACGCGCCCGCGCGCAACCTGCACCACACATCTGTATCTATACATCGAGCGGCGGCCAGCGCGCCCACCGCCAGCCCCACGGGGCCGCCCGCCAGCAGCCCCAGCGCCGCGCCGCCCGCGCCCCACGCGCCCGCGCGCAACCTGCACCACACATCTGTATCTATACATCGAGCGGCGGCCAGCGCGCCCACCGCCAGCCCCACGGGGCCGCCCGCCAGCAGCCCCAGCGCCGCGCCGCCCGCGCCCCACGCGCCCGCGCGCAACCTGCACCACACATCTGTATCTATAGATATACGCTGTGTGTTGTGGTGTGGTGTGTGGTGTGTACACGTACCTCTCGCCGGCGGCCAGGTGCGCGCGCGCGGCGCTGACGTTGTCGGCCGCTAGCTCGACGCTGTGTGTTGTGGTGTGGTGTGTGGTGTGTACACGTACCTCTCGCCGGCGGCCAGGTGCGCGCGCGCGGCGCTGACGTTGTCGGCCGCTAGCTCGACGCTGTGTGTTGTGGTGTGGTGTGTGGTGTGTACACGTACCTCTCGCCGGCGGCCAGGTGCGCGCGCGCGGCGCTGACGTTGTCGGCCGCTAGCTCGACGCTGTGTGTTGTGGTGTGGTGTGTGGTGTGTACACGTACCTCTCGCCGGCGGCCAGGTGCGCGCGCGCGGCGCTGACGTTGTCGGCCGCTAGCTCGACGCTGTGTGTTGTGGTGTGGTGTGTGGTGTGTACACGTACCTCTCGCCGGCGGCCAGGTGCGCGCGCGCGGCGCTGACGTTGTCGGCCGCTAGCTCGACGCTGTGTGTTGTGGTGTGGTGTGTGGTGTGTACACGTACCTCTCGCCGGCGGCCAGGTGCGCGCGCGCGGCGCTGACGTTGTCGGCCGCTAGCTCGACGCTGTGTGTTGTGGTGTGGTGTGTGGTGTGTACACGTACCTCTCGCCGGCGGCCAGGTGCGCGCGCGCGGCGCTGACGTTGTCGGCCGCTAGCTCGACGCTGTGTGTTGTGGTGTGGTGTGTGGTGTGTACACGTACCTCTCGCCGGCGGCCAGGTGCGCGCGCGCGGCGCTGACGTTGTCGGCCGCTAGCTCGACGCTGTCCGCCGCCGCCGTCACCTGCGCACAAGGCTGCCGCTATAGAGTGCTACACGACCAGTCATACATATCGACTTTACATAAAATAATAAAAGGTTCCATATAACTCAGCAGAATATCTTCGACTCTGTAGGAAATACCACCTTTTGCCATTAGTAGATAGACGTAATACGCGGATTGTCTGTTTTTGTTCCACAATTATATTGATAGTCCAGAACTATATTATCCAAATTTTGTTTTAATGTGCCTAGTAAAATCTTGCGCTTCAATCCACCCATTTGTGTTCCTCATTCGTCATCGAATTATAGGCAGAACAGCTATATTGTGCGTGCAAGCAAAATGTTTAATGAGATATGCAAGCGACATGATTTGGATCCCTTTACAACTACTGTGAACTCAGCCAGAAGGTGCTTAAGCCTGGAATTTTTTAGATGAAGTTGGTTTTCTGTCCACTTTTGTCTGTTTTTTTTTTGTTTAGTCTGATGGTCATTTCCTGTTTACTTAATCGTCTTGCGCATCCCGTTGTTTTCCCGTTCCCGGGCTCTTAGAATTCGCCGTTTCAGATCTTCGATTTTGACGGCCCCGTCGTCGCTGGCATAAGCAAAAGGATCTGCGTACGAAGTCGCGGGCAGAAGCTAGTAATAAATATTTAGCGAGGGAAAAAAAGAAAAAAGTTAATGACACTTGACTGAACTGGGACTGGGAATAGGTTTGGAACTGGGAAAGGGAATGAGAGTGGTACTGGGACTTGGATGGACTGGGACTGGAGCCAGCTCCAGCCCCAGTACCGGAGGTCGGACTGGGAGACACACACAATGGATGAGGTGTGGTGCATGCATTCTCTTTCCCCGCTCGCTGACCTGGTCGCGCTGCGCGAGCGCGGCGGCCTGCGCGCTCTGCCACACGTCGTGCAGCGCGCGCAGCTCCGCCTGCAGCTCGCTCCAGCCGCGCAGCAGCGCCTCGCGCTCCGCCAGCGCCGCCGCCTGCAACACGACAAGCACCGAACGTAAGCCGCCCATCGATCCTTTACAACAGCTTGGTACTGTTGCGATCTTGATAACAAAAACCAATAATAAAAGGAAGAAATACTCTTAAATACTAAATTACCATTCAATAAAAATCACAGCCAACTCGATCTCACCAGCCTACTAATCAAATCAATAATGAACTGGAAAGTCGCAATAAAGGTCTCTGCAAAATTTTAGCAGAGGGACACTGGCAGGGCAGGAGTGGGTTTTAGTGGGTTCGAGTCCTACACTACCTCGACTGTCTCATGGTCTCCGTGAGACGGTGAGACAGCCGAGGTGTCCGTGGGGATTGCCTACTCCTGCCTCAACAAATAAAAAAAGCCAATAGGACCTTGCACACCCTGGGAATTGAACCCAATTTGGGTTAAGGCTGGGCCGAAATCTATGCTTTCAATTCTTATCAATACTACTAATTTTTTTTTTGATAGCTGTGTAAAAATAGAGGTAGCGGTAGCTAGACCGTTGAGGCATTATTTACTTAGAGGAATTACTGCTCAAGTATTCAAATTCAAATCGTATCTTTGTAACATAATTATGCGTTTATAAACATTTCGTGTAAGCTCATAAACTCACAAAGAGCGAGTTCGCGTAAAATATTATTCGTGCAGAATTCACCCCTTCTGCACAACGCCAGGCCTGGCTCACTCCGCAGTGTAGGTATAAAACTGCAAGCATTGGCGGGGACCACTTCGGAGTGGACAGATAGTCGGTTGCCGCGCGCCGCCCACTACGCACGCGCTTACTTATATAATATTTAAGTTTGGTGTTTGGTTGAATCTACGCATGAGTTAAAAAAAAATATATGATGAGGCGAAAAAATACTGCATAACGTTTGGTTCTTTAAATAATGACAGTGATAGGAGCCTCACGTTTCACACACTACCGTGTGATTTCGAAAGGTAAGAAAAAAAGTGAACATTTATCTATTAGATGTAGTACATATTTAATAATGATCAAAAAACTATCTACCTGCTTGTGGCGTGCTTATTAATATCATTCCAGTACCGGCTAGTAATCATGATCAGTTAAGCATGATTAGGTAGGTTACAAATTTGGCCTACAAGACGACCAAGATAAATAGACGATTATCAAACCTGACATCACTCTCACTCACCTAAGCTAAATACGGGTAGGTCGAATTATGATCGGTAGAAAGTAGGAAGATGTTTACGTTATTGCTTAGACACGTTCAAACTCAGAAAATGGCTACATTACGCATTCAAGGTCAGCGATCGTAATTCTCTTCGCGACTTTTTTACCTACTTACCTACAAAGACACGCAACACGGGGCCTGTGACAATGAAATGAATGAAATGAAAATGATAAGGACTAGTTACCTATTTTGTGAGTGTGATATATATTTATGTTAATATTAATTAACATAAATATATATGTAATCAAACAATGCATAAAATACGTATTCCTACCTAACTGTGCCCAAACTCGCGAGTCGCAACCCTATTGAGCTTGACCGACAGTAACCTTTTAATGTCGTTGGCGTCAGATAAACTAAAATGAACTCTCGCGCGTCACTATTCAGTTCATTTTTGCTTGCGCACGGGAAGTTTAGGCTATTATAAAAGTAGGTGGGTGATGCGGGTGCAAGTAAAAATGGACTCTATTCTTTCGTGCATAGATTTTACATTTGTTTGTTTTCTTTTTGGGAGTAAACCTTCTGTGCCTTTAGGTACTATTATATATTCTGTGACAACGCCCAGACCTAGAACAACTACTATTTACTTCGTGTACTTACCATACGAGGAGCTCGTGGCTAAATAATCACAGCCGCACAGGCCGATCTTCCGGGTTAAGCCGCGCTTGACGAGGTTGGTCTGTGGATGGGTGACCATCTATCATAGCGAGTTTCCTCCGTGCCTCGGAAAGCACGTAAAGCCGTTGGTCCCGGCTGTCATTTGTAGATCTTTGACAGTCGTTACTGTTAGTCAGAAGCTCTAAAGTCTGACAACCAGCCTTACCAAGGGGTATGTATCGTATTACCCAGTTACTGGGTTGTGGAGGTCCGACAGGCAGTCGCTCCATGTAAAATACTGATATCCAGCTGAATCTGGTTTGACTGGAAGCCGACCCCAATGTAGTTGGGAAAAGGCTAGGCAGATGATGATGACTTACCATACAAAAATTTACTTCGCGCGGGAATCGAATCCGTGGCATACAGTGTTGCAGGTGTCGTCAAAAATTTAAAGTGAATTGAATCTCACATGGTCGTCGACTTGAAGTTGTATCTGCGACGCAAACTCGGGCGGCGTGACGTCCGCGTCGTGCTCGAAGTCGACGTCACGTCGCGAGTGCGCGACCACGCCCACCGAGTCCGTGGATACCGCACTCGCCGCGGCCGGGGCAGCTTCCGGTAGAGCGCGGTTTATTGACAGTGGAGACGTCCCTGTGGACAGCCACATCACCGGCTCAGAACAAGCTGCTCGCACGAAGCAGCTCGGACGGAGCGACTCAAACTTAAAGAATGGCACAAGCTCAGTCCAATCTGTTTCACAAACATCACTCTGCGATGCTTGCTCGTACGCACGACGAACACCGTGCTAGCAGCTTTTGAAGGTTGAATAAGCGACAACGTCAACTTGTAACCGCGAGGACGGCTGACCGCTGTGCGTACGCGCCGCATTGAGCAGTCAGTAGCACACGCGACGCAGTGAGGCATGCATCACGCTCCATGGTTACGAAACGGAATGATCAGAACACATGATTTGACAAAGCCGACAGCACACCAAACGTAAGAACGAACGAAGTATGATGTTCTACAGTTGGTGACTAAGTGAGTTAGCACGAGCATGCGACGCCTCACCGTGCGGTCGCCTGCGGCCCGCGGACGACACCAGCTCCCTACAGCTCGCCTCTATCAAACCTACAATACAACATCACCCCTGTCATCAAACATATGCTGCCACCCTATGTTACATGTTATGTGGGGCCCGCCCGGTACTTACCATCAACCTCACAAATTCAAGTGCTTCGGGCTGCGAAATATTTGTGGGGGGGAGTTCAATACGAGTAATAATTCTGGTTCTGAGAATATAACCTGGTTCAGAAGTACTTGAAGCCGACAACTAAGTGCAGCAATACAAGTTTAAGGCTGCGGTTCAACTGCAGAGGAGTGAAGCAGAGCTGTGCCGGTATTCACCAATGACATGGCCGACCACGTGGCACATGTGGATGTCCAGCCACGTAATTGATGAATCGCTGCACAGCTCGTCTCCCCTCCGCCTCCGCCGTGGAACTGCAGCTTAAATATTGACTACCGACACTGTCGTTATCTGTTGATCTGAAATTAAATGAATCTACTTTTCAACAACTCAATACGTTGTTTTTCGCACGCGGGCAAGTATTTTCGCTCACATGTCTGTCAGTTGTATAATTCTAATATTATACAACTTTTTTGCCAGTTTGGCATTGATCGATGTTCTCATCGCATCTAGTATGAACACTAAGGCAATGAGAAGGAGCAATTTGCGCTTGTTACCAAGGTAGTCGACGATGGCGCGAAGCGTAGTGTCGCGCGACCTCTGCGTGAGCGCGTCGAAGCGCGCGCGGTCGGCGGCGCGCACCTGCCGCCGCAGCCCCTCCAGCTCCAGCAGCAGCGCGCGCAGCTGCGCCGCCACGCGCCGCGCGTGCGTCTGCTCAGCGCGCGCGCGCACATAGTCGCCCCCCTCTTCGTACTGCCCACACCAGACAAGACACACATCACTCTAATGCTTTATATTTGGTATACATAATGTACAAGTACGGGCTTATACACGCAGCTATCCTCGACCAAATCTCCTTCAAGTTTCATGCCAAGTAGGTAGCCTACAATATAACATTGAATCATCGTTGTCATCCTGTAGTAGTAATAAAATTGAAAGATGGAGAAATTAATAAATAACTATTTCCAGGGCTATACCTAAGGGCTACTTTCCCATTTATCTAAACGTATCGCCAAAAAGAGATTTATCCGTTTTGTATTATACTTCACTACCAAGTAACTATAATGCTATCTATGATGATGTGGTGAGTACCGATGTATATGAGTGCTGAACGTGTACTGTCGCTTTATAGAGCGATTTGAGTATAATGAGAGCTTCAAACGACACCCTCGACGGTAATCGGTCACTTTTTCCTCTCGGTGAACAATGTACTATTATCAAATCATTATTTTATGAAGAAATGAGCATGGAGATTTGCCAAATTGAGGCTTGTCTCAATTCTAGGCCATTGTGTCCTATCGGTGACAAAGACCCAGACTGCATGGAAGTTCTGACACCAGGACAGTTTCTAATCGGGGAAGCTCCTATCGTGGTACCATCACCTGATTTCAAATATACAAAGATTCATTCTCTGTCCCGATGGCAATACACCCAAAAATTGCTTGGGAATGTCTGGAGACGTTGGCAGCAAGAATACCATACACAATTGCAACAACGTCCCTGTCCCATTTGGTTGAAGAAAGCAGAGGAATTCAAGATTGGCGATATTGTTTTAATAAAAACTGATGGATTACCGCCATGGGTTGTGTGGTAGACAAGCATTCTGGAGAAGATGGCATAACTAGGGTCTACTACTCTACAGCATTAAAAGTGGCAACAACATCGATGTTGTTCTAAGTTATGCCCCTTACCTATTGATATTGATTAAGTTTAAGAAGAAATGATTTAGGTTTGAGTTAAATGTTAATTTGAATTTATAAAGAAAAGAACAAAATCCTTTTGGTGGGCGTCATGTTATAGCTATAGTGCACATATTATGTACTTGTTAACTGATTATTAAAGTATGTATGTCCCCACCACAATTAGTCGCAATAAAACAGTCTTGAAGCAAACACACATTTAAAATTACCAAATTCCTGATAAGCAAACACCAGCCTTAACACAATGTACAAAGTTTTTATTAATTTTTGTTAACGCACATTGGGGGCCCCATATAATCGATACGGCGGTAGCTACACTGTTGCTAGTCTTAAATATTTTCTACTAGTGTACTATTGCACCTACTGTTGCTAGTCTTAAATATTTCCTACTAGTGGACTATTGCACCTATTGTTGCTAGTCTCAAATATATTCTACTAGTGTACTATTGCACCTACTGTTGCTAGTCTTAAATATTTTCTAATAGTGTACTGTTGCACCTACTGTTGCTAGTCTTAAATATTTTCTACTAGTGTACTATTGCACCTACTGTTGCTAGTCTTAAATATTTTCTAATAGTGTACTATTGCACCTACTGTTGCTAGTTTTAAATATTTCAAAATCAAAATCAAAAATCAAATCGTTTATTTCAAGTAGGCCAGTTACAGGCACTTTTGAATTGTCAAAAGACTAAAATAAAATAGTTTAAAAATAGTTACGGTGCTACAGTCCCAGTCACAAGACATAAAAACTGTGAAAGTACTGTAGATGCCCATTCCAAAGCGTAGATCTCTATGGAGAAGAACGGGCAAGAAACTCCATGGACACTCTTTTTCTACTAGTGGACTATTGCACCTACTGTTGCTAGTCTTAAATATTTTCTACTAGAGTACTATTGCACCAACTGTTTGTTTTTCTGCATCACCCTAAGTTAGAAAATGCCTAAGACATTAAATCTGCTTACATACTGATAAGTGACATGTTAACCCTTTGACCGCCATGTCATAATTCGCATGGAGTGCACCTAGCGCCAGCAAACTTTAGGTACAATTTAGCATAGTGTTGTAAAATATAGTTATCGATAAACAAAGTAATGAAATAAATAAAACTTACTAATTTGTAATCAAAGGTTTATTTTTTATTATGTAGTACCGCAAACAAATCAGTCTTCAAACATACGTTAATCAGTCTCCGAACATACGTTAGGTAATTAGTCTTTTTGACTGAAGGATAAATAGACTAGAACAACAAAAGAGTGATTTACCGATTCATTACCTATTACTATCCGCTGAACTACCACTACTACTAATATCATTGTTTGATTGCTGCAATATATTTAATAGTTCTTCTTCGTCGTATAACATCATCGACAACTTCTCGACACTAGCTTAGAACTAATAATAAAGAGAACACGGATTATCACGACGATGGCGCTAGCGCAACTGACGTTTATTCAAAATATGACTTTAGTTGACCTTGAGCCGCACGTAAAATTACGGCGACGGCGTTCGCGGATCGCTCGCGCTAGTGACGTTCTGGAATAAGTCGGTAGTTTATGTTTCTTTATTGATTTCTACATATTATATAACTTAAGCTTATTGGATTTTGAATAAATAATTAAATCCATACTAATATTATAAATGCGAAAGTTTGTGAGGATGTATGTATGTGTATGTAGGTATGTTTGTTACTCTTTCACGCAAAAAGCACTGAACGGATTTGGCTAAGATTTGGTACACAGATAGTTTATAACCAGGATTAACAAATAGGATAGTTTTTATCCCGATTTTGTGTTCCCGTGGGATAATTTTCTAGTTGTAGCGGGTGAAGCCGCTGGCAACAGCTAGTCTTTAATAAACTACGAAAGGAGATTGCCCAAATTTCTATGGACTGCCGTTGCGCATAAAAATAAGTTGTATGATATCATAAATTGGGCATAAAAAAGGGGAGATGTTATATTTTCCAAGGAAATAAAAATGAACTTTTTATTTTGTGGCTTTTATTGTTTTTTTTTAATTTTTTTGTTCAATCTTTGAGGTTAGTTTGGAGCCAACCTTCTACTAAAAAAAACAGTCCTTACAACATTTGAATACTTACTTACAAGACACCAGAAAATAGTTCCATCAAACTAGTGAATAATCCTGAGTAAATAATATTAGCTACAATGGTAGGTAGGTTACACCTACTTAAATGGGTTTATAGGTTAGTAGTATAGAGAATAGAAAATAAAAATGCTTGAATACAGGAATAAAATAGTTTTATTGGTCCATATGATCATCATATTCATAAAATAAGTCGTCTAAAAACGGAGCCGGCGGCTCAACTGATCTAAATCGAGCCCAACCAAGATACCACAAAATGGTCATTACGTGTGCGCAGCATCCTACGGTTCGATTACCCACCAAACAATTGCAATAGTAACCAGCAATATCAGCTACCGAGTTACTTATAGCCCGATTAACTAAAATGTAAGCATAGTATACTTTACTGCTAACGTGACGTGATTTAATGCGTCCCCTTACTAAATACTTGTCCGTTCCCAGTATCAGTGGCAAGTCATCCTCAATGTCGTTTGCTATCTCGATTTCGTATTTTCCGTTTCTACGGACATGCTCCCCATAGTACGACCGAGCCTGTTTTAACTGGTAGGAACCTAGAGCTACTGTCATCAGATCATGTAAGGTAAGTCGTGGAAATGTGTCCAAATGTGGATGCTCAGCATCTATGGTTAGGAAAATGGCTCTCCTTCTATTAATATTTTCATTTTGTATGTACGCACCCAAATGATTTATAGTATTCAATTTAGCTTTAGCTAATTCTAAGAATTGTTGAGCATCTGGCCGGTCTACTATTGGCGCATGGAACTTATTTAAAAGTGCACATGCAATATTAAAGTCTAACATAAGGTGTGTCGATGCGCGGTTGAAGAATTCTTGGCGAAATAATTTAAAATCTCGTTTTATACGTCCATTTACAACTTCAACCACCCATCGACACATTGTTACACATCTAGATCGATTGGCCTGTCCTGTGGTCAACTGATTATGGCCTTCCAAAAGTGACTCAGGCATATAAGCTTTATAACCATGGCTATGCAATTCGCCAATTACATCTCTGAAGCCCCTATCTAAAATGAAAACATCCCCAGGCCTAAAATAATTTCTGAATACACTGGTTTCGTTGCGGAATTCAGTGGACATAATATCCGAATCACTTTTAGTTGCTGGGAATGGGCCAAGTGACTGTAAAATGAATCCATCACAGCAGACAAACAAAAACGGTTTTACTAAATTAAGGTATTTATGTAAGCTGTATGTTTGTTTTTGGAATGAATAATTGCTACTACTTTGCACGTAGACATAAGTACCATCACATATAACAATTGCTGGCTTGGTAGAAACTGGCATATCGGGGTTTCCAAATAAACCCTCTGGAATAATTTTATTTCTAGCTGCCACATCTTGTATTGACATGTGACCAAGGCCTAAATATAAGGGTACAAATGTATTACCCAAGCAATCTCTTGCTTTAGACATATATCTTTCTAAAGTGCTTCTAGGAAGCTGAAACAATGTTGATAAGCGTTCGTTGCTGTCACCGGTTCTAAGTTTAACCAACATTATACTTAAAGCCACACTAGGACAAGGAGTTTCCAGTGCCAGCTGTGGTACATGTGATAACAACTGATAAAATTGTTCAGCACTGATCCCCAACCAATAATGACAGAGATGTGGATTCATTTCTCTAATATTAGAAAAGTCATACTGCCTACGATTACCTCTATCCATAATTGACATCATGTCATCCATTTGGCCCCCAGTAAAATCATTATAATGAAACTGTAATTCATCCCAAGAACCAGTACTAAGATGATAACTGCATATTCGGGCACTAGTTGGTATATACAATTTATGCTCTGACAATAACATTTCCTTTATAACAGATGGTACCAGCAAACGTTCTGTATTCCTACAATCTACAAAAATACAATGCCGTGATGATGCGGCTGCTCTTTTATAAATACGTGAGATTATTTTAGGGCGGTGTGCAACATTATGATCCTGATGCAATTGCTGAATAGGTTGTGGTGGTGGTGTAGGTATTGAGAAATCCCTTGAAGGCACAGAAGTTTCTGATGCACTTTCCACTTCACGACTTGATGTAGCAACATCTATGTGTATGTTCTCTTGAGTTGCAATGGCTTCTTCACGAACAAACTGCGCTTGCCTGTCTTGATCATGCCGAGTCTGTCTTCTCACACTTCTATAGGCATTTGTCCAACAACGTAAGCAAACTCTTTCTAGCCTGTGTACCTAAAAAAAGAAAATTGAAAGCTTTAAACTTACTTGAAAGGATTGGAAGCAAGCGAGCAAGAACGCGAATATGACGTGGAGTTGCGGATACCAGCCCGTTATACAATACCATAAAAGGATTTCAAGCATAAGATTATACACCAAAAACAATTATGATATGTGGAATATAGGTCAAATACCAACTTGAAAATATCATGAGAACTTTTTGTACAATCTGAGACTTATTATAATGAGCAGTGTTATTATAATTACATATATTAAATACAAGTATAGATACCTGCTGAGTAGGTATGCACGACATTATGACATTTCCTTCAGGGCTATCAATTGATACTCTGTGTGTTTTAGCTCTTAATATGGAAGATCCACAGACAAAGCACACTTCTCGATGTCCATAAGCTCGTTCAATTGTTGATCCACCCAATAAGTTAAGAGATGCTCTTTCAAGTATTGTATAACATTCTTGACAAACAACATCATCCACTGACATCTAAAATAAATATAAAAGATACATAAAACATTCTGTTTGCATATTGATCTTAGTAATGTCATGTCATGACAATTATTATTTATAATAAAGTAGTTTCTAGTATCACCTGTGAAAGTTAAATGCACAACCAAATACAAATGGTACTAAAAGACTTGGACCCCCATGTCTTGGGATAACTAGGATTTTGCTTGTATCTATTATAGATACAAGCAAAATCCTAGTTATCTATAATAGTATCAATATTATTTGTTTAGCTTAGCACGTGTGTCTAAAAGTGTCCGAGTCTTGAGAAAAGTGGTAAAAAAAAATGTGTGGGAAAATACATTAAAACAACTCAATGAATAAGATTATACTGACCGTTGCTGGTGCAATCCAAGATCGTAAAATTGTAACCATTGCATCCGTTGCTTCCACGAGTTGACGTCGGGGTAAAGGATGTACCAGAGAAAGGGCACAGTTCACACAACGTGACATTTTTAATACAATCGTTTTGATTTTCTACACAGAGTCTCGGACCGTAGTCGCAAACAAACGTTCTACACAATCCACAACCCTAGCACAGAAACAGTACAAGTCTTCAATATGATAATATCTTGTTCGTGCAGGAATCCGAAGACTCTACTGGACACGTACTCGACGTATATTAAGTTATTTGTTGTCACAACAAACTCAACAACTTATCAAGAAAAACAAATTCGTTGCCGCACACGATGCTGTTTGACTTGACAGTGACACATTTGATGACAGTCAGTGTTGCCAGTCGGGTCTTGTCAGAAGTTACCTGAAACATTAAAAAATGTAACCTTTTTGTACAAAAAATAACCTTTATTTTTTTTTTCTGGAAAAGTATTATAAATGTTTAAAAAGTTAAAAGAATACATATAGAACAGAATATTATTTGTTTTGTTGACTTACAGAAACAATAATGAGTGAGATTTGAGAACTTGTTCACATTTCTTGATTTATTCATCAGCATCAGAGTGAAAATAACAAAACACGAACTCAAAACTTTCGTTGACAAAACAAAACCAAACCACAGACGATGTAGCGACTACGGGCAGGGCAGCGGGGCGAGCGGCAACTGCGCGGCGGGGCGCGGGTGGCATGCAACGAAACCATAGACATAAAGCGTTCCGTTTCACGTTGCTTCTATGTAAGAAATTATAAGTTATGTTTACGAATTCCTTAAAATCACCTAAAAGTAACCTTTTCAATAGTGTAACCTAAAAGTAACCATAGCAGTTCAAAAATCACCTAAAAGGTTACAAAAGTAACCTTCTGGCAACGCTGATGACAGTTCAGTTCACCTTTTATTTGCCCGTGGTAGTGTTACCAATAGTTAATCTAAATCACCCTGACCATAACTGATGTTTTAACTATTAAAATATTGTTAAATAAGAAAAATATTTTTTTAATAATATGAATTACAAATAAAAATATGAATCACGCGGGAATATTTTATATTTGAAATATATTTTTTTAAAACGTCTGCTACTACATATCAGTTAGAACCAATTACGGGAAAATTCTTCAAGTTGTCAACATTGCTTTCACTTATGAAAACCATTTTGAAAATAATGCAATAAAATCGAATTAGTAACTAATAAGACAAAATAATTAAAACAATATACGATTTCGATCAAAATAAGTAAGAAAAGTTAAAAAAAGATTTCATAATTTATGACTATATTTTTGTTGCTATACTGTTTTCTTTTATAGCGATACTGGTTTTGGGCAATGGCCTTTGAATTAATGTTTAGATGACAGTTTGATAAAATACATGGATGTTTTTTTATTAAATTAGCATCAAGAGCTTCAATTGTGGTACAACACTAGTCTACGTGAAATCACGGTTTCGGCGAAGTAGGTTGATATTTAGACTTATCACAAACTGAGAAAAATTAATTATTTCAATGAATTAACTAAAATATGTATCTAGTACTGTTAAAAATAAAGTAATAACACGAAATATACTAAGATTTAGTAAGCAAGTTCAACTTTTATTAAACATTTTTTGAAATGACAGGACTTTTACGTAATATTCCGACGTGGCGACTGAGGTATCATTCTTACTACACGTAATATTACGGCGATGGCGGTTAAAGGGTTAAGTAAAATAATATGTTTTAAAATTATTTATGATTGCATCTGGTACGTTTGTTGAGTGGAATGTTAGGTTTCCAAAGTGTTAAAAAATCAACATACAATAAATTTTTTGAATCCCTTAAATTGACAAAGATCTAAGACCTAAGTTGTTACCATGGATATGTGTGTTTGGACCTAATTGTGTTTGGATGTCTGTGAGCAAATAAGCATGGTAAGTCATAATTAAACTTTGTTGATTGTACAATAAAACTTAACTATAAAATAATTGTATTACGACTGGGACTTACACAGTGGCCAATTACAGGTTAACCAGCATTCACCAAAATAAATGATATTAATGGGAAACAATATTATACTTTAATTGAAAGATGCCAACTTATGCATCAAAAGTTCAAAACGATAACGAACTTTACACAGAAAAGAATATTAAAGACAAAGGTGTGCCAGACTCATAAATACTATCACTTATTAATTTATATTTCTTTATTATTTGATTTATTTTTGTACTGGTTTTTATTACACTCTACTCTACTCGTTATATAAACATGCGAGGCGAATTCATGACCGAAGCCGAAGAGGTAGTCCCGTCGCTCCAGCTGAACAAAGGGTATAGAAATAGAGCAAGACGTTACCTTGATAATATTCGCCTTATGTTGTCGCAGCAAATCTAAATGATGTGGGATTGCTACATCGTTGAACTTTGATAGTGAGAACTCCACTCGCTTCAAAGGCAACTTATTTTCGTCATCCATTAAGCTTAAATAAGGTCACAAAAATAAAAAAGTAATCCCCGATATTGTTTATTTTGTTTACGAAAACTACCATTATCTCTACAACTGACTGCTGAGCTGCTGGCTGATGTGAGTGACAGTGACGTTTCGGTAATCAAAACTGCCACAGACTCAGCGTTGCCAGTATGATTTCCCAAAAAGGTACGGTTGGCTTTCTGTAAAGGTACGGTTTTTAACTTCAAGGTACGGTTGGGTAGGATACTTCTGCAAGAACTAGATCAGATTTTTTCTTCTTCAAATTGGCTGACTGTGATCATAGGTTGGAAAAAAAGCGATATGGAATCGAAAATTCAGAGGGACATGGTGAAGTAGAACATTATTATCGATTGCCAATATTGAACAAATTCATTTGTAAATCAATAAAATTATATAATTAACTCGAAGAACAAAAAATTATCTAGTTCTTGCAGAAGAATTCCGACCCGTACGGTTTCGCTAGAATTTTGAAAAATGCTATAGTCTACTCATATTGTACAGAAAAAACAAGGTGTTTGTCAAAAAAAAAATGAAATATAATGTTTTAGGAACTAAGAAAATTCCATTTATGTAATTTGTGCCCATGTTTTAGTATTAAATGTGTCAGAAAGTTGAAAAAAGTACGAGTCTCATTATTTTCTATTAGTTTTAGTTTTATTAGTTGTTTTTTACCTTTTTAGTGCAAAATAAATCACAAGTAGGTATAGAAAAGGTACGAAAAAAGTACGGTCTAGCCAAGGTACGGTTGTGGTACGATTGTATGACAAATAGTACGGAAATGGGGATGGCAACTCAAAGCTAATCGTAGATGGCGCTGCGATAGTTGGTCCCCACGTCTACCTTGTACAAAAAAACAAAGAAGATTATTTGTTATTAAAATTGAGTATAAATACAAAACAAATATGGAAAATTATTCGTCCATGCAAGTACTATATACTAAAAGAAGAATTAAGACGCCGCGGCGCATCTACAAGAGGAAAAAAGTGATTTAATTGAGTGGTTATACATTTGATTTTACCGTAATAAATCCACAATTACTTGTAGTTGAGGTTTCAATTTTTGAGTTTAGGTATGTTTTACCTGTCCTCTCCTTTATCAAGAATATAATGCTGGTTTTGACTTTCTATTTTGATAAAATATCATAATGTTTTAAGTCAGTAATTTTAACCTTTTTTTTCTATTTAGATTCGAGAAATATCACAATATATTTAATTTCTTAACACCACAACTATTACAAAACTCGTTCCAGGTGATAATTCTTCGATTTTCGAGCGATGCAATACTGGTACATAACCTCCAAAAGAAAAGTAGATATTATTTTGAAAAGTGTATTCCATCATTTTTACAGCTTATTACACAACATCTAGTCATTTTACATCAATAAATGGTTTTTTTTCTGAAAATTCCTTTGATTTTACAGTTCTTTGGGGACCAAACTGTCATTTTCACTTTGACACTTGCCTTCCCCATTGGTAAACCGTACTTTTTGGTACGGTCTGGCAACGCTGCACAGACAAAAAATATAAAAAAATATCGCAATACAATCGTTCAGAAACAAACCCCTTTGCGATAGTTGAATATTTGGTATTAAGTTTTTGCATAAAATGACAGTAAGTGTTGCTCAATTTGTTTGTAAATAATTAAATTGTTATTAAAATACAGTATAACTCAAATATCTCTTAAATATACAATGAAAAAGGGGTTTGAACTTTTTTGTATGGGCCGTGTACAGCTTGGCCTGAGCGGATTGAAACGGAACTAATTTTTTATTTCTGACAGCGTTAAATCTTTGATATTTGATGTAAACAAGGACCGCAGGTTTGTTAGATTTATTATTGTGCCATAAAACTAACGTAATAAGTGATTTTTTTTTAAATAAAATCATTCAAGTGCTGGTAGCGCGAAGACAGTGGCGACTTCCGGTTTTCTACATTTTTATGTCAAGCTGTACCAGGTACCATCCGGCATTTTGATTTTTTTCAAAACGGCGTACACGGCTAATTGAATATTAGTTTTTCACGCATTTCAAATGCTTTTACATAGGATTACCTATTTCGTTTAACGCAATTTCTGCATTTAAAATGCGATATAAGTGGTGTCAAGTAGGGATGTCGATTCTTTCCAAAAATATCGATTTTTGAATCGATTCGAATTGTGACCTAATGAATCGATTCACAAAAAAATCGAGGCCAAAAAGATCGATCTCTGAAAAATCGATCTTTTTTCAAGTTTTTGTTTCATAAAATCTATTTTATAAATAATGTACCTAATATAAATATATTTTATTATAAAGAAGATAAATATTTTAATTTAACGATCTGTTTTCAGTAAAATCTGGTAAGTAATTAATGATAAAAGATATTTTATTATTACCCTATCGAAACATCAGATTAGGTATAAAACAAGACATTAATTTTTAAATGTGTTCGTTTACAAAGTTAAGGAAATAGATAACATTGAGTTCCCAATGCTTCATATCTAAACTTTTTAAAAACAACAAAACAACAGTCTGTTAAGTCTACAGGGATTCAACAGGAGGATCTCTTGCGATGTTTTTGAAGCACTCTTTTAATACGGGTACATTCAATTATGTAACTGTAAATACTATTTTGGTTTATACCAAAAAATAAAATAAAATCGGATGTCGATTTTCAGGGGTAAAGTATCGATTCACTGAATCGATTCAATACTAAATTACGATTTAAAAAATCGATCTTTTTGGCTCCAAAAATCGATTCTTCGATTCGAATCGATCTCAGATCGTCGTTTGTGTCCAGCGTTGCCAGACCGTACCAAAAAGTGCGGTTTTCCGTACAATTCGTCTTATAATCGTACCTCAACCGTACCTTGGCTAGACCGTACTTTTTTCGTACCTTTTCTATACTTGTGATTTATTTTTCACTACAAAGGTAAATAAGAACTAATAAAACTAAAACTAATAGAAACTAATGAGACTCGTACTTTTTTCAACTTTCTGACACATTTGATACTAAAATATGAACACAAATTTTAATTACTTAAATGGAATTTTCTTAGTTCCTAAAACATTATATTATTTTATACTTTTTGACAAACACCTTTTACAGAAAAAACAAGGTGTTTAAATTATGAGTAGACTATAGAATTTTTCAAAATTCTAGCGAAACCGTACGGGTCGGAATTGTTCTGCAAGAACTAGATCAGTTTTTTCTTCTTCGAGTTCATTCAATAATTGATTTACAAATGAATTTGTTCAATATTGGCAATCGGTAGTAATGTTCTACTTCACCATGTCCCTTCGAAAATTCGATTCCATTTCGCTTTTTTTCCAACCTATGATCACAAACAGCCAACTCGAAGAAGAAAAAAAACTGATCTAGTTCTTGCAGAAGTATCCTAACCCAACCGTACCTTGAACTTGAAGTTAAAAACCGTACCTTTTTGGGAAATCATACTGGCAACGCTGTTTGTGTCAACTCGTCAAAGTGGTCAAATCTTTATTGGATTGTTGGAATGTAGCAATTCGTTCATTGAAGTTGTCTGAATAATTTTATTAACCAAATAGTCGATTTTGCTGTGGTTTGTTGTTTTTAACTTTTAGCATTATTTCCAGTGTTATGTATGCCGCTCAATTAGTTTAACAGAGCACATTATTGTGTTCGGAACCTAGATTTAAAAGCGAAAATGGACGTGGATACTGGTAAGTTGTTTTGTATTCCTAACCTCAATATTATCTTCTTAGATAATAATAACACAAGATAAACGACCAAATTTTGCGAAGAAGTACGTCACTTTATGCCGAATGTCAAACATGCATGGCCAGGGTTGTTCGTTATGATGAGGTTACATTTATGGACGGAATACCAGACAGTTCTGATGTATTGTTCAGATGGATAACAATGTCATAATGTACAAGGCATTCTTTTCTCATCAATGTATCTAGGTATGTAGCAGTACAGCGAAATAAAAAATCAATTTACATTTAATAGAAAGAAAGAAAGAAAAGAATTTATTTGGCAAGCCTTATGCACACAATTACAATTAAAAATTACGAGAATACAAAAAATAAGTCATGATCACAATTATAACAAGTACCTACAATAAGACTGGGCAATAAGACTGCCAGGTTGAAGTGGGACTGGGCGGGCCATGTCTACAGAATGCAGCAAGATCGATGGGCTAAGGTCGTTACACAGTGGGTGCCCGAAGGGCGTCGTTGCGGAGGGAGGCCTAGGAAACGCTGGCGTGACGACCTAGACACATTCATGACGGATTGGCCGGAGAAAGCCGCTGACAGAACAGATTGGAAGATTATGGGGGAGACCTTTGCCCAGCAGTGGGACAACATAGGTTAAAAAAAAAAAAAAAAACCTACAAACACTATTATAAAAAAAAAAATGAAATAGGTGATCATTGTTTAACTTCCAACTTAATATCCAATACATCAACTCACACCTTCTTTTCGTGGTGGTAGGCAGAAACTACAGAGTGCCACCTGCTACAATCCTTTGTAACAATGGAATCAGGGTTTCCCTCAGATCAAACAATTACAAATGTGTGGCCACTTTTTATTTATGCAGTTTTTGTCTTTTTTAAAATTATAATCAAATTAGACGTGTTACAAAGATGTGTCCATTTCAATTGTTCAGCCATAGTGCCGTAGAAGAAAAAGGAATGTGTAGACCTCTTTGATGGACTGCACGGCTAAGGTTAAACCTCTATAACTTTCTGAATATTAGACCTTATTGTTTCCACACTTAAGTGTTCTACAAATTCCTTTGTAATGTTGATGCAGGTAGTAATTTTCGCCTATGACACTTTGGTAGAGCAATCAAAACGTGCTCTACACGATATAGACCTGTCTTTAGGTATCATAGTGTGAAAAAGACTTAGGCAACATTGAGTTTGTTTGTGCAGGTGGCGGGCAGTCTCGCTCCGGCTCACGCAGCCGCAGCCCCTCGGTAAGTAATGACGTAAGCGTAAGCAGTAGTAGTAGTAGTAGGCGCAGCGACACTAAATTATGATTTTGAGATAAACTTTTTTCTAGTCATTTAAAAAGGAAAAATAAAATATTTAAAAAAAAAATGTAACCGACTTCAAACCAACCACAAAAAAAGTTCAAAATAACCTACAAAAAAACTTTTCTTCCGAAAGTCGGTGACTTTATTTTTATTTCATTGACTTTTTGTCACCGACTTTCGAAAGAAAATTTTTTTTCGTGTTTATGTTCGTCTACATTTTACATCAGCGAGCGTCTGAACAAATGTGCCAAATTGTGAAAGTGTATGTATGTTTTTATGTCCGATTTAAATAATTCTTTTTTGTTGTACTAGGTATTGTTAAACTTAGGGTATTCCCTAAGTTGAAAGTTTCATCAAAATCGGTTCAGTAGTTTTTGAGATAGATTAATTTTTAGCTTAGATAAGCTTGTTTCTTTGTTTGTTGGTGTGTATTTTTTTTGTTTGGTTTTGAAATCGGTTCCCTTTTTTTCAAAGAGTTTTTATTATATCCTCTTTTGTTGTGGTTGTATTATTAATGAAACACATACCCAGCTGAAAAGAGCTCCTTATGTATAGTGTAGGGTTCCGTAGTTGCCCATCAAAATACTTATGCGAACTAATTAAACTGATTCTCTGAATTTAATTTTAAAAAGAAGAATTTTCAAAATCGGTCCAGGATTCTTTGAGAAATCAGGGAAAATACATAAGAAAAAAGATTACGACGAATTTAAAACCTCCTCCTTTTTTTGAAGTTAGTTAAAAATAGTTGACGATAAAACTTACCTATCCCCAAAAAACATACCGTAAAAACATAGCTATTAAAGCTGTAAAAATAAAATTGACAAACTTACATTTGCAGTTGTCTCCGATACATTTTGTTTAAGAAAATATGATATCCAAGTACATTTTATAAGTTGGTCGACTATTAATTATTTTTAAACGCAATAACGCATGCGATGCGCATCGTAAAGATGATTTTTTGAGGAAAGAAAAATCAGATTGCAAGCGGGATTCGAACCCACGTCTTCTGGATAGGTACTCCAGACGCCTTACCAACTAGGCTATCGCAACCCACACCTGCAAGCTGAATTTCTCTATTCCTCGTTTTTCTTTCCTCAAAAAATGGTCGACTATTACTCGTAAAGTTGTAAAGCCTACTTAGTCATGATAATTTTCTTTTAAAGAAGAAGGACCACAATCCATAGAAAATTACCCCACGTCCTATAACAAAGTGAAATACCTCAAAAGAAAGATAAAAATGTATAAAAAAATATGGGATACTCCCCAACTTCATTTTTTTACACCTTCATATGGAAAAATTGCTTTAAAAATAGTCCAGGCGCTGATAAGAAAAATTCGTTTGTATGCGTATTTATAGACCGATTTAAAAAATTCTTTTTTTGTTTGAAAGGGTTCCCCCATGGTAGTCCCACGGCCGTAAAGTCAGGTCTTTGGTCTCCAGGACCCCGGATAAATAAAAGAAAAATCTTAAAAATAAGCTCATTTTTGTACTGTAGATTATTAGTTATTCACTCTCTTGTTGTTTCTTTTGTTTAGCGGGGTGGCTGAGCGGTTGGACTGCTGCGCTGCGTGTCGCGGGTTCGATTCCCGCACGGAGCAAAGATTTGTACGATCTACAAGTATTTGTTTCGGGTCTGGGCGTTTGTGTATGTAACACACATACACAAACCCCTAGGTATTTGTGTGTGAGTTTCTATATTTGTAAACGCACCCATGATACAGGAGGAATTCCTGGGGTGAGGCAATGTTAAAAAAACTGTAACTGTGACGCATTATGATGAGACAGAATCAAAGGTATCGCGAGGGAGTGGTCTCCAGAGGTTATCTATCTAATATCTTTAAACGACCAATTCTTTTATATTTATTTATCTATGTATAATCAGGATCTCAGAAATTGCTCCAAGGATTTCATGAAAGTTACAGATTAGGGGTTTTTCGGCTCAAGGAATCGATTTATCAAGGTCCCAGGTTCGAGAAAAGCCCGGTTCCCAAGATAAAGACATTTTAAAAACCGAGCGAAGCTCGGTCAACCAGATATTTTTACTTAAAATGAGATCTAAGACGGATAACGTTTGCATGGGAAAATCATAACACGCGAGTTGATGAATTTGAAAGTCAGTATTTATATTAGTATGTGTATAGGTACTACATCAGAAATAATTATACACGTGTTTTCGGATTTTTCGAAAATCATTCCCAAAGTTAGTGAAAAGGGGTATTCAAGTTTAGAGAGAAGGATCTAAACGTGTAACCTGAATTTAGGACGGTAGTTGCAATTTATTACGTAGGTCAGCACTAAGAAAGGATGTGTGGATTACATGTAAGGGGGTGAAAAGGGGTGAAAACCTTTTTAAAATCTTATTCCTTGGGTTTATAAACTTGAAGCTTTGTACGAATATGAGTATTTGTAAATATGGGCATTTTTAGTTACTGTAAGTTTTTTTTTTAAATACCCTCCATTTGTAAACTAGACGATGTTAAAGTTTGTATAGAAAAATCATAACGTGCGACCCGATGAATTTGAAACTCAGTATAAAGGAATTAGATAAAAATAAACAATCACGAGTTTTTGGGTTTTTCGAAAATCACCCCCAACATTGGTGCTTCGATATACTCAAAAGTAGGCCTAAAATTAAATAATCTCTTAAACGAATAAAGGATCCGTATCCTATATTTAAGAAATCAACCCCTAGCGGGATGAACATTTGAAAATCATGCAGTTTGTCCACATTAATATTTTAAAGAGACAAGATTTGATTGTTTGTGTGTATTGACTATTCATGTGAGCCTATGTTCCGAAACTACTGGAGCATTTTTAGATTTTCCAAAAGTATCCTATAAGGAGGGTGACCGGGCGTTTAAATTCACTGAGTTTGAAGTTAGAAACACGAGCAGACGAAGTCGCGGGCGAAGTGCTATTTCATCATCACCAGCCTATTAATGTTCTGTTCCCACTGCTGGGACACAGGCCTCCTCTCTGTGAGAGGGAGTGGGCCATAATCCACCACGCGGGCCCAGTGCGGATTGGTGGACGTCACATGTTTTCGAATTTTTGTTTCTAGGATATGCCGGTTTCCTCACGATGTTTTACTTCACCGTATTGAGAGCAGTGGTGATGAAATAAATAACACAAAGTAATGCGCCTGCCTGGTTTCGAACCCACGACCTACAACTCGTAAGTCGGGGCCGATACCACTAGGCCACCACTGCTTTTTCGGAACGGGAACCGGGCTTCTCTCGAACCTGGGACCTTGATAAATCGATTCCTTGAGCCGAAAAACCCCTAATCTGTAACTTTCATGAAAATCCTTGGAGCCGTTTCCGAGATCCTGATTATATATAAATAAATAAATATAAAAGAATTGCTCGTTTAAAGATATTAGATTAGATAGATAACCTCTGGAGACCACTCCCTCGCGATACCTTTGATTCTGTCTCATCATAATGCGTCACAGTTACAGTTTTTTTTAACATTGCCTCACCCCAGGAATTCCTCCTGTATCATGGGTGCGTTTACAAATATAGAAACTCACACACAAATACCTAGGGGTTTGTGTATGTGTGTTACATACACAAACGCCCAGACCCGAAACAAATACTTGTAGATCGTACAAATCTTTGCTCCGTGCGGGAATCGAACCCGCGACACGCAGCGCAGCAGTCCAACCGCTCAGCCACTCCGCTAAACGTGCTGTCAAAAGAAACAACAAGAGAGTGAATAACTATTAATGTATAGTACAAAAATGAGCTTATTTTTAAGATTGTTCTTTTATTTATCCGGGGTCCTGGAGACCGAAGACCTGACTTTACGGCCGTGGGACTACCATGGGGGAACCCTTTCAAACAAAAAAAGAATTTTTTAAATCGGTCTATAAATACGCATACAAACGAATTTTTCTTATCAGCGCCTGGAATATTTTTAAAGCAATTTTTCCATATGAAGGTGTAAAAAAATGAACTCAAGAATTAGGCCATATTTTTTTTAAAAAGCTTAATATTTCACAAACGAATTTTTTTATCAAAATACTATTAATGGAAACTATCATTATTTTTTAAAGGCCTATTTAATGATACCCCACACAAAGGGGTACGCGAGAAAAAAAAAACCTCACTTTACGTGTAAGTACAGGAGGTACCCTAAAAAAAAATATTTTACGAGATTTTATTTTAGATACCACTTTTTCGGCACAACAAATCCGTATATTTACACCAAATTACAGCTCTCTAGTACTGTGCGTCTCTGAGCTAAACTGCGGACAGACGGACGGACGGACGGACGGACATAGCGAAACTATAAGGATTCCTTGTTGACTACGGAACCCTAAAAACAAAGTATTATAACAATATTAAACCTAGTAAAGTAAGCCATTATAATTTGTATTTTGAATAATCTACTTTGGTGTGGTACTTGTATCAGATTAGCAAACTATGAGATTGTATGTGTTTATGTGTGCAGGCAGGCTCTGTGTCCAAGATGTCACACGATGGATCCACACATTCAAGACGCAACTCCAGATCAGCATCGCGTTCAAAGTCTCGATCGCGCTCCAGATCCAAATCAAGATCACGCTCAAAGTCGGGCTCGCGTTCCAAGTCACGTTCGCGGTCAAAGTCACAGTCAAGATCGAAGTCACGATCTCGCTCTAAATCACGGTCTAGGTCTAAATCGAGTTCGCGTTCTCGTAGTGGCTCACAGAAGTCGGCACGCTCCCGCAGCTCGTCGCCGGCTAAGTCCCGCTCCCGTTCCGGTTCAGGGGCTCGCTCTCGCTCTGGCTCGCGTGCTCGGTCTCGCTCCGGCTCGCGTGCTCATTCTCCCTCTGGCTCGCGTGCTCGCTCTCGCTCGGGCTCTCACGCTCGCTCTCGCTCCGGCTCGCGTGCTCGGTCTCGCTCCGGCTCGCGTGTTCGTTCTCACTCTGGCTCGCGTGCTCGCTCTCGCTCGGGCTCTCACGCTCGCTCTCGCTCGGGCTCTCAAGCTCGCTCTAGATCCGGCTCACGTGCTCGCTCCGGTTCCCGTGCTCGCTCTCGCTCCGGTTCCCGCGCTCGCTCTCGCTCTGGGAGCGGTTCGCGCCCCCATTCGAGAGGGAAGTCACGTTCTAAAAGCCGGTCTCGCTCTAAAAGCGGGTCTCCGGTGAAGTCGCCGTCGGTGCGCAAGTCGCGCAGTAAAACTCGCTCGCCCGCCCACATGGAAGTCGACACCGAGCGAGTGCGCTCCAAGTCACCCACATATACAGGTGAGGATAATTACGAAACTATTCAAGCCAGTACGTTTTGATGTATAATGAATGTGATGTTTTGTCCCGAAGTCACTTGTTCCTCTGTAACGATCACGTGGCTTGCTTCCAGAGAACCGCTCGCGCTCACGCTCTGCCTCGCGCAAATCCAAGTCGAAGTCACGCTCTCGGTCGCGATCCAAATCGCCGGACAAAGGTAACTGTTATATTTTATTCAGCTATATTGAACTGTAAATGACTAGGTCGGCCATACACGGATTGCTTCAAGTAATCCTCATCGACTGCTTCGAACTGCGACTGCGTAGCGAACGACACTATGATAAATAATATCATACACAGAACCGCTGAACTGCCTTAGTCCAGCATGAAGCAGTCCTGCTTGACGCTGTCGTCAAGCACGCACAGACGATGATGGCTCAAGCAGTCCGTTTATGGGCGGTTGCCACTCATTTATATTTTTTAGTCTGAAATGGTTCTATTTTAATTGTATACTTAACATTTCAGCTCGTAAAAGTAGGAGTCGCTCTCGGTCCAGGTCGCGTGTTCGCAAGTCCGCCTCGCGGTCACGATCTGGCTCTCGTTCCAAGTCGAGATCGCGATCTCGCTCGCGGTCCAGGTCTCGTTCCGGGTCTCGCTCTAAGTCACGATCACGGTCCAAGTCCAAATCCCGCTCGCGATCTCGCTCTAAATCGGGCTCACGTTCACGATCCGGTTCGGCGAAGTCACGCTCTAGGTAAGTTCAGTGTTACACCTACAGTAAGCTTGCATGGCGTGAATTAGCTATGCTATACTCAGGCATGATATTATATTGCCGCAATAACGTGGTGTGTGGGTGTAATGTGGCCGCTCGTGTGTGCAGGTCGCGCTCGCGCTCCAGCTCGCGCTCCGGCTCCGGGTCGCCGTCCCGCGCAGGTGAGTGCCGCGCCCGAGCGTCGTCCGCGAGCGCGCGGCCCCTACTGACCGTGCTGACGTTGCAGGCAAGAAGCGGCGCGCCGTGCGCCTGTCGACGGACTCGGAGGGAGGCGCGGGCGGCGCGGACGGCGACGAGGCCGCGCCGCCGCCCGACAAGCCGGCCGACAAGCCCGCCGCGGACGACTCGTCGGACGACGAGCTGGCGCCCGACTCCAAGTCGGCCGACATGGCGTCGGGCATGTCGGACTTCGAGCTGATGCTGGCGCGCAAGCGCGAGGAGCGGCGCGGGCGGCGGCGGCGGCGCGACATCGACATCATCAACGACAACGACGACCTGATCGCGCAGCTGCTGCAGCAGATGCGGCACGCGGCCGAGGAGGACCGCGACCTCAACAAGCGCAACCAGCCGGCCGTGCGCAAGGTGTCCATGCTGAAGGCGGCCATGTCGCAGCTCATCAAGAAGGACCTGCAGCTGGCCTTCCTGGAGCACAACGTGCTGAACGTGCTGTGCGACTGGCTGGCTCCCATGCCCAACCGCGCGCTGCCGTGCCTGCTCATCCGGGAGAGCATACTCAAGCTGCTCATGGACGTGAGGCGCCCACTTCTGCTTCTTTTTATTTTAGCCATTAACTTTCTCATCCTTTCTTTCGGCTCAGTACATTGACTAGTGAACTTCTCAATCATGAGTATGTATAACAAGATACATTATTAGTATTATTACCTTCAAAAATTTCCATAAACTCTGTATTAGATTAGTACTCAGTTTTCTAATACAACACCCACATTAAAAAAAATATCATAAGTAGTCTTTGAACGGTTGAAATGTGGGTGTAGCATTAGATACAGAGCTACATGCATGCTGACGCTTGCAGTTCCCGTCGATCGACAAGTCGCTGCTGAAGCAGTCGGGCATCGGCAAGGCGGTCATGTACCTCTACAAGCATCCCAAGGAGACCAAGAGCAACCGCGAGCGAGCCGGCCGGCTCATCTCCGAGTGGGCCAGACCCATCTTCAACCTCTCCACCGACTTCAAAGGTACACTGGGAACTCTAATAGTAGCGGCATGTCTTATCGATTTGTGTAAATTGATAACACCGTCGTAACGAATTGATACCTAATATACAAGTAACGATGTGTGTACAGCAATGACGCGTGAGGAGCGACAGGCGAGGGACGAGGCCATGGCGGGAGGACGGCGCCGCGAGGAGGCCGGGTCCTCCGCCACACCCGCCAAGCGAGCCAGGGAGGACACGGACCCCGACAAGTGAGTGGCTCCAAGTGTACTGTAGGCGAGGGACGAGGCCATGGCGGGAGATATCACTCAGACACTTATGAAACATAGAAAGTCCATAAAAGTACATGGTGTATGTCCACAGAGTGGCGCGGCCGGGAGAGAAGGGCTGGGTGGCGCGCGCGCGCGTGCCGCTGCCGTCCAACAAGGACTACGTGTTCCGGCCCAAGTCCACCTGCGACACCGACATGTCCCGGGTAACACCACTTACATATCTACCAACAACAATCTAGTGTACTCTATTGTTCCCAGTTCTTTGAATATCACTGACAATTACTTTTGGATGTTTAATAATAACGCATTGTAACTGTATATTTGTCATATGACAGAGTCACTAGTTCATCACTGACCCACAGAAAAAGTAAAAATACAAAAGTTGGTATATATCAATTACAATGAACAGCACGGTGGCATAGCGCGGCAGTAGTCGACTGATCTACTGTTGCGCAGCTTGTCGCCGAAGTGAACCCCTCACGGGGCGTATATTTGTTTTTTTGTTCAAGTAATTGTTCCGGGTCTGGGTGTTTGTTAATGTGAGTTTCAATGTTTGTAAACACCCCAAGATCTAGGAAAAATTCGGGAAAGCGGACCGACCTAACACTTACACTAAATGGTGACTTTGCAGGCCACCAAGAAGAAGATGACGCGCTACGAGAAGCAGATGAAGCGCTTCATCGACCAGAAGCGACTCAAGTCAGGCTCGCGCCGCGCCGTCGAGATCTCCATCGAGGGACGCAAGATGGCGCTGTGACGTCACACAACACCCTATATCAACGTACATTATTGCGAGGCTGTGTTTACCCGTTTATAAAGTGATATATAAAAAAGCATACTTTAAATACATAACATCAAAATTTATAAGCTAGAAAAACTGCGCAGGCATGGTTGTGGTCAATAATATCTAAACACGGTCAAATAGTAATATTTGTTTCGTCGTATTTTGATACTGATATCACCCATCCCGTCTGCGGATTTCCGATATCTCATGAATTTAGCGCTGTGCATGTGTGCATGTGTGCATGTGCATACAGAAGTAAAATTGTTTGTTCAGACAATCTGTTACCTCCACACGGGTGATGTCGCGGGCAGGAACTAGTTTAAACAAATAAGAAATAACGAGGAATACTGTGTTGTTGGATATTGACTTAAATATTTTAAATAAAAAATCACGACATTTTAACTTTGAGCGAGGTCCGCGCGTCGGCAGTTCTAGCGTTAGTGGCGCTTTGTACGCATAAGTCATAGTGTAAGTAAGTACTCAATAAGGAACTGAATAAATTAATTATGAGACCTATATAGCTTGTTTCATTTAGCTTACCTTTAATGATTTTATCACGTTAAAAAGCACACAGTTAAGGTAGTAGTTGAGTTCGCTCCCAGCTGTGCAAGTGCGCGTGCGCGCCGAGTCGCGAGTGTGAAAGAGTCTAGCGATCGTTGAACTTGTAATGTGACTTTGGCGGGTAACACTGAAGTGTAATAATTGCAATGTAGTGATTTAATGAGGTGCTCGCTTTTATCCAAAATACAGCGGAGACGGCAGTCATGAAGACTGTGTGTATCAGCGTTTTCTAAGGAGGAGATTTACAGAACACGTTTACCAAAAACTTAACGAAAATGATATTTATGCCAATACCCCGGTAATCGCAACTTACAAAAATAAAAAATAAAATGATATTCACACCAATAACCCGGTAATCGCAACTTACCAAAATAAAAAACAAACAGTTTATCGTATAGACCTATATCAGGTTTTTTTTCCCGAAATATCTGGGGGCACGGTCTAGTGTCTAATTATCAATGTGGGTCCAGTTATCAAAGCGGGTCAAGTTATCAAAGCGGGTCCAGTTATCAAAGCGGGTCCAATTATCATAGCGGGTCCAGTTATCAAAGTGGGTCAGTTATCAAAACCGGTCCAATTATGAAAGCGGGTCTAGTTATCAGAGTGGGTCTAGTTATCAAAGTGGGTCCAGTTACCAAAGCGAGTCCAGTTATCAAAAAGGGTCCAATCATCAAAACGGGCCCAATTATTAATGTGGGTCCAGTTATCAAAGAGGGTCCAGTTATCAAAGAGGGTCCAGTTATCAAAGCGGGTCGAGTTATCAAAGCGGGTCCAGTTATCAAAACGGTTCCAATAATGAAAGCGGGTCCAGTTATCAGAGTGGGTCCAGTAATCAAAGCGGGTCCAATTATCAAAGCGGGTCCAGTTATCAAAGTGGGACCAATTATCAAACCGGGTCCAATTATCAATGTGGGTCCTTTTATCAAAGCGGGTCCAGTTATCAAAGCGGGTCCAGTTATCAATGCGGGTCCAGTTATCAAAGCGGGTCCAGTTATCAAAGCGGGTCCAGTTATCAAAGTGGGTCCAATCATCAAAACGAGTCCAATTATCAATGTGGTTCGAGTTATCAAAGCGGGTCCAGTTATCAAAGTGGGTCCAATCAACAAAACGGGTCCAGTTATCAAAGCGGGTCCCGTTATCAAAGCGGGTCCAGTTACCAAAGCGGGTCCAGACATCAAAGCGGGTCCACTTACCAAAGCGGGTCTGTTATCAAAACGGGTCCAGTTATCCAAGTGGGTCCAATTATCAAAACGGGTTATCAAAGTGGGTCCTGTTTGAAAGTATGTCCAGTTATCTAAGCGGGTCCAGTTATCAGAGTGGGTCTAGATATTAAAGTGGGTCCAGCTATCAAAGTGGGTCCAATCATCAAAACGGGTCAAATTAACAAAGTGAGTCCAGTCATCAAAACGCTTCCAATTATCAATGTGGGTCCAGTATCAAAGCGGGTCCCGTTATCAAAGCGGGTCCAAATATCAAAGTGGGTCCAGTTATAAAAGCGGGTCCAGATATCAATGTGGGTCCATTTATCAAAGCGGGTCCTGTTATCAAAGTGGGTCCAATGATCAAATTCAATTATCAGTGGGTCCTGTTTGAAAGTATGTCCAGTTATCTAAGCGGGTCCAGTTATCAGAGTGCGTCTAGTTATCAAAGTGGGTCCAGCTATCAAAGTGAGTCCAGTCATCAAAACGCTTCCAATTATCAATGTAGGTCCAGTTATCAAAGCGGGTCCCGTTATAAAAGCGGGTCCAGTTACCAAAGCAGGTCCAGTTATCAAAGCGGGTCCAGTTATCAAAACGGGTCCTGTTATCAAAGTGGGTCCAATTATCAAATTAAGTTATCAAAGTGGGTCCTGTTTGAAAGAATGTCCAGTTATCTAAGCGGGTCTAGTTATCAGAGTGCATCTAGTTATCAAAGTGGGTCCAATCATCAAAATGGGTCAAATTTTCAATGTAGGTCCGGTTATCAAAGCGGGTCCAGTTATTAAAGGGGGTCCAGTTATCAAAGTGGGTCCAGTTATCAAAGTGGGTCCAGGTATCAAAGTGGGTCCAGTTATAAAAGCGGGTCCAGTTATCAAAGCGGGTCCAGTCATAAAAGCGGGTCCAGTTATCAAAGCGGGTCCAGTTATCAAAACGGGTCCAGCTATCCCAGTGGGCCCAATTATTAAAAGTGGGTCCAGTTATCAAAGTGGGTCCAATCATTAAAACGGGTCCAGTTACCAAATTGGGTCCAATCATCAAAACGGGTCCAATTTTCAATGTGGGTCCAGCTTCAAAGCGGGTCCAGTTATTAAAGCTGGTCCAGTTATCAATGCGGGTCCAGTTACCAAAGCGGGCCCAGTTATCAAAACGGGTCCAGTTATCAAAGTGGGTCCAATTATCAAACTAAGTTATCAAAGTGGGTCCAATCATCAAAACGGGTCAAATTTTCAATGTAGGTCCTGTTATCAAAGCGGGTCCAGTTATCAAAGCGGGTCCAGTTATCAAAGCGGGTCCAGTTATCAAAGCGGGTCCAGTTATCAAAGTTTGTCCAGTAAGCAAAGTGGGTCCAGTTATCAACGTGGGTCCAGTTATAAAAGCGGGTCCAGTTATCAAAGCGGGTCAAGTTATCAAAACGGTTCCAGTTATCCGAGTGGGTCCAATCATTAAAACGGGTCCAATTATCAATGTGGGTCCAGTAATGAAAGCGGGTCCAGTTATCAAAGCGGGTCCAGTTAACAAATTGGGTCCAATCATCAAAACGGGTCCAGTTATCAAAGTGGGTCCAATCATCAAGACGGGTCCAATTATGAAAGTGGGTCCAGTTATCAAAGCGGGTCCAGTTATCAAAGTGGGTCCAGTTATCAAAGTGGGCCCAATTATCAAAGTGGGTCCAGCTATCAAAACGGGTCCAATTATGAAAGTGGGTCCAGTTATCAAAGCGGGTCCAGTTATCAAAGTGGGTCCAATCATCAAAACATGTCCAATTATCAATGTGGGTCCAGTTATCAAAGCGGGTCCAATCATCAAAACGGGTCCAATTATCAATGTTGGTCTAGTTATCAAAGCCGATCCAGATATCAAAGTAGGTCCAGTTATCAAAGTGGGTCCAGTTATCAAAGCGGGTCCAATTTTTAAAGCGGGTCCAGTTATCAAAGCGTGTCCAATTATCAAAGCGGGTCCAGTTATCAAAGTGGGTCCAGTTATCAAAGCGGGTCCAATTATTAAAGCGGGTCCAGTTATCAAAGCGTGTCCAATTATAATTGTGGGTCCAGTTATAAAAGCGGGTCCAAATATCAATGTGGGTCCATTTATCAAAGTGCGTCCTTTCATCAAAGCGGGTCCAGTTACCAAAACGGGTCCAGTTACCAAATTGGGTCCAATCATCAAAACGGGTCCAATTTTCAATGTGGGTCCAGTTCTCAAAGCGGGTCCAGTTATTAAAGCGGGTCCAGTTATCAATGCGGGTCCAGTTACCAAAGCGGGCCCAGTTATCAAAACGGGTCCTGTTATCAAAGTGGGTCCAATTATCAAATTAAGTAATCAAAGTGGGTCCAGCTATTAAAGTGGGTCCAATCATCAAAACGGGTCAAATTTTCAATGAAGGTCCGGTTATCAAAGCGGGTCCAGTTATCAAAGCGGGTCCAGTTATCAAAGTTTGTCCAGTAAGCAAAGTGGGTCCAGTTATAAACGTGGGTCCAGTTATAAAAGCGGGTCCAGTTATCAAAGCGGGTCCAGTTATCAAAACGGGTCCAGTTATCCAAGTGGGTCCAATCATTAAAACGGGTCCAACTATCAATGTGGGTCCAGTAATGAAAGCGGGTCCAGTTATCAAAGCGGGTCCAGTTAACAAAGTGGGTCCAATCATCAAAACGGGTCTAGGTATCAAAATGGGTCCAATCATCAAGACGGGTCCAATTATGAAAGTGGGTCCAGTTATCAAAGCGGGTCCAGTTATCAAAGTGGGTCCAGTTATCAAAGTGGGCCCAATTATCAAAGTGGGTCCAGCTATCAAAACGGGTCCAATTATGAAAGTGGGTCCAGTTATCAAAGCGGGTCCAGTTATCAAAGTGGGTCCAATCATCAAAACATGTCCAATTATCAATGTGGGTCCAGTTATCAAAGCGGGTCCAATCATCAAAACGGGTCCAATTATTAATGTTGGTCTAGTTATCAAAGCCGATCCAGATATCAAAGTAGGTCCAGTTATCAAAGTGGGTCCAGTTATCAAAGTGGTTCCAACCATCAAAACGAGTCCAATTATCAATGTGGGTCCAGTTATCAAAACGGGTCCAATTATCAAAGTGGGTCCAGTTATCAAAGTGGGTCCAGTTATCAAAGCGGGTCCAATTATTAAAGCGGGTCCAGTTATCAAAGCGTGTCCAATTATAATTGTGGGTCCAGTTATAAAAGCGGGTCCAAATATCAATGTGGGTCCATTTATCAAAGCGGGTCCAGTTATTAAAAAGGGTCCAGTTATCAATGCGGGTCCAGTTACCAAAGCGGGCCCAGTTATCAAAACGGGTCCTGTTATCAAAGTGGGTCCAATTATCAAATTAAGTAATCAAAGTGGGTCCAGCTATTAAAGTGGGTCCAATCATCAAAACGGGTCAAATTTTCAATGTAGGTCCGGTTATCAAAGCGGGTCCAGTTATCAAAGCGGGTCCAGTTATCAAAGTTTGTCCAGTAAGCAAAGTGGGTCCAGTTATCAACGTGGGTCCAGTTATAAAAGCGGGTCCAGTTATCAAAGCGGGTCCAGTTATCAAAACGGGTCCAGTTATCCAAGTGGGTCCAATCATTAAAACGGGTCCAACTATCAATGTGGGTCCAGTAATGAAAGCGGGTCCAGTTATCAAAGCGGGTCCAGTTAACAAAGTGGGTCCAATCATCAAAACGGGTCTAGGTATCAAAATGGGTCCAATCATCAAGACGGGTCCAATTATGAAAGTGGGTCCAGTTATCAAAGCGGGTCCAGTTATCAAAGTGGGTCCAATCATCAAAACATGTCCAATTATCAATGTGGGTCCAGTTATCAAAGCGGGTGCAATCATCAAAACGGGTCCAATTATCAATGTTGGTCTAGAAATCAAAGCCGATCCAGATATCAAAGTAGGTCCAGTTATCAAAGAGGGTCCAGTTATCAAAGTGGTTCCAACCATCAAAACGATTCCAATTATCAATGTGGGTCCAGTTATCAAAACGGGTCCAATAATCAAAGTGGGTCCAGTTATCAAAGTGGGTCCAGTTATCAAAGCGTGTCCAATTATCAATGTGGGCCCAGGTATAAAAGCGGGTCCAGATATCAATGTGGGTCCATATATCAAAGTGGGTCCTTTCATCAAAGCGGGTCCAGTTAACAAAGCGGGTCCAGTTATCAAAGTGGGTCCAATCATCAAAACGAGTCCAATTATCAATGTGGTTCGAGTTATCAAAGCGGGTCCAGTTATCAAAGCGGGTCCAGTTATCAAAACGGGTCCAGTTATCAAAGTGGGTCCAGATATAAAAGCGGGTCCAGTTATCAAAATGGGTCCAGTTATCAAAGCGGGTCCAGTAATCAAAGCGGGTCCAGTTATCAAAGCGGGTCCAGTTATAAAAGCGGGTCCAGTTATCAAAGTGGGTCCAATCATTAAAACGGGTCCAGTTACCAAATTGGGTCCAATCATCAAAACGGGTCCAATTTTCAATGTGGGTCCAGTTTTCAAAGCGGGTGCAATCATCAAAACGGGTCCAATTATCAATGTTGGAATAGTTATCAAAGCCGATCCAGATATCAAAGTAGGTCCAGTTATCAAAGTGGGTCCAGTTATCAAAACGGGTCCAGTTATCAAAGTGGGTCCAGGTATAAAAGCGGGTCCAGTTATGAAAGTGGGTCCAGTTATCAAAGTGGGTCCAGTTAACAAAGCGGGTCCAGTTATCAAAGCGGGTCCAGTTAACAAAGTGGGTCCAATCATCAAAACGGGTCTAGGTATCAAAATGGGTCCAATCATCAAGACGGGTCCAATTATGAAAGTGGGTCCAGTTATCAAAGCGGGTCCAGTTATCAAAGTGGGTCCAGTTATCAAAGTGGGCCCAATTATCAAAGTGGGTCCAGCTATCAAAACGGGTCCAATTATGAAAGTGGGTCCAGTTATCAAAGCGGGTCCAGTTATCAAAGTGGGTCCAATCATCAAAACATGTCCAATTATCAATGTGGGTCCAGTTATCAAAGCGTGTCCAATCATCAAAACGGGTCCAATTATCAATGTTGGTCTAGTTTTCAAAGCCGATCCAGATATCAAAGTAGGTCCAGTTATCAAAGTGGGTCCAGTTATCAAAGTGGTTCCAACCATCAAAACGAGTCCAATTATCAATGTGGGTCCAGTTATCAAAACGGGTCCAATTATCAAAGTGGGTCCAGTTATCAAAGTGGGTCCAGTTATCAAAGCGGGTCCAATTATTAAAGCGGGTCCAGTTATCAAAGCGTGTCCAATTATAATTGTGGGTCCAGTTATAAAAGCGGGTCCAAATATCAATGTGGGTCCATTTATCAAAGCGGGTCCAGTTATTAAAGCGGGTCCAGTTATCAATGCGGGTCCAGTTACCAAAGCGGGCCCAGTTATCAAAACGGGTCCTGTTATCAAAGTGGGTCCAATTATCAAATTAAGTAATCAAAGTGGGTCCAGCTATTAAAGTGCGTCCAATCATCAAAACGGGTCAAATTTTCAATGTAGGTCCGGTTATCAAAGCGCGTCCAGTTATCAAAGCGGGTCCAGTTATCAAAGTTTGTCCAGTAAGCAAAGTGGGTCCAGTTATCAACGTGGGTCCAGTTATAAAAGCGGGTCCAGTTATCAAAGCGGGTCCAGTTATCAAAACGGGTCCAGTTATCCAAGTGGGTCCAATCATTAAAACGGGTCCAACTATCAATGTGGGTCCAGTAATGAAAGCGGGTCCAGTTATCAAAGCGGGTCCAGTTAACAAAGTGAGTCCAATCATCAAAACGGGTCTAGGTATCAAAATGGGTCCAATCATCAAGACGGGTCCAATTATGAAAGTGGGTCCAGTTATCAAAGCGGGTCCAGTTATCAAAGTGGGTC
Organism: Agrotis segetum; assembly: GCA_036375495.1. Classification (NCBI taxonomy): domain Eukaryota; kingdom Metazoa; phylum Arthropoda; class Insecta; order Lepidoptera; family Noctuidae; genus Agrotis; species Agrotis segetum. Next base: position 79,958 of record JAQSVV010000222.1, on the reverse strand, counting down.
CAATCATCAAAACATGTCCAATTATCAATGTAGGTCCAGTTATCAAAGCGGGTGCAATCATCAAAACGGGTCCAATTATCAATGTTGGTCTAGAAATCAAAGCCGATCCAGATATCAAAGTAGGTCCAGTTATCAAAGTGGGTCCAATCATCAAAACATGTCCAATTATCAATGTAGGTCCAGTTATCAAAGCGGGTGCAATCATCAAAACGGGTCCAATTATCAATGTTGGTCTAGAAATCAAAGCCGATCCAGATATCAAAGTAGGTCCAGTTATCAAAGAGGGTCCAGTTATCAAAGTGGTTCCAACCATCAAAACGATTCCAATTATCAATGTGGGTCCAGTTATCAAAACGGGTCCAATAATCAAAGTGGGTCCAGTTATCAAAGTGGGTCCAGTTATCAAAGCGGGTCCAATTATCAAAGCGGGTTCAATTATCAAAGCGGGTCCAATCATCAAAACGAGTCCAGATATAAAAGCGGGTCCAGTTATCAAAGTGGGTCCAGTAATCAAAATGGGTCTAGTTATCAAAGTGGGTCCAGTCATCAAAGCGGGTCCAGTTATCAAAGCGGGTCCAGTTATCAAAGCGGGTCCAGTTATAAAAACGGGTCCAGTTATCAAAGTGGGTCCAGATATAAAAGCGGGTCCAGTTATGAAAGTGGGTCCAGTTATCAATGTGGGTCCAGTAATCAAAGCGGCTCCAGTTATCAAAGCGGGTCCAGTAATCAAAGCGGGTCCAGTTATCAAAACGGGTCCAGTTATCAAAGTGGGTCCAGATATAAAAGCGGGTCCAGTTATGAAAGTGGGTCCAGTTATCAAAGTGGGTCCAGTTAACAAAGCGGGTCCAGTTATCAAAGTGGGCCCAGTTATCAAAGCGGGTTCAGTTATAAAAGTAGGCCCAGTTATCAAAGCCGGTCCTGTTATAAAAGCGGGTCCAGTTATAAAAGTGGGTCCAGTTACCAAAGCGGGTCCAGTTATCAAAGTGGGCCCAGTTATAATAGTGGGTCCAGTTATCTAAGCGGGTCCTGTTATCAGAGTGGGTCCAATCATTAAAACGGGTTCAGCTATCAAAGTGGGTTCAATCATCAAAACGGGTCCAATTTTCAATGTGGGTCCAGTTTTCAAAGCGGGTCCAGTTATTAAAGCGGGTCCAGTTATCAATGCGGGTCCAGTTACCAAAGAGGGCCCAGTTATCAAAACGGGTCTAGTTATCAAAGCGGGTCCAGTAATCAAAGCGGGTCCAGTTATCAAAACGGGTCCAGTTATCAAAGTGGGTCCAGATATAAAAGCGGGTCCAGTTATCAAAGTTGGTCCAGTTATCAAAGCGGGTCCAGTTATCATAGTGAGTCCAGTTATCAAAGTGGGTCCAATCATTAAAACGGGTCCAGCTATTAAAGTGGGTCCAATCATCAAAACGGGTCAAATTTTCAATGTAGGTCCGGTTATCAAAGCGGGTCCAGTTATCAAAGCGGGTCCAGTTATCAAAGTTTGTCCAGTAAGCAAAGTGGGTCCAGTTATCAACGTGGGTCCAGTTATCAAAACGGGTCCAGTTATCCAAGTGGGTCCAATCATTAAAACGGGTCCAACTATCAATGTGGGTCCAGTAATGAAAGCGGGTCCAGTTATCAAAGCGGGTCCAGTTAACAAAGTGGGTCCAATCATCAAAACGGGTCTAGGTATCAAAATGGGTCCAATCATCAAGACGGGTCCAATTATGAAAGTGGGTCCAGTTATCAAAGCGGGTCCAGTTATCAAAGCGGGTCCAGTTATCAAAGCGGGTCCAGTAATCAAAGCGGGTCCAGATATCAAAACGGGTCCAGTTATGAAAGTGGGTCCAGTAATCAAAGTGGGTCCAGTTATCAAAGTGGGTGCATTTATCAAAGTGGGTCCAGTTATCAAAGCGGGTCCAGTTATCAAAGCGGGTCCAGTTATCAAAGCGGGTCCAGTTATCAATGCGGGTCCAGTTACCAAAGCGGAGCCAGTTATCAAAACGGGTCCTGTTATCAAAGTGGGTCCAATTATCAAATTAAGTTATCAAAGTGGGTCCTGTTTGAAAGTATGTCCAGTTATCTAAGCGGGTCCAGTTATCAGAGTGCGTCTAGTTATCAAAGTGGGTCCAGCTATCAAAGTGGGTCCAATCATCAAAACGGGTCAAATTTTCAATGTAGGTCCGGTTATCAAAGCGGGTCCAGTTAGCAAAGTGGGTCCAGTTATCAAAGTGGGTCCAGTTATTAAAGCGGGTCCAGTTATCAAAACGGGTCCAGTTATACAAGTGGGTCCAATCATTAAAACGATCCAATTATCAATGTGGGTCCAGTAATCAAAGCGGGTCCAGTTATCAAAGCGGGTCCAGTAATCAAAGCGGGTCCAGTTATCAAAACGGGTCCAGTTTTCAAAGCGGGTCCAGTTATCAAAGCGGGTGCAATCATCAAAACGGGTCCAATTATCAATGTTGGTCTAGAAATCAAAGCCGATCCAGATATCAAAGTAGGTCCAGTTATCAAAGAGGGTCCAGTTATCAAAGTGGTTCCAACCATCAAAACGATTCCAATTATCAATGTGGGTCCAGTTATCAAAACGGGTCCAATTATTAAAGCGGGTTCTGTTATCAAAGTGGGTCCAGTTATCAAAGTGGGTCCAATTATTAAAGCGGGTCCAGTTATCAAAGCGGGTACAGTTATCAATGCGGGTCCAGTTATCAAAGCGGGTCCAATTATCAAAGCGGGTCCAATTATCAAAGCGGGTCCAATCATCAAAACGAGTCCAGATATAAAAGCGGGTCCAGTTATCAAAGTGGGTCCAGTAATCAAAGTGGGTCCAGTTATCAAAGTGGGTCCAGTCATCAAAGCGGGTCCAGTTATCAAGGCGGGTCCAGTTATCAAAGCGGGTCCAGTAATCAAAGCGGGTCCAGTTATCAAAGCGGGTCCAGTTATAAAAGCGGGTCCAGTTATCAAAGTGGGTCCAGTTATCAAAGCGGGTCCAGTTATCAAAGTGGGTTCAGTTAGCAAAGTGGGTCCAGTTATCAAAGTGGGTCCAGTTATCAAAACGGGTCCAGTTATCCAAGTAGGTCCAATCATTAAAACGATCCAATTATCAATGTGGGTCCAGTAATCAAAGCGGGTCCAGTTATCAAAGCGGGTCCAGTAATCAAAGCGGGTCCAGTTATCAAAACGGGTCCAGTTATCAAAGTGGGTCCAGATATAAAAGCGGGTCCAGTTATGAAAGTGGGTCCAGTTATCAAAGTGGGTCCAGTTAACAAAGCGGGTCCAGTTATCAAAGTGGGCCCCGTTATCAAAGCGGGTTCAGTTATAAAAGTAGGCCCAGTTATCAAAGCCGGTCCTGTTATAAAAACGGGTCCAGTTATAAAAGTGGGTCCAGTTACCAAAGCGGGTCCAGTTATCAAAGTGGGCCCAGTTAAAATAGTGGGTCCAGTTATCTAAGCGGGTCCTGTTATCAGAGTGGGTCCAATCATTAAACGGGTTCAGCTATCAAAGTGGGTCCAATCATCAAAACGGGTCCAATTTTCAATGTGGGTCCAGTTTTCAAAGCGGGTCCAGTTATTAAAGCGGGTCCAGTTATAAATGCGGGTCCAGTTACCAAAGAGGGCCCAGTTATCAAAACGGGTCCAGTTATCAAAGCGGGTCCAGTAATCAAAGCGGGTCCAGTTATCAAAACGGGTCCAGTTATCAAAGTGGGTCCAGATATAAAAGCGGGTCCAGTTATCAAAGTTGGTCCAGTTATCAAAACGAGTCCAATTATCAAAGTGGGTCCAGTTATCAAAGCGGGTCCAATTATTAAAGCGGGTCCAGTTATCAAAGCGTGTCCAATTATAATTGTGGGTCCAGTTATAAAAGCGGGTCCAAATATCAATGTGGGTCCATTTATCAAAGTGGGTCCTTTCATCAAAGCGGGTCCAGTTACCAAAACGGGTCTAGTTACCAAATTGGGTCCAATCATCAAAACGGGTCCAATTTTCAATGTGGGTCCAGTTTTCAAAGCGGGTCCAGTTATTAAAGCGGGTCCAGTTATCAATGCGGGTCCAGTTACCAAAGCGGGCCCAGTTATCAAAACGGGTCCCGTTATCAAAGTGGGTCCAATTATCAAATTAAGTAATCAAAGTGGGTCCAGCTATTAAAGTGGGTCCAATCATCAAAACGGGTCAAATTTTCAATGTAGGTCCGGTTATCAAAGCGGGTCCAGTTATCAAAGCGGGTCCAGTTATCAAAGTTTGTCCAGTAAGCAAAGTGGGTCCAGTTATCAATGTGGGTCCAGTTATAAAAGCGGGTCCAGTTATCAAAGCGGGTCCAGTAATCAAAGCGGGTCCAGATATCAAAACGGGTCCAGTTATGAAAGTGGGTCCAGTAATCAAAGTGGGTCCAGTTATCAAAGTGGGTGCATTTATCAAAGTGGGTCCAGTTATCAAAGCGGGTCCAGTTATCAAAGCGGGTCCAGTTATCAAAGCGGGTCCAGTTATCAATGCGGGTCCAGTTACCAAAGCGGAGCCAGTTATCAAAACGGGTCCTGTTATCAAAGTGGGTCCAATTATCAAATTAAGTTATCAAAGTGGGTCCTGTTTGAAAGTATGTCCAGTTATCTAAGCGGGTCCGGTTATCAGAGTGCGTCTAGTTATCAAAGTGGGTCCAGCTATCAAAGTGGGTCCAATCATCAAAACGGGTCAAATTTTCAATGTAGGTCCGGTTATCAAAGCGGGTCCAGTTAGCAAAGTGGGTCCAGTTATCAAAGTGGGTCCAGTTATTAAAGCGGGTCCAGTTATCAAAACGGGTCCAGTTATACAAGTGGGTCCAATCATTAAAACGATCCAATTATCAATGTGGGTCCAGTAATCAAAGCGGGTCCAGTTATCAAAGCGGGTCCAGTAATCAAAGCGGGTCCAGTTATCAAAACGGGTCCAGTTTTCAAAGCGGGTCCAGTTATCAAAGCGGGTGCAATCATCAAAACGGGTCCAATTATCAATGTTGGTCTAGAAATCAAAGCCGATCCAGATATCAAAGTAGGTCCAGTTATCAAAGAGGGTCCAGTTATCAAAGTGGTTCCAACCATCAAAACGATTCCAATTATCAATGTGGGTCCAGTTATCAAAACGGGTCCAATTATTAAAGCGGGTTCTGTTATCAAAGTGGGTCCAGTTATCAAAGTGGGTCCAATTATTAAAGCGGGTCCAGTTATCAAAGCGGGTACAGTTATCAATGCGGGTCCAGTTATCAAAGCGGGTCCAATTATCAAAGCGGGTCCAATTATCAAAGCGGGTCCAATCATCAAAACGAGTCCAGATATAAAAGCGGGTCCAGTTATCAAAGTGGGTCCAGTAATCAAAGTGGGTCCAGTTATCAAAGTGGGTCCAGTCATCAAAGCGGGTCCAGTTATCAAGGCGGGTCCAGTTATCAAAGCGGGTCCAGTAATCAAAGCGGGTCCAGTTATCAAAGCGGGTCCAGTTATAAAAGCGGGTCCAGTTATCAAAGTGGGTCCAGTTATCAAAGCGGGTCCAGTTATCAAAGTGGGTTCAGTTAGCAAAGTGGGTCCAGTTATCAAAGTGGGTCCAGTTATCAAAACGGGTCCAGTTATCCAAGTAGGTCCAATCATTAAAACGATCCAATTATCAATGTGGGTCCAGTAATCAAAGCGGGTCCAGTTATCAAAGCGGGTCCAGTAATCAAAGCGGATCCAGTTATCAAAACGGGTCCAGTTATCAAAGTGGGTCCAGATATAAAAGCGGGTCCAGTTATGAAAGTGGGTCCAGTTATCAAAGTGGGTCCAGTTAACAAAGCGGGTCCAGTTATCAAAGTGGGCCCCGTTATCAAAGCGGGTTCAGTTATAAAAGTAGGCCCAGTTATCAAAGCCGGTCCTGTTATAAAAACGGGTCCAGTTATAAAAGTGGGTCCAGTTACCAAAGCGGGTCCAGTTATCAAAGTGGGCCCAGTTAAAATAGTGGGTCCAGTTATCTAAGCGGGTCCTGTTATCAGAGTGGGTCCAATCATTAAAACGGGTTCAGCTATCAAAGTGGGTCCAATCATCAAAACGGGTCCAATTTTCAATGTGGGTCCAGTTTTCAAAGCGGGTCCAGTTATTAAAGCGGGTCCAGTTATCAATGCGGGTCCAGTTACCAAAGAGGGCCCAGTTATCAAAACGGGTCCAGTTATCAAAGCGGGTCCAGTAATCAAAGCGGGTCCAGTTATCAAAACGGGTCCAGTTATCAAAGTGGGTCCAGATATAAAAGCGGGTCCAGTTATCAAAGTTGGTCCAGTTATCAAAACGAGTCCAATTATCAAAGTGGGTCCAGTTATCAAAGCGGGTCCAATTATTAAAGCGGGTCCAGTTATCAAAGCGTGTCCAATTATAATTGTGGGTCCAGTTATAAAAGCGGGTCCAAATATCAATGTGGGTCCATTTATCAAAGTGGGTCCTTTCATCAAAGCGGGTCCAGTTACCAAAACGGGTCTAGTTACCAAATTGGGTCCAATCATCAAAACGGGTCCAATTTTCAATGTGGGTCCAGTTTTCAAAGCGGGTCCAGTTATTAAAGCGGGTCCAGTTATCAATGCGGGTCCAGTTACCAAAGCGGGCCCAGTTATCAAAACGGGTCCCGTTATCAAAGTGGGTCCAATTATCAAATTAAGTAATCAAAGTGGGTCCAGCTATTAAAGTGGGTCCAATCATCAAAACGGGTCAAATTTTCAATGTAGGTCCGGTTATCAAAGCGGGTCCAGTTATCAAAGCGGGTCCAGTTATCAAAGTTTGTCCAGTAAGCAAAGTGGGTCCAGTTATCAATGTGGGTCCAGTTATAAAAGCGGGTCCAGTTATCAAAGCGGGTCCAGTTATCAAAACGGGTCCAGTTATCCAAGTGGGTCCAATCATTAAAACGGGTCCAACTATCAATGTGGGCCCAGTAATGAAAACGGGTCCAGTTATCAAAGCGGGTCCAGTTAACAAAGTGGGTCCAATCATCAAAACGGGTCTAGGTATCAAAATGGGTCCAATCATCAAGACGGGTCCAATTATGAAAGTGGGTCCAGTTATCAAAGTGGGTCCAATAATCAAAGTGGGTCCAGTTATCAAAGTGGGTCCAGTTATCAAAGCGGGTCCAATTATTAAAGCGGGTCCAGTTATCAAAGCGTGTCCAATTATCAATGTGGGCCCAGGTATAAAAGCGGGTCCAGATATCAATGTGGGTCCATTTATCAAAGTGGGTCCTTTCATCAAAGCGGGTCCAGTTAACAAAGCGGGTCCAGTTATCAAAGTGGGTCCAATCATCAAAACGAGTCCAATTATCAATGTGGTTCGAGTTATCAAAGCGGGTCCAGTTATCAAAGCGGGTCCAGTTATAAAAGCGGGTCCAGTTATCAAAGTGGGTCCAATCATTAAAACGGGTCCAGTTACCAAATTGGGTCCAATCATCAAAACGGGTCCAATTTTCAATGTGGGTCCAGTTTTCAAAGCGGGTGCAATCATCAAAACGGGTCCAATTATCAATGTTGGTCTAGTTATCAAAGCCGATCCAGATATCAAAGTAGGTCCAGTTATCAAAGTGGGTCCAGTTATCAAAGTGGTTCCAACCATCAAAACGAGTCCAATTATCAATGTGGGTCCAGTTATCAAAACGGGACCAATTATCAAAGTGGGTCCAGTTATCAAAGTGGGTCCAGTTATCAAAGCGGGTCCAATTTTTAAAGCGGGTCCAGTTATCAAAGCGTGTCCAATTATCAAAGTGGGTCCAGTTATCAAAGCGGGTCCAGTTATCAAAGCGGGTCCAGTTATCAAAGCGGGTCCAGTAATCAAAGCGGGTCCAGTTATAAAAGCGGGTCCTGTTATCAAAGTGGGTCCAATCATCAAAACGAGTCCAATTATCAATGTGGTTCGAGTTATCAAAGCGAGTCCATTTATCAAAGCGGGTCCAGTTATCAAAGCGGGTCCAGTAATCAAAGCGGGTCCAGATATCAAAACGAGTCCAGTTATGAAAGTGGGTCCAGTAATCAAAGTGGGTCCAGTTATCAAAGTGGGTCCATTTATCAAAGTGGGTCCAGTTATCAAAGCGGGTCCAGTTATCAAAGCGGGTCCAATTATCAAAGCGGGTCCAGTAATCAAAGCGGGTCCAGTTATAAAGCGGGTCCAGTTATCAAAGTGGGTCCAATCATTAAAACGGGTCCAGTTACAAAATTGGGTCCAATCATCAAAACGGGTCCAATTTTCAATGTGGGTCCAGTTTTCAAAGCGGGTCCAGTTATTAAAGCGGGTCCAGTTATCAATGCGGGTCCAGTTACCAAAGCGGGCCCAGTTATCAAAACGGGTCCTGTTATCAAAGTGGGTACAATTATCAAATTAAGTTATCAAAGTGGGTCCTGTTTGAAAGTATGTCCAGTTTTCTAAGCGGGTCCAGTTATCAGAGTGCGTCTAGTTATCAAAGTGGGTCCAGCTATCAAAGTGGGTCCAATCATCAAAACGGGTCAAATTTTCAATGTAGGTCCGGTTATCAAAGCGGGTCCAGTTATCAAAGCGGGTCCAGTTATCAAAGTGGGTCCAGTTAGCAAAGTGGGTCCAGTTATCAAAGTGGGTCCAGTTATTAAAGCGGGTCCAGTTATCAAAACGGGTCCAGTTATCCAAGTGGGTCCAATCATTAAAACGATCCAATTATCAATGTGGGTCCAGTAATCAAAGCGGGTCCAGTTATCAAAGCGGGTCCAGTAATCAAAGCGGGTCCAGTTATCAAAACGGGTCCAGTTATCAAAGCGGGTCCAGTTATCCAAGTGGGTCCAATCATTAAAACGATCCAATTATCAATGTGGGTCCAGTAATCAAAGCGGGTCCAGTTATCAAAGCGGGTCCAGTAATCAAAGCGGGTCCAGTTATCAAAACGGGTCCAGTTATCAAAGCGGGTCCAGTTATTAAAGCGGGTCCAATTATTAAAGCGGGTCCTGTTATCAAAGTGGGTCCAGTTATCAAAGTGGGTCCAATTATTAAAGCGGGTCCAGTTATCAAAGCGGGTACAGTTATCAATGCGGGTCCAGTTATCAAAGCGGGTCCAATTACCAAAGCGGGTCCAATTATCAAAGTGGGTCCAGTAATCAAAGTGGGTCCAGTTATCAAAGTGGGTCCAGTCATCAAAGCGGGTCCAGTTATCAAAGCGGGTCAAGTTATCAAAGCGGGTCCAGTAATTAAAGCGGGTCCAGTTATCAAAGCGGGTCCAGTTATAAAAGCGGGTCCAGTTATCAAAGTGGGTCCAGTTATCAAAGCGGGTCCAGTTATCAAAGCGGGTTCAGTTAGCAAAGTGGGTCCAGTTATCAAAGTGGGTCCAGTTATCAAAACGGGTCCAGTTATCCAAGTGGGTCCAATCATTAAAACGATCCAATTATCAATGTGGGTCCAGTAATCAAAGCGGGTCCAGTTATCAAAGCGGGTCCAGTAATCAAAGCGGGTCCAGTTATCAAAACGGGTCCAGTTATCAAAGTGGGCCCAGATATAAAAGCGGGTCCAGTTATAAAAGCGGGTCCAGTTATCAAAGCGGGTCCAGTTATCAAAACGGGTCCAGTTATCCAAGTGGGTCCAATCATTAAAACGGGTCCAACTATCAATGTGGGTCCAGTAATGAAAGCGGGTCCAGTTATCAAAGCGGGTCCAGTTAACAAAGTGGGTCCAATCATCAAAACGGGTCTAGGTATCAAAATGGGTCCAATCATCAAGACGGGTCCAATTATGAAAGTGGTTCCAACCATCAAAACGAGTCCAATTATCAAAGTGGGTCCAGTTATCAAAGCGGGTCCAATTATTAAAGCGGGTCCAGTTATCAAAGCGTGTCCAATTATAATTGTGGGTCCAGTTATAAAAGCGGGTCCAAATATCAATGTGGGTCCATTTATCAAAGTGGGTCCTTTCATCAAAGCGGGTCCAGTTACCAGAACGGGTCCAGTTACCAAATTGGGTCCAATCATTAAAGCGGGTCCAATTTTCAATGTGGGTCCAGTTTTCAAAGCGGGTCCAGTTATTAAAGCGGGTCCAGTTATCAATGCGGGTCCAGTTACCAAAGCGGGCCCAGTTATCAAAACGGGTCCCGTTATCAAAGTGGGTCCAATTATCAAATTAAGTAATCAAAGTGGGTCCAGCTATTAAAGTGGGTCCAATCATCAAAACGGGTCAAATTTTCAATGTAGGTCCGGTTATCAAAGCGGGTCCAGTTATCAAAGCGGGTCCAGTTATCAAAGTTTGTCCAGTAAGCAAAGTGGGTCCAGTTATCAACGTGGGTCCAGTTATAAAAGCGGGTCCAGTTATCAAAGCGGGTCCAGTTATCAAAACGGGTCAAGTTATCCAAGTGGGTCCAATCATTAAAACGGGTCCAACTATCAATGTGGGTCCAGTAATGAAAGCGGGTCCAGTTATCAAAGCGGGTCCAGTTAACAAAGTGGGTCCAATCATCAAAACGGGTCTAGGTATCAAAATGGGTCCAATCATCAAGACGGGTCCAATTATGAAAGTGGGGCCAGTTATTAACGTGGGTCCAGTTATAAAAGCGGGTCCAGTTATCAAAGCGGGTCCAGTTATCAAAACGGGTCCAGTTATCCAAGTGGGTCCAATCATTAAAACGGGTCCAACTATCAATGTGGGTCCAGTAATGAAAGCGGGTCCAGTTATCAAAGCGGGTCCAGTTAACAAAGTGGGTCCAATCATCAAAACGGGTCTAGGTATCAAAATGGGTCCAATCATCAAGACGGGTCCAATTATGAAAGTGGGTCCAGTTATCAAAGCGGGTCCAGTTATCAAAGTGGTTCCAGTTATCAAAGTGGGCCTAATTATCAAAGTGGGTCCAGCTATCAAAACGGGTCCAATTATGAAAGTGGGTCCAGTTATCAAAGCGGGTCCAGTTATCAAAGTTGGTCCAATCATCAAAACATGTCCAATTATCAATGTGGGTCCAGTTATCAAAGCGGGTGCAATCATCAAAACGGGTCCAATTATCAATGTTGGTCTAGAAATCAAAGCCGATCCAGATATCAAAGAAGGTCCAGTTATCAAAGTGGGTCCAGTTAGCAAAGTGGGTCCAGTTATCAAAGTGGGTCCAATAATCAAAGTGGGTCCAGTTATCAAAGTGGGTCCAGTTATCAAAGCGGGTCCAATTATTAAAGCGGGTCCAGTTATCAAAGCGTGTCCAATTATCAATGTGGGCCCAGGTATAAAAGCGGGTCCAGATATCAATGTGGGTCCATTTATCAAAGTGGGTCCTTTCATCAAAGCGGGTCCAGTTAACAAAGCGGGTCCAGTTATCAAAGTGGGTCCAATCATCAAAACGAGTCCAATTATCAATGTGGTTCGAGTTATCAAAGCGGGTCCAGTTATCAAAGCGGGTCCAGTAATAAAAGCGGGTCCAGATATCAAAACGGGTCCAGTTATCAAAGTGGGTCCAGATATAAAAGCGGGTCCAGTTATGAAAGTGGGTCCAGTAATCAAAGTGGGTCCAGTTATCAAAGTGGGTCCAGTTATCAAAGCGGGTCCAGTTATCAAAGCGGTTCCAGTTATCAAAGCGGGTCCAGTAATCAAAGCGGGTCCAGTTATCAAAGCGGGTCCAGTTATAAAAGCGGGTCCAGTTATCAAAGTGGGTCCAATCATTAAAACGGGTCCAGTTACCAAATTGGGTCCAATCATCAAAACGGGTCCAATTTTCAATGTGGGTCCAGTTTTCAAAGCGGGTGCAATCATCAAAACGGGTCCAATTATCAATGTTGGTCTAGTTATCAAAGCCGATCCAGATATCAAAGTAGGTCCAGTTATCAAAGTGGGTCCAGTTATCAAAGTGGTTCCAACCATCAAAACGAGTCCAATTATCAATGTGGGTCCAGTTATCAAAACGGGACCAATTATCAAAGTGGGTCCAGTTATCAAAGTGGGTCCAGTTATCAAAGCGGGTCCAATTATTAAAGCGGGTCCAGTTATCAAAGCGTGTCCAATTATCAATGTGGGTCCAGGTATAAAAGCGGGTCCAGATATCAATGTGGGTCCATTTATCAAAGTGGGTCCTTTCATCAAAGCGGGTCCAGTTAACAAAGCGGGTCCTGTTATCAAAGTGGGTCCAATCATCAAAACGAGTCCAATTATCAATGTGGTTCGAGTTATCAAAGCGAGTCCAGTTATCAAAGCGGGTCCAGTTATCAAAGCGGGTCCAGTAATCAAAGCGGGTCCAGATATCAAAACGAGTCCAGTTATGAAAGTGGGTCCATTTATCAAAGTGGGTCCAGTTATCAAAGCGGGTCCAGTTATCAAAGCGGGTCCAGTTATCAAAGCGGGTCCAGTAATCAAAGCGGGTCCAGTTATAAAAGCGGGTCCAGTTATCAAAGTGGGTCCAATCATTAAAACGGGTCCAGTTACCAGATTGGGTCCAATCATCAAAACGGGTCCAATTTTCAATGTGGGTCCAGTTTTCAAAGCGGGTCCATTTATTAAAACGGGTCCAGTTATCAATGCGGGTCCAGTTACCAAAGCGGGCCCAGTTATCAAAACGGGTCCTGTTATCAAAGTGGGTCCAATTATCAAATTAAGTTATCAAAGTGGGTCCTGTTTGAAAGTATGTCCAGTTATCTAAGCGGGTCCAGTTATTAGAGTGCGTCTAGTTATCAAAGTGGGTCCAGCTATCAAAGTGGGTCCAATCATCAAAACGGGTCAAATTTTCAATGTAGGTCCGGTTATCAAAGCGGGTCCAGTTATCAAAGCGGGTCCAGTTATCAAAGTGGGTCCAGTTAGCAAAGTGGGTCCAGTTTTCAAAGTGAGTCCAGTTATTAAAGCGGGTCCAGTTATCAAAACGGGTCCAGTTATCCAAGTGGGTCCAATCATTAAAACGATCCAATTATCAATGTGGGTCCAGTAATCAAAGCGGGTCCAGTTATCAAAGCGGGTCCAGTTATCAAAACGGGTCCAGTTATCAAAGCGGGTCCAGTTATTAAAGCGGGTCCAATTATTAAAGCGGGTCCTGTTATCAAAGTGGGTCCAGTTATCAAAGTGGGTCCAATTATTAAAGCGGGTCCAGTTATCAAAGCGGGTACAGTTATCAATGCGGGTCCAGTTATCAAAGCGGGTCCAATTATCAAAGCGGGTCCAATTATCAAAGTGGGTCCAGTAATCAAAGTGGGTCCAGTTATCAAAGTGGGTCCAGTCATCAAAGCGGGTCCAGTTATCAAAGCGGATCCAGTTATCAAAGCGGGTCCAGTAATTAAAGCGGGTCCAGTTATCAAAGCGGGTCCAGTTATAAAAGCGGGTCCAGTTATCAAAGTGGGTCCAGTTATCAAAGCGGGTCCAGTTATCAAAGTGGGTTCAGTTAGCAAAGTGGGTCCAGTTATCAAAGTGGGTCCAGTTATCAAAACGGGTCCAGTTATCCAAGTGGGTCCAATCATTAAAACGATCCAATTATCAATGTGGGTCCAGTAATCAAAGCGGGTCCAGTAATCAAAACGGGTCCAGTTATCAAAGTGGGTCCAGATATAAAAGCGGGTCCAGTTATGAAAGTGGGTCCAGTTATCAAAGTGGGTCCAGTTAACAAAGCGGGTCCAGTTATCAAAGTGGGCCCTGTTATCAAAGCGGGTTCAGTTATAAAAGTAGGCCCAGTTATCAAAGCCGGTCCTGTTATAAAAGCGGGTCCAGTTATTAAAGTGGGTCCAGTTACCAAAGCGGGTCCAGTTATCAAAGTGGGCCCAGTTATAATAGTGGGTCCAGTTATCTAAGCGGGTCCTGTTATCAGAGTGGGTCCAATCATTAAAACGGGTCCAGCTATCAAAGTGGGTCCAATCATCAAAACGGGTCCAATTTTCAATGTGGGTCCAGTTTTCAAAGCGGGTCCAGTTATTAAAGCGGGTCCTGTTATCAATGCGGGTCCAGTTACCAAAGAGGGCCCAGTTATCAAAACGGGTCCAGTTATCAAAGCGGGTCCAGTAATCAAAGCGGTTCCAGTTATCAAAACGGGTCCAGTTATGAAAGTGGGTCCAGTAATCAAAGTGGGTCCAGTTATCAAAGTGGGTCCATTTATCAAAGTGGGTCCAGTTATCAAAGCGGGTCCAGTTATCAAAGCGGGTCCAGTAATCAAAGCGGGTCCAGTTATAAAAGCGGGTCCAGTTATCAAAGTGGGTCCAATCATTAAAACGGGTCCAGTTACCAAATTGGGTCCAATCATCAAAACGGGTCCAATTTTCAATGTGGGTCCAGTTTTCAAAGCGGGTCCAGTTATTAAAGCGGGTCCAGTTATCAATGCGGGTCCAGTTACCAAAGCGGGCCCAGTTTTCAAAACGGGTCCTGTTATCAAAGTGGGTCCAATTATCAAATAAAGTTATCAAAGTGGGTCCTGTTTGAAAGTATGTCCAGTTATCTAAGCGGGTCCAGTTATCAAAGTGGGTTCAGTTAGCAAATTGGGTCCAGTTATCAAAGTGGGTCCAGTTATCAAAACGGGTCCAGTTATCCAAGTGGGTCCAATCATTAAAACGATCCAATTATCAATGTGGGTCCAGTAATCAAAGCGGGTCCAGTTATCAAAGCGTGTCCAATTATAATTGTGGGTCCAGTTATAAAAGCGGGTCCAAATATCAATGTGGGTCCATTTATCAAAGTGGGTCCTTTCATCAAAGCGGGTCCAGTTACCAAAACGGGTCTAGTTACCAAATTGGGTCCAATCATCAAAACGGGTCCAATTTTCAATGTGGGTCCAGTTTTCAAAGCGGGTCCAGTTATTAAAGCGGGTCCAGTTATCAATGCGGGTCCAGTTACCAAAGCGGGCCCAGTTATCAAAACGGGTCCCGTTATCAAAGTGGGTCCAATTATCAAATTAAGTAATCAAAGTGGGTCCAGCTATTAAAGTGGGTCCAATCATCAAAACGGGTCAAATTTTCAATGTAGGTCCGGTTATCAAAGCGGGTCCAGTTATCAAAGCGGGTCCAGTTATCAAAGTTTGTCCAGTAAGCAAAGTGGGTCCAGTTATCAATGTGGGTCCAGTTATAAAAGCGGGTCCAGTTATCAAAGCGGGTCCAGTTATCAAAACGGGTCCAGTTATCCAAGTGGGTCCAATCATTAAAACGGGTCCAACTATCAATGTGGGCCCAGTAATGAAAACGGGTCCAGTTATCAAAGCGGGTCCAGTTAACAAAGTGGGTCCAATCATCAAAACGGGTCTAGGTATCAAAATGGGTCCAATCATCAAGACGGGTCCAATTATGAAAGTGGGTCCAGTTATCAAAGTGGGTCCAATAATCAAAGTGGGTCCAGTTATCAAAGTGGGTCCAGTTATCAAAGCGGGTCCAATTATTAAAGCGGGTCCAGTTATCAAAGCGTGTCCAATTATCAATGTGGGCCCAGGTATAAAAGCGGGTCCAGATATCAATGTGGGTCCATTTATCAAAGTGGGTCCTTTCATCAAAGCGGGTCCAGTTAACAAAGCGGGTCCAGTTATCAAAGTGGGTCCAATCATCAAAACGAGTCCAATTATCAATGTGGTTCGAGTTATCAAAGCGGGTCCAGTTATCAAAGCGGGTCCAGTTATAAAAGCGGGTCCAGTTATCAAAGTGGGTCCAATCATTAAAACGGGTCCAGTTACCAAATTGGGTCCAATCATCAAAACGGGTCCAATTTTCAATGTGGGTCCAGTTTTCAAAGCGGGTGCAATCATCAAAACGGGTCCAATTATCAATGTTGGTCTAGTTATCAAAGCCGATCCAGATATCAAAGTAGGTCCAGTTATCAAAGTGGGTCCAGTTATCAAAGTGGTTCCAACCATCAAAACGAGTCCAATTATCAATGTGGGTCCAGTTATCAAAACGGGACCAATTATCAAAGTGGGTCCAGTTATCAAAGTGGGTCCAGTTATCAAAGCGGGTCCAATTTTTAAAGCGGGTCCAGTTATCAAAGCGTGTCCAATTATCAAAGTGGGTCCAGTTATCAAAGCGGGTCCAGTTATCAAAGCGGGTCCAGTTATCAAAGCGGGTCCAGTAATCAAAGCGGGTCCAGTTATAAAAGCGGGTCCTGTTATCAAAGTGGGTCCAATCATCAAAACGAGTCCAATTATCAATGTGGTTCGAGTTATCAAAGCGAGTCCATTTATCAAAGCGGGTCCAGTTATCAAAGCGGGTCCAGTAATCAAAGCGGGTCCAGATATCAAAACGAGTCCAGTTATGAAAGTGGGTCCAGTAATCAAAGTGGGTCCAGTTATCAAAGTGGGTCCATTTATCAAAGTGGGTCCAGTTATCAAAGCGGGTCCAGTTATCAAAGCGGGTCCAATTATCAAAGCGGGTCCAGTAATCAAAGCGGGTCCAGTTATAAAAGCGGGTCCAGTTATCAAAGTGGGTCCAATCATTAAAACGGGTCCAGTTACAAAATTGGGTCCAATCATCAAAACGGGTCCAATTTTCAATGTGGGTCCAGTTTTCAAAGCGGGTCCAGTTATTAAAGCGGGTCCAGTTATCAATGCGGGTCCAGTTACCAAAGCGGGCCCAGTTATCAAAACGGGTCCTGTTATCAAAGTGGGTACAATTATCAAATTAAGTTATCAAAGTGGGTCCTGTTTGAAAGTATGTCCAGTTTTCTAAGCGGGTCCAGTTATCAGAGTGCGTCTAGTTATCAAAGTGGGTCCAGCTATCAAAGTGGGTCCAATCATCAAAACGGGTCAAATTTTCAATGTAGGTCCGGTTATCAAAGCGGGTCCAGTTATCAAAGCGGGTCCAGTTATCAAAGTGGGTCCAGTTAGCAAAGTGGGTCCAGTTATCAAAGTGGGTCCAGTTATTAAAGCGGGTCCAGTTATCAAAACGGGTCCAGTTATCCAAGTGGGTCCAATCATTAAAACGATCCAATTATCAATGTGGGTCCAGTAATCAAAGCGGGTCCAGTTATCAAAGCGGGTCCAGTAATCAAAGCGGGTCCAGTTATCAAAACGGGTCCAGTTATCAAAGCGGGTCCAGTTATCCAAGTGGGTCCAATCATTAAAACGATCCAATTATCAATGTGGGTCCAGTAATCAAAGCGGGTCCAGTTATCAAAGCGGGTCCAGTAATCAAAGCGGGTCCAGTTATCAAAACGGGTCCAGTTATCAAAGCGGGTCCAGTTATTAAAGCGGGTCCAATTATTAAAGCGGGTCCTGTTATCAAAGTGGGTCCAGTTATCAAAGTGGGTCCAATTATTAAAGCGGGTCCAGTTATCAAAGCGGGTACAGTTATCAATGCGGGTCCAGTTATCAAAGCGGGTCCAATTACCAAAGCGGGTCCAATTATCAAAGTGGGTCCAGTAATCAAAGTGGGTCCAGTTATCAAAGTGGGTCCAGTCATCAAAGCGGGTCCAGTTATCAAAGCGGGTCAAGTTATCAAAGCGGGTCCAGTAATTAAAGCGGGTCCAGTTATCAAAGCGGGTCCAGTTATAAAAGCGGGTCCAGTTATCAAAGTGGGTCCAGTTATCAAAGCGGGTCCAGTTATCAAAGCGGGTTCAGTTAGCAAAGTGGGTCCAGTTATCAAAGTGGGTCCAGTTATCAAAACGGGTCCAGTTATCCAAGTGGGTCCAATCATTAAAACGATCCAATTATCAATGTGGGTCCAGTAATCAAAGCGGGTCCAGTTATCAAAGCGGGTCCAGTAATCAAAGCGGGTCCAGTTATCAAAACGGGTCCAGTTATCAAAGTGGGCCCAGATATAAAAGCGGGTCCAGTTATAAAAGCGGGTCCAGTTATCAAAGCGGGTCCAGTTATCAAAACGGGTCCAGTTATCCAAGTGGGTCCAATCATTAAAACGGGTCCAACTATCAATGTGGGTCCAGTAATGAAAGCGGGTCCAGTTATCAAAGCGGGTCCAGTTAACAAAGTGGGTCCAATCATCAAAACGGGTCTAGGTATCAAAATGGGTCCAATCATCAAGACGGGTCCAATTATGAAAGTGGTTCCAACCATCAAAACGAGTCCAATTATCAAAGTGGGTCCAGTTATCAAAGCGGGTCCAATTATTAAAGCGGGTCCAGTTATCAAAGCGTGTCCAATTATAATTGTGGGTCCAGTTATAAAAGCGGGTCCAAATATCAATGTGGGTCCATTTATCAAAGTGGGTCCTTTCATCAAAGCGGGTCCAGTTACCAGAACGGGTCCAGTTACCAAATTGGGTCCAATCATTAAAGCGGGTCCAATTTTCAATGTGGGTCCAGTTTTCAAAGCGGGTCCAGTTATTAAAGCGGGTCCAGTTATCAATGCGGGTCCAGTTACCAAAGCGGGCCCAGTTATCAAAACGGGTCCCGTTATCAAAGTGGGTCCAATTATCAAATTAAGTAATCAAAGTGGGTCCAGCTATTAAAGTGGGTCCAATCATCAAAACGGGTCAAATTTTCAATGTAGGTCCGGTTATCAAAGCGGGTCCAGTTATCAAAGCGGGTCCAGTTATCAAAGTTTGTCCAGTAAGCAAAGTGGGTCCAGTTATCAACGTGGGTCCAGTTATAAAAGCGGGTCCAGTTATCAAAGCGGGTCCAGTTATCAAAACGGGTCAAGTTATCCAAGTGGGTCCAATCATTAAAACGGGTCCAACTATCAATGTGGGTCCAGTAATGAAAGCGGGTCCAGTTATCAAAGCGGGTCCAGTTAACAAAGTGGGTCCAATCATCAAAACGGGTCTAGGTATCAAAATGGGTCCAATCATCAAGACGGGTCCAATTATGAAAGTGGGGCCAGTTATTAACGTGGGTCCAGTTATAAAAGCGGGTCCAGTTATCAAAGCGGGTCCAGTTATCAAAACGGGTCCAGTTATCCAAGTGGGTCCAATCATTAAAACGGGTCCAACTATCAATGTGGGTCCAGTAATGAAAGCGGGTCCAGTTATCAAAGCGGGTCCAGTTAACAAAGTGGGTCCAATCATCAAAACGGGTCTAGGTATCAAAATGGGTCCAATCATCAAGACGGGTCCAATTATGAAAGTGGGTCCAGTTATCAAAGCGGGTCCAGTTATCAAAGTGGTTCCAGTTATCAAAGTGGGCCTAATTATCAAAGTGGGTCCAGCTATCAAAACGGGTCCAATTATGAAAGTGGGTCCAGTTATCAAAGCGGGTCCAGTTATCAAAGTTGGTCCAATCATCAAAACATGTCCAATTATCAATGTGGGTCCAGTTATCAAAGCGGGTGCAATCATCAAAACGGGTCCAATTATCAATGTTGGTCTAGAAATCAAAGCCGATCCAGATATCAAAGAAGGTCCAGTTATCAAAGTGGGTCCAGTTAGCAAAGTGGGTCCAGTTATCAAAGTGGGTCCAATAATCAAAGTGGGTCCAGTTATCAAAGTGGGTCCAGTTATCAAAGCGGGTCCAATTATTAAAGCGGGTCCAGTTATCAAAGCGTGTCCAATTATCAATGTGGGCCCAGGTATAAAAGCGGGTCCAGATATCAATGTGGGTCCATTTATCAAAGTGGGTCCTTTCATCAAAGCGGGTCCAGTTAACAAAGCGGGTCCAGTTATCAAAGTGGGTCCAATCATCAAAACGAGTCCAATTATCAATGTGGTTCGAGTTATCAAAGCGGGTCCAGTTATCAAAGCGGGTCCAGTAATAAAAGCGGGTCCAGATATCAAAACGGGTCCAGTTATCAAAGTGGGTCCAGATATAAAAGCGGGTCCAGTTATGAAAGTGGGTCCAGTAATCAAAGTGGGTCCAGTTATCAAAGTGGGTCCAGTTATCAAAGCGGGTCCAGTTATCAAAGCGGTTCCAGTTATCAAAGCGGGTCCAGTAATCAAAGCGGGTCCAGTTATCAAAGCGGGTCCAGTTATAAAAGCGGGTCCAGTTATCAAAGTGGGTCCAATCATTAAAACGGGTCCAGTTACCAAATTGGGTCCAATCATCAAAACGGGTCCAATTTTCAATGTGGGTCCAGTTTTCAAAGCGGGTGCAATCATCAAAACGGGTCCAATTATCAATGTTGGTCTAGTTATCAAAGCCGATCCAGATATCAAAGTAGGTCCAGTTATCAAAGTGGGTCCAGTTATCAAAGTGGTTCCAACCATCAAAACGAGTCCAATTATCAATGTGGGTCCAGTTATCAAAACGGGACCAATTATCAAAGTGGGTCCAGTTATCAAAGTGGGTCCAGTTATCAAAGCGGGTCCAATTATTAAAGCGGGTCCAGTTATCAAAGCGTGTCCAATTATCAATGTGGGTCCAGGTATAAAAGCGGGTCCAGATATCAATGTGGGTCCATTTATCAAAGTGGGTCCTTTCATCAAAGCGGGTCCAGTTAACAAAGCGGGTCCTGTTATCAAAGTGGGTCCAATCATCAAAACGAGTCCAATTATCAATGTGGTTCGAGTTATCAAAGCGAGTCCAGTTATCAAAGCGGGTCCAGTTATCAAAGCGGGTCCAGTAATCAAAGCGGGTCCAGATATCAAAACGAGTCCAGTTATGAAAGTGGGTCCATTTATCAAAGTGGGTCCAGTTATCAAAGCGGGTCCAGTTATCAAAGCGGGTCCAGTTATCAAAGCGGGTCCAGTAATCAAAGCGGGTCCAGTTATAAAAGCGGGTCCAGTTATCAAAGTGGGTCCAATCATTAAAACGGGTCCAGTTACCAGATTGGGTCCTATCATCAAAACGGGTCCAATTTTCAATGTGGGTCCAGTTTTCAAAGCGGGTCCATTTATTAAAACGGGTCCAGTTATCAATGCGGGTCCAGTTACCAAAGCGGGCCCAGTTATCAAAACGGGTCCTGTTATCAAAGTGGGTCCAATTATCAAATTAAGTTATCAAAGTGGGTCCTGTTTGAAAGTATGTCCAGTTATCTAAGCGGGTCCAGTTATTAGAGTGCGTCTAGTTATCAAAGTGGGTCCAGCTATCAAAGTGGGTCCAATCATCAAAACGGGTCAAATTTTCAATGTAGGTCCGGTTATCAAAGCGGGTCCAGTTATCAAAGCGGGTCCAGTTATCAAAGTGGGTCCAGTTAGCAAAGTGGGTCCAGTTTTCAAAGTGGGTCCAGTTATTAAAGCGGGTCCAGTTATCAAAACGGGTCCAGTTATCCAAGTGGGTCCAATCATTAAAACGATCCAATTATCAATGTGGGTCCAGTAATCAAAGCGGGTCCAGTTATCAAAGCGGGTCCAGTTATCAAAACGGGTCCAGTTATCAAAGCGGGTCCAGTTATTAAAGCGGGTCCAATTATTAAAGCGGGTCCTGTTATCAAAGTGGGTCCAGTTATCAAAGTGGGTCCAATTATTAAAGCGGGTCCAGTTATCAAAGCGGGTACAGTTATCAATGCGGGTCCAGTTATCAAAGCGGGTCCAATTATCAAAGCGGGTCCAATTATCAAAGTGGGTCCAGTAATCAAAGTGGGTCCAGTTATCAAAGTGGGTCCAGTCATCAAAGCGGGTCCAGTTATCAAAGCGGATCCAGTTATCAAAGCGGGTCCAGTAATTAAAGCGGGTCCAGTTATCAAAGCGGGTCCAGTTATAAAAGCGGGTCCAGTTATCAAAGTGGGTCCAGTTATCAAAGCGGGTCCAGTTATCAAAGTGGGTTCAGTTAGCAAAGTGGGTCCAGTTATCAAAGTGGGTCCAGTTATCAAAACGGGTCCAGTTATCCAAGTGGGTCCAATCATTAAAACGATCCAATTATCAATGTGGGTCCAGTAATCAAAGCGGGTCCAGTAATCAAAACGGGTCCAGTTATCAAAGTGGGTCCAGATATAAAAGCGGGTCCAGTTATGAAAGTGGGTCCAGTTATCAAAGTGGGTCCAGTTAACAAAGCGGGTCCAGTTATCAAAGTGGGCCCTGTTATCAAAGCGGGTTCAGTTATAAAAGTAGGCCCAGTTATCAAAGCCGGTCCTGTTATAAAAGCGGGTCCAGTTATTAAAGTGGGTCCAGTTACCAAAGCGGGTCCAGTTATCAAAGTGGGCCCAGTTATAATAGTGGGTCCAGTTATCTAAGCGGGTCCTGTTATCAGAGTGGGTCCAATCATTAAAACGGGTCCAGCTATCAAAGTGGGTCCAATCATCAAAACGGGTCCAATTTTCAATGTGGGTCCAGTTTTCAAAGCGGGTCCAGTTATTAAAGCGGGTCCTGTTATCAATGCGGGTCCAGTTACCAAAGAGGGCCCAGTTATCAAAACGGGTCCAGTTATCAAAGCGGGTCCAGTAATCAAAGCGGTTCCAGTTATCAAAGTGGGTCCATTTATCAAAGTGGGTCCAGTTATCAAAGCGGGTCCAGTTATCAAAGCGGGTCCAGTAATCAAAGCGGGTCCAGTTATAAAAGCGGGTCCAGTTATCAAAGTGGGTCCAATCATTAAAACGGGTCCAGTTACCAAATTGGGTCCAATCATCAAAACGGGTCCAATTTTCAATGTGGGTCCAGTTTTCAAAGCGGGTCCAGTTATTAAAGCGGGTCCAGTTATCAATGCGGGTCCAGTTACCAAAGCGGGCCCAGTTTTCAAAACGGGTCCTGTTATCAAAGTGGGTCCAATTATCAAATAAAGTTATCAAAGTGGGTCCTGTTTGAAAGTATGTCCAGTTATCTAAGCGGGTCCAGTTATCAAAGTGGGTTCAGTTAGCAAATTGGGTCCAGTTATCAAAGTGGGTCCAGTTATCAAAACGGGTCCAGTTATCCAAGTGGGTCCAATCATTAAAACGATCCAATTATCAATGTGGGTCCAGTAATCAAAGCGGGTCCAGTTATCAAAGCGGGTCCAGTAATCAAAGCGGGTCCAGTTATCAAAACGGGTCCAGTTATCAAAGTGGGTCCAGATATAAAAGCGGGTCCAGTTATGAAAGTGGGTCCAGTTATCAAAGTGGGTCCAGTTAACAAAGCGGGTCCAGTTATCAAAGTGGGCCCAGTTATCAAAGCGGGTTCAGTTATAAAAGTAGGCCCAGTTATCAAAGCCGGTCCTGTTATAAAAGCGGGTCCAGTTATTAAAGTGGGTCCAGTTACCAAAGCGGGTCCAGTTATCAAAGTGGGCCCAGTTATAATAGTGGGTCCAGTTATCTAAGCGGGTCCTGTTATCAGAGTGGGTCCAATCATTAAAACGGGTCCAGCTATCAAAGTGGGTCCAATCATCAAAACGGGTCCAATTTTCAATGTGGGTCCAGTTTTCAAAGCGGGTCCAGTTATTAAAGCGGGTCCAGTTATCAATGCGGGTCCAGTTACCAAAGAGGGCCCAGTTATCAAAACGGGTCCAGTTATCAAAGCGGGTCCAGTAATCAAAGCGGTTCCAGTTATCAAAACGGGTCCAGTTATCAAAGTGGGTCCAGATATAAAAGCGGGTCCAGTTATCAAAGTGGGTCCAGTTATCAAAGCGGGTCCAGTTATTAAAGTGAGTCCAGTTATCAAAGTGGGTCCAATCATTAAAACGGGTCCAATTTTCAATGTGGGTCCAGTTTTCAAAACGGGCCCAGTTATCAAAACGGGTCCTGTTATCAAAGTGGGTCCAATTATCAAATTAAGTTATCAAAGTGGGTCCTGTTTGAAAGTATGTCCAGTTATCTAAGCGGGTCCAGTTATCAGAGTGCGTCTAGTTATCAAAGTGGGTCCAGCTATCAAAGTGGGTCCAATCATCAAAACGGGTCAAATTTTCAATGTAGGTCTGGTTATCAAAGCGGGTCCAGTTATCAAAGTGGGTCCAGTTAGCAAAGTGGGTCCAGTTATAAAAGTGGGTCCAGTTATTAAAGCGGGTCCAGTTATCAAAACGGGTCCAGTTATCCAAGTGGGTCCAATCATTAAAACGATCCAATTATCAATGTGGGTCCAGTAATCAAAGCTGGTCCAGTTATCAAAGCGGGTCCAGTAATCAAAGCGGGTCCAGTTATCAAAACGGGTCCAGTTATCAAAGCGGGTCCAATTATTAAAGCGGGTCCTGTTATCAAAGTGGGTCCAGTTATCAAAGTGGGTCCAATTATTAAAGCGGTTCCAGTTATCAAAGCGGGTACAGTTATCAATGCGGGTCCAGTTATCAAAGCGGGTCCAATTATCAAAGCGGGTCCAATTATCAAAGTGGGTCCAATCATCAAAACGAGTCCAGATATAAAAGCGGGTCCAGTTATCAAAGTGGGTCCAGTAATCAAAGTGGGTCCAGTTATCAAAACGGGTCCTGTTATCCAAGTGGGTCCAATTATCAAATTCAGTTATCAAAGTGGGTCCTGTTTGAAAGTTTGTCCAGTTATCTAAGCGGGTCCAGTTATCAGAGTGCGTCTAGTTTTCAAAGTGGGCCCAGCTATCAAAGTGGGTCCAATCATCAAAACGGGTCAAATTATCAAAGTGAGTCCAGTCATCAAAACGCCGTAGGTCCGGTCATCAAAGCGGGTCCAGTTATCAAAGTGGGTCCAATTATCAAAGCGGGTCCAGTTTGAAAGTATGTCTAGTTATCAAAGCCAGTCCAGATATCAAAGTAGGTCCAGTTATCAAAGTGGATCCAGTTATCAAAGTGGGTCCAACCATCAAAACGAGTCCAATTATCAATGTGGGTCCAGTTATCAAAACGGGTCCAAATATCTAAGTGGGTCCAGTTATCAAAACGTTCTAGTTATCCAAGTGGGTCCAATTATCAAAACCTGTCCAATTATCAAAACGGGTCCATTTATCATAGTGGGTCCAGTTATCAAAGCTGGTCCAGTTATCAAAACGGATCAAGTTATAAAAGTGGGCCCAGTTATCAATGCGGGTCCAGTTATCAAAGTGGGCCCAGATATCAAAGTGGGTCCAGCTATCAATACGGGTCCTGTTATCAAAGCGGGTCCAATTATCAATGTGGGTCCAGTTATCAAAGCGGGTCCAGTTATCAAAGCGGGTCTAGTTATCAAAGTGGGTCCAATTTTCAAAGGGGGCCCAATCATCAAAATTGGTCCAATTATCAATGTGGGTCCAGTTATCGAAGCGGGTCCAATTATCAAAACAGGTCCAATTATCAAAACGTTCCAGTTATTCAAGTGGGTCCAATTATCAAAACGTGTCAAATTATCAAAACGGGTCCATTTATCATAGTGGGTCCAGTTATCAAAGCTGGTCCAGTAATCAAAGCGGGCCCAGTTATCAAAGTGGGCCCAGTTATCAAAGCGGGTCCAGTTATCAAAGTGGGCCCAGTTATCAAAGTGGTTCCAGCTATCAAAACGGGTCCAATAATTGAAACGGGTACATTTATCATAGTGGGTCCAGTTATCAAAGCTGGTCCAGTTATCGAAACTGGTCCTGTTATCAAAGCGGGTCCAATTTTCAATGTGGGTCCAGTTATCAAAGCGGGTCCAGTTATCAAGTAGTTGTTTAAAAGTAATTGGGAAACATTTATTTTTGTGTTGTGGTATCATTTATTAAGTAGCAACATTGTTTAAGTTTGAAACTGGAATACAGAACTGTCTCAGGATTTTGGTTTGTGTAATGTGTGCAAAAATAAAAGCTCCATAATTTATTTAAAGTAAACGCCTTTTTCTTACTCAAATTCTAACAGGTTATGGGCCCAGGCACTTAACCAGTCTATTTTGGGTAAGAATTCGGCGTAATTTGGTGTGGAGGCGTGATCGCGATTACTCTAGAACCTCTCAAAAGCGGGGCGGTGTCGTCTTGATAGCGGTAAGAAGTGAGCTTACTGTTGTAGAACGACATAATTGGCGAAGTTCCGCCGAAGACATTTGGGTCTCTCTGATATTAAAAAGTTCTAGGCCTGCGGTTGCCTATAATATACACATTTGTGCCTTATATCTTTGTAAAGAAAACCTTGGCAATTCATATTATAATCAGTTAAATAATTTCAGTAGTAATGTTAACCGCTTGATTCTTACCCACCCACTAGATAAATTCATAATTATGGGTGATTTTAATTTCGGTAATAACGTAGACTGGACAAATTCTGATGGTCACGAATTTACTCCGCAGAATGTATCATGTCATCACTTGAGAGCGTTTTTTGATGGAATTCTCACTTCGAACCTGTCCCAATACAACGGCGTACGGAACAACAATGCTAGATTACTAGACTTGGTTTTTTCTAACGACTCCGTCAATGTTACTGAATGTCACGATCCTATAGCATTACCTGTGGACATTCATCATAAACCATTAACGATTACTGCTGACTTTGTTGAGATACACAAATTGAATGATAAATTGACTACGAAGTACATATTTTCCAGAGGTGACTATACAGCTATTAAATCTGAACTTAACCGAATAAATTGGAATGAATTTTTAGTGAATAGTTCGTTGGATGATGCTGTTGGGTTATTTTACGGTAAATTATATGAGCTTAGAGATAAGTATATCCCGATTAAATCAGTTCGACAATCATCATATCCGCCTTGGTACAGTTCGGCTTTGATCAAAGTACTGAAGGAGAAATATAAATACCATCGCAGATTCAAGACGTACGGTAATTTGTCAGATTTTCAATCATTCTCCATTTTACGTAATAGAGCGGCCAAATTAGAGATAACTTGTTTTAATACATACATGGATGGAATTGAATCGTCGATCATTAAGAACCCAAAATTCTTTTGGTCCTACGTCAAGAGCAAAAGAAACTCTGGTACTTTTCCTAAAGTAATGCATTATGGTGATAAGACTGCGAGCTCAGGTGAAGAGATCAGCAATCTGTTCGCAGATTATTTTCAGTCTACTTTCCAGGAGCCCAATCCTGTGCCCGCTACTTCTGATGGCATTAGCTCTGAACATCATTTATCATGCATCGGCTCGATTGATGTGTCTCCCTCTCAAGTTCTGAAGTTATTAAAGACATTGGACCTTTCCAAATCTGGCGGTCCTGATTACATACCTCCAGTATTTATTGTAAATTGTGCCGATAGTCTTGTCCAGCCTCTATGTATTTTATTCAGGCGGTCACTTTCAGAAGGCATCGTTCCGAAAATTTGGAAATCTGCGTTCGTTACTCCAGTATTAAAAAAGGGTGATAAATCGGATATCTCCAACTATCGACCAATTTCTAAGATATGTTTGTTCTCTAAAATACTAGAACGCATTGTGTTTATTGACGTATATGATGCTTTGAAAAGCAACTTTGGTGATGAGCAGCACGGCTTTCTAAAAAAACGTTCCACTACATCTAACCTAATTTTGTCCAATGATTTTATATCCGAGGGAATGGAACACCGTGCTCAGGTTGACGTGATCTTTACTGATTACAGTAAATGCTTTGATCGTATTGACCACGCACTACTCATGCAAAAGCTGTTAAAAGCCGGAATACATGGAGATTTATATCGCTGGTTCACATCTTATATTGAAAATCGAACGCAGGCTGTGGTGCTACAGGGATACACATCTGGATGGTGTTCTGTTCCCTCGGGAGTTCCCCAGGGTTCCATTTTAGGATCTCTATTATTTAATATTTTTATAGCTGATGTGAAGTATTGTTTTAAAAATTGTTATATTTTACTTTTCGCTGACGATATGAAGATTCATAAGACAATACGAGACATATCTGATACACACCTGTTACAAGCTGACTTGAATAGGTTTGAGGAATACTGTCGGCGTAACAGGCTAGAATTGAATGTTGCTAAATGTTTTCATATGAGTTTTACACGCCAGAAATCGTTAATTAATTCCTCATACAAACTGTGCAATATCAGCATTAGCAAAGTCAATGGTATAAGGGACCTTGGGGTGATACAAGACAGCAAGTTGCTCTTTGATCAGCATATTGATAGCATTGTAAATAAAGCGTCCAGAGCACTTGGATTTATAATGAGAAACTCTGCATGTTTCCGTTCACTAAAACCGATCAAAGTCTTATATTGTTCGTTCGTACGTAGCCACCTTGAGTATGCATCACAAGTCTGGAACCCCCAATACGAGATCTACATTTCTCGTTTTGAAGGTATTCAGAGAAAATTTCTTAAGTACTTGGATTACAGGGCAAAACAAATATCTGTTGATTACAATCACCGATGTAGAAGGTACCATTTTCTGCCACTTGACCGTAGACGCTATATTAATGATATAAGTTATTTGTTTAAAATTGCTAATGGATCAATCGACTGTTCTGAACTGGTCTCAAAAATAATGATACGAACTAACCATATGGGGCTGCGACTGCGACCACTTCTGCATGTACCTTATGCAAACTCTAATTACAGGCGTAATGCTTATATGTACTTAGAGCTAGTCGTAGTTTTAATGAGATTAGTGCTGAACAAGACGTTGACCTATTCTGCACCAATGTAAGCACAGTGAGAAGGCTCTTAGCGAAGCCATTTTTTGTACAAGCGGCACCTGGCTGCATTTGAGTCATTTTTATAACTACTCTCATAAACTATAGCTGTTAATAGGTTATACACATATCAGAATTTATCATAAATTCACTAGTTACTACCTATATGTAATGGAAATATAATTATTTAATTGTGAGGGCTTGTAATTAGCAATTTAGTTTTGTAATCTTGTCATTATAATAGTTATTTGTCTGTAAGCCTTCCGAATAAAAATAAAATAAAAAAATAAAAATAAAAGTAATTACTGTTTGTCAAAATAATACCGAATTTTCGCAAGAACATCAAAACGGCACTTTCGCCATCTTTGTTGCAAGAAAAATTCGGGAAGTAAAACTTGCTTTCGGCAAGGAAGGAAGGAAAGTATAGACAAACAGGCAGGATGGAGATTAAGGGTCTCAGCACACATATGGGATCGGAAAGGGATCGTCACCGTATCGCCTCGAGCCGTTCAGAATGGTTTGTATTAAACTCCCTACTGCAACGCACACTAATCGGAATAATAACGTAATCGCCTCGCCTCGGAACAGGCTCCGAACTTGAATTTCCGCGCTTACGGCTCATCGTCCCCGCGCTTACGTTTCTCCGTCCCCGCGCTTACGTCTCTCCGTACCCGAGCTCACATCTCTTCGTCCACCCTTTCCCCTTTCCCTTCCCGCGACTTGCCCGCTAAAGACGGGCCCATTCGCAAGGAGTATTTCATTCGTGTTGCGCGTATGTTGTTACGTCAGCCAGGGGGCGGCGAGGCGTAAGCGCGGTGTCGCCTAGCCGTAGCCGAGTTGACGTACAGGCGCTGCTGATACGCTTTCGTTACGTGCATACGGTAGGTTGACGCCTGGTTGACAGCGAGGCGAAAGGCGGTTACGGTTACGATCCCTTTCCGATCCCATATGTGTGCTGAGACCTTAACCAGGGTCAGCAAGTTGGCGTAAAACTGCTGGGATCCCAAAATTGGAATATATGGAAATTTCAAACAACGGTTTTGTTACGAAGTCAATCGTTGTTGGATGTCGTCGAGGGTCGAATCAAACCAAAGGCTGATGATCCTCATCTTTTGCAGTATCAAAGCAAAGATACGAAGGCCCAAGCGCTAATAGTGACAAGAATGTCGGAAGAAGTTATGATACACTTATTAACATGCATTATTGCAGCAGAGATGTGGTGCAAACTAGCATCGGTCTACGAGCAGAAGTCGGAGACAAGCCGTCATATAATTCAGCAAAGATTTTTTCAATACAAGTTTGATGAAAAGTCCGGGATGGTGGTGTTCTTGTCTAAGTTACAAGAAATAAGAAATCAACTTAAACAGTTGGGTGAAGAAGTATCGGACCAGTTTGTCATCACTAAGGTGTTGATGTCTTTGCCTGATGACTACAAACACTTCGTCTCAGCATGGGAGTCGGCGGCAGTGGAGCAGCAGACCTTTTGATAACCTAACGGCGAGGTTATTAGTTGAAGAGGAGCGGCTACAGAGTAGGAGGAGTATTACATCTGAGCCAGTCAAAGCTTTCTCAGTTAATCGGTCTGACAAGAAGAATATAAAGTGTTTTAAGTGTAATACATATGGTCATTATAAGAGTGAGTGCAAAAGTAGGGATGAGAATCCGGGTAAAAAGTGTTTCTATTGTAACAAATTCGGACATTATAAAAGTGAGTGTCGGTTTAGGAAGGAATATGACAGTAACGCGTTTGTAATGCGGGTGTCGGAAAATGTAGGTTGTTTTGAGCATTCGAGCTGGTTAGTGGATACCGGTGCAAGCGAACATATTATGTGTCGTGACCAGGAATTATTTTCAAAATATACGCAGTTTCCTGGGAAAAAATCCATCATAGTCAGAAATGGTACAGCGATTAGTGCGCTAGGAAGCGGACAGGTGTCGCTACAAGTATTGAACGGGAATGGTGAATGGGTGGACACCACCATAGATAACGTACTTTATATTCCAGAGTTAAGAACGAACCTGCTTTCGGTGAACTGTGTGACCGACAGAGGTTATAAAATGATGACAGATGACACTTCGTGTATTTTTACAAAACAAAACAGAATTTGTGCTGTTGCGAAAAGATTCGGCAACAATATATTATATGAATGCTCGGTACAAGTGCGGTACGGCAAATGTTACGCAGAATAAAGCGGATTTAGAAGACTGGCATGAGACGCTGGTAAATAAAAATTTTGAACATGTCAAGTTAGTTCTCGCGAAGTATAATTTACTAAAAGATGATTGCAGTGGACAGCAGGGTCATCAATCTTCTAACTAAAAGCCTGGCATGACTTAGATCATTATACTAAAAAATTGTGGAGTACCAAATGTAAGTTATAAATCTTCTTAGAGATGTATTTTTTAATTTAGTAGTGTTATAATACGAGAGTTGCGGTCTGCTGACAATAGATGTCGCTAATATAGCTTTATACTATTATTTATCATGTATTTTATTACGTTTCTAGTTTAATGATGTCCCTGTCGTTTTTCAATATTTATATAAGTATGTTTTTCTATTTCGATATTTTCCCAAATTATTAATAGAATTCTATAATTATTTTTGCTACCTACTGGTAACTCTAATTTTCACTCATTCGCACCTTCGGTGGAACAAAGACGTAGCAGCTCATTTTTAAATTTTACAGGAGAAGACTTTTTTTTTTGCATGTTTTTCCTCGGTTCTGGATAACTATCTAAAGAAGGTTTGAAATCTTCACATTTAATTAATTGTTTTTTAGTTGGCTATACTTATACGTAAAAATCTTGTATTTAATGGGAGGTTTTCTTTTCGCACTTGAAAAAAAAAATAGTTTCTAAGAACTCTATAGATGGCGTTGAACTGACGGTGTTACTCTAGGAAAAAGATGTATGCCTTCATTTTTGCACAAATCCACGAGGCACAGACTTCTCTTCTTTTTCTCTTGGGACATTTTCTTTCTGGCGTGGAAAACTCATAAATTAAAAAGATTGGTAAATGAATATTTTTTTCTTTTTCCTTGTTGTTATTTATTTTTAAAATGCTATTTGTGTGATGTGATGTGACTGACAATGACATGACATGTACTTTTTGTTTTACGATCTCAAAATTACATCTAAGTGAAAAAAATCAAAAAATGACGTGACGTTCGTTTATTGCAGTAACATATCAAGTTCAGTGCCATCTATCCATTGATTAGGGAAAACATAAAAATAAAATCCCTCATTGCCAAAGAAATCCTAATAAAAGAATATAACAAAAAAAAATGTCCTGATCTGTGACTTTGTTGCACCAGAAGTTATTTAGTTTTATGACTGTTATGTTTTATGCCTTTGTTGCTCCAAGATTTTGAGCGAAAAAAGACCTCAATAAAGTCGCGGGCGAGGGGGCACTACTTACAATGAAACGGTGTCGGCCCAAAACGCATGGAAAAACGGCCAATAACCACAAAGGCACTTCTGCCATCTAGTGTAGTTTCGAGATACTTTCGCGGATGTCTTTGTTGCCCCAAGTAAAGGCATGGTTTAGAAACAATTTGGCATACTTAGGTCGATTTTGCGGTGTATTCCCGTCCGTCCACTTGACTTCGTCCCACTAGTGGGACGAACGGGAATTTACAAAAATAATATTTAATTTGTTCCCGATCGTCCCACTCTTAATTCAAGAGGGGACGAACGGGAATATGTTCTTCGATTAGTGCCATTCGTCCCACTAAAAAGATTTGTGCAGAAATATGTTTATTCGTTGTTTCGTATTTTGTTTGTCCTTTACTCCACTTCGTTCTCGACAAGCGCTATAATATTTTTGCTTATAAATTTATTTTAATTTTTATAAATCGCAAAGTTGAAAAAATGTTGGTAAAATGACGGATTTTTATTCCATTTTTGTTTTTTTTTTACCAATTTAACCACCGGTCTTATATTATTTAGTGGGACCAATAGAACTACAAAAAAGAATTAATAAATTATTCCCATTCTTTCTTTCTTTCTTTCTCTCTTTCAAGGTGCGATGTCTTTTCAATACGTCAATAAAATGTCAGTGTCACATTGCACTTAGCAGAAAAAATTGGATTCTCGTTTGGTGCGGCTCGTTATTTTCCTGCATTTTCTGCTTTTGGTCCTATTCTAAAGTAGTGTATCCGTGTGTTATTTCCATGCTAATAAAATTCTCACTGGAAAGCGAGATACTATCAGTGACACCGATAAATATCAAGTGGCTAGAAATAACTGTAAAAAACACTGTAAAAGGCCTCATAGTTGGTGAAATAAATATAATTACATAACAAATTTGTTTTATTTTTTTACTAATGTAGGCATATAATTATTATTAGTCAATTAAAACACTAAAAGGAATGAGCAAGCTTTGTATATACGTATATACAACCTATATATAAATAACTATATACAGAAATGTTTTCGTTCGGGAAAACTAGATGTCGCTGTTGTCCATTGCCCGAAAAACCCGTGAAGTTGGATCTCTATGCCCTATTAGTAAAAGTACTCTGTGGTGGACAGTGTCCGAGTTGCTTGGAAGGCAAAAGTTATAGACAGCCCTTCGAGTCTACTAAAAGTAAGACAACGAGAACCTGTGAAGTCAATGTTTGTGTTCCCATGGAGGAGCAGTCGGTGGAAAGTAAGCCGGAAGAAAGAGAACAAGTTGTGTTACTCGACAGTGAAAACATACAGGATAGTAATGAAGAAAAAGTTACAGAGAATTTAGGCGAAAAGTTAAAGAAAGCTAAAAAGTCATCTTCGTCTGGAAAGAAGACAGAAAAAGAAAGTGATAGTGAAGATGATGGGTCAAACCTTTTAATAACTCGAAGAAGCAAACGTAACAGAAAAACAAACAAGGCAAGAGGCAATATCAAGGTTAGATGCTTTGAAATGGAAAGAAGCGATTTCTGGAGATCTTGATACATTGAAGATGAATAGAATAATATTTGGGTAGTTTGTAAAGCACCAGTAGGGCAAAGCATTGTTAGCAGTAAAAGGGTATTTAAAATTAAGAAATGTAAAATGAAACGTTACATATTTATCAAATAATGGATTAGTGAGATCTAAGAGGGATTATTGTTTATGTACAAATTATAATGCTTTATGTTTTTAATGTGTTGAAGGTCTTTTGTTCTTTGGTACTAATGAGAAACGAGTTTGTAATTTAAAGTCAATACTTTGTAAAGAATTTGATATGAAGGATTTGGGTAAAGTCTCCAATTTTAGGCATACATGTACTTAAAGCAGAACTTAGAAACAAATACGTGTACATTAAGTCAAAAGGAATACTTATAAAATGTTCTAAGGAAGTTTAAAATGTATGATTGTAAGAACTTTAATTCTAAAATGTTAGAAAGTGTCAAAGGTGATAATAATGATGTTTTTGGTCTAGAGAAGCTATGTAGACAGATAATAGGTTTTTTAATGTATACCGTGTCAGGAACTTGACCGGATTTGAGTGTTTATAAATGTAATGACGATAAGTTAGTTATAGGTTATTGAGATGCTAACTGGGGAGGAGATTTGCAGGATAGGAAGTCCACTACAGGCTATTGTTTTAAGTTCTCAAACTGTTTAATGTCGTGGTGTTCTAGGAAACAATGTTCAGTAAGTCTGTCTTCTACAGAATCAGAGTATGTTGCTATGAGTATGGCTGGTAGCGAAGCATGTTGGCTTATTAGTTTATTAAGTGATTTTGGTTATAAAGATGTTTGTCCAGTGACATTGTTTTGTGCCAATCAGTCAGCCATAATGGTAGCAAATACAGATTGTTTAAATTTAATTAAAAAGGGAAAGTTGTGTTTAGAATATGTTCGAAGTGAAGATCAGACAGCTGATATGTTGTATGTGAACAACTGTTATATAAATTCACAGCTAAGTGTGGGTTGCAGTAAATGTAAGTTTGTGTTTTAAAATGTTTCTCAAATTAAGGGGGGTGTTAAAAAGTAATTGGGAAACGTTTATTTTTGTGTTGTGGTATCATTTATTAAGTAGCAACATTGTTTAAGTTTGAAACTGGAATACAGAACTGTCTCACTAATTTGGTTTGTGTAATGTGTGCAAAAATTAAACATTGTTTAAGTTTGAAACTGGAATACAGAACTGTCTCACTAATTTTGGTTTGTGTAATGTGTGCAAAAATAAAAGCTCCATAATTTATTTAAAGTAAACGCCTTTTTCTTACTCAAATTCTAACAGAGCCCTTTCATTTGATACCCATATTGTAGAAGTGCATTAAAAATAACTATTCCGCCATCTTGGATTAAGAATAACGTCACGTTATTCATCGAGTTGCTCTCAACGAGCCCTTTCATTTGATGCCCATATTGTAGAAGTGCATTAAATATAACTAATCCGCCATCATACATGGTCCGCCATATTGGATTTGTAATGACGTCACATCATTGTTCTAGTTTTTCTCAACCAGCCCTTTCATTTGATATCCATATTGTAGAAATGCACTAAAATCAACTATTCTGCCATCTTAGATAGTCCGCCATATTGGATTTAGGATGACGTCACTAATCGTGCATTGTAATCCAAACTAAACGTGTATACAGAATTTCAGATCAATCGGTTGAAGATATTTCTATTTCAAAATTGAGTTCAAAGATTACACCCAAACAAACATACATAAATGTCGCAGAATCAACACAGAAGCACAATAATTTAGAATAACGCCATCTATTATCATGCTGCGGAATCAAAACGGAATCACAATTTGGAATCTTTATTGATTATTGTTAATTTAGAATAACGCCGTCTATTATCGTTGGTGTGGAATCAAAACGGAAACAGAATTTAGAATCTCTATTGATTATTGTTAGTTTAGAACAACGCCATCTATTTCTCATTCGAGTAACTATGAAGTTAGAATTGACAGACTATACGCTTTGGAACGTCAAATTTGTGGTAATTTGGGGATGGTTAGCGTGGGGAGCAACGGCAAGCCTGTGGGGGAGGTAGGCTAGGTGGGAAGTGACAGTTGAGCGAATTAAACACTTTGAATCGGTCCTTCAAGCTGGGTAGACGTCTTGGTTGCTCCTCCATGTTAAACTTCCCGCGTTCCTAAGTTTTTTTTTTCGAGCGATATCTCGGACATCCTTGATTATTTTGTATTCAGTGAGTGTTAGCAAGTAATTAAAAGTGTTAACGAAGATTTTGTGAGTATTATTTCCGATATCCGAACCCCTCTGATAACGAACTGTCCATTATTAGAAGTGGGATTGGACCACAACGACCCACGTGTTCGAAATAAAAACGCTAACGACGAAAAATGGATGCGTTTGTTGGAACAAAAGAACCGCAATTTTCTGTTGCTGATTCAAGCCGTGAAAACACCGACTACGTCGTCACATGGCTTTCGTTTACCGGATTTGAATCCTGAGAAACAAAATGTGGATGCACGTGGTTGGGTGACGACTACAGTGTTGTGCTTTCTGACCGAGATCAACATGGCGGGTGCCCCGCTTATGATCGCTGTAAGCCGCGCCTTGAAGGGAGGAGTTTCTACCTGGCTGCCTACCGTGTCGTTTCCTGGGATAACGTGGACTGATTTCAAATGACTTTTTATTGCAAGACACGTGGCTAGCTAAAACAAGAGGTGCAAGCGGTTTCTTTCATGAAGAGGAAGCGAATAGTGTTGTGAAGCCTCCGAAGTGCTTTGCCTGCCGCAAGCCGGGTCATAAATCCGTGCACTGCTACCGCAAAGATGTGAAACAGGATACTTCGAAGCACCACAACCACAGCAATTGCAACAACTGCGAGGTTTCATGCATCCGGGGTTGCCTGCTTCCACTGCCACGGCGTGGAGAGAGGAGCAGCGCCGACTCCAGGGCGTCGAAGCCTGTTAATGAGGAGAGGGTTGACCTGTGCCTCCTGAGCGCGTCGACTGTGACCCTATCCGGTGAGCAATTTTCATTTTGTTTACGGTTCTGGTGCCTTGTGTTCGCTATGTTGGCTTTCGCTGGTTAAGCGTTGGCTGTTTTATCGCTGGCTAAGCGAGTTGACTATCGCTGATTAAGTGCTAGTAGTGTAATCGCTGGTTAAGTGGATTACGTTGGCTTTCGCTGGTTAAGCGTGTTATGATGTGTGCTTTCACTGGTTAAGCGTTAGTGAGTTAATACCGCTGGCTAAGCGTTATTATTATTACTTGTTAAGTGATATGATTTGTATCGCTGGTTAAGCGTTACATGCAAGTACTGGTTAAGTACTTCAGTGATTTACACTACTGAGTAGGTAGTGATGCATAGTGCTGTGAATTCGAGTGAGAATGCCTGAGGTACAAGTACCATTTTGAAGTAAAGGTTTTGAGTTGGAAAATAAGTGTGGAATCTTAGGTCGGCTGGTCAGACCGTACCAGTAGCCATTTCGTAGTCGTAGTCCGTATCTTATTGACATTCCGGTGTCCATAGACCCGCGGTGTGCCGGTGGCTCTGGCGGAGGTCGTGTATTGTGCTTTCATGGTGAACTGTGTGAAACAAAACAGAGGTTTGTTGGTGGGGCTAGTGTTAGCCACAGGCCACGAATTTGATTCCTGCTGTTTTGATGATAAAATTGCTGCATTGTGATGATACAATTGCAAAGGTACTTATCTTTTTTATCTTTCCCCGTTTTTCATCTTATCCCCACTCAACCTATTGATTTTTTTTTACTAATCTGGCGGGTTGTCCCACACAAACCTCACCATATGAAGGGTTGATACTTGGTACAGGTGTGTATGAAGTCGAAGTCAAAGTCGAAGTCAAAGTCGAAGTCAAAGTCGAAGTCAAAGTCGAAGTCAAAGTCAAAGTCGAAGTCAAAGTCAAAGTCAAAGTCAAAGTCAAAGTCGAAGTCAAAGTCAAAGTCGAAGTCAAAGTCAAAGTCAAAGTCGAAGTCAAAGTCAAAGTCAAAGTCGAAGTCAAAGTCAAAGTCAAAGTCAAAGTCAAAGTCAAAGTCAAAGTCAAAGTCAAAGTCAAAGTCAAAGTCAAAGTCAAAGTCAAAGTCAAAGTCAAAGTCAAAGTCAAAGTCAAAGTCAAAGTCAAAGTCAAAGTCAAAGTCAAAGTCAAAGTCAAAGTCAAAGTCAAAGTCAAAGTCAAAGTCAAAGTCAAAGTCAAAGTCAAAGTCAAAGTCAAAGTCAAAGTCAAAGTCAAAGTCAAAGTCAAAGTCAAAGTCAAAGTCAAAGTCAAAGTCAAAGTCAAAGTCAAAGTCAAAGTCAAAGTCAAAGTCAAAGTCAAAGTCAAAGTCAAAGTCAAAGTCAAAGTCAAAGTCAAAGTCAAAGTCAAAGTCAAAGTCAAAGTCAAAGTCAAAGTCAAAGTCAAAGTCAAAGTCAAAGTCAAAGTCAAAGTCAAAGTCAAAGTCAAAGTCAAAGTCAAAGTCAAAGTCAAAGTCAAAGTCAAAGTCAAAGTCAAAGTCAAAGTCAAAGTCAAAGTCAAAGTCAAAGTCAAAGTCAAAGTCAAAGTCAAAGTCAAAGTCAAAGTCAAAGTCAAAGTCAAAGTCAAAGTCAAAGTCAAAGTCAAAGTCAAAGTCAAAGTCAAAGTCAAAGTCAAAGTCAAAGTCAAAGTCAAAGTCAAAGTCAAAGTCAAAGTCAAAGTCAAAGTCAAAGTCAAAGTCAAAGTCAAAGTCAAAGTCAAAGTCAAAGTCAAAGTCAAAGTCAAAGTCAAAGTCAAAGTCAAAGTCAAAGTCAAAGTCAAAGTCAAAGTCAAAGTCAAAGTCAAAGTCAAAGTCAAAGTCAAAGTCAAAGTCAAAGTCAAAGTCAAAGTCAAAGTCAAAGTCAAAGTCAAAGTCAAAGTCAAAGTCAAAGTCAAAGTCAAAGTCAAAGTCAAAGTCAAGTGTTAGGTTCAAAAGTGTTAGGTTCAAAAGTGTTAGGTTCAAAAGTGTTAGGTTCAAAAGTGTTAGGTTCAAAAGTGTTAGGTTCAAAAGTGTTAGGTTCAAAAGTGTTAGGTTCAAAAGTGTTAGGTTCAAAAGTGTTAGGTTCAAAAGTGTTAGGTTCAAAAGTGTTAGGTTCAAAAGTGTTAGGTTCAAAAGTGTTAGGTTCAAAAGTGTTAGGTTCAAAAGTGTTAGGTTCAAAAGTGTTAGGTTCAAAAGTGTTAGGTTCAAAAGTGTTAGGTTCAAAAGTGTTAGGTTCAAAAGTGTTAGGTTCAAAAGTGTTAGGTTCAAAAGTGTTAGGTTCAAAAGTGTTAGGTTCAAAAGTGTTAGGTTCAAAAGTGTTAGGTTCAAAAGTGTTAGGTTCAAAAGTGTTAGGTTCAAAAGTGTTAGGTTCAAAAGTGTTAGGTTCAAAAGTGTTAGGTTCAAAAGTGTTAGGTTCAAAAGTGTTAGGTTCAAAAGTGTTAGGTTCAAAAGTGTTAGGTTCAAAAGTGTTAGGTTCAAAAGTGTTAGGTTCAAAAGTGTTAGGTTCAAAAGTGTTAGGTTCAAAAGTGTTAGGTTCAAAAGTGTTAGGTTCAAAAGTGTTAGGTTCAAAAGTGTTAGGTTCAAAAGTGTTAGGTTCAAAAGTGTTAGGTTCAAAAGTGTTAGGTTCAAAAGTGTTAGGTTCAAAAGTGTTAGGTTCAAAAGTGTTAGGTTCAAAAGTGTTAGGTTCAAAAGTGTTAGGTTCAAAAGTGTTAGGTTCAAAAGTGTTAGGTTCAAAAGTGTTAGGTTCAAAAGTGTTAGGTTCAAAAGTGTTAGGTTCAAAAGTGTTAGGTTCAAAAGTGTTAGGTTCAAAAGTGTTAGGTTCAAAAGTGTTAGGTTCAAAAGTGTTAGGTTCAAAAGTGTTAGGTTCAAAAGTGTTAGGTTCAAAAGTGTTAGGTTCAAAAGTGTTAGGTTCAAAAGTGTTAGGTTCAAAAGTGTTAGGTTCAAAAGTGTTAGGTTCAAAAGTGTTAGGTTCAAAAGTGTTAGGTTCAAAAGTGTTAGGTTCAAAAGTGTTAGGTTCAAAAGTGTTAGGTTCAAAAGTGTTAGGTTCAAAAGTGTTAGGTTCAAAAGTGTTAGGTTCAAAAGTGTTAGGTTCAAAAGTGTTAGGTTCAAAAGTGTTAGGTTCAAAAGTGTTAGGTTCAAAAGTGTTAGGTTCAAAAGTGTTAGGTTCAAAAGTGTTAGGTTCAAAAGTGTTAGGTTCAAAAGTGTTAGGTTCAAAAGTGTTAGGTTCAAAAGTGTTAGGTTCAAAAGTGTTAGGTTCAAAAGTGTTAGGTTCAAAAGTGTTAGGTTCAAAAGTGTTAGGTTCAAAAGTGTTAGGTTCAA
This sequence comes from Agrotis segetum, assembly GCA_036375495.1. Classification (NCBI taxonomy): domain Eukaryota; kingdom Metazoa; phylum Arthropoda; class Insecta; order Lepidoptera; family Noctuidae; genus Agrotis; species Agrotis segetum. Next base: position 40,651 of record JAQSVV010000222.1, on the reverse strand, counting down.
AAGTGTTAGGTTCAAAAGTGTTAGGTTCAAAAGTGTTAGGTTCAAAAGTGTTAGGTTCAAAAGTGTTAGGTTCAAAAGTGTTAGGTTCAAAAGTGTTAGGTTCAAAAGTGTTAGGTTCAAAAGTGTTAGGTTCAAAAGTGTTAGGTTCAAAAGTGTTAGGTTCAAAAGTGTTAGGTTCAAAAGTGTTAGGTTCAAAAGTGTTAGGTTCAAAAGTGTTAGGTTCAAAAGTGTTAGGTTCAAAAGTGTTAGGTTCAAAAGTGTTAGGTTCAAAAGTGTTTGGTTCAAAAGTGTTTGGTTCAAAAGTGTTTGGTTCAAAAGTGTTTGGTTCAAAAGTGTTTGGTTCAAAAGTGTTTGGTTCAAAAGTGTTTGGTTCAAAAGTGTTTGGTTCAAAAGTGTTTGGTTCAAAAGTGTTTGGTTCAAAAGTGTTTGGTTCAAAAGTGTTTGGTTCAAAAGTGTTTGGTTCAAAAGTGTTTGGTTCAAAAGTGTTTGGTTCAAAAGTGTTTGGTTCAAAAGTGTTTGGTTCAAAAGTGTTTGGTTCAAAAGTGTTTGGTTCAAAAGTGTTTGGTTCAAAAGTGTTTGGTTCAAAAGTGTTTGGTTCAAAAGTGTTTGGTTCAAAAGTGTTTGGTTCAAAAGTGTTTGGTTCAAAAGTGTTTGGTTCAAAAGTGTTTGGTTCAAAAGTGTTTGGTTCAAAAGTGTTTGGTTCAAAAGTGTTTGGTTCAAAAGTGTTTGGTTCAAAAGTGTTTGGTTCAAAAGTGTTTGGTTCAAAAGTGTTTGGTTCAAAAGTGTTTGGTTCAAAAGTGTTTGGTTCAAAAGTGTTTGGTTCAAAAGTGTTTGGTTCAAAAGTGTTTGGTTCAAAAGTGTTTGGTTCAAAAGTGTTTGGTTCAAAAGTGTTTGGTTCAAAAGTGTTTGGTTCAAAAGTGTTTGGTTCAAAAGTGTTTGGTTCAAAAGTGTTTGGTTCAAAAGTGTTTGGTTCAAAAGTGTTTGGTTCAAAAGTGTTTGGTTCAAAAGTGTTTGGTTCAAAAGTGTTTGGTTCAAAAGTGTTTGGTTCAAAAGTGTTTGGTTCAAAAGTGTTTGGTTCAAAAGTGTTTGGTTCAAAAGTGTTTGGTTCAAAAGTGTTTGGTTCAAAAGTGTTTGGTTCAAAAGTGTTTGGTTCAAAAGTGTTTGGTTCAAAAGTGTTTGGTTCAAAAGTGTTTGGTTCAAAAGTGTTTGGTTCAAAAGTGTTTGGTTCAAAAGTGTTTGGTTCAAAAGTGTTTGGTTCAAAAGTGTTTGGTTCAAAAGTGTTTGGTTCAAAAGTGTTTGGTTCAAAAGTGTTTGGTTCAAAAGTGTTTGGTTCAAAAGTGTTTGGTTCAAAAGTGTTTGGTTCAAAAGTGTTTGGTTCAAAAGTGTTTGGTTCAAAAGTGTTTGGTTCAAAAGTGTTTGGTTCAAAAGTGTTTGGTTCAAAAGTGTTTGGTTCAAAAGTGTTTGGTTCAAAAGTGTTTGGTTCAAAAGTGTTTGGTTCAAAAGTGTTTGGTTCAAAAGTGTTTGGTTCAAAAGTGTTTGGTTCAAAAGTGTTTGGTTCAAAAGTGTTTGGTTCAAAAGTGTTTGGTTCAAAAGTGTTTGGTTCAAAAGTGTTTGGTTCAAAAGTGTTTGGTTCAAAAGTGTTTGGTTCAAAAGTGTTTGGTTCAAAAGTGTTTGGTTCAAAAGTGTTTGGTTCAAAAGTGTTTGGTTCAAAAGTGTTTGGTTCAAAAGTGTTTGGTTCAAAAGTGTTTGGTTCAAAAGTGTTTGGTTCAAAAGTGTTTGGTTCAAAAGTGTTTGGTTCAAAAGTGTTAGGTTTAAAAGTGTTAGGTTCAAAAGTGTTTGGTTCAAAAGTGTTTGGTTCAAAAGTGTTTGGTTCAAAAGTGTTTGGTTCAAAAGTGTTTGGTTCAAAAGTGTTTGGTTCAAAAGTGTTAGGTTCAAAAGTGTTAGGTTAGGTTAGGTTAGGTTAGGTTTTTTTTTTTTTTTTTTTTTTTTTTTTTTATACTTTTCTCCACCAACAAAGCTGGCGCCTATGTATACAACCACATTCATACCAGTTCTCGCTTTTATGCCTCTCGTACTTTTATGCTTCATACTATATCTTTCTTGCTTTCTTCCTCTTTCAATCTTATGGGTGGGATGCCCATATATTCTAACTAATCTTCTTTATATCTTTATTTATTTCTTTCTTAGGGAAATGACTGTTCGTACACCATTTTTATTAAGTTTTACATTTGTACTATTGTTTTTCTTATTTTGTATCTATATACTATTACATTCTTTTAACTATTTTTTGTTCACAATTATCTTACTTTCTATTACTCTTACATTTATTCTTATTCTATGCTTACATACTATTACCTATTTTAGCAGCCATTTCTGGTTTAACATTATTATAAGTGTCTATTGTACACACATTATTATTGCTAGTTACAGTTACCTTTATTAGGTTGGATTAGGTAGGGACCCATCGAACAGGAATTTCAGTTTCTAGTCGTGTTATTTCTTAATTCTACTTAACAATATGTTCATGTTCTTTTACAACATTGCATTCTTAAAATTATTTTCTTAATTCTATTTACATTACTGCTATTTATTAAGACGAAAACTATCCTATGTTATCATATAAATATTTTCAAATATTCAATGCAACATAGCTTGTTACTTATACGGTTTTATTTCTCTTTGTGACCTTGAGTGCTATTTCTAAACAGTAATTTATAAATTCTTCTCTTTTCTTACCCTTGAAAATTTCTCCTATATTATCCTTACTTAACTGCGTTTGCAATTCCTGTTCCAAGTTGTACTTCTCCTTTGCGAATACGGGGCAATCCAGGAGTAAGTGTTGGATGGTCTCACTAACTCCCGGGTCGCAGATGCACGCTGGGCTCTCCTTGCACCTGAAGCGGTGTAGGTATTCCGAGAACCCACCGTGCCCCGTCAAGACCTGCGTGAGCAGACCTGTTGGCTGCACCTGTTTTACAATACGGAATGCTGCTTTGGCGTCCGGAAGAAACATTTTCGTCACGGAGGCCGTCTCGCCAGACACATATCTCCGATTCCATTCATCGAGTGACCCCATGCGGATCTGGCTTCGTATGAATGAAATCGGACACAGGTCATAGTCCGGCTTCCTCCGTGACGACAATGCTGCCTCCTTCGCCAGCTCGTCCGCGCGCTCATTCCCCGGCAGATCCGCGTGTGCCTTGATCCAAAACAAGGTTACATCCTTCCTTTGGTCCAAGGCTTGAGTCAGATTGGCTCGTGCGCGGACCGCCAGGGGATGGAGAGAGCCATGATTTGCAAGCGTCTGCAATGCTGACATTGAGTCGCTGTACAAACCATAGCTCGTCTCTTTGCGCTTGAGGACCACGTCCGTCGCTCTGCAAATGGCCAAGAGTTCCGCCTGGTAGACTGTGCAGTACGCGGCGAGGCTAAGTTTGAGGTTCTGGATTTCGCCCTCATTATCCCACAAGGATAATGCGGCTCCAACCTTCCCCTCAATCTTGCTGCCGTCAGTGAAGATTCGCACTGCCTGCACATTGTTTTCGTCTACCTGCTGTTGATCAGCTAGGCACACGAACTCTAGGGGCATTTGCATTGCCGGATGAGGGGCTTCTGCAAATCTTACCATACCTTCAATCTCCCGGTCCCTTGGCGCAAACTGGGACGACCCTCTCCTCGCTTCATACAGGGCGGCTGCCTCCTGTATGCGCAGGTCTAGAGGTAGTATCCCAGACAGTACCAGTGCCGAGTTTAGAGACACAGTGCGGTAAGACTTGCAGAGCTTCTGGACGAGGCCTCTTTGGACAGAGCTAAGCTTCTTCCGTATACCCAGCTTTTTCGTAGCGGGAGCCCAGGCTGCAGCCGCGTAGGTGACAATGGGCTCTATCACGGCGGGTGTAGATGGTGTGGATTACGTCTCTACTCAAACCCCAATTTACTTTGGCCGCCCTAGATAGCTGCTTGTATAACTCAGCAGCCTTCCTACAGACGTTCGCCGCGTGCTCATTAAAGGTGAGCTTTTCATCTATGACTAGCCCTAGCAGCTTCATACTTTTTACGAAACCAATGTCGACCCCGGCCATGCTCAAAACTGGTGTGTCGTACTTAAGCTTATTGGTTATGAGCATCGCACAGGTTTTGTGCGGTGCAAACCTCAGCTTGTTTCGGACACCCCAGCTCTGAACATGGGCGAGGGCTGCATTGGTCACCCTAGCTACTTCGCTGGCTGTATCTCCATCCACCACCAGAACAATATCGTCAGCAAAAGCCTGCACATACAGTCCCTCCTCTTCCAACTTCTGGAGCAATGAGTCCAGCAACAGATTCCACAGTATTGGACCGCCAATTGACCCTTGAACACAGCCTTTGTTTGTCTCTATTGTGCATTCCACCCCGGCATATCTAACCCTAACTTTTCTGCTGTTGAGGTAGCTGTCAAGTAGCCTCCTGATATTCACCGGGCACTTTTCCTCTGGGTTAGGTTAGGTTAGGTTAGGTTAGGTTAGGTTGGGGGACCCCCCACACAGTCTTTACGTCCTCGTCGTGTCCCCTGGAAACGGCCCAGTTCTGACCACCGTAACGGAGTGGCAGACTGGGTACGGCCAAAGTTGACTGTGTACTCGTAGCTCACCATCTTGCCTTGTTGAGTTGCGAATTGCGTTGTTTTTATTATGTCGGAGAAGAAACCGGAGCGGGATGCCTTTGGGCGGTTTCTCAGACAAAAAGGCCCTTCTCAGGGCCACCCCAAAGGCCCTTCTCAGGGCCACCCCAAAGGCCCTTCTCAGGGCCACCCCAAAGGCCCTTCTCAGGGCCACCGCAAAGGCCCTTCTCAGGGCCACCCCAAAGGCCCTTCTCAGGGCCACCCCAAAGGCCCTTCTCAGGGCCACTCTGACGCTGTGGCGTCAGATGCTAGCCGCGCGCCGTCTGCGGCTAGCTTCTTTGGCGAAGCGGGCGAGTCGTCGGACGACTCTTTCGCCAACATGTCGGACACCGACGACTCGCGTCGTTCGCGGAAGCGAGTACGTTCAAGCGGTGGTTCTGCGGGCTCTGCGGCATCAGGGAAGGCGAAGCCGAAGGCGAAAAAGCCGACGGTGATCGCGGACACCCACGACTTTGGGCTCGCAGATGCCCAACGCCACTTGGATGTGCTTCGTAGGGAAATGCTCCAACAAGAGCTGGAGGAGCGGGTCGTGGCGACCGAAAACAGGGTGCTCGCCGCCCGGGCCAAGTCCGGGTACGGCGCGTCCCGCGTAGTGTACGCGGACCACACCCTTGCGGAGCTCGAAAGGATGGCGGAGGAGGATGAGCAGGAGATCGTGGAGGTCGCCACGAAGTCCTCGCACCTCAAGGGGACTTTTCAGAAGGCCCTCAAATGCCGGGCCGCGAGCCTGCGCGGTCTCGTCACGGAGCTGGTCCGACGTACGGCCAACGATGAGACGCAGCAGCTGCAGGCGAAGGTGGATCGCCTGCAGTCGGAGGTCGCCCAGCTTCGGGAGAAGCTGGCCGAAGCCACGGGCCGGCCTGAACAAGCCGGGACGAGCCCAGCGAGGGAGGCCCCCCCCACCTCCAACCTTGAGGATGTTATCCGCAAGGTTGTGATGGAGGAGAGGGCCTTCACACGAGCCTGCATCGCAGGAATTGAGGACCGGCTCCTGCCGGAGAAACGCCTCCGACCGCCGCTAGCGGCGGATAAACGGCAGAGCGAGCCGGGGCCGTCCTCGTCCCAGGCGGAAGATGCCCTTCTCCCCGCGACCACACCTGTCAAGGAGTGGACGGTAGTGGGCCGCAAGGGGAAGGGCAAAGGCAAAAAGTCGGCGATGGTCGTCCCTGCCGGCCAGGCCACTGCCGCTCACACCGCTCCCGGCCAGTCGCAGACGACCGGGAAGGGAAAACCGAGGGGAAAGGGGACGCTAGGCCCCCCAAAAACTGCGGCGGTCGTGGTGACGCTCACCGCGGAGGCTGCGGCGCGAGGGGAGACATACATGTCCCTTTTGGTGCGGGCGCGTGCCAATGCCGATCCCGCCCAGCTGGGGATCGGCAGTGTCACTTGCCGTCGGACCCAGGCTGGGGCTCGAATCTTCGAGTTCCCGGGGGCGGAGGGGAATGCCCATGCTGACCTCTTCGCATCCAAATTGCAGGAGGTCATAGCTGATTCGGCCAAGGTGGCTAGGCCGGTCAAACGCGCGGCCATAGAGGTGACGGACCTTGATGACTCCGTCACCAAGGAGGAGGTGGTGGCTGCGGTCGCAGCGGTAGGGGGCTGTGGCGTCACGGCGGTCCAAGGCCGGGACATTAGACCCGGCCGCGGCGGCATGGGTACCATGCGCCTCGAGTGCCCAATCGCCGCTGCCAAAGCCGTCCTTGCTAAGGGACGGCTACAGGTTGGGTTCAGCTCGGGTGCAGTACGGGCGCTCGAGGAGCAGGCGCTGCGGTGCTTCCGGTGCTTCGGCATCGGCCACACCCGGCCCCTGTGTCCGTCCACGGCAGACAGGACGGACACATGCTACCGCTGCGGCAAGGAGGGGCACAAAGCTGCCTCCTGCAGGGTCGCCACGCCGCACTGCGCGGTCTGTGCCGCCAGTGGCCGCCCGGCGGCCCACGTCATGAGGGGGAGGAACTGCAATCCTCCCCCTAAGCGGGGCAAAGCGCAGGCACTGTCCGGGCCTGCTGGTAGTGCTGGCGCCGTCGTTCACGCGGCGGCTGCGGAGGGGGGTGCGATGTCCGACTAATGGATAGGGTCGAACATCGCATCCTAGTGGCGCGGTCTTCCGCAGACTCCCCTCCCCTCTCGCTCTTAGAGAGGGGACCGGGATACGTGGCCGCCGCGTGGGGAGGGATGGTGGTTGTGGGGGTCTATTTCCCCCAAACCGCCCTCTCTCGGACTTCGGTCTCGGTCGAACACGGTGGCGACGGGCAGGCGCCAGGCGCGGGGGCGCCTTCGCCTGCATTGTTTCCGTCGCCACCTTCGTAAGCATTCCCGGGCCCGTGTGAGGGCCCGGCCTGAGGAGCATTCGTCGGCGGAGGGCTGGAAGTGATGGCTGTGCCAGTGATTTCCCAGCCCTCCGCCACTAGGACGAAGCGGGAATGCCGCTGGGTTGTTTTAGTGGGTATACCGGTCTTTGAGACCGGGGAGTCCCACATAACCCTCCCATCCCCCCGGTGGGAGGGTATGCGTAATGCATTTTTTCCCAGCGCAAACAAAAAAAAAAAAAAAAAAAAAAAAAAAGGTTAGGTTAGGTTAGGTTAGGTTAGGTTAGGTTAGGTTAGGTTAGGTTTTTTTTTTTTTTTTTTTTTTTTTTTTTTTTTTTTTTTTTTTTTTTTAATACTATTCCCTCCGACGTTGTCAACGTCAGAGCCTATGTTATCTTTGTTACTCTTTCATTCAAGTTCTCTCAATTATTCCTCTCGCACTTTTATTCCGCATACTTTATCTTTCTTTCTTTCAGTCTCTTTCATTCCTTTTCCCGGTGGGATTCCGGGCTGTATTACAGTATCCTAGTCTCTCTATCTATATTTTCTTATTTTAATATTCTTTTAGGGATTCGGGATAACACGGAACACAGGTTTTTATTTTCATTGTGAACCAGTACATCTAGAATATTACAAAAACTTATCTCTAATTACATTTACTTATTTTTCTACTTGTTCTTGCTTATGTCTATTGGGTGTTTTATGTATTTAATATCTATACTTAGGGTTCTAGGGCTTACTACACGCACACATATTGTAGTTTTTTGCCAGCTATTTCTCTTACTTCTATTCTTAATTTACTTTTCATGTACTCTATCTTAATTTATATCTTAACCTATGCTTATTTCTATGTTTCAAATTACAGTATCTTGACAATTGATGTGTATGATGTTCGCTATATTTGAACATAAATATGGTCATCATACATTTTATGTCTTGTTTCTTCTTACGACTGTTTTAATTACGCTTAGGCAATATTTTAAGAATTTGTCTCTCTTTGTTTTATCGAGCATTATGCATTTTATACTTTCTAATGTTATTTTGGCATCTAATATTCGTTCAGCATCGTATCTTTGATATTCGAAAATTGGGCATTCAGTAACTACATGTGGGACGGTTTCTTGAACATTGGGGTCACAGGTGCACGAGGGACTCTCCTTACACTTAAAGCGGCTTAAGTATTCGGAGAATCCCCCGTGGCCGGTCAGCAGTTGGGTGCTCAGCGTTGTCGGCTCGAATTTCCGGATCACAGTATACGCCGACGCCACATCCGGAAAAAAGATCTTAGTGATGCCTGCTACTTCTCCAGATTTGTACCTGGCATCCCATTCGCGAATCGTCTCCTGCCGGAGCTGTCGCTTCGCAAACGAGATGGGGTACAAATCGTAGTCCGGCTTTCTCTTTGTTGATGCAGCAGCGGCCTCTTTGGCGAGCTGGTCTGCCCTCTCATTCCCTTCCAATCCTGCGTGTGCCTTTATCCAGTACAAAGTTACCATTTTGTTCTGTCGAGATAAGTTGAAAATGTTCTCTCGTGTCTCAACGGCTAACGGATGGAGGGAACCGAGGTTGGTGACCGTCTGTAGAGCCGCCATAGAGTCGCTGAAAATTCCGAATGCGGCCGCTTTGTGGTTCCTTATTCGTCTTGTGGCTTCACATATAGCAAATAGTTCCGCCTGGTAGACCGTGCAGTAATTCGGCAAGCAAAGCTTCACGGTCTTGGTCTCTGCATCGTTTTCCCAAAAGGATAACGCTGCACCGACCCTTCCGCCCACCTTGCTGCCGTCGGTGAAGATTTTCACTGCACGGTCCCCGACCTCGTCTAAGTCACTCTGGTCTCTAAGGCACGTAAGCCGGAGCCGCTCAAGTGCAGCGGGATGTGGGGCCTCCAGTGCTGGCTTTTGTCGCTCGATCTCCCTGTCCCCTAGCTCCGGCAGAGGTTCCCCCCTCTTGATCCTATACAGCGAGGCTACCTCGCGCACACGCAGATCAAGTGGAAGTATCCCCGCCAGAACCAATGCTGAGTTCAGGGAGACCGTACGATAAGCCCTGCACATTTTCTGCGCAAAGCCTCTCTGCACTGCCCCGAGTTGCTTCTTCACACCGAGTTTATTAGCCGCCGGTGCCCAGACGCTCGCCGCGTAAAGGATGATGGGTTCGACGGTAGCCGTGTAGATCGTGCGGATCACCTCAGGGTGCAGACCCCAGCTCGCTTTGGCCGCTCTCGCGAGCTGTTTGTACACGACGATAGCTTTTTTACACACGCTTGTTACGTGTGCATTAAAGGTGAGTTTTTCGTCGATTATGACGCCCAACATCTTAATTTGTTTGGCCATGCCAACGTCGATCCCGCCCATACGCAGGTGTGGTGTGTCGAATTTGAGCTTGCGCGTGACTACCATAGCACTGGTCTTGTGTGGCGCGAATTTGAGCTTATTTTCGACACCCCACACCCGCACTAGTTCGAGAGCGGCGTTGGCGCGCCCCTGTACCTCTTGCGCCGTGTGGCCGTCAAATACCATTACGACGTCGTCAGCGAACGCCTGGACATAGTGACCTTCCGCCTGTAGTATATTCAATAGGGGGTTTAGTAGGATATTCCATAAAGTGGGCCCTCCAATCGATCCCTGGACGCATCCCTTGTTTGTGGACTTGGTGTAAGTCTCCCCGCTGTATCTCACCGTCACTTTTCGTTGGTCAAGGTAGCTGTCGATTACCCTCCTGATGTTAATTGGGCAATTCCCCTTCGCCAGCTGGACTCTTATGGCTGGCCACCAAGCGCTGTCGAAGGCGCCCTCTATATCCAATGACACGATGGTTAATATCTTCTTCTCATCCAGTTTTTTGTTGATGTGTTGCATCAGTTTATAGAGGGCGTCTTCGCAGCTCCTTTGGGGCATGAATCCGAATTGGCTTGGGTTTAAACTCGACAGCGTATGGTGTTTGATCCTGGCGACCAACATCTTTTCGTACACCTTGCCAAGTATTGGTAACAATCCTATGGGACGGTAAGATTTGGGAGTTTTGTATGACTCTTTCCCTGGTTTCTTTAGCACTATCACCGTTGCTTCTTTCCAAGCAGATGGGAAGTGGTGGAGTTCGAGGCATTTGTTTAGTACTCCCAGGAAAAGGTCAGGGTCATCTTTTACGGCGTGGCAGCATATATCTGATGTGAAGCCGTCGGCACCTGGGCTTTTTTAGGGTTGAAAGACTCCAGTGCAGTGAGCAGTTCTGTAATTGTGAACGGTGGATCGGGCTGTTCGTTGGTCGACTGTTGGTTCACAATTGATGCTCGTTTTCGCGTGTCTCGGTGCACCTGGTTGTCGTCCGCCTCCAGATCTTCAGGATAAAACGTTTCAGCCAACAGTTTCACGGAGCCCTTTGCGTCCAGGGTGATACCATTTGATTCCAATGGTATATCCTCTTCCCTCTTGGTAGTTCTCCCTATCACCCGATAGATCCCTTCCCAAAGGCTCTCCTTATCCTGTTTGCCGCAGAATTCTTTCCAACTCACGATCTGGGCCTCCCTAGCCTTTTGCTCGTACTCCTTTTTGGCTTCAAGGTAGGCGTTTACCACTCCCTGTCTTCGTATTGGTGCGGCGTTTCTGATTCGGCGTTTCTTGGTGGTGACTTCTTGCTTCATCCTAGCGAGCTCCTCTGACCACCACGGTAGGGTGAGTGCCTCGGTATTTTTCTTTTTGGGTATTGATGAACAACATGTATCTGTAATAGCTTTGTTAAACATTGCCAAGAAGTTTTCCAATTGTGTCACTGTTGTTATATTGTTTATTTCATTTATTGTTAAATTTTTCTCTGATTTTATTTGGTTCAAGTTATTATGGAACAATACCCAGTTTGCCTTTTTAGTGTTGTATATTCTTGTGGTTCTTTTGACACTCACCCCGATTGCTTTTTTAAGCTTGATTTGAAAGCTTATCCCGCTGTGGTCAGCGCACGTAAGGTTAGCTATAACTCTCCAGTCCTCCACCAAGTCCAGCAGATCAGTAGTGCAGGCCGACACGTCTACGAAGCTGGTGTAGTGCTTACCGCCACGAACGGTGTCGAAGGTTGGGGTATCTCCGCTGTTAAGTATATGAAGGCCCAGCTCGTGAATTGTCCCGGCCAGCTCGTCGCCCCTGCGGTCGATTGTAGGACTTCCCCACCAGGTGCTCTTTGCATTCGAATCGCCTCCGATTATGAGCCTCCGTGTGAAGGTATTGGCGATCTTCCTGAGATGGTCCAGGTAGGGTTCGATAGGCTGGTCTGGTTCGAAATAATATGAAGCCATAGTGAGCTTCCATTTCTTAGTACTCACGCTCACCACAACGATGTTATTAGTGGTGAGCTCCGGATGTTGAGTAACGTCCAGGTTAGGGTCAAAGACAGCGATGGCTGCCTTGACCGTACCCCCGTTGGTGTTTTGAAAAATTCGGACCCCCCGGTATGACTTCATATTACTCGTCCCACCGACGTAGGGCTCCTGGACCAGCGCCACTGCCGCTTTCCTATAAGTCGCTTCTACCATGAGCTCTTCGGTAGCTAGTTTGCTGCGCTGGAGATTGCATTGGAGCACCTGGTGTGGATGAGTGTTCTCCTGGGTGCCCTCAGCAATACGCAATAGACATGCGCGCTATCGCATCTCGCTTCTTGCGTATGGGGCACTCGTTACTGAAGGCGTTATGACCGTTCCGCTCGAGCCTTGCCGCTGTGCAGTTTCTGCATGTCGGATCAGTTCCCGCAAGCCACTCCGAGCATTGTGCCCTGAGATGCGGACCTCCACAGTGACTGCAAAGGTCCGCTGGGGCTTCACAGAATCTCTTAGTATGGCCGTAGACTAAGCATCTTGAGCACTGGATTAGCGGTGATTGGTCATATACCCGGACGCGTTGCAAGTCAATATAGACCGCTCCGGCGTCGACTGCCCTCTTCCAGATTGCTGGGGATGCACAAAGAACTATGTGGTTGGTATGCGGGTTGCGGGCTTTCCTTTTATATTTAATCTGGAACCTGTCTTCTTCAGGCTTGAGGTCGTGGAATATTCCGGGGTTTTGCCTCCTAAAGGCCTTGACAACCTCCTCATCCGTGTTAACCGTGAGTACGTCTGCGAGTCTCAGGAGGGGATCCCTGTTCTGGACTTCTTCCACGACTAGGTTCCTTCCAGATGATTCGAGCCTTTGTTTTATCTTGTCTCTGTCCTCTTCTGTTCTACAGCTCATTATCAATTTCCTATCTTTGCCTTTGCGGGTCCTTTCTACCTTGATCCATCCCTCCTTGGCGTTGACCGCCTCTCGAACTTTCGCAAGCACTTGGTCACCCGTATCGTTCTCATCTTGCGACTTGACTACCACGGAGTGTAGTGCGTTCTGCGGAGGGAGGTGTGGGGCGGATCTGACCGCTGCTGTTTCCGCGTACGTTTTAGTGCAGAGTTGTTGGTGTTGTTGTTCCATTTTCTCCTTTAATTCGTCTATCTTTTTGCCATTTTCGGTGAGTAACCGGCTCTGCTCTTTCAGCTGCTCCATTATTCGACTATTTTCTTCGGAGGCTTCGTTTTGGGTCGTCTTCTCGGGGGTTGTCAAAGCCACTGGGGATGCGGAGGCATCACTGGTCTTTTTAAGCTTTTTTATTTCAACCTCCCCCTCTTTGACGAGCTGAAAAAGTTTTTCAACTGCCTCCAGGACATTTGTCTTGATATCGGTCCTAATATTCTTGGAGTTGTTGATATTCGTCTTCGCCTTCATCAGGCTTGCCCTGGCTTCAGCAACACGGGTTTTTATAACCTGCCTTGGCAGGATGTCTGCCTCCGTCTTGCCAGTGGTTGGAGTCAGGTTAGGCGAGTCCGCTCCAGACACCTCAAAAATTTCCACGCTACGTCTGACATTGGACGTGAGCGTTTGTGTCTTTGGAGGGGAGCTCCTGAGCTGAATGATTTGCTCCCTTGGTGGAGATTTCTCCATGTCTTTATTTAGCTTAGCCGGTGTCCTGGATAGCATGGTCGGAGGGAAACGTCAAGGAAATATAAAATGCTCAGTACGACAAGTGTGCACAGTGTAAAAGGTGTGCACAAGAAGTAAATAAGTTGTATAAATAGTCTTAAAACAATAAAAATAAAACACAAAGAAAAACAATAATAAAATAAAACACAAAGAAAGACAATAGTCAAAACAGGAAACCTGTTTGTCTGTGCTAATCTGCAGTCGTAAGAAGAAGCAGTCCAATTCGGCTTTACAGAGCCTTATTAAGACACAATACACGATAATATTTCATAAAAATTTAAAGAAAATTTTTATCTCTATGTAGAGCCTGTCTTCAATAGGATTTTGTTGTAAAAATCAGTTCTAGTACTAACACTAAAGCCCAAGAATCCGGGTCCTCAAGAAAATTTTGTCTAGGACTCTTAGTTTTCAATTTAAAGTCAAATAACTTTTTGTCTCTATGTAGAGTCGTTCTTTCGTATTGAACGGATAGATCTCCTCGAGCCCTTTCAGATGATACCAAACTCGGTGCAGTCACCACAAGGGGTTTCGGAGATATCTTGTTTCAAAAATCTGGTTTTTTTGCCACAATGGCAACCAAAAGTGGTTAAAAAGGGATATCTTCGAAACCACTGGTCCAAACACAGTCGTGTTTGGGCTTTTCGGAACTGGCTCGATGAGACCTATCCGCTGAAGTGGTTTTCAGGCTGAAAATTTTCGACCCCAGGAAAACGCCTGAAAAGTATTCTATTCTATAGTCCTTAATCGGCCAATATGGACGCCGAAAACCCCGGTCTTCTACGGCTGTCCGTTCGGAAGTTATGTAGAAAAGAATATTTTGCAAGATGGCCGCGCAGCTGTCAAAAGTGATTTTTGATTACGAATAACTTCCTTCTGGAAAGCCGCAGACACCCCGTGTTTGGGTTCCCTGAACTCGCCCTGAGCTCAGCTATCCGCTGAAACCGCTTTCAGGATCCTGAAAATTTTTTGGTCCAAAATGCATGAAAGTGAGGGACACGAAAGACTGTGTGCCCTGGACCAATATTGTGAAAACCGCAACTTTCTACGCTAAGCGGCTCCGGAGATATTGCGGTTTGAAGAAAAACAAAATGGCCGCCGAACTGTCAAACGTGTTACTAAATTGACTATAACTTCGGAACCCCTTATCGCAGGAAGTCGGGGTTTTGGATCTGCAGTTGGGCGTCACCTCAGCTACCTCCTAAAAGCGGTTTAAGCACAAAAAACCTCAGCTGGCTGAATCCTCCTGAAAACCCTCTGGGCTCAAATAATAAATAATAATATACTCTGGACCGAAAATCCGAGTTTCGTCGGCCCAGTGGTTCCGGAGATATTACAGTCTGAAATTTTTAACCAAAAGAACCAAAATGGCGGATTTTGCAAAATCCGCCAATCTGGGAGATATAATGCCCGAGTTTGGGCTTAAACAGGACCGGCTGGGCTATTAAAACACAAATACAACATAAAATTTTGGATTTTACGTATATTTAAAGATTTATTTAAGAAAAACACTAAAAAATCGATAACTTTGTCACTATTTGTCAAAAAATTTTGAAAAAAATGTCTAAATATTCTAGAAATGAATGCCTATGTTGCTGTAATAATTTAAAATTTTTTAATTAATATTTTAATGTAAAAGGAACCAAAAGTGTGTTTTTACCGGTTTTTCAGTGCTTTTTCATGAACGGCTAAACTGAAAATTATGAAAGTAAAAACTTAGAATCAACTAATGAGCGCGCAACAGGCTGCAGTTGTAGTTCTTCGAATTTCGTCTTGGATCCAGAGATATAGATGTCGAAATTTGCGATATTCAATTGGCGATATAAAATCAGCCAGTCTCGTTAAAATTCTAAAATAAGTTACACTCGCCTTTAATAACGGTGGTCTTGATTGGTGCCAACTTTCGTGCCGATATCTTCAGTGGTTCCGTTTTTTCAGTGCACGTGGTTTTCAGGAAATCCTGAATATCTCGTCAATCCTTGGGGTTTGATCGACCGAGATGGGTCCAGATGGTGGGGGACCAGATTGTCCACAGGATGGTGAAGAAAAATTTTGGGGTCGTCGATCTTGTTTCGGCAGCGTTTGAGTTTTAAACTTTATCACGTTTCACATAACCTCACAGAACACAGTTTTTTCGGGATAACTTTTCAGGCACTGATCACAATTTAAATTTTATTGCGGCACTTTGTGGGGCTCGGTTTTGCGCACCCAATGATACTTCACACGTTACGATAGCTGCAGAAAAACCTATTTTAAGTGAATTTTTTGTGAAGAGCGCGTGGTTTTTCGTGCCTCACTGCTCGGCTGACCGAGTGCAACTGGGTTAGGTTAGGTTAGGTTAGGTTAGGTTAGGTTGGGGGACCCCCCACACAGTCTTTACGTCCACGTCGTGTCCCCTGGAAACGGCCCAGTTCTGACCACCGTAACGGAGTGGCAGACTGGGTACGGCCAAAGTTGACTGTGTCTTCGAAGCTAATTTTATTCTCTTGCCTTGTGTAGCTACGACCTGCGGTTTTTATCATGTCCGAAAAGAAAAATGCGCGGGACGCCTGCGGGCGATTCTTAAAAAAAGGCCCTTCTCAGGGCCAACCCAAAGGCCCTTCTCAGGGCCACCCCAAAGGCCCTTCTCAGGGCCACCCCAAAGGCCCTTCTCAGGGCCACCCCAAAGGCCCTTCTCAGGGCCACTCCGACGCTGTGGCGTCAGAAGCTAGCCGCGCGCCGTCTGCAGCTAGCTTCTTTGGGGAGGCAGACGAGTCGTCTGACGACTCTGTAGTCCAAATGTCGGACACAGACGACTCTCGCCGTTCGCGAAAGCGAACTCATTTGAGTGGCGGGTCCGGGGGTTCCTCGGCATCGGGGAGGGCGAAGCCGAAGGCTAAAAAGCCGACGGCCGTAGCGGACACCCATGCCGTTGGGCTCGCGGACGCCCAACGCCGGTTGGATCTGGCTCGGAGGGAGCAGATCCAACAAGAGTTGGAGGAGAAGGTTGCGGCGAGCGAAGAGCGGGCGCACGCCGCACGTGCCAAGTCCGGGTACGGCGCGTCCCGTGTCGTGTACGAGGACCTCTCGCTCGCTGAGCTGGAGAAAATGGCAGAGGAGGACGAGGGGGAGATCGTGGAGGTCGCCACGAAGTCCTCCCACCTGAAAGGGACCTTTCAAAAGGCCCTCAAGTGCCGGGCCGCGAGCCTCCGCGGTGTCATTGCGGAGTTAGTCAGGCGAAAGGCCACTGACGAGACGCGGCAACTGCAGGCGAAGGTCGATCGCCTGCAGTCGGAGGTCGGCCAGCTTCAGAAGAAGCTGGCCGAAGCCACGGGCCAGCCGCAACAAGCTGGGACGAGCGCTGCGAGAGAGGGCCCTACCTCCAACCTTGAGGATGTCATCCGCAAGGTTGTGATGGAAGAGAGGGCCTTCACGAGGGCCTGCTTAGCGGGAATTGAGGACCGGCTCCTGCCGGAGAAACGCCTCCGACCGCCGCTTGCGGCGGATAAACGGCAGAGCGAGCCAGGGCCATCCTCGACCCAGGCGGAAGATGTCCTTCTCCCCGCTACCACACCCGTCAACGAGTGGACGGTAGTGGGCCGCAAGGGGAAGGGTAAGGGCAAAAAGTCGGCGGCGCCTCGCCCTCCCACGCCCGCTCCCACCGCTCCCAGACAGGCACAGAAGACCGGCAACGGGAAAGGGAAACCGAAGGGAAAGGGGATGCTGGTTCCCCCTAAAACCGCGGCTGTTGTGGTGACGCTCACCACGGAGGCCGCGGGGCGGGGGGAGACCTACGCGTCCCTACTGGTGCGGGCGCGTGCCAATGCCGATCCCGCCCAACTGGGGATCGGCAATGTCTCCTGCAGGCGGACCCAGGCGGGGGCCCGTCTTTTCGAGTTCCCGGGGGCGGAGGGTAGTGCCCACGCAGACCTCTTCGCAGCCAAGCTGCAAGAGGTCATTGCGGACTCCGCAAAGGTGGCTCGGCCGGTCAAGTCGGCGGCCATTGAGGTGACGGACCTAGACGACTCCGTCACCAAGGAGGAGGTGGTGGCCGCGGTCGCGGCGGTTGGGGGATGTGGCGTCGCAGCGGTCCGCGGCCGGGACATTAGACCCGGCCGCGGTGGCATGGGTAGCATTCGCCTCGAGTGCCCAATCGCCGCCGCCAAAGCCGTCCTTGCGAAGGGACGGCTTACAGTAGGGTTTAGCTCGGGTGCGGTGCGTGCCCTCGAGGAGCAGGCTCTGAGGTGTTTCCGGTGCTTCGGCATCGGACACACCCGGCCCCTGTGTCCGTCCACGGCAGACAGGACGGACACCTGCTACCGCTGCGGCAAAGAGGGGCACAAGGCCGCCGTCTGCAAGGTCGCCACGCCGCACTGCGCGGTCTGTGCCGCCAGTGGCCGCCCGGCGGCCCACGTCATGAGGGGGAGGAACTGCAATCCTCCCCCTAAGCGGGGCAAAACGCAGGCACCGTCCGGGCCTGCTAGTACTGCTGGCGCCGCCGTTCCTGCGGCGGCTGTGGAGGGGGGTGCGATGTCCGACTGATGGATAGGGTCGAGCATCGCATCCTCCAGGCGAACGCCAACCACTGCAGGGCAGCCCAGGACCTGCTGATGCAGTCTATGGCTGAGTGGTTGGTGGACTTGGCGGTGGTCGCCGAGCCATACTCGGTCCCTGGCCGTTGGCTGGGTGACCGAGACGGCCTCGTGGCGCTGGTGACGCGGTCTTCCACAGACTCCCCTCCCCTCTCGCTCTTAGAGAGGGGACCGGGATACGTGGCCGCCGCGTGGGGAGAGATAGTGGTTGTTGGGGTTTATTTCTCCCCAAACCGCCCTCTCTCGGACTTCGAGGATTACCTCGAGGTCCTCACCGCAGTCGTGGGGAGGGCGGCGCCACGCCAGGCCATGGTGGTGGGCGACCTCAACGCCAAGTCGGTGGCCTGGGGCAACATAGCCAGTAGCTGCAACGTCCGAGGACGCGCCGTCGAGTTTTGGGCGGCCTCATGCGGTGTGTCCCTCCTCAACAGGGGCGCGGTCCACACGTGTGTGCGGCAACAGGGTGGGTCGGTGGTGGACGTCTCGTTTGCAACCCCCACGCTAGCCGCCCGCGTCGTGAACTGGCGGGTGGAGATGGCGGAGACGATGTCGGACCACAGGTACGTGCGGTTCGACATCTCTCCCCGGGGGGGAGCGGTGGCCCGCTCTAGGCAATCCCCCTTCCCGCGTTGGGCTCTCACCCGCCTGGACCGGGAGGCAGCCAAGGAGGCGGCCTTCCTCCAGGACTGGCTGTCGCCCCCTGGTGAGGTGCGGGACGTAGACGTCGCAGCGGTTCGGCTGAGGGAGTCCCTGACCGAGGTGTGCAACTCCAGCATGCCCCGGTCTCGCCGTCCGCCTCCCCGTCGTGCCGTCTATTGGTGGACGGAGGAGCTGTCGGGGCTCCGGGCCGCCTGTGTGGCGGCCAGACGGGCCTTTGCGCGGAGCCGACGGCGCAGCGCCCGAAACCAGGCCGAAGAGGACCGCCTATACGCCTCTTACCGAGAGGCGACGGCGGCCTTCAAGTCCGCTATGGGGGCCGCCAAGGACTCGGCGAGGGCCGAGATGCTGGAGGGTCTCGACAGGGACCCTTTTGGTAGGCCATACAGGGCGGCACGGAGCCAACTGCGCCCCTGTGGTCCCCCACTGTCGGAGACTCTCGATCCAGCGTTGCTGGATGGGGTGGTCCGGTCCCTGTTTCCGCGCAGGACCGATTTCGCCCCACCAACGATGGATCCCCCGCAGGGGGCGGCCCCGCCAGATGAGGAGGTACCCCCGGTGACAGCGGCGGAGATCGGGGCGGGGGTTCTAAACCTCCGCCAGAAAAAGACGGCCCCCGGACCGGACGGCGTCCCCGCACGGGTGGTGGCTATCGCTGCCTCCCAAATGGAGGACAGGTTTCGGGACCTCTTCAGCGCGTGCTTTGCGGCTGGGAGGTTCCCGAAGCTGTGGAAGGAGGGGCAGCTATGCCTCCTCCGTAAGGAGGGACGCCCAGTGGACTCCCCCTCGGCATACCGACCCATCGTCCTGCTCGATGAGGTCGGTAAAATGTTCGAGGGGATCGTCGCTGCCCGGCTTGACAGCCACTTGCGGGGGGTAGGGCCGGACCTGTCGGACGCCCAGTTTGGCTTTCGCCGTGGGCGTTCGACGATCGACGCGCTGGCCCTACTCAAGGGCCAGGTGAAGGAGGCAGTGGAGGCGGGGGACGGAGTGTTGGCGGTGTCGTTCGACATATCGAACGCCTTCAACTCCGTCCCCCATTCGACGATATTGGAGGCGCTCCGGTATCACGGAGTGCCCCAATACCTGCAGGACCTCCTGGCGAACTACTTAGAGGACAGGGAGGTCCTCCTCGTAGACAGGGCGGCCAGGGTGAGGCGGTATGGCGCGGAGTCCGGTGTTCCGCAGGGGTCGGTGCTTGGCCCTCCCCTGTGGAACATCGGGTTCGACTGGCTCCTGCGGGGAGCCCTCCTCCCGGGCACGAGTGTCATCTGCTACGCGGATGACACTCTTCTCACTGCCCGGGGGAGGACCTTTGGTGAGGCGGCCTGTCTGGCCTCGGCTGGCGGATCCTTAGTTGCAGAGAGGATCCGCCGCCTGGGATTGGGGGTGGCGCTGCACAAAACCGAGGCCGTGTTCTTCCGCGGGCCCCGGCAGCGCCGTCCTCCTCCCGATGCCCATATTGTGGTGGAGGGCGTCCGAATCGGAGTCCAGCCCCAGATGAAGTACCTGGGCCTGGTGCTGGACGAGAGGTGGCGCTTCGGCCCGCATTTCAGCGGGCTGTCGACGCGCCTCTTAAAATCCGCGGACGCCCTCTCGTGGCTCCTCCCGAACATTGGGGGGCCACAGGCGAAATGCCGGCGCCTATATGCCGGCATCCTCCGCAGCATGGCCCTTTACGGGGCACCCATCTGGGCGGACTCCCTCCACAGGAGGGAGAACGCGACTGCCATCCGCAGGCCCCAAAGGGCCATTGCACAGCGGGTGGCGAGGGCCTACCGCTCGGTAGGCTTCTCGGCGGCGTGCGCTCTGGCGGGCACCCCTCCTTGGGAGTTGGAGGCTTGGGTGCTCGCCAGAGTCTATGAGTGGACGGCGCGCCGGAAGGCGCTCGGGGAGCGCCCCGCCGCTGAGGAGCGTGAGGCCGTGCGGCGGGAGGCGAAGGACGCCATCGTCCTCCACTGGACGGAGGACCTCGCCGCCGCCGCCTTTGGCCGCCGGACGCTGGACGCGCTCGGTCCGGTTCTGCAGAGCTGGCTCGAGCGGTCACACGGTTTCCTCTCGTTCCGTCTAGTGCAGGTGTTGTCCGGACATGGCTGTTTCGGAACGCACCTGCACCGGATCGGGAGGGAGGAAACCCCGGTGTGCCACGACTGCGGCGCAGCGGAGGACACGGCACAGCACACCCTCGAGGTGTGCCCAACGTGGTCCGAACTGCGCCGCGGTCTGACCGCGGTGATTGGGCAGGACCTCTCGCTCCCAGCCGTGGTCGAAGCCATGCTGGAGAGCGAGGGGTCCTGGACAGCGGTCGCCTCCTTCTGCGAGGACGTGATGTCGCAGAAGGAGGAGGCGGAGCGCGCGCGGGAGGACGATCCTCTCGCGGCGCCGCTCCGCAGACGGAGAGGTCGGAGAAGGCGCCGACCTCTCGGTGGCGACGGGCAGGCGACAGGCGCGGGGGCGCCTTCGCCTGCATTGCACCCGTCACCACCTCCGTAAGCATTCCCGGGCCCGTGTGAGGGCCCGGCCTGAGGAGCATTCGTCGGCGGAGGGCTGGAAGTGATGGCTTTGCCAGTGATTTCCCAGCCTTCCGCCACTAGGACGAAGCGGGAATGCCGCTGGGTTGTTTTAGTGGGTATACCGGTCCTTCAGACCGGGGAGTCCCACATAACCCTCCCATCCCCCCGGTGGGAGGGTATGCGTAATGCATTTTTTCCCAGCGCAAACAAAAAAAAAAAAAAAAAAAAAAAAAAAAAAAAGGTTAGGTTAGGTTGGGGGACCCCCCACACAGTCTTTACGTCCTCGTCGTGTCCCCTGGAAACGGCCCAGTTCTGACCACCGTAACGGAGTGGCAGACTGGGTACGGCCAAAGTTGACTGTGTACTCGTAGCTCACCATCTTGCCTTGTCGAGTTACGAATTGCGTTGTTTTATTATCATGTCGGAGAAGAAACCGGAGCGGGATGCCTTTGGGCGGTTTCTCAGACAAAAAGGCCCTTCTCAGGGCCACCCCAAAGGCCCTTCTCAGGGCCACCCCAAAGGCCCTTCTCAGGGCCACCCCAAAGGCCCTTCTCAGGGCCACCCCAAAGGCCCTTCTCAGGGCCACCCCAAAGGCCCTTATCAGGGCCACCCCAAAGGCCCTTCTCAGGGCCACCCCGACGCTGTGGCGTCAGATGCTAGCCGCGCGCCGTCTGCGGCTAGCTTCTTTGGCGAAGCGGGCGAGTCGTCGGACGACTCTTTTGCCGACATGTCGGATACCGACGACTCGCGTCGTTCGAGGAAGCGAGTTCGTCAGAGCGGCGGTTCCGGGGGCTCTTCGGCCTCGAGCAAGGCGAAGCCGAAGGCGAAAAAGCCGACGGTGGTCGCAGACACCCACGACTTTGGGCTCGCGGATGCCCAACGTCACCTGGATCTGCTTCGTAAGGAAATGCTCCAAAAAGAGCTGGAGGAGCGGGTTGAGGCGAGTGAAAAACGCGTGCTCGCCGCCCGGGCCAAGTCCGGGTACGGCGCGTCCCGCGTTGTGTACGCGGACCATACGCTCGCAGAGCTCGCGAAAATGGCGGAAGAGGACGAGCAGGAGATAGTGGAGGTCGCCACTAAGTCCTCCCACCTCAAGGGGACCTTCCAGAAGGCCCTCAAGTGCCGGGCCGCGAGCTTGCGCGGTCTCGTTACGGAGCTGGTCCGACGAACGGCCACCGAAGAGACGCAGGAGCTGCAGGCGAAGGTGGATCGCCTGCAGTCGGAGGTCGGTCAGCTTCAGAAGAAGCTGGCCGAAGCCACGGGCCGGCCTCAACAAGCCGGGACGAGCCCAGCGAGGGAGGGCCCCACCTCCAACCTTGAGGATGTAATCCGAAAGGTTGTGATGGAAGAGAGGGCCTTCACGAGGGCCTGCTTTGCAGGCATTGAGGACCGGCTCCTGCCGGAGACACGCCTCCGGCCGCCACTTGCGGCAGATAAACGGCAGAGCGAGCCGGGGCCGTCCTCCTCCTCCCGGGCGGAGGATGCCCTTCTCCCCGCGACCACACCTGTCAATGAGTGGACGGTGGTGGGCCGCAGGGGGAAGGGCAAGGGTAAGAAGACGGCGACAGTCGTCCCTGCCGGCCGGGCTACTGCCGCCCCTACCGCTCCCAGCCAGTCCCAGAAGACCGGCAACGGGAAAGGCAAAGCGAGGGGAAAGGGGACGCTGGTCCCTCCAAAAACCGCGGCCGTCGTGGTGACACTCACCACGGAGGCTGCGGGGCGAGGGGAGACCTACATGTCCCTTTTGGTGCGGGCGCGTGCCAATGCCGATCCCGCCCAACTGGGGATCGGCAATGTCACTTGCCGTCGGACCCAGGCTGGGGCTCGAATTTTCGAGTTCCCGGGGGCGGAGGGTAGTGCCCACGCAGACCTCTTCGCAGCCAAGCTGCAAGAGGTCATTGCGGACTCAGCCAAGGTGGCTCGGCCGGTCAAGTTGGCGGCAATAGAGGTGTCTGACCTGGACGACTCCGTCACTAAGGAGGAGGTGGTGGCTGCGGTCGCAGCGGTAGGGGGCTGTGCCGTCGCGGCGGTCCAAGGCCGGGACATTAGACCCGGCCGCGGTGGCATGGGCACCATACGCCTCGAGTGCCCAATCGCCGCTGCCAAAGCCGTCCTTGCTAAGGGACGGCTTACGGTCGGGTTCAGTTCGGGTGCGGTACGGGCACTCGAAGAGCAGGCGCTGCGGGTTAGGTTTTTTTTTTTTTTTTTTTTTTTTTTTTTTTTTTTTTTTTTTTTTTTTTTTTTTTTTTTTTTTTACTTTTCTCCACCAACAAAGCTGGCGCCTATGTATACAACCACATTCATACCAGTTCTCGCTTTTATGCCTCTCGTACTTTCATGCTTCATACTATATCTTTCTTACTTTCTTCCTCTTTCAATCTTATGGGTGGGATGCCCATATATTCTAACTAATCTTCTTTATATCTTTATTTATTTCTTTCTTAGGGAAATGACTGTTCGTACACCATTTTTATTAAGTTTTACATTTGTACTATTGTTTTTCTTATTTTGTATCTATATACTATTACATTCTTTTACTATTTTTTGTTCACAATTATCTTACTTTCTATTACTCTTACATTTATTCTTATTCTATGCTTACGTACTATTACATATTTTAGCAGCCATTTCTGGTTTAACATTATATAAGTGTCTATTGTACACACACTATTATTGCTAGTTACAGTTACCTTTATTAGGTTGGATTAGGTAGGGACCTATCGAACAGGAATTTCAGTTTCTAGTCGTGTTATTTCTTATTTCTACTTAACAATATGTTCATGTTCTTTTACAACATTGCATTCTTAAAATTATTTTCTTAATTCTATTTACATTACTGCTATTTATTAAGACGAAAACTATCCTATGTTATCATATAAATATTTTCAAATATTCTATGCAACATAGCTTGTTACTTATACGGTTTTATTTCTCTTTGTGACCTTGAGTGCTATTTCTAAACAGTAATTTATAAATTCTTCTCTTTTCTTACCCTTGAAAATTTCTCCTATATTATCCTTACTTAACTGCGTTTGCAGTTCCTGTTCCAAGTTGTACTTCTCCTTTGCGAATACGGGGCAATCCAGGAGTAAGTGTTGGATGGTCTCACTAACTCCCGGGTCGCAGATGCACGCTGGGCTCTCCTTGCACCTGAAGCGGTGTAGGTATTCCGAGAACCCACCGTGCCCCGTCAAGACCTGCGTGAGCAGACCTGTTGGCTGCACCTGTTTTACAATACGGAATGCTGCTTTGGCGTCCGGAAGAAACATTTTCGTCACGGAGGCCGTCTCGCCAGACACATATCTCCGATTCCATTCATCGAGTGACCCCATGCGGATCTGGCTTCGTATGAATGAAATCGGACACAGGTCATAGTCCGGCTTCCTCCGTGACGACAATGCTGCCTCCTTCGCCAGCTCGTCCGCGCGCTCATTCCCCGGCAGATCCGCGTGTGCCTTGATCCAAAACAAGGTTACATCCTTCCTTTGGTCCAAGGCTTGAGTCAGATTGGCTCGTGCGCGGACCGCCAGGGGATGGAGCGAGCCATGATTTGCAAGCGTCTGCAATGCTGACATTGAGTCGCTGTACAAACCATAGCTCGTCTCTTTGCGCTTGAGGACCACGTCCGTCGCTCTGCAAATGGCCAAGAGTTCCGCCTGGTAGACTGTGCAGTACGCGGCGAGGCTAAGTTTGAGGTTCTGGATTTCGCCCTCATTATCCCACAAGGATAATGCGGCTCCAACCTTCCCCTCAATCTTGCTGCCGTCAGTGAAGATTCGCACTGCCTGCACATTGTTTTCGTCTACCTGCTGTTGATCAGCTAGGCACACGAACTCTAGGGGCATTTGCGTTGCCGGATGAGGGGCTTCTGCAAATCTTACCATACCTTCAATCTCCCGGCCCCTTGGCGCAAACTGGGACGACCCTCTCCTCGCTTCATACAGGGCGGCTGCCTCCTGTATGCGCAGGTCTAGAGGTAGTATCCCAGACAGTACCAGTGCCGAGTTTAGAGACACAGTGCGGTAAGACTTGCAGAGCTTCTGGACGAGGCCTCTTTGGACAGAGCTAAGCTTCTTCCGTATACCCAGCTTTTTCGTAGCGGGAGCCCAGGCTGCAGCCGCGTAGGTGACAATGGGCTCTATCACGGCGGTGTAGATGGTGTGGATTACGTCTCTACTCAAACCCCAATTTACTTTGGCCGCCCTAGATAGCTGCTTGTATAACTCAGCAGCCTTCCTACAGACGTTCGCCGCGTGCTCATTAAAGGTGAGCTTTTCATCTATGACTAGCCCTAGCAGCTTCATACTTTTTACGAAACCAATGTCGACCCCGGCCATGCTCAAAACTGGTGTGTCGTACTTAAGCTTATTGGTTATGAGCATCGCACAGGTTTTGTGCGGTGCAAACCTCAGCTTGTTTCGGACACCCCAGCTCTGAACATGGGCGAGGGCTGCATTGGTCACCCTAGCTACTTCGCTGGCTGTATCTCCATCCACCACCAGAACAATGTCGTCAGCAAAAGCCTGCACATACAGTCCCTCCTCTTCCAACTTCTGGAGCAATGAGTCCAGCAACAGATTCCACAGTATTGGACCGCCAATTGACCCTTGAACACAGCCTTTGTTTGTCTCTATTGTGCATTCCACCCCGGCATATCTAACCCTAACTTTTCTGCTGTTGAGGTAGCTGTCAAGTAGCCTCCTGATATTCACCGGGCACTTTTCCTCTGCCAGCCTGACTTTGATAGCTGGCCACCATGCGCTATCAAAGGCGCCCTCTATATCCAATGACACCAGGACAATTAGCTTTTTCAGCCTCAACTTGTCCTTCACGTGATTCATTAGAGTATAGAGAGCGTCCTCGGTGCTCCTCTGGGGCATAAAGCCAAACTGGCGAGTACTAAGCCGCGGTACCAGCTGCCACTTGACTCGTGCCACTACCATCTTCTCCAGGACCTTACCCAAGACCGGTAGCAGACCTATCGGTCTGTAGGACTTGGGGTTCGTGTAGTTATCCTTGCCCGGTTTTCTGAGGACAACCACCGTTGCCTCCTTCCAGATAATCGGGAAGTGCGCCAGTTCTAGGCATTTATTGAAAAGGGCAAGGAATGCGTCCGGGTCCTGGTTGATCGCTCGACAGCAGATATCCGACGTAAGTCCATCCGATCCGGGGGCCTTTTTTGGGTTAAATCCTACCACGGCTGTCCTCAGTTCTAGCGGTGTAAACGGTGGGTCATGGTGTTCACCATGCTTCCACTCGTTTACCCGGCGAGCTGCTTCTCTCATAAGCCTATGGTCCTCATTGTCCTCTTCCGCTGTGTCCTTGGGATAGAACGTGTCGGCGAGTAGGGCTGCCGACTCCTCTGGGTTTAGGAATGCACCATCGTTTTGTAGGGTCAGATCTTCTTTCCTCCTGGCGGTCCTTCCGATCACCCTGTAGATGCCCTCCCATACTCCTTCGCGGTCCTGCTTTCTGCAGAACTCCTTCCAGCTGGCGGTTTGGGCCTGTTTGGCCTTGCACTCATACTCTTCTTTGGCCTTCAGGTACTCGTCGACGACCATCGCTCTCCGGACCGGTGCGGCGTTGCGGATGCGGTTCTTCAGTCTAGTGAACTTCTTTTTCAGCGCAGCGAGCTCATCGGACCACCATGGGACGGTAAGTTTTGTTTTACTTTTAATTTTCGGGATGGCGCTTTCGCAGGCTATCCCGATTCCCTTTTGGTATTTTACGACTAATTTTTCCAAGTCTTGTTTATTCGTAAGGTTTTTTATTGTTTCTAAATTTAAATTGTTTTCTGTTTTATAATTTATTAGTGTTTCTTTAAATTTCTCCCAATCTGCTCTTTTTGTATTAAAAATTCTAGTTGTCCTAATGATATTCATCCCCTTTTCCCTCTGCACGTTAACTTCAAATAAAATGGTGTTGTGGTCTGAGCTCGTTACGCCGGTGTCGACCCGCCAGCCATCCACCAGGTCAAATAGGTCGAGCGAACACGCCGTGACGTCTACGTGGCTCTTCAACGCTCTTCCACCTCTGATTGTATCAAAGGTGGGCGTATCACCAGTGTTCAGTACCTGAAGCTCTAGCTCTGCCAGGGTCCCAAACATGTCCTCACCCCTGGGGTCCTCTGTTGTGCTACCCCACCAGCTGCTCTTCGCGTTTGCGTCGCCCCCTATCAGCAATCTACCGGTGGCCACTTCTCGCTTGATTTGGGTTAACTGGTCCAGGTAGGGCCCTATGGGTTGGTCTGGCTCGAAGTAATACGAGACTACTGCGATTTCCCAGGCTTTGGTCCGGATCCCCACCACAACGATGTTGTTCGTGGTGAGTTTCGGGTAGGGAATGACATCTAAGTCATCATCAAAGACGGCGATCGCCGCCTTAACCCTCCCACTTCCATCGACCTCGCACTGGTAGAGTCTCGCACCACGGTAGCTCTTCATACTCCGTGCTCCTCCCACATATGGCTCCTGGATCAATGCCCATGCGATCTTTCGTTCACTGGCCTCTAAAAAGAGTTCGGTGGTTGCCAGTTCCTTCCTCTGGAGATTTGCTTGGGCCACTCGGTATGGTCTTGCTGTGTTTGACGCCGGAGTATGCTTTGGGACCACCTTAGCAATAAGCTACGGACATCCGTGCTATTGCGTCCCGTTTCATGCGAATAGGGCATTCTGAGTCAAAGGCATTGTGGTCATTGCGAGAGAGGTTTGCCGCTGTGCAGTTTCTGCAGGTTGGCTCGCTGCCTGACAGCCACTCTGTGCACTGCGCCTTGAGGTGCGGCCCTCCGCAGTGGCAGCAAAGGTCTTCTGTGGCCGTACAGTACTTCTTGCTATGGCCGTACCCTAGGCATCGCGAGCACTGCACCAGGGGTGACTGGTCCGTCACCCTTATCCTTTGGAGGTCGATGTAGACGGCTCCTGCCTCAGTTGCTCGCTTCCAAATGACCGGAGATACACTCAGCACGATATGGCTCGTGTGTGGGTTTCGTGCCTTCCTTTTATATTTTATCTCCAGTCTGTCCTCCTCTTTTTTGAGGTCGCGGAAAATATCTTGGTTTTGCCTCCTGAAGGCTTTTAGTACTTCTTCATCGGTATTCACCGCGAGTACATCAGCAAGCTTCAGGAGGGGGTCGCGATTCTTCATTTCCTCCACTATCAGGTTTTTCCCTGACTTCTCTATCCTGTTTTTGACCTTTTGCCTTTCTTCCTCAGTTTTACAGCTCATAATGACCTTGCGGTCTCTTCCTTTCCGGGTTCTTTCCACCCTGACCCAGCCCTCCCTGGCATTCACTGCTTCCCTGACTCTTGTCAGCACCTGATCACCCGTGTCGCGCTCGTCCTGCGACGTAACGACCACCGAGTGCAAGGTGTCTTTCGGCAGTGACTGCAAGGCAGGCCGAGCCGCTGCGGTCTCCGCATAGGTTCTTGTACTATGGACCTGTTGCTGTTGCTGTTCCATTCTCTCTTTCAAGTCGTCTAGCTTCTTCCCATTTTCACTGATGAGACGGCTTTGCTCTCTGAGCTGCTCTATGATCTGGCTGTTGTCTCCTTTGGTTTGCTCCTGGGGCGTACTCTCCGGCATTTCCAGCGACTCCTTGGTTTGGTTTGGCGCCACTCCGGTCTTTTTAAGCGTTTTAATTTCTGCCTCCGCCTCTTTTATTAGCTGGAAAAGCTTTTCTAGCGATTCCAGAACGCTGGTCTTAATATCGGTCCTGAGATTGCGTGAATTGCCGATGTTTGTCTTGGCACTGAAATAGCTGGATTTCGCCTCCCCCAGGCGACTGTTCAGCGCTTGTCTCGGCACTATGGGGATATCCAGCTTGCTGGTCGATGGTGTGACGTTCTGGAGCTCCACTCCTGTGGCTTCCAGCTTTTCAATGCTGCGTCTAACGTTGGTCGCCAGCGTTTGCGTCTTGGGAGGGGACTTCTGTTTTCCAGCGCTAGTACCAGCGCCGGGCGTTATTGTTTGAGTCCTTGGTGGGGACTTTTTCCCCGTTTCATCAGCGGTTCTAGCAGGAGTTCTCGGCATCATGGTGGTGGAGAGCGTCGATTACGTAAAAGAGTAAACGAAATAAATTTGCACAATAGTGCGCTCAAAAATAGAGGGAGAGAAGAGACTGCACACAGTGTAAAAAGTGTGTGCAGTGTATGAAATAAATAAAATGAATGTCAAAACAATAACAAAATCAAATAAAAACAAAAAATAAAAACAAAATTAAAAATAGGTCAAGAGCTGGGTCTAGTGACCACTAGCCCAAGGTCGCAAAAAGAGATATAGTTCGGCTCAATAGAGCCTCCGTAAGACACTGTACACAAATAAAAAGTTTAACAAAAATAAAAATTTTAACAAATTATGTCTCTATGTAGAGACTGTCTCTATCAGAGTATTCTGGTAGAATTCAATTCTTAACCTACTATAGATACACAGAAATCCGAATCCCAAAGAAAAATCGTTCCAAGGCCCTTGGGATCTGATTTATGAAAGAAAAACTTTTTGACTCTACATAGAGTCGTTTTTCTACAGTCACAAGGTAGCTCTCCCCGAGCCCTCCAAAACGACACCAAACACGATACAAATAGCCCCAAGGGTTCCCGAGATACAGCTGGTCAAAAATTTGGGATAATTTCCCAGTTGTCCGCCTATAAAGGGATAATTGCTGTATCTTTTGAACCCCCCGGCCGAATTGCCTCGTGCTTGGGTTCAAAGTGATGGGCTGGACGAGCTCTATCCAGTGGGAAGACCTTTGGACCCGGGAAATTTTTTATCCCCAAAACCCCTGAAAGGGACTCCCAGGGTTAGCCGGTGTCAAGCCAAGTTCCACAGAGGAAACCCCGACTCTCTACGACCCACCGTTCCGGAGTTATGGGTGTTTTACTGTTGCCAAGATGGCCGCCACAACTGTCAAACCCAAGTTTCAACCTGTGATAGCTCCGGTTGTGTGTGTCGTAGAGACCCCGAGTTTGGGCTTGTCTGATTCAGCCCGAGCTCGGCTTTCGGCTGAAACCAATTTCAGAATCCTGAAAATTTTTGGCCCCGATTCTCCTGAAACCGAGGGGAGGGATAGATATTATGTTCCCAAGTAGTAATCTGAAATCAGAGTGAAATTATCTCCACGGGTTCAGGAGTTGTGGCCAAAACAAATTTTCCAAAATGGCCGCCGAGCTGTCAAAAGCTTGACAAAACCTATGCGTTCTCGGCCCCCAGAGGTCGTATTGAGACCGGGTTTTGAATGTACAGGCCGGCTCGACTTGCTCTATCTTTAGGGATAGGTTTCAGGCCTGAAAAAAGTTTCAGCCTGGAATCGCCTGAAAACGCTAAAATTATATTCTAGGCCGGTTGCCCTTGCCCACTGTCAAAACCGCGTCGCTGTACGTTGAGCGGTTCAAGAGATATTGGCAAGACAAACAATTATCCCTAAAAACAAAAATGGCCGACTTTTTATCAAATTGCCAATTTTAGGGCTACCTGGCCCAAGTTTCGGCTTAAACTAGTCGCAATACCGTTCCTAAACATATATACACCATGAAAAAGTAAATTTAACCTATTATTTACAATTAATCAGCTAAAATCGTTAAAAAATCTATAACTTCGAGGTCGCTGGTCAAAAAATTTTGAAAAAAATGTTGTAATTAGTGGAAAATAGAGGGCTTTATTTCTAAAATATCAAACCAATTTTTTATCTTATTCCTGATATTGAAATTTTGAAAAGAGTGGTTTTTTCAGTTTTTTAACGATTTCAGGGTAACGGTAAATCCAAAAAATCTAGAACTAAAAACTTAGGGTCTACTAATAAGCGCGCAACAGGCTGCAGTCGCAGATCTTCCGATTTTTTCCCCGTTCCGAAGATACAGTAGTCCAATTTTGCAAACTTTGTTTTGCAATATAAAATCAGTCGGTGGGGATAAAATTATGAAAATAGTTGCACTCGCCTTTTTCCAATAGTGTCTTCACTGGTGCCGGTTTTCGTGACTGTAGCTCCTCTCCTTCGACTTTTTCAGAACACGTGGTTTTTCGTTTTTTCAGGATAACTCCTCGAAATGGTGCGTCCCGTCGTTCCGAGGTGGCCCAGATGGTAGGGGACCAAAAGCTCCACCACGATGCAGAAAAAAATAGGGGGGTCGTCGATCTTGTTTTCGAGTCGTAAGCGTTTTAAGCTTGAGCACGTTTCACTTAACCTCTTAAAGACCAGTTTTTCAGGAATGCTGGCTTAGGCACTGAACACAGACACTTATTTCGAGCGGCACTTTATGCGTCTCGGTTTTCCACGTTAAACGACACTTTTCACGGTCCGATATCTCAAGAAAAACCAATTTTTTCGTAATTTTTACTGCGGAGCGCGTGGTTTTTCGCTGCTATCTGCTCGGCTGACCGAGTGCAACTGGGTTAGGTTAGGTTAGGTTAGGTTAGGTTAGGTTAGGTTAGGTTAGGTTAGGTTAGGTTAGGTTAGGTTAGGTTAGGTTAGGTTAGGTTAGGTTAGGTTAGGTTAGGTTTTTTTTTTTTTTTTTTTTTTTTTTTTTTTTTTTTTTTTTTGTTGAGGCAGGAGTGGGAAATCCCCACGGACACCTCGGCCGTCTCACCGTCTCACGGAGACCATGAGACAGTCGAGGTAGTGTGGGACTCGAACCCACTAAAACCCACTCCTGCCTTGCCAGTGTTCCTCCGCCATAATTCGCGGAGTCCTTATCACACATCTATTTATTTGCGTCTGCAGGCGGCCTGAGGGACCGCTTTGTGAATGCTGTCTTGTACATTTTGCATATTCTATTGTTTTAATACTCTGCTCTTACTATTTATTATGTTTACTAATGGCACGCTTTTTCATATTCAAATTTCTTTATTTTATTTCATTTTTCCAATTTTATTTTACTCTTTCTCGTCTCATTTCTTGTTTCTTCCTTTAATAATACTTTTACTTTTTGTTTTCCTAATTTATTTTTACAATATTACTATCTATTTTCTTGTTTCAATTTTTTACTTTCCCTGTGCAGCTAAGTTACCCTGTATTTTAACGCGAGTAAAGCACTTCAGTTGTTCTCTTGCTTCGTTGCTTGTGCGATATAGTATCCGTATACTTATTATAAGGTAAAATATCACATAGCAAGGACAACGGTACCTTATACCAGGTTCGACGCAGCTCGGCGATTCCACTAGAGTTGACTCGTGGTCTTGCGCAACTTTAGCCACTTTCGTATGAAAGTGACTCCAGTTTCCACCCCTCATTGAGCCAACCCCAGTGGTTCGCTCAATGCGTTTGCGATCTTGCTGCGTCGAGCCCAATTTCGCTATGGCGCAGGAAGTGGACGCATCCAGGCCCTTAGCAATAGGCTATTGCTTCTCGCGCGAATGCGTCCCACTTCCTACGGATCGGGCACACGTCGCTAAAAGCATTGTGCTGATGCTCCCCCAATTTGGCTCTGGTGCAGTTCACGCATGCCGCTGCCCCGCCGCTCTGCTTGACTGGGCAGTCCAACCTAAGGTGTGGACCACCGCAGTGGCTGCAGAGATCGGCTGGCTCCGTGCAGAATCGCTTGCCGTGGCCGAATGCTAGACAGCGGGTGCACTGCACCAGAGGCGTCTGGTCTTCGACGCGCACTCTTTGGAGGTCAATTCGGAGTTTGCCCCCTTCGAGTGCCCTCCTCCAGATAATGGGGGATACAGTCAGCACAACGCAGTTTACATGGGGGTTGCGTACCTTTTTTCTATATTTTACAGCCATTCTCCCTTCCTCGCCATCGAGGCCGCGGAAGACCTCCCGATTCTGATTCCTGAGGGCTGCGAGCACTTCCTCGTCAGTGTGCACCGAGAGCACGTCCCTCAGAATCAGAAGCGGGTCCCTATTCTTCACGTCCTCGACGACGAGGTTTCCTCCGGCCGCCTGCAGTCGCTCCCTGATCTTTTTCCTCTCTTCTGTTGTCGCACACCCCATAATGACCTTACGGTCCTTGGCCTTCCTCACACGCTCCACCCGAACCCAGCCGTCCTTCGCATCCACCGCTCTCCTGACCCTTTCCAGGATCTCGTCACCCGTATCCATCACCTCAGTGGAGGAGACAACCACGGAGTGAAGCGTCTTCCGCTCCAGGGCTTGAGTCCCGGTATGGCGACTAGTCGTTGGCGCAACACTCGCGTAGGTGTCCCCCCCCCCGCTTTCCCTGCCAGCCAGACTGTCTCGGAGTCTATCCATCTTCTCGGAGTGGTCTTTCAACTCCGAGATGTGCTCCTTGAGGGTGTTGAGGAGCTCAGTCTGGCCAGCAAGAATCTCGACGGAAACGGGCGAGGAACCGGGGACAACGGTGGACGCGGCGGTAGTCGGCTCTGGCACGGTCACAGCTGTGGTGGTGGTGGCGGCCCGCTCAAGCTCCGCGTCTTTGACCAGCTCGAAGAGCCGGTCTAGGGCCTCCAGCACTGCATTTTTAATATTCGTCTTGAGGTTGCGAGAGCTGCCCAGGCTCTC